>CM038214.1:251935243-253135243 GCA_021442155.1 Cymbidium sinense | reverse complement strand
CTACTACTCAAGAGGCCGGGGTGGTTCTCATGGAAACTAGAGAAATTGAAGAATGATCGATCTGATCTATGATTTATAGAACTATGTCTTTATAGTAGTGATGATTCTAGTTATCTAGGGTTTTTTTAATTACCCTATGCATGCTCAATTTTTATCCATGGCATCGCTTGAGTCTTAGAAAACTTGGTGTGTTACTTGGTTGATGAAATCAGAAAGAAGAAATATTGAATCTGAATTTTTGCTCTACTAAAAAAGAAACCAAAATCCCTAAACCCTAAACTAAAACTTGAACCCTAGACCAAAGACCTAAACCCTAAATTGTAAACCCTAAAAACTCTAAACCCTAAAAATCCAAAACCTTAAAACCTTAAACCCTAAACGGTAAACCCTAAAACATAAACCTTAAACCCTAAACCCTTAACCCTAAATCCTTAACCCTCAACTAACCCTAAACCCTAAACTAAAAACCTAAACCTAAACTAAATAAAACTTAAAAGTAAAATAAATAAAAAAACCTATAGCAAAATAAAATAAAATAAAACCTAAATAAACCTAAAAAGAAAATAAATAAAAAAAAATAAAACTAAACTAAAATAAAATAAATAAAAACCTAAACTAAACTAAAAAAATAAGAAACTTAAGTATAATAAAAACTAAACCTAAAATAAAAAAAAGTAAATATAAAATAAAATAAAAAAACAAAAAAACTAAAACTTAAAAAATAAACTTAAAAATAAAACCTATAAATAAATAATAAAAAGAACCTAAACCTAAAATAGAAGTAAAACAAGCTAAACTAAAATAAATAATACTTAAACCTAAACCTAAACCTAAAATAAACCTAAACCTAAACCATAAAGAAAATAAAATAAACTAAAAATAAACCTAAACCAAAGCTAAAAAATAAAACCTAAAAACAAAAAAAAACCTTGACCTAATCCTAAATAAATAAATTAAAAACCTAAACATAAACCTAAAAAAAAAACCAAAACCTAAAAAATGAAATAAAAATATAACTAAACTAGAAGATAAACCTAAACCTAAACCTAAATCAAAAAATATACTAAAATAAAAAACCCAAACTAAAATAAATAAACTTAAAATTAATAAGACAAACTAAATAAAAATAAAAAGTAAAGTTAAATAAAAATAAAAAAATTAAACTAAAATAAATATAAAATATAAAAAATAAACTAAATAAACATAAACCTCTGAGTTTACTTAGTTTAAAAAAAATATAAAAAATAAAAATAAAAAGCCTAACCCTAAACCCTAAACCCTGAACCATAAACCTACAACCTTAAACCCTAAACCATTAAACCTAAACCCTAAATCCTAAACCTTAAGCCCTAAAACATACAACCCGAAACCATAAACCATAAATGCCAAACCCTAAAAATCTAAAAACCTAAACCTAAAATAAAAAAAATCTAAAAATAAAATAAATGAAAAATCTAAACTTAAATTAATTAAAATAAAATAAAATAATAAAAACCTAAACTAAAACCTAAACCAAAACCTAAACCTAAATCTAAACATAAAATAAAATAAAAAATAAAAACTAAACTAAAATAAAATAAATAAAACCTAAACTAAAAGAAAAAAATAAAATAAATGTAAAAATAAAAAAATTGAATAAAATAAAAATGAAATGTTAAATAAAAATAAGATAAACCTAAAATAAAATAAAATAAAAAATAAATAAAACCTAAAAATAAATAAAAATAAAACCTAAACCATAAACTAAAAACCCTAAAATTAAAATAACCAAAATAAAATAAACCTAAACTTAAAATAAAATAAACTAAATTATAAGAAATAAAACCTAAACCTAAACTTAAAATAAACTAAACCTAACCCTAAACTAGATAAAATAAAATAAACTAAAAATAAAACATAAAAATAAATCTAAAATAAAAACCTAAAACCTAAACCTAAAAAAATAAAATAAAAACCTACACCTGATCTTAAAAATAAAAATAAAACCAAAATATAAAAAATAAAATAAAATTATAATTAAAATAAAAAAATAAGCATAAACCTAAACCTAAACCTAAAAAATAAACTAAAATAAACCTAATTTAAAATAAATAAACCTAAAATAAATAAACTAAACTAAATGAAAAATAAAAAAATAAGTCTAAATAAATAATAATAATAATAATAATTAAACTAGATAAACTTAAACTTACGATTTACTTAATTTTTAAAAAAAATCTTAAACACTAAACCCTAATTCCTAAACCCTAAACCCTAAACCCTAAAATTATCCCTAAACTTACAACCCTACCCTACAACCCTAAACCCAAAACCCTAAACCATATACCCTAAACCCTAACACTAACCCTAAACCATAAAAACCCTAAACCCTAAACAAACCCTAAACCTGCTGACCCAAACCTTAAACCCTAAACCCCAAATCCTAAACCCTCAAACCCTAAAAACTAAACACTAAACCCTAAGCCCTAAACCCTAATCCTAAACCTAAAAAACCTGATCTTAAACTAAAAAAAACCTGATAATAAATAAAAGAAAACCTAAACCTAAATAAAATAAAAAAAAACAAAATAAAAAAAACCTAACTAAATCCTAAACCTAAACCTAAAAATAAAATAAAATAAAAAATAAAAATAAGTTAAAATAAAATAAATAGAAACTTAAACTAAACTAAAAAAATATAATAAACCTTAGGATAAAAACCTAAATAAAATAAAAATAAATGTAAAAAAACATAAAATAAAATAAAATAAAAACTAAATAAAAATCTAAACCTAAAAATAAATAAAAATTAAAACCTAATCCTTAAACCAAAAAGAAAAAATAAAATAATTAAAATAAAATAAACCTAAACCTATAATAAAATAAACTAAAATAAAATAAATAAAACTAAACCTAAACCAAAAATAAACTAAACCTAAACCTAAACCTAAACTAATTAAAATAAAATAAACTAAAAATAAACCAAAACCTAAACTAAAAAATGAAACCTAAAAATAAACCTAAAATTAAAACCTAAAACCAAAACCTAAAAAAATAAAAAATAAAAATAAACCTAAACCTAAAGAAAATAAAACTAAAAATATGCTAAATAAAACTTTAAATAAACCTAAACCTAAACCTAAATCTAAAAAGTAATCTAAAATAAAAAACATAAACTAAAATATATAAACCTAAAATACATAAACTAAACTAAATAAAAAATAATCCTAAATTAAAAAATAAGCTAAAATAAATATCAAAATAAACTAAATAAACCTAAGCTTACCGGTTTACTTAATTTGAAAGAAAAAAGCCCTAAACCTAAATCCTAAACCCTAAACCCTAAATCCTAAACCTTAAAACCATAAATCCTAAACCCTAAAACCTACAACCCTAAACCCTAAACCCTAAACCCTAAACTCCAAACCTAAAACCCTAAACCCTAAACCATAAACCCTAAACCCTAACCCTAAACCCTAAACCATAAACCTTGAATAAAGATGTCATCATTAGTAGATCTAAAGAATGACCTAATCCTAATATAGTTTTGGTAGCTAAAGAAAATTACTTCAAGAGAAATACCCTAAACCCTAACCCTAAATAATATTATATTACCATATAATATAGTATAATGTAGCATCATATATTTGAGCATGTAGTGATCTATTTTTGGATGTTATAAGATGTTTTGATATGTTTTAATATATTATGGTATTGTGCACTATAGTCTATATTAATATAAATCATAAAAATATTGATTTAATAAATCAGATGATGAAATTTATTAAATTTGAAGTGGGAGTTAAGTTGTAGTACCAAAGGTGTGCTACACCACTTGTAGCCTAAAAAGTAGGATTTTATGTTCAAAATAAATATTGTTTGTTGTAGCATAGTACAACATCATATATCATAATATATTGTTCTGTGCATTTTCAATTCTTTTAGTATTTTATAATCATGCAATCGAGCCTACACTAGCATTATTTATAGAAATGTTAATTTAGACTATAAAATGGTGGAATTTGGCCAAATTCATAATTGGTAGAGCATGGCATCATAATATGTTATTTAAAATTAAAATATGTAAGTGATACAACTCAAATATATAGTTTTTTATTGTTTAGACTAATTTTATGATTTATTATCTTAAGCAATCCTTTGAGATGTGATATGTAATTCAATATAATATAATATGTTATAGTGTATTATAATATAGGATGGCATAACTTAGTGCAGCATCATGCATTATAACATACTATTGTGTATTACTACTTATTGTTTAGCATATTTTACTTTATAATAGTATGATGTAGTAGAGTTTGTACTGGTATAATTCATAAAAATACTAATTTATAGGCTGAGATGATGGGATTTGGCCAAATTTAAGGTAAGCTTTAGGGAACATTATTGGGGGTGTGCTATGGTGTGTCATTTAATCAAAAGAATAAAATTTTGCATCAAAAATAAATGTTCATTTTTTAACCAAATTTTATAAATTTTTTGCTTAAAGTGATTCATTTTAAGGTGTAATGTAAGATAATATATTATATGAAAGCATATTAAAATTTAATGTACATAACAATAAAACTTCACATATATATGAATGTGGTGGTGTGTTAATAAATGTTATTGTACATTTTTGTGTGTTTAACTTTTGTTATAATACATTGCGTAAAAACTTACAAACATGTTAATTTGAAGGTTAAGATTGAAGAATTTGGCCAAATTCACAGCACACACCAAGAAAAATTATATTTTTTTAACATTTCTAATAGAAAATAATAATTTTACATCCAAAATGAACATTATTCATATTTTGAGAAAATTTTATTATTTGTTCCTTTTAAGTGATTCTAATGAGGTGTAATGTTAGACAATATATTATATTATAGCAAATTATAATATAACATTATATATTATAATATAATTTAGTGTGTTAATTCAAACTATAATTTGTTTAGCATGTTATTGTATAGTTAGTTTGAGTTTGCACCATCATAAATCACAAAATGTTGATTACAATGTTAAGATGATGTAATTTGAATGAATACATTGTTAGGCTTTTGGTTGAAGTATTAAAGGTGTGCATAAGAGAAGAAATAAGATTTGATGAGAATTCCATGTCAAGGAAATGGAGAGAGATCTACTATCGGATCACATATGCATTGGACAGGACATGTGAGGAGTCTATGTCGAGGGCATAGAAGAAGAAAATTTGTTGGGGATAAGGCTTGAATTTGATTTGATTATATGATTTATGGAAATAAGATTGGATGGGGATAAGAATCTATAATCCACTAGGGATTAAGATCGAATTGACTTTAATTTATTTTATTTTAATTATTGTGGAGGCATATTTGCTAGAGATATGGGCTTAAGTTCGCTAGGGACCGGGTATATGAACCTTCCACTAGGGAAGCAGGTTGAGGCTATCCATCGTGGATTGGGATTTGGGTTTAATTTTATAGATTTGTTTGGAGATGTATCCGCTGGGAATAAGAGTTTGGTCAAATTTCTTTTATTTAGACTCAACTAGGGGATTTAGTTTAATTTTGCTCCAGTTGGGAGGTAGGTTTTAAATTTGACTTATTTGCTTAACTCTATTATATATGATTTGGGGATCCACTAGGAGAAGGGTGTGATTTAACTCCCTCTGGGAAAATTTGATTGGGTTTAATTTAATCTTAGTTAATGTATGGACCTTATCTGTGTGGGATGGACCCACTGAGAAGGGGCTATATCAGCCTTGACATACCTCAGGTTTACAAATCCAAAGGGATAGTCTATCAGTTGTGGGGTGGAGCTAGCCAACCTAAGGGGTTTCCTTTCGTTGTGCAATGATAGTACTAGGAAGAAGGAATAGCAGACTTACATCTTCCAAAGTAAGGAACAACAGCTGGGGTGACTTGTTGGATGCACAACAAATTGAACCTCACCTAGGGTGACTAGTGAGTCAATGCCTCTAGGGACTTACGTCAACTCAAAAGTAGTCAAGAATAATTTTATCTTAATTTCATGTTATTTGATATGGTTTGTTTAGTTTATTTTGAGCTTGAATTGATGGCATATCCGTTGGTGATGTGAGTTCGATAAAATTTGATAGATTTAATTTATGGATGATGTCTGTGTATGATGGGACCCACTAAGAAGGGGCTATATCAAACTTTTTATATCTCAGATTTATAAATCTAAAGAGATTGTCTACTGGTCGTAGGGTAGAGCTAGCCAACCTAAGGGGTTAGATTTTAGCGTGCAATGGCTGTGCTTGAATAAAGGTGTAGTAGACTTACATCTTTTAAATCAGGGAACAATCATTGGGGTGACCTGTTGGTAGCACAACAAATCAAACCTGACTTAAGGGTGACTACTAAGTGAATATAGTTGGGGACTTATATCAACTTAAGAGTAGTCAGGTGATTCCTATAGGAAGTTTTGCTGACACTGCCCTGAAGATTGGATGCATGCTTGGGAAAAGGTACCGCTAGGGTTGTTCTGCTAATCCATAAGTGAATATATATTTTGTTTATATCTTTGCGTTGACTCTGTTGGTGTGCGAGGGACCATAATGAGAAGGGGATATGTAGGCTTTGACATATCTCAGATTTACTGGACCAAGGGAGAATCTGCACATCTATAGGATGGATTCTCCAACCTCAGTGATGGTTAGTATAAAAGGGGAACTATCTAATTTGATAGTAACCCGAATAGTGTCTAAATGGAGTTGCAAATGATGTGATCCAAATATAGTATCCACAAGGGAGGTGCTGCTAGGGACGTTATTTTGATCCCTAAAAAAGAAAGCCCATAGGTGTCCAATACAGTGGCCAACTCAAGGAGAAAGCATTGTATACTTACATCTGCCATGAGTGGTGTATCCTAAGGTGCAAGATCCAACCTATAGTGTATCCATCATCATGAGTGGTGTATCAGTCAGCATAGTGAGAACCAACCAACCTAAGGTGCTAGTTGGTGTGCAAAAATCAATCTGGAAAGAAAGCATGTAGGCCTACAACTTTCCAAGTGGTACTGATAATCAGGATAGTCTGTCATCAGTAGGATATATGTTATCTGACCTAGAGAGATTACTATGTGGGGAGCCCTAAGGAAGAATTAGACCTAGACTTGAAGCAGTCATGAGGGAAGGATCCATTAAGGGATTTATCCTAAACCTTAAATATACTCAACCTAGTCAGTGCATGAAGACTAATCCAAGAAGAAGGTGTAGCAGACTCACATCCTCTTAATGGAAGCCAACATGAGGTAGCTTACCAGCCACGCATTAAGGCCTACCAAACTACCAAGGTGCTCGTCAGCGTGCAGTGATCAAGTAAGGAAGAAAAGCATAGCAGACTTACATCCTTCAAAGTAAGAACATCATTAGGGTGACACACTAGTAGGGTAGCACACCTACCCGACCTAGAGCTACTGAGCGTTATCTAAACTTAGAGAAGCCCAAGATAAAAGATATGTGTTTTTTTTTATGTTTGTGTGTAGTTTGTATTTGTGTTGTGTCGATGAAGGATAGGACACCTCTCAGGTTTCTTACACCTACCCTAAACACATTGTGGTAGATTCACAAACAAGAATACTTTTGACATGGAAGAGATTGAATTTGAAATGGAATTTTCAATGATGATAATTATTTTCAAACATGATTTTTAATATTTCTTTAAGTAGAGCCCATTGATTGGAAGCATATGGCACTCTCCCTTATGATTAATAAGCCGATAAGATCCTCATTGGGAGGCCTTCTCTATGGTAAAAAGGCCTTCCCATGTGGGCTCAAACTTGCCTCCCATGTTACGATGGGCAACATTCAATCTCCTTAGAGTTAGAATAAGCTCTCTTACTTGAAAAGCTCTTAGACAGACCAACTTGTTGTGAGCTTGAATTATTTTAGCTCTATACAACTTGAGGTTTTGGCATGCTCACATGCATCTCTCCTCCAAATCTTTGAGCTCTTCTATCTGTAACTTGGCATTATGTTGTATTGTAATCTTGCTACCCATTACTATCCTTAGTGATGGGAGTTGGACTTCTAATGGTTGAATGGCTTTGGACCCATACACTAAGAAAGGAGTAGATTGAGTTAGAGTTCTAAATGTGGTGTGGTAGGTTCACAAGGCTTTAACTAACTACCCATTCCAATGTTGCTTATTGTTGTCGAGTGTCTTCTTTAGTATTTACATGAGAGTTTTGTTGAAGGCTTATGCTAAGCCATATTCCATGAATAGTTGATGGTAGAATATCTATAATCTATGTTGTGTCCTTGGGCAAAGTTGTTGATCTCGGTGCTCTCAAATGTAGTACCATTTTTAGATATAATTTTTTGAGGCACTCCAAACCTAAATGCGATATAGTTCCTAAAAAACTGGAGCACATGTTGAGTTGTGACCTCTCTGAGTGAAATCACCTTCACCCATTTGGAAAAGTAGTCAGTAGCAGCTAAGATGAACCGATGACCCTTGGAAGAAGGAGGATCAATCAGACCCACTATTTTTGTACCCCAACACTTGAATGGCCATGAGGCCAATGTAGGATGTAGAATGTTGGGTGGTTGGTGTAGGACCACACCATGTATTTGACATTGGTGGCATTGCCTAGTGTTTTGCATGTAATCTTTGATCATCGATGGCAATATATCCTAATCTCTTGATCTTAGCTTTCATCTTCAGACCAGATTGGTTGGCTCCACATAATTCTGAGTATTCCTCGATCACAATCTTAAGAGTTTCATGCTTGTCTAAACTACATAACCACATATGATTGAAAGACCACTGGTATAAGACACCATCCATAAGAGCGTAGGAAAATGCTCTCTACTTCATCTGATGGGCTTGAGATGTCTCTTGAGGTAGTTTATCTTTATTTAGATAATCCATGAATGGTTGCCTCCAATCCAACTCCTCATCCTTCTTGGGAACGGCAACCTCCCCTTCAAGAGAGTACTTTTTGATGAGTTTAATATAAATAAGGGATAAGACTTGATTATTTTGGATATTTATTAATATATACCCATCCTTTGGACATGCCAACTCCTTGGAAAGCTTGGCTAAAGCATATGCTACTACGTTCTCTCCTTGAGAATCTTATAAATTATAACCTCTAGGATTTGGTGTTGGCTTAATTAGCCTCATGTTCAATTTGATTAATTTTGATGATAACAAACAAATGCTTGGATGTTCTAATGAATATTTTTATGTGTTTCAGATATATCAATTGCTAATTACATATCCAATAGTTAGAAGAAATTGCAAGGATAATGTGAAGCTCATGATTTTAGGTTATATGACTATTCATATGAGTTCTTTGGCATGAATCAATTTGCTCACAACCTAACATACTATTTTAATGAGGTTAATTTATATAAATCTTTATTTAATTAACATTCAATTATATGTTTTTTCTACATAGCAATAAAATTGTCAAAGTAATAAATGATCATAACTATTAAGTATAATTATTTTATTTATTTAATATAATTAGGTATTTTAATTTAATTTTCTAGTTATATGATAACTAACATATTTATGATTATATATAAATTATATCATAATTTTTAAATGTCACATGTCAAAATTAACAAAAATATATAAAATTTTGTATTTTAGAAAAAGTCATTATTTAATCAAAGAATTCATATCTTATTTTATCTCCATCAGTTCTTGGATTTTTCCTTTAAAATAAGTGGTTACATGACCCACTTTGCATTAAAATTAAATTTATTATGATTTTTTAAACATTACCTGATTTTAATAATGGATGCATGCTACATGCTTTGAATATATTAAGAGCTACATTTGATTACTTTTGACTTTCCCATGTGAATAGCCGAATTTTTGCTGCTAAATTTAATATTTGTTTAATATAAATTATATTTTTATTGAATATTAAATTATCACATGATAGAATGAGGTTTGTATAATATATTTCTTTGAAATAATTTTTTAAATGACCTTCTTGCCTATAAATAGCCCTCATTCTCTTCATGAAAGTATCCCTCATTCAAAATTCAAAATATCTCCAGCAAATCTAGAGAAAATCTCTTAAATGTTCCTTCCAAGTGTTCTCCAAATATTGCAAGATCAAATCCTTGGTTTGGAAGCTTCAACATCTTCAACGAAGCAAGCCTTTTTAAATTACTTGAGTTTGTTTTCTTGATCTTAATACTTCTTAGTTGTTCATGCTATTTTCACCATCTATTTCTTCTTTCTAATTTATACTTTTTGGTGGATTAGTCTTTGAACATTGATTTTCACATCAAAGTTTCTCAATCATTTTTTTGGTGAAAACTCTTGTGATAATTTGTAGGATCTATTTCAACTTGCTGAAATTTTTAGCTTCCTACAAATTTCTTTTGGTTTTTTCAAATATTTCTTCTTTGGTCTTATTTTGAAAGATCATTTATTCTTAGATCTATTTTAGAAGTATATTTTAAGCATTTTAAAATAAATTATTGTGCTGAAATTATTTTCATATTTGCTAGATCTCTTTTTAATTGAAAGCTTACTAGCCAACTTAGGTCTATCATATACTTATTTTTTTATTTTGTGATCATTAGCATTAATTGAAAGAATCTTTTGGTTAAAATAAATTACTCCTTGCTGAAATTTATTTTATTATGAAAAGAATATTGTGAATTTATTTTGAAATCATTTTGTATTATTCTACAAATTATAATAACATAAACATCCTAGTAAGATCACTTTAAGATATTTATTTTTATTAAGTGAGCATTTTGCCTTGCCAAATTTTTAAGTTGTAAAGTGATCATTTATAAGTTGTGAGATCACTTTTTGAATTTGATTGCTTGGTATATTTGTGAGAGATTTACTTTATCAAAATTTATTATTTTGTATTTTTTTTATTGTAAAATTTATTTTGGGGTTGTACTAGTGGAGAGTACATATTGTTGTGGGGTTGTACTAAGTTATGGAGAGTCCTTTTGTAAACCATTTTTTATTTAGTGGATTCCTAGAGGTGGCATGGGCGTAGGCGATTTTGGGGTTTGGCAACCACGTAAAATCGTGTGCCTCTTGTCTCTATTTACTTTATTGTATTTTTATTTTTCGCATTTAGAATTATATCTTATCATTATAAAAATCAAAAAATCTAATTTTCTATTTAAAATTAAAATTTAAGTTTTGAAAATTTTAATATTACCCAATTCACCCCCCCTCTTGGGTGCTATAGTGTCTCACATTTGGGAGAACAACTCCATGGTTTACTTATGGTAGTGATGGAGCTTGGGCTTTATAACCTTATAGGACTGAGGGATTTGGTTGGTAACTAGCCAAGAATCCTCGAAGATGTTGATGTTCTAGATGCTTAGAGTAATGACTAACTCCAGAATGATAATCAGAGCCTCATATTTGGCTTTTTTATTGACGCAAGGATTGGATAGATGATATAAGATTCTCATCACAATACAGCTCAGAGTTAAGAAAACTATTCCTACCCCTGCCTTTCCTAGAATATTAGATTATGGTTCTTCTTCTCTTTGAGAGAAAGCTGCACCATCAAAGTACATCTCCCAACAATAAATGCTAGTATCCCCTATGTTCATGATTCATTCATCAGGGAGATAATCACTAAGCAGAGAGTTAGCAGGAAGTGGGTGTGTTGCTAAGAAATCCACTAGCGCTTGTCCTTTCACTGTACAGAGGGGTACAAAGATAATGTCAAACTATGAAAGGATCTTGAATCGTCGTGCCAACCATCCAGATAGCATTGATCGTGTCATGAGATTCTATAGTGGATTGATCCTAGAGATTAAGTTCACCTTATGAGGAAGCATGTAGTGTCATAACTTTTGGGATGTAAAGATTAAAGCTAGGCAATGCTTCTCAATGGGTGGATAATTAGCCTCAATAGGGATTAGATGATGGCTAAGGTAGTATAGTGTATTTTCTTTCCTGTTGTCATTGGCTTGGGCCAACAAAGCACCAAGGGAGTCATCTAACACAGCAGTGTAAAGTATGAGCAGCTTGCCTGGAATAGGGGCTGCTAAAACTAGCGGCATTATCAAGTAATGCTTGATGTCTTTGAAGGCATGCTCAGACTTGTCATCCCACTTAAACTTGGAATCCTTTTTGACAAGTGTTGAGAATGGATGACATCTTCTCGATAGATTGGATATAAAGCATCTTAGATATGCCGCCCTTGGAATGATCTAAGTTAAGTTAAAATTTTAGGGGGTGGCATTTCTAATATCACCTTGATATTCTTCGGATCGATTTCGATTCCATAGTGTCAAACAATAAACATAAGGAATTTCTTTGAAGCTACTCTGAATGCACACTTCAGGGGGTTCCTTTTGAGGTTAAATTATCTTAACTATTCAAAAACTACTATCAAGTCAAAGAGATGTTCTTCCTTTTCTCTACTTTTGACCATGAGATCATCGACATAGCACTCGACTTGATGATGAATGAGTTAATTGAAGATTCGAGTCATAGCCTACTGGTATGTAGCACCAGCATGTTTAATACTGAAAGGCATGACCTTGTAGCAATAAATTTTGATCGGGGTTCTAAAAGCAGTGTTTCATTCATCTTCAGGGGCCATCTTTATTTGGTTATATCTAGATGAGCCATTCATGAAAAGAAGGATGTGTGAGATGAGGCAATTCCACCATTAACTACGGGATTGGTAGTAGAAATCATCCTTTAGAAATGCCTTATTTAAATCCCTATAATTGACACATATGTGAATTTGGCCATTCTTTTTCTTAACTGGGATGATGTTGGCTAACCAGGTAGGATATTTTTCTTCCTGGATGAAATTAGCATCGATCAATTTCTTGACTCCATAAATGACCTATTATTATATGTCTTATCACATGCGTCTAGGAGCTTGCTTGATAGGGTTAGCATTAGGCTCTATTACTAGTTTATAGATCGCTACGTCGGGAGCCAATCCAGGCATCTCTTCATAACTCCCTGCAAAGTAGTCCTCAATAGCCTAATTAAGTCATTAGTTTCAATTTCATTCAACAAAGAACTGATGTATGTCAGGCGTGAATCTTCTTCAATTCCTAAGTTGATCTCCTTGAGCTCGTCGATGGTTGACATGATCTCTTCTTCAAACTCTGGCGGTGCATATTTGACCTCAAAATCATCAGGATCATCTAAAGTTTCTAAGCATAGCTCCTCATATTAGTTAATGTGTTTTGAAAATAACCTATCAGATTTCAAATGATTGGTGATGACTAAGGAGTAATCGTCATCATCGATTGGACCCACTGTACCAAATCCTAATCCCGATCTTGATTGAGATCTTTTGCATTTGTTCTTCCATATTCTTTCAAAGTAGTCTGACTTGTGCTTTGACTAATTATGTGGGATTAACCCTTTCTTTGCTAAATTATGACACAAGGCAAGTACCAATCACATGGTAATTCTATTAAATCTTTATATGAATCATCCTCAAGTTCTACATCAACTTCTTGACTTGAGGATGATGCTCCCAAAAAGAATCTCTGAGTCTTCACAATTGTAGTTGACTTAGGGGCATCCTTAACTACCAAACCCTTAGCTTTTTGAGAGGAAAGTGGGGTTAGAGCTAAGGTTCCCAACTGATGCCTAATTGTTTCACATATAGACTTGATACACTTATGCTTGGATTTGGAGCCCGATCTTCATCGCTATCTACCTCAAGTGCCACCTCCAAGAGAATCTACTACTGTGAAGAGCTAGCTGGTGTGCTAATCATATAAGACTCATCCTATGAGCTAGATTCTAAGTCTATATAGATAGCAGGTGTACTCCTGGTAGCTGGGACATATCTTCTATTGGGTGGCCAATAAGAAGGTTTTCCACCCCCTAGGACTAACTCTGAACTGGTCTCTTCCTCTGCCTAGTGGAGGTTAGGTCATCCTACCCATATGTTCGAATGGAGTAATGAACTATGCATGAAATCTAATGTCAGGCTCCACGTCCTTCTCCAAGTCTATTTTCGCTCCCTTTTATTTTTATTTTTATTTTCTCTTTTCTTTTCTTTTTTATTTTTCCCTTTCTTTTTTTTTTCTTTTTCTATTTGTTTTAATTTCAAACTTTGGCCAAGTTCAGAAGAATAGACTTGTTGATTTTGAGGGAGGTAGTAAGGCACATCCTCATATATGCCAACCTTCTGAACTATAAATGGCTTGAGATCTCCTTTGGCACAGTAGACGATCCCACCTCTCATGAACTTCATACACTGATGTAGAGAGGATGTAACTATGTTATTCTCATGTATCCTTGTATTCAAGTCTATAATGTGAAGCTTGGCTGGTCTTCCAATCATCTATCTCCAAGGGCAACACTATGGAGCCTAAGGCCTATTGACCTCACTTTTGGAGTGCGGATTCAATCTTACCATCTTAGACTTAGGAGTCTTCAAGACATGAAGACTTCCCTAGTCATAAGACACTTCTAACAATTTTGTAAATACTTAACCTAAGCCTAAAGACTTAGAAGGGTTAACCATAGGATCAAGTTATGCCTTAGGGATTATGATAATCCACCTACCCTACAACCCAAATCCAATCCATGTTCACCTTCTCAAACCAAACCTCAAGTTCAATAAAAACATCAAATTCAAATCCAAATCTAAACCCAAATTCCAAAACCAAATGATTGAAGCTCATGATCAAATCCAAACTTGAAACCCTTCCTAAGCCATATGACCTATACCATGGACTTAGCCAAATCTTAATCCACATCAATCCAAAATCAATTGATTTTCTCATAAGCAATTTATATCTTCAATCATCTTCATAAATATAAATCAAATCTACATTTAAATGATCAAAACTAAATCAAACTAAATCAAACTAAATTAAATTAAATCAAACCCTTCCTAAGCCATATGACCTATCCCATGGAGTTAGCCAAATCTTAATCCAAATCAAGTCAAAACTCAATTGATTTTCTCACAAATAAATCATATTTTCAATCATCTTCACAAATTTAAATGAATTATACATTTAAATCATCAAAACTAAATTAAGCCAAATCAAAATCTAAACTTAAGCCACATGACTCAACTCCTTGGACTTAGCTAAATTTCTTCATTCCAAAACTCAAATTCAATTGATTTTCTCATGAATCAATCATACCTTCAATCATATTCACAAATATAAATTAAATGTACAATCATCAAGACAAACCAAAATCAACCCAAGTCAAACTTAACCCTTTTGACTTGAAATGTTCAAATGAACCACAACCCATTTGAACCCAAGCCAATTGCAATTAAATTTATATATCAATCCCAAATCCATATATAAACTCAACTAAGTCAAACTCAACCCAAAATCATGCCAACTAAACCCAATTGGTCCACTTGACCCAAAGTGGCCAATTTGACCTATTTGAGCCAAGTTCTAATCCTACCCAAATTGGATTGAACCAAGCCCATCAAAACCTCTCATCATGATTGTTGATCACCCTAGGTTGATCAATTATAACAAATTAGGTCAAACCATGTCAACTTGGTCATTTGACCAAGTCAACCCCTTTACCCATATGAATCCAAACTAGCCAAATTGCAACCTAAGCTAAATCCCTTGAACCAATGATTCATACTAAATCAGAATCAATATTTGAATATGGCTTGACCTTCAATTCAGTCAAACTAAACCCAATTGGCCCTCTTGACCCATGTTGACCCAAATTGACCTAAAGACCAAATTGGATCAAATCAAAATATAAACCAAATTGATTACAACCAACGACTCAAGTTTATTCCAAATTGATTATTGAACTTGACCAAAGTGATGATTGGACCAATTGAACCCAATGACCTACTTAGCCCAAATTGACCTAAAGGTTCAAGTTAGCCTAAATTAAAACTAAATATAAATTAATTAAAACCAAAGCCTACAATCATCTTCAATTGCTCAACTAAACCCAAACCAATAGCTAACCCCAGCCAATTTGGCTAATTGGTTCAAATTGGTCAACTTAACCCATTTGCTCCAAATGAACTCAAATGATCCAAAATCAAATCTAAGCCAAACTAAACGAAACCAATTGAACCAAAATATCCCAATTAATCATATGAACTTGACCAAACCCTTGTTTGACCTAATTTGACCAATTGGTCAACTTGACCCAACCTAACCCAATTTGACCTAAATGAGTCAAATTGAGCCAAACCTAACCAAATCAACTCCAATTGACTTGCAATTTAGGCTAACCCATTTTTGGCTCATTTTAAATTTGCCTAAATGAAATCTAATGCAAAATGATCATTCTACTCTTATGTTAAGGGCATCACATGAGACAAATCACCCATGTAAGTTATCATTTCCATTCCTTGGCCACTTGGTACTCTCACAATGGTCCACCTAGGCACCTAGGACACTACCGAACCTGACCCAATGGGTAGTTGGGTTGCCATGACCCATGGGAGGTTAAATCACCTCACCCTTCCCATTGGAGCATTTGAAACCCATAGGACACTCATGATTCCTCCTTGGCAGCCAGCTCCACACCTTCAACCAAACAAGCTAAGCCAGTTCACCTCCTCCCTGCCACCTATGACTCCCTGAGATGGCCAGACTGGCACTATAAGCCAAACTCAATCCCACCGTCCGATCAAAATGAAGGGGTGTATACTCCCCCTCATTTCCACTCAAACACACACAAAAATCATTCCTTATAGCCCTAGCTACCCAAGAGGACCCTATAGAGCCATTCCCTAAGTTCCCAATCTCATTCCTCTATTAAAAAAATGCCATTCTTGTTGATCCTGAAATAAGACATTCCCATATCCAACCAAATTTCCCCATTTCTCCATCAAACTCAAATTAACTTCGTGTGTACCTTCCCTATGTCTCTTCAAGCGAGAATGAATCATCTCCCAAGCTTTTTGAGCACTAGAGGTGTGACTTCGATCAAAGCCAAGCTTTAAATCATTGGTTCATGGGCTTCCAATGAATGTCAAGGAATTGATTCAATTGCTACTCAACAGAGCTTCATCTCCACTAGATGAAGCTTCCCCAATCATTCAAGCCACTAGTCTTGATCTCCGATAAGGTATGCTTCCAAAATTGATCCTTAGGCAAAAATGGGCTGGAGCTTTTTGAAGAAAACTTGCATCTCGTGTGGTTTTGATTGTTGGATCCCCTCTGATCGATGTCATTAAGGTGTGAGATTCTTTTGGAGTTGATCTGAGCTTGGGTAAGCTAGGATCAAGTGAGCAGTGGTGGATGGACTCCATTCCCCCTCACTCATTTGATGTTAGATCACGTATTGTCCATTCTACATGATGGAAATGGATGGTTGTGATTAGATCTACTAAATTGATCTGATTTAATCCTATTAAGTTATGGGATTAATCATAGCCATTCAATCTTAAATCGGATGGTGAATGAGAAAGCATGTCTGCCGCTATCACATAAGCGCTGAGTCGGATAAGTTTTAAGTAGCCAATCCCGCACTGCCATGTGGAAAGCATGCCGCGTCAGCACGCCACATGGCGCCAGCATGATTAGGCTTTAATTAGGCCTAATTAATCATTTTTAATGGGAAAAACTTTTAAAAATCATAAAATATCATAGAGAAACTAAAAAAATGCAATTAAATTCTTATTTTAAAGGTATTTTGGAGGAGAATTAATTAAAAATGATCTTAACTAATTTTTAATAGTAATTAAGGTTAAATTAATGTTTAATTAGAAAATTAATTAGCTTTATTACTCTTTAATTACTTGAGCAATAAAATAAATCACAAATTTGTAGGTTGTTGGTGGAATGACCTCTACCTCCCATGATTTTCTTGGGATTTATTGCTCACTTAATTAAGAAGATTGACTAATTAAACCTTAACTACTCTTTTAAGTTAATTAATGATTAATTAATCCCATGAACAATAATAAATTAGCTAATTAAGTTTTTTAATCATTGTTCAGGATTAAGTGAACTAAGGTATAAGGTTGGGAACCCTTTCCCTATGTTCATTTGACCCATTTTTAAAATGAAATTAATTAAAATTTAACTAATTAATTAAATCACTTAATCAAATTAAAATCATAATCACATTAGACCTTAATTAATTAAATCATGGGGGTAGATCTTTAAGTGTTTAAAAACCTAAAAGAGTTTAATGAAATTATGGTTCGTCCACATAAGTGGGAAAACCATAAGAGTAATTAATTAAGTCCCTTAATCTAATTAAAAATTAATCTTGAGCCAAATGGATTAGGCCCTTTTCATTTCCTAGGATCATTGCAAATTTATTTTCCATGCATATCATGTTGGCTCATAATTATTTAGTTAATTACTTTAAGGTGACATAGGTAAGAGTAATTAATTCATCTAATTAAGGGTTCAACTTAATCAACCCATAAAATCAATTTAATTACATTTCCTTAAATTAAAATAAATCAAATCACTAATGTGGGAATGGGTTTAAAATAGTAAGTGATGATTTCTCTTCTCCTCTTTAAATCAAATCAAATCCAAAACTTAATTAATAAAGAAGATTTCATTTGCCTTAAATAATCTTATTTGATTTGATTGTCCTTAAGAACTAGTTTGGTTGAATAAATCACATGCTTATATTTGACTATTCTCCTTCCAATCATGTTAAATTTCATATGTCATTTCAATTCATGTTGCATCCTTTCAAAATAAAGTAAAATAAAATAGATTTACTTTACGTAATCTTGCATGTGTTGATTTAATTTAGTATATGCGTGGCTATTATCACTATTAAATCCAATACTATTTTTCGAAAGCTTATAAATGAATAATAATATGAGTTATGAAGCTAGTTATAAATACATAAGAAATGCATGTGCTTATAGCTTAAGTGTATGAATTTTAGGTTCTTTTTCCTCTATTCATGTGTTCATTTATATAAGATTGAATGGTAATGGGTATATATTCTAGACATCCCAAGAACATGAGGCTTTTGCTATCCCCAAGGAGGTCATTTGATTACCTCACTTCCCTGGTTTAACAACAGTACGTACCCATTTGATTTCATTCTTATGTATTTCAATAATAGAATTTGGATTGAGCTTTAATTAATATATATATAAATGATTTAATAAAAAATATACAATCTTTGAATGGTTTTCTTTCCCTCATTTATGTATACATCCATGAGTGTCCAAGAAAAGCATGTATATAGTCTGGACATCCCAAGAATACGAGGCTTTAGTTAGCCCCAAGGAGGTCATTTGATTACCACAGTTCATTGGTTTAACAACAACACATACTTGCCTATATCTTTGTACATGTATATGCATATGTGATTAGTGAATCAAAATCCCATTTTACATTAAAATTGCATGCATTCATAATTGACTGAGTTGCTGAATTAATTGGCCATATGATTTGGAACTTACTTCCTATGTTCATGTATACGAATTTACAAATATTTTAATGCAAATGGGTATATAGTCTGGACATCCAAAGAATATGAGGCTTTAGCTAACTCCAAAGAGGTTATTTGATTACCTCACTTCCCTGGTTTAACAATGGCACATGCTTATTTAATTTCATTCTTATGTCCTTTTTGTATAAGAATTTGGATAATGTTTAAAATTAATATGTTTAAATAATTCAAACAAATAAAATATAAATTCAAAACATACACATACATTCATCATTTAAGTGTGCTAAAATATGTTGCATGTATAGATATACTTAAGTTAAATCATATGCATGTTACATGCGATGGAAAGGAATGATTTAATATATGTCATGTGGTAGTAATTCTATTAAATTAATCTTATGATGCCTTTCATTTTGAATAGGATTATTTAAAGTGAACCTAAACATGGGATTAACTAAATCATTTAATAGGCCATTCACTAAAGAGAACTAAATCAAATTAATATACTTTAGAAAGTATCTTGATGTAGGGATGAAAGAAGGCAATCCTCTTTTTCTCTCTTTATAATACTTAGTTGCTAAGTGTAATCAAATGAAGTAAAACAAAACATAATTTAAAATTATCTAATCAATTAAACTACTTCAAGTGAAATCAACCTTTCATGTTAAATTGAATTCTTCTACACTTAGAAGATACAACACTAATGCCCACACAAGCCTTAATACACACATTAGAATTAAGTCACCACTTTTACCTCTAAGTGAGGATGGTGTATGATGTGATATATGATTTTTTTATGATGCATTATTTTAGATTGGATATTAGGGTATATGCTTCGAAGACAGGATGATAGGCAAATATTAGCCTAATCATGTTTTCTACAAGGGATTATGCTTAAGGGATGCTTAAAAATAAATGTGAATGCTCTTTTTGCAGGTTGCTTAAATCCTTAAGCAAAATCAAAGTTAGGACAGGTGGGCTTAGTTACCCATATGTAGGGTACTAAGTCCAAATTATAAATATAATTGCTTGGTATTATATGTATATTTAGCAAACATCTATTTTGCAGGTCTAGTTAGATTTACTTTTCCCATAGAAATATAATTTTTGCGATAGGAATTGGGAATAGTGTCATGGGAGATTAGGATGAGCAGTGGCCAAAGGCTTTGTCTTAGGGTGCCTTATGATTCCTTTGAAGCAAGCACCATCCAAATCAAAGAAGGAACCAAATCATAAATGATGATATGAAGAAAGAAGACCCCCATAGCATTTAATACAATTATAATTACTTTTTCATATTCCAGGTTGTATAAGGGTAGAGCTCGACTACCGATCTTTTCTCTCTTCGGGTTGTACGGAGGTGCCCTACCGCACCGACCTTTTATTCTTTTATGATAGTTTATATAATTGTTTGATGTTATGTTTACATTGTGTATTAGGATGACATTCTTTTCATAGTTTCTTAAATGATTGATGCTTTAATGTGTGGCTTGGGTACAATTAGGCTCTTAGGATAAAAATTGCTTTTCTACCCAACTAATCACTCATAACTAAATTTTGAACTGCTCATAGCCTCATCATAAAGCCTAAGACATAAATAATATAATTCAAAGATTTAGCAATCCCTTTGTTGTATGGTTGTATGTTTCACATCATGCATGCATATTCTTTCTCTCTTGAACATGAAGGATCTCCATCCTTGTATGATAAGGGAATGCTTGACCTGTAAGGGCATCCCTTGAGGTGGAGAATGCCTTCTTCTAGCTGATTTGACATATAACCTATTTCATCATGCACTTAAGCATAAGAAATCCTAAAGCCTCTATCAAAATGATGTTTCTAAAATGAAATAAAATTTGAAAATATTTTGCATCTATAGATTAAGTCATATGTTCATACCACTCATGCTCTAGTCTCTTAGGGAGTGTGTTTAGGACTTTAGTCTCTTTCTAATTATATAACTACCCTAGCTATCTTGCAATTCATAAGACCGGAATACATGGTCTTAAAATCATAGAAGGAGTTGGCAGGAGGCCACTCTAGGCAGTTATAAGTCCATAAGTCTGGCAATTTATTCTCTCTTGTGGAGGTAAACCCTTATGTCCATCACATTGCTTAGATTTAGGTGGTGCTTTTGGCTTACTAAAACTTCTAGATTTAGGATCTGAGGTAGATATTTCCTTTGGGCTATGAACATAAATCCTCACTACTTAGGCATTCTCACAACCTTATTTTGGTGGATTATAAGCCCTAGTAATCTAATTAAATTTCAACTCAAAATATATAAATATCCTCAACTTCAAAATTATAAAGCCCAACCATAAGATAGGTTGGAATGTTTATTAGGCTTCCTAGTATCATAAGCATTTCCTACTTATTTCATTTGGATTCCAAAAATAAGTCTTCTCCTTGAACTTTCCCAATTGATTTTAACAATACAACCAATCTTTTGATAGTCTAACCTTTAAATCTCCTAAGATTTAATTAACTATAGAGGCTTGCCTCCAAAGCAAACTTAAGAACCTTGTTTAACATAAATCCTACTTTATTCATCCATGTAAAGTAGGGGAGAAATCTTTAGTACATTTGAAGACCCATCAAGCCTAAGGAGTCCTTATTATGTGATTAGGTCTAATTTAGGGTGATGTCTCTATCTTTTGAGATAGTACATCATACCTCAATATTGTTCCCGATCACCTAAAAAAGTATCTCTCTTATGATCTCCATGGTGTCCCCTACCCCGCCCCCTCCCCCCCAAAATAGAGACCACACGACCATCTCGCCTTGTTCATTGAATCCTCTTAAGATCATCCTTTCTTTTTAGAGTTTGGAGATGTCGATCCTTAAGTAGGCAAGGGATCTTAGACTCATAATGTTGACTGATACACTTGGGTCAACCAAAACTCTGGATAACCTGTATTTGCAAACATCCACTCTAATGTAAAGAGGCAATTGTTGTCGGCCATCCCTAGGAGTAAGTTTACATCACTGAATGTAACTCCTAAGATGTCCTTCGGGTGACATGCCTCCTCTTTAGTAGCGATCAGCTGAGCTAAGCATATCTCTAGATCAAGTAAAGCCTTGATTAGAGATTCCCTCAGCTCTTTGGATAAGATGAGGGCATCATATATGCTTAACTTAGCTGGAAACTTTCTAATTGAGCTAGGAAATTGTAATCAACTCTGCATTGGTCCCCATATGCATATCCATGGGTGGAGCATCCTATGGAGGGGCTATATGCTCACTCAAACTAATGACTTGCTTACCATTATCCTGAGGTGCTACCCTAGGAGGTAGAACTTTTTCACTGCATATGTTGACTACAATGACTTCTTGGAATGATGAGCTTGTGGAAAGTTCTACCGTCTCATCGGGCATTCCTACAGCTTCTCCTATGAGATCTTCAGAGTCAGTAAACTCCAAGTCAATCTCAAGAGGTGAAGCTAATTGATTCAGAGAAGGATAGTCTGACTCTGAATCAAAAAGGAAAGGATCAAAACTAATAAAGCTATTATTTTTATTTAGACTCAGAGCGCTTTCAATAGGAATAAAATCAAGAGCATCAGAAGTAGACAATATATAAGTAGAAGCAGCTTTCTTCATTAATTTCTTTTTGGGTGGAGGTACATGATAGAAATCAAGTAAGCAGAGTGAGGGATTTAGTGCCCTTATTTGCAAATACAATGCTCTTGCCGGTAGAAGAGGAGCTAGTAGAAGAGGTGGTAGCTGTAATGGTGGAGGAGACTTGACTTCGGACGGTGGCTATCTCTTGAACTATCTGCAAGTATGAGCTACTTTAGGCACATGAAAAGAAAGCTTCTTGATCTTTTAACTGATCTTCTTGGAGGTTTGGGATAAGGAGATATCCTAACCTTCTTTGGTCTTAAGAGGATTGCAAGTATCCCTAATAATTACTTCCAACGTAACTCGGATGGTTGTTCTAATAAGTATTCCTGGGATAACTATATAGCTCAACTTGTACCGCTACTCAAGCTAGTCCTTAAAAGTGATATAGTCCTCTTAGACATGGTCTAACATGCGGTGGTAGGAGCAATAGCTAGGATCATCATTCTTGCCTACTTCCTTCGGCCTCTTAGGCTCTGGTAACTGAAAGTCAAGTTTCTTTAAGATATTATTCAAGATTTTTCTAACTACCTCCCTCTTGAATTAATATGGCTTAATCAATCTATCGATAAGTGTAGGTGCAAAGTAGTTACCTCATGATGGATATGAATACCGCTGCTGGGTAGGCTACTGAGGTGGTGGAAATGGTCATAGTTGTGGCCGGTAAGATGTCCAAGGTGGTGGAAGAGGAGGTGGCGAAGGAGGCTATTGAGCTCCCAGTCTCTCAAATTGATCTCTGGCTAGTTGCTTCCCTCTATTCACTGGCACAACTATCCCTAGCTTCTTCTTAAATACCTTCTACGGCTTGGGTCTTGATGATTGGTTGGGAAAGGGCAACTATATGTTAGCTAGCCACCTTGTTGATTAATTTCTTGAATGTTTTGATGGTAAAGCCCTTAAGCATGAAGGCGATGGGGCCATGAATATTCTTGAGAAGAATCTTAATGCCATGCTCTTAGGACGACTATGGTTCACATTTCATGCACAGGTTGTGTCACCTGAGAATGTAATCAACAAGGGACTCGTTGAGTTTCTATTTCTCTACAATGAAGTCTCCTACAATGACCCTCTGTTGAGCTCCATCAAACTTATTAATGAAGAGGTTCTCCAACTCAGCAAAAGCATTCATCGAACTGTTGGGTAGTTCGGCGTACCAATCAAATGAAACACCTGACAGACTACAAACTAAAAGGTAGAAGGGGAGTACATTGCTGCCACCGGTGTTGCAACAGCCGGCTCTAATGTGTGCAATCTATTATCGTGGGTTCCGACTACATCAAAGATCTTGAAGGATGGTGGAACAAAACCCTAAATAAAATAAAAACTAAACAAAAACCAAAACCTAAAAAAACAAACGTAAAAATAAATAAAAAATATAAGCTAAACCTTAAACTAAAAAAAAAACCTAAACCTAAAATAAACATAATAAAATAAACATAAACCTAAACTAAAATAAACTAAACTAAAATAAATAAAACCTAAACCTAAACCTAAAATAAACTAAACCTAAACCCTAAACTAAATGAAATAAAATAAACAAAAAATAAACCTAAACCTAAACTAAAAAAAAACCTAAAAATAAACCTAAAATAAAAACCTAAAACCTAAACCTAAAAAGATAAAAAATAAAATCTTAACATAAACATAAAAATAGAAATTAAAACCTAAACTTAAAAAATAATATTGAAATAAAACTAAATAAAAAAGTAAACATAAACCTTAACCTAAACCTAAAAAATAAACTAAAATAAAAAAACCTAAACTAAAATAAATAAAACTAAAATAAATAAACTTAAACTAAAATGAATAAAACTAAAATAAATAAACTAAACTAAATAAAAATAATAAATCAATCTAAAAGAAATAAAAAATAAAATAAACTAAAAAAAAATAAACTAAATAAATCTAAACGGGGTTTACTTAATTTTTTTTAAAAAAAACCATAAATCATAAACCCTAAACCCTAAACCCTAAACCATCAAACTAACCCTAAACTTTAAACCCTAAACTTTCAACCCTAATCCTACAACCCTAAACCCTAAAACCTAAAAAACCCTAAACCCTAAAAAACCTTAAACCTTAAACCTTAAACCCTAAACCCTAAACAAACCATAAACTCTAAACCCTAAACCCGAAGCTCTAAACCCTAAAACCCTAAACCCAAAACCCAAAACTAACCCTAAACCCAAAACCCTAAACCCTAAATACTTTAAATCCTACATCATAAAGCCAAAACCCTAAATCGTAAACTAACCCCAGAAACCCTAAACTCTAAACCCTAAACCCTACACCCTAAACTCTAAACCCTAAAAACCTTTAACCCTAAAAACTATAAACCCTAAAGCCTAAACCTTAAAACCATAAACCCTAAAATACTAAATCCTAAACCCTAAACCCTGAACCGTAAAAACCTAAATAAATAAAACCTAAAAATAAAATAAATAATAAAACTGAAACCTAAATAAAATAAAATAATAAAATAGAACTAAAACCTAAACTAAAACCTAAACCTAAAACTAAAAATAAAATAAAAGTAAAAATTATAAATAAACTAAAAGAAATAAAATAAAAATGTAAACTAAACCAAAAAGTAATATAAACCTAAGAATAATAAACCTAAATAAAATAAAAACTAAACATAAAATAAAAATATAATAAACTTCAAATTAAATTAAAAACTGAATGAAAACCTAAACCTAAAAATTAAACCAAAAAATAAAACTTATAAATAAATAAATAATAATAACCTAACCCTAAACTAAAAATAAAAACTAAACCTAAAATAAAAAAAATAAAATAAACATAATAAAATAAACCTAAAACTAAACTAAAATAAACTAAACTAAAATAAATAAAACCTAAACCTAAACCTAAAATAAAGTAAACCTAAACCCTAAATAAATTTAAATTAAATAAACTAAAAATAAACCTCAACATAAACTAAAAAATAAAAGCCAAAAATAAAAATAAAATAGAAACCTAAAACCTAAACCTAAAAAAATAAAATAAAAACCTAAACCTAAACCTAAAAATAAAAAATAAAACTGAAACCTAAAAATTAAAATTAAAATAAAACTACACTAAAAAATAAACACTAACCAAAACTTAAACAAAAAATAAACTAAAATTGAAATAAACATAAAATAAATGAAATAAAAATAAAAATATGCGTAAATCAATATAAAAAATAAAATAAACTAAAATAAAAAAATAAACTAAATAAAGCTAAACCTACTAGTTTACTTAATTTAAAAATAAATAAAAAATAAAGATAAATAAAAGATAAAAAATAAAACCTTAACATAAAAGTAAAAAGATAAAAAAGTAAACATAAACCCAAACCTAAACCTAAAAAATAAACTAAAATATAAAAACCTAAACTAAAATAAATAAAACTAAAATAAAAAAAACCTAAACTAAAATGAATAAAACTAAAATAAATAAACTAAACTAAATAAAAATAATAAATAAATCTAAAAGAAATAAAAAATAAAATAAACTAAAATAAATAAAAAATAAAATAAATAAACCTAAACATAAAAAGATAAAAAATAAAACCTTAACATAAACATAAAAATAGAAATTAAAACCTAAACTTAAAAAATAATATTGAAATAAAACTAAACAAAAAGTAAACATAAACCTAAACCTAAACCTAAAAAATAAATTAAAATAAAAAATCCTAAACTAAAATAAATAAAACTAAAATAAAAAACCTAAACCAAAATGAATAAAACAAAAATAAATAAACTGAACTAAATAAAAATAATAAATCAATCTAAAAGAAATAAAAAATAAAATAAACTAAAATAAATAAAAATAAACTAAATAAACCTAAATAACCATTAAAATTAAAATAAACTAAAATAAATAAAAAATAAACTAAATAAATCTAAACGTGTTAGTTTACTTAATATTTTAAAAAATAAACCCTAAACTCTAAACCATAAATCCTAAACCCTAAACCCTATACCCTAAACCATCAAACTAACCCTAAACTCTAAACACTAAACTTTCAACCCTAAACCTATAACCCTAAACCCTATACCCTAAACCCTAAAACCTAAAAAACCCTAAACCCTAAAAAACCTTAAACCCTAAACCCTAAACTAACCCTAAACACTAAACCCTAAACCCAAAGCCCTAAACCCTAAAACCCTAAACCCAAAACACAAAACTAACCCTAAACCCTAAACCCTAAACCCTATAAACCTTAAACCCTACATCATAAACCCAAAACCCTAAATCCTAAACTAACCTCATAAATGCTAAACTCTAAATCCTAAACCCTACACCCTAAACCTAAACCCTAAAAACTTTAAACCCAAAAAACTCTAAACCCTAAACCTTAAACCCTAAAACCATAAACCCTAAAACACTAAACCCTAAACCCTAAACCCTGAATCCTAAAAACCTAAATAAATAAAACCTAAAAATAAAATAAATAATAAAATTGAAACCTAAATAAAATAAAATAATAAAATAGAACTAAAGCCTAAACTAAAACCTAAACATAAAACTAAAAATAAAATAAAAGTAAAAATTATAAATAAACTAAAAGAAATAAAAAAATGTAAACTAAACCAAAAAGTAATATAAACCTAAGAATAATAAACCTAAATAAAATAAAAACTAAACATAAAATAAAAATATAATAAACTTAAAATTAAATAAAAATTGAATAAAACCTAAACCTAAAAATTAAACCAAAAAAATAAAACCTAAAAATAAATAAATAATAATAACCAAACCCTAAACTAAAAAAAAAACTAAACCTAAAATTAAAAAATAAAATAAACATAATAAAATAAACCTAAACCTAAACTGAAATAAAATAAATAAAACCTAAACGTAAACCTAAAATAAACTAAACCTAAACCATAAATAAATTTAAATTAAATAAACTAAAAATAAACGTCGACATAAACTAAAAAATAAAAGATGAAAAAAAATATAATAGAAACCTAAAACCTAAGCCTAAAAAATAAAATAAAAACCTAAACCTAAACCTGAAAATAAAAAATAAAATTGAAACCTAAAAATTAAAATAAAAATAAAACTACACTAAAAAATAAACACTAACCAAAACTTAAATAAAAAAAATAAACTAAAATAAATAAACATAAAATAAATAAACTAAATGAAATAAAAATAAAAATATGCCTAAATCAAAATAAAAAATAAAATAAACTAAAATAAAAAAATAAACAAAATAAAGCTAAACCTACTAGTTTACTTAATTTAAAAATAAATAAATAAATAAAGATAAAAAATAAATTGTAACCCTTAACCCTAAACTCTAAAACTAACCCTAAACCCTAAACTCTAAACCCATAACCTTAAACCCTAAACCCTAAACTCTAAAACCCTACCCTAAACCCTAAATCATAAACCCTAAAACCTACAACCTTAAACCCTAAACCCTAAACCTCAAATCCTAAACCCAAAACCCAAAACCCTAAACCCAAAACTATAAACCAGAAATACTAAAACATAAAAACATAAACTTGAACTAAATAAAACCTAAAAATGATATAAATAAATAAAAATTTAAACCTAAATAGAATAAAATAAAATAAAATACAAAAATAAAAAATGAACTAAAATAAAATAAAAACTTAAACTAAACTAAATAAATAAAAAACCTAAATAAAATAAAAACTAAATGTAAAATAAAAATAAAATTAACTTAAAATAAAATAAAATAAAAACTACTTAAAAACCTAAACCTAAAAAATAAACCTAAAACTAAATAAAAAAGAAAACCTAAACCCTAAACTAAAAAGAAAACTAAACCTAAAATAAACAAGTTAAAATAAACTAAACTAAAATAAATAAAAGCTAAACCTCAACCTAAACTAAATAAAATAAAATAAATCTAACCCTAAACTAAAAAATAAAATCTAAAAATAAACCTAAAATAAAACCTAAATCCTAAACAAAAATAAAATAAAACAAAAATCTAAACCTAAAACTAAAAATAAAAAATAAAACCTAAACCAAAAAAATAAATAAAAATAAAACTAAACTAAAAAATAAACATAAACCTAAAAAATAAACTAAAATAAAAAACCTAAATTAAAATAAATAAAACTAAAATAAATAAACCTAAACTAAAATGAATAAAACTAAAATAAATAAACTAAACAAAATAAAAATAATAAATTAATCTAAAAGAAATAAAAAATAAAATAAACGAAAACAAATAAAAAATAAACTAAAAAAACCTAAATAACCGTTAAAATTAAAATAAACTAAAATAAATAAAAAATAAACTGAATAAATCTAAATGTGCTGGTTTACTTAATTTTTTAAAAAATAAACCCTAAACTCTAAACCATAAATCATAAACCCTAAACCCTAAACCATCAAACTAACCCTAAACTCTAAACCCTAAAATTTCAACCCTAAACCTACAACCCTAAACCCTAAAACCTAAAAACCCTAAACCCTATAAAACCTTAAACTTTAAACCCTAAAGCATAAACTAACCCTAAACTCTAAAGCCTAAACCCGAAGCTCTAAACCCTAAAACCCAAAACCCAAAACCCAAAATTAACCCTAAACCCTAAACCCTAAACCCTAAACCCTAAAAACTTTAAACCCTACATCATAAACCCAAAACCCTAAATCCTAAACTAACCCCATAAACCCTAAACTCTAAACTCTAAACCCTACACCCTAAACCCTAAACCCTAAAAACCTTAAACCTTAAAAACTCTAAACCATAAACCCTAAACCATAAAACCATAAACTCTAAAACACTAAACCCTAAACCCTAAACCCTGAACAATAAAAACCTAAAAACCTAAATCTAAATAAATAAAACCTAAAAATAAAATAAATAATAAAATTGAAACCTAAATAAAATAAAATAATAAAATAGAACTAAAACCTAAACTAAAACCTAAACTTAAAACTAAAAATAAAATAAAAGTAAAAATTATAAATAAACTAAAAGAAATAAAATAAAAATGTAAACTAAACCAAAAAGTAATATAAACCTAAGAATAATAAACCTAAATAAAATAAAAACTAAACATAAAATAAAAATATAATAAACTTGAAATTAAATTAAAAACTGAATTAAAACCTAAACCTAAAAATTAAACCAAAAAATAAAACTTAAAAATAAATAAATAATAATAACCAAACCCTAAACTAAAAATAAAAACTAAACCTAAAATAAAAAAAATAAAATAAACATAATAAAATAAACCTAAACCTGAACTAAAATAAACTAAACTAAAATAAATAAAACCTAAACCTAAACATAAAATAAACTAAACCTAAACCCTAAATAAATTTAAATTAAATAAACTAAAAATAAACCTTAACATAAACTAAAAAAATAAAAGCTAAAAATAAAAATAAAATAGAAACCTAAAACCTAAAGCTAAAAAAATAAAATAAAAACTTAAACCTAAACCTAAAAATAAAAAATAAAACTGAAACCTAAAAATTAAAATTAAAATAAAACTACACTAAAAAATAAACACTAACCAAAACATAAACAAAAAAATAAACTAAAATAAAAAACCTAAACTGAAATAAATAAACATAAAAGAAATGAAATAAAAATAAAAATATGCGTAAATCAAAATAAAAAATAAAATAAACTAAAATAAAAAATAAACTAAATAAAGCTAAACCTACTAGTTTACTTAATTTAAAAATAAATAAAAAAATAAAGATAAATAAAAGATAAAAAAATAAAACCTTAACATAAATGTAAAAAGATAAAAAAGTAAACATAAACCTAAACCTAAACCTAAAAAATAAACTAAAATATAAAAACCTAAACTAAAATAAATAAAACTAAAATAAAAAACCTAAACTAAAATGAATAAAACTAAAATAAATAAATAAACTAAAATAAATAAAATAATAAATAAATCTAAAAGAAATAAAAAATAAAATAAACTAAAATAAATAAAAAATAAACTAAATAAACCTAAACCTAAAAAGATAAAAAATTAAACCTTAACATAAACATAAAAATAGAAATTAAAACCTAAACTTAAAAAATAATATTGAAATAAAACTAAACAAAAAGTAAACATAAACCTAAACGTAAACCTAAAAAATAAATTAAAATAAAAAAACCTAAACTAAAATAAATAAAACTAAAATAAAAAAACCTAAACTAAAATGAATAAAACTAAAATAAATAAACGAAACTAAATAAAAATAATAAATCAATCTAAAAGAAATAAAAAATAAAATAAACTAAAATAAATAAAAAATAAACTAAATAAACCTAAATAACTGTTAAAATTAAAATAAACTAAAATAAATAAAAAATAAACTAGATTAATCTAAACGTGTTAGTTTACTTAATTTTTTAAAAAATAAATCCTAAACTCTAAACCATAAATCACAACCCCAAAAAACTGACCATCAAACTAACTAAACTCTAAACACTTAACTTTAAACCTACACCCTAAACCCTAAACCCTAAACCCTAAACCTAAAAACTAAAAAACTCCAAACCCTAACCCTAAACTAACCATCACTGACTAAAACCACTACCAAACCTAAATAAACCCTAAAAACCCTAAACCCTACTAAAACACATAAACCCTAAACTCCTCTAACCTAAACTACCCTAAGACTTTAAACCAAACTCTAAACCCTAAACAACCCTAAACATTAAAACACTCCTCTAAACCCTAAACTGGACCATAAAACCCTAAAACCTAAACCTAAATAAATAAACCTAAATAAAATAAATGCACCTAAATATAATAAATAATAAATAAAACTAAAACTAAACCTAAAACTAAAATAAAATAAAGAAAAATTATAATAAATTAAAAAATAAAATAAAATGTAAACTAAACTAATAATATAAACCTGAATAATAAACTAAATAAAATAAACTAAACTTAAAATAAAATACTTAAAATTAAATAAAATTGAATAAAACTTAACCTAAAAATTAAACCAAATAAAACCTAAAAATAAATAATAATAACCCTAAACTAAAAATAAAAACTAAACCTAAAATAAAAAAATAAAATAAACATAATAAAATAAACCTAAACCTATACTAAAATAAAATAAATAAAACCTAAACTTAAAATAAATAAACTAATAAATTTTTTAAATAAATTAAAATAAACCTAAATAAACCTAAAACCTAAACCTAAAAAATAAAATAAAACCTAAACCTAAACTAAATAAAAATAAAATAAACTTAAAATAAAATAAAAACCTAAAAATAAACCACCAAAACTTAAACAAAAAAATAAATAAATAAACTAAATAAATATAAAAATAATATATAAATCAAAATAAAAAAATAAACTAAAATAAAAATAACAAAATAAACCTCTTGGTTTACTTAATTTAAAATAAATAAAATAAAGATATATAAAATTGTAACCCTTAATAAACTAACCTAACCCTAAACTCTACTAAAAATAACAATAAATAACCCTACCTAAATCCTAAACCCTAAACCTAACTCTAAACCCAAACCCAAACTAAACCCATAACCCAAACCTAAACCCAAATAACACTAAAACATAAAACCTAAATTTAAACTAAATAAAACCTAAAAATATAAATAAATAAAAATTTAAACCTAAATAATAAAATAAAATAAAATAAAAAAAAATGAACTAAAATAAAATAATGAAAACTTAAAATAAACTAAATAAATTAAAACCTAAAATAAAATAAAACTAAATGTAAAATAAAAAATAAAATTAACTTAAATAAAATAAAATAAAACTACTTAAAACCTAAACCTAAAAAAAATAAATCTAAAAATAAATAAAACAAAACCTAAACCCTAAACTAAAAACTAAACCTAAAATAAACAAGCTAAAATAAACTAAACTAAAATAAATAAAAGCTAAACCTCACTAAACTAAATAAAATAAAATAAACCTAAACTAAAAATAAAATCTAAAATAAACCTAAAATAAAACCTAAAACCTAAAACAAAAATAAAAAAACAAAATCTAAACTTAAAACTAATAAAATAAAACCTAAACCTAAAAATAAATAAAATAAAACTAAACTAAAAATAAACTAAACTAAACCTAAAAGTAAACTAAAACAAAACATAAAATAAAATAAATATTAAAATGGATGAACTAAACTAAATATAAACTAAACATAAATAAAAATAAATTAAACTAAATAAATAAAATAAACTAAAAAAAATAAACTAAAACCAAATTAAACCTAAATCTAATTTATTTTTTAAAAAAAAAACCCAAACCAAAATAAACCCTAAATCCTAAACCCTAAACCCTACCATACCTAAACCCTAAAACTAACCTACTACCCTAAACCCTAAACCCAAAACCCTAACCCAACCACTACTCTAAACCCTACTCCAAACCCTAAACCCTAAATCTAAAACTGATCCTAAAACTAAACCTAAACCTAAATAAAATAAAATAAAAAACTAAAAAATAAATTAAAATAAAATAAAACCTAAAATCAACCTAAAATAAAATAAAATAAATAATAAAAATAATAAAATAAAATAAATAATAAACTACTAAAATAAGATAAACTTAATAATAGAAAACCTAAATAAAATAAAAACTAAATTTAAAATAAAAATAAAATAAACCCAAAATGAACCTAAAATAAAACAAAAAAAACTAAACAAAAATATAAACCTAAAAAATAAACCTAAAAATAAAACCTCAAAATAAATAAAAAATAAAACTTAAACCATAAACTAAAAAAAACATAAAACTACACTAAAATTTACTAAACTAAAATAAATAAAACCTAGACCTAAACCTAAACCTAAACTAAATAAAATAAAATAAACTAAAATTAACCTAAACCAAAACTTATAAGTAAAAACTAATAATAAACCTAAAATAAAATCCAAAATTAAACCTAAATAAAAAAAAAACCTATACCAAAAATAAAATAAAAAAAACTTAACTAAAAAAAATAAACCTAAACCTAAACCTAAAATAAAAAATAAAAAACCTAAACTAAAATAAATAAACTAAACTAAAAAAATTAATAATAAACATAAATAAAAATTAAAAATAGAATAAATTAAAATAAATAAAAAATAAACTGAATAAACTGAATAAACTAAATGAACTTAAACATGCCGGTATACCTAATTTTAAAAAAAAAAACCTAAACCCTGAGCTAACCCTAATCCCTAAAAATAAAGTTAAAATAATGTAAACTTATCGGTTTACTTAAATTAAAAATAAACCTAAACTAAAACCTCAAACCCAAACCTAAAACCTAAACTAAAAATCCTAAATTTAAAAAATAAAAAAATAAACTAAAATAAATAAATAAATAAAACCTAAAAAAAAACTAAAACTAAAACTAAACCCTAAACCCTAAACCTAAACCCAAATAAAACCCAAAAAACCATAAACCCTAAAAACCTAAACCTAAAGATAAAATTAAAATAAAACTCAATTACAAAATAAACCTAAAACTAAACCTAAAAATAAAAAATAAACTAAATTAAAAAACCTAAACTAAAATAAATAAACTTAAAATAGATAAACTAAACTAAATAAAAATGAATAATAAACATAAACAACAACAAATAAATAAAATAAACCTAAACCTATCAATTTACTTTATTAAAAGATAAACCCTAAATCATAAACTCACCATACCTTAAACCTAAACCACAAAACTAGGCCCTAAGAAAAATAAAAAAAATACTTGACTAAATCCTACCACTAAACCTTAAACCCAACACAACTAAACCCTCCTATAACACTAAACTCCCTACCCTAAACCTAAAACCCTAAACCCCCCAAACCCAAAACCCACCAAACCAACCACTAAAAAAAATAAATTAAAAAAAACTACCTTTACTAATTTAAAATAAACTAAACTAAAACTTCAAACCTACACCCCTAAACCATATCATAAACCAAAAAAAACAAAATAAATCAAAAATGAGAAAAAATCTTGAACTAAACCCTAAAATACCATGACCTATAAATAATCACTGAGCCCTAACCAACCTGACCCAAACCCCACCAACCCAAACCTAAACCCTAAAAACTCCTACAACCACCCTGAACCCCCACCCTCCAAACCTCCAAAACCCTAACCCACCCCACTAAATAACTAAAACCTAAACTAAACTAAATAAAATCTAACAAAATAAATCAAAAACCTAAAAAATAAATAAATAAAATAAAATAAAACCTAAACTAAACTAAACCTAAATAAATAAAATAAAATAAAATAAAACTAATTAAAATAAAATAAAGAAAACCTAAACTAAATTAAAATAAAATAAACCTATGAATAAATCCTTAATAATAAAATGTAAAATAAAAATAAATTAAATCAAAAATAAAAAAACCAAAGAAAAACCTAAACCTAAAAAATAAGCCTAAAATAAAGCCTAAAAATAAATAAAAAATAAAACCTAAACCCTAAACTAATAAAAAACTATACTTAAATTAAAAATAAAATAAACAAAATAAAAAAAAACCTTAACCTAAATTAAAATAAAATAAACTAAAATAAATAAAACCTAAACCTAAAATAAGATAAACCTAAACCTAAACTAAACTAAATAAAATAAAAATGAACTAAAATTAAACCTAAATCTACACTGAAAAATAAAACTTAATAATAAACCTAAAATAAAAACCTAAAACCTAAACCTAAACAAAATAAAATAAAAATGTAAACGTAAACCTAAAATTAAAAAATAAAACCTAACCCTAAAAGATATAACAAAAATAAAACTCAACTAAAAAATAAACTTAAGTCAAAACCTAAAAAAAACCTAAAATAAAAAATCTAAACTAAAATTAATAGACTTAAAATAAATAAACTAAACTAAATAAAAATAAAAAATATATATAAATAAAAATAAATAAAATAAAATAAAGTATAAAAAATAAAAAATAAATTAAATAAACTAAATAAACCTAAACATAAAGGTTTTTTTCTTTTAAAACCCAAAATTGTAACCCTTATCACTATTATCTCAAAACTAATCTTCTAAAAAACTAAACCTACCACAAAAACCTAAACCACTAAAACCTAAACTAAACCTAAACCTAATCCACTATAATAACCCTAAATCTAAACTACCCATGCCCTATAAAACTAAACCTGATGCTCCTAAACTAAACTCTAACCCTAACCTAAAAAACCAACCTACTCACTCCTAAAACTGCTTACTGAGCCTAGCTTTAAACACTACCTAAACCAAAATACTAAACTGACCCCTGAAACAAAATAAAAACCTGCTTGTTTGATTAAATAATAATAAACCTAAATAGCCAAACCCTGACCTACCTGCGTCCAACCTAACCTAAAACTAAACTCCTGATCAACTGACCACTGACTTGCCTGACCCTAAAAACTCAAACTAAAACTCTGAGCCCTGAGCCCTGAGCCCTAAGCCCTGAGCTACTCCTGATCACCACCTAAACCCTACCACTCTAAACCTGTTGAGCCAAACTGACCACAAACCCTACCCTAACCCAAAACCTGTTAAACTAAACTTAAATAAAATAAATAAAAAATGCTTAAACATAAAATAAAATAGGAAAATAAACTAAAATAAATAACTCCTAAACTAAACTAAAAATAAAATGAAAGGATAAAATGATAATAAAATAAAAATAAACATAAAATTAAATTAAAATAAACCTAAAACTAAATATAATAAAAACTAAATAAAAGTCTTAACCTAAAAAATAAACATAAAAATAAAACCTATAAATAAATAAAAAATAAAACCTAAACCTAAAATAATAATGAAATAAACAAAATAAAATAAACCTAAACCTAAATAAAAATAAGTAAAATGTAAACCTAAACCAAAACTAAATAAAATAAAATAAATTAAAAATAAACCTATACATAAACTAAAAAATAAATCATAAAAATAAACCTAAAATAAAAACCTAAAACATAGACCTAAAAAATTAAAATAAAAACATAAATCAAAACAAAAAAATAAAAAGTAAAACCTAAACCTAAAAAATAAAATAAAATAAAAACTCAACTAAAAAATAAACCTAAACCTACACCTAAACCTAAACCAATAAAATAAACTAAAATAAATAACCTAAACTAAAATAAATAAACCTAAAATAAATAAATTAAACTAAATAAAAATAAAAATAAACATAAATAAAAATACAAATAAAATAGACTAAAATAAGTAAAAAATAAACAAAATAAACCTAAACCTATCAATTTACTTATTATTATTATTTTTTTAAAAAAAAACCTTAAACTTTAAATCCAAAACCATAAATCCTAATCCTTAATCTCTAAGATGAACCTTAAACCATAAACCCTAAACCATAAATCCTAAACCCTAAACCTTAATCCTAAACCCTAAACCCTAAAAACATAAACCTTAAAATCGTAAACCTAAACCATAAACGCTACACCTTAAACTCTAAACCTTAAACCCTAAACCCTAACCCTAAACCCTAAACCTTAAACCCTAAACTCTAAACCTAAACATAAAGTAACTAAATAAATTAAAAAAATATACCTAAACCCTAAAACCTAATAAACCTAAACCTAAACCCTAAGAATGGGCAGAACCTTGATGGCAAGAACATTACTGTCAAACTTGCTGAGTCTAGATCTGGTGATGGAGGCAAAGGCGAAAGTGGCGATTATCATAGTGGTGGTGGGGAACTAGAGGTGTTGGTGGATATGGAGGTGGTGGTCGGAGCAATGGTGGATATGGAGGTGGGAAGCATTTACAGCCATGGTGGTGGCGGAGGTAGAGATCTGGGATATGATGGTGGATCCCACTACTCGAGAGGTCAAGGTGGTTTTGATAGAAATTGAAGAAACTGGAGAACGGATAATCCAATCTATTGCTTATGGAACTATGTCTTTGCAATAAAGATAGTTCTAGTTATCTAGCATCTTTGATTTGCTCTACGCATGCTCATTTTTTATCAATGTCATCGCATGTATCTTAGAACACTTAGTGTTTTACTTGGTTGATGAAATCAAAAAGAAGAAATGTTGAATATGAATTTATTCTCTATTAAAAAAACTAAAAACCCTAAACCCTAAACTAAAACCTAAACCCTAAACTTAAAACCTAAACCCTAAACCCTATACCCTAAACCCTAAAAACCCTAAACCCTAAACCCTAAACCCTAAAACCCTAAACCCTAAACCTAAAACCACAAACCCTAAACTAAACCCACAAAAAAACTCCAAAAGCTACAACCCTAAATCTTAAACCCTCTACCCATAACCTTAAATCCTAAAAAGCTAAAAGCTAAACCTATAAATAAAACCTAAAATAAAATAAATAAACTAATCCAAAATAATATAAAATAGATTAAAACCTAAACCTAAACCACATAACTGACTAATAATAAACTAAACTAAATAAATAAATAAAAACCTAAACTAAACTAAAAAAAAAGCCTAAAAATAAAAAAAAAATAAACTGAAAATAAAATAAAATAAAAACTAAATAAAAACCTAAATCTAAAACATAAACCTAAAAATAAATCCTAAAAATATATAAAAATTAAAACCAAAACCCTAAACCTAAAATATACTAAACAAAAATCTAAACCTAGACACTAAATAAAATAAAATAAACTAAAAATAAACCTAAACATAAACTAATAAAATAAAACCTAAAAATAAACCTAAAATAAATACCTAAACTCTAAACTAAAAAAATAAAATAAAAAGCTAAACCTAAACTGGAAAAAAATAACACTTAAACTGAATAAATAAAATAAAAATAAAACCAAACAAAAAATAAGCATAAACCTATACCTAAACCTAAAAAATAAACTAAAATAAAAAACCTAAACTAAAATAAATGAACTTAAATTAAATAAACTAAACTAAAATAATAACTTAAATAAAAAAACTAAAATAAAATAAAAATAAACTAAATAAACATAAACTTATTGATTTACTTAACTTAAAAAAATAAAAAAATAAAAAAAAATAAAAAAATAGTAACCCTAAAAAACCAAACCAACCCTAAACCCTAACAGATCCCTAAAAACCACAAACCCTAAACCCTACCTTAAACCTAAGCCTTAAAATCCCCAAACCCTAAACCTAAAACCCCAAAACCCAAACTCAAAACCTAAACCATAAACCACACCCTACCCACAAAACCTAACCACTACCTAAACCCTAAACCATAAACCCTAAACCCTAAACCCTAAAAACCTTAAACCTAAACCCAAACAAAATAAAACCAAAAAATGAAATTAAAAAATAAACTAAACCAAAAGAAAATAAAATAAAACAAATTAAAATAAAAACCTAAACATAAATAAAAACATAAACATAAACCTAAACATAAAAATAAAGTAAAATAAAAAATAAAAACTAAACTAAAATAAAGTAAATAATAACCTAAACTAAACTAAAAAAAATACAATAATCCTAAAATTAAAAAACCTAAATAAAATTAAAACTAAACGTAAAATAAAAAATAAAATAATCCTTAAATAAAATAAAATAAAAACTAAATAAAAATATAAATATAAAAAATAAACCTAAAAAATGAATAAAAAATAAATCCTAAGCCTTAAACTAAAAAAAACCTAAACCTAAACCTAAACCTAAACTAAAATAAACTAAACTAAAATAAATAAAACCTAAACCTAAACCCTAAGTTAAATAAAATAAAATAAACTAAAAATAAACCTAAACATAAACTAAAAAAATAAATTCTAAAAAAACCTAAAATAAAAACCTAAAACCAAAATCGAGAAAAATAAAATAACAACCTAAACCTAAACCTAAAAATAAAAAATAAAACCTAAACATAAAAAATAAAACAAAAATAAACCTAAACTAAAAAATAGACATAAACCTAAACCTAAACCTAAAAATAAAATAAATAAAGTTAAAATAAAAAATAAAGTTAAAATAAATAAACTAAAATAAAAAAAATAAAAAAAAAACCTTAATAAATAAAAAAAAAGTAAACTTAAAATAAAAAAAAATAAACTAAATAAATTGAAACCTCTCGATTTACTTAATTGAAAAAAACCCTAAACACTAAACCTAAACCACAAACCACACCCTAAATACCCTAAACCCTAAACCTAAACCACTAACCCAAAACCTAATAAACCCAAACCTGAAGCTACTAAACCAACCAAACCTAAACTAACCACTAAATCTAAATAAACCCACTCAAACTAACATAAACAAACCTATAACTAAACTAAACAAATAAACCTAAAATGATAAATAAAATAAACCAATATAATAAAATAAAATAAAGAAAACCTAAACCTAAAATATAAATGAAAATAAAATAAATAAAAACCTAAATTAAACTAAAAAATAAAGTAAACCTAAGAATAAAAAACTTAAATAAAATAAAAACTAAACGTAAAATAAAAATAAAATAAACCAAAAATAAAATAAATAAAAACTAAATAAAAACCTAAACCTAAAATATAAGCCTAAAAATAAATAAAAAATAAAACTTAAATTCTAAACTTCAAAAAAACTTATACCTAAAATAAAAATTAAAATAAACAAAATAAAATAAACTAAACTAAAATAAATAAAGCCAAACCTCAAACTAAATAAAATAAAATAAATGAAATAAAACAATCCTAAACCTAAACTAAAATAAATAAAACTTAAACCCAAAACCCAAACCCTAAACCCTAAACTAACCTAAAGCGTAAACCCTAAAAAGCCTAAATAGAAATAAAATAAAATAAAAACTTATACTAAAATGTAAACCTAAACATAAACCAAAAAAGAAATTAAAATTAAAAAAAAAACTAAACTAAATCAAAATAAATAAAAACCTAAACTAAACTAAAAAAATAAAAAACCTAAATAAAATAAAAACTAAAAAAATAAAATAAAATAAAATAAACCTAAAATAAAATAAAATAAAAACTAACTAAAAACCTAAAGATAAAAAATAAACCTAAAAATAAATAAAAAATAAAACCTAAATCCTAAACTAAAAAGAAAAACACTAAACCTAAAATAAAAATAAAATAAACAAAATAAATTAAAGCTAAACCAAAACTAAAATAAAAATAACCTAAAATAAATAAAACCTAAACCTAAACATAAAATAAACTAAACCTAAACCTAAACCTAGTCTAAATATAAATAAAATAGACTAAAAATAAACCTAAACCAAAACTATAAGATAAAACCTAAAAATAAACCTAAAATATACCCAAAAAAAACTAAAAGTAAAATAAAAAACCTAAACTAAAAATAAAAAATAAAACCTAAACTTGAAAAATAAAATAAAAATAAAACTCAATTGAAAAATAAACTTAAACCTAAAAGTTAAAATAAAATAAATAACCTAAACTCAAATTAATAAACCTAAAATAAATAACATAACCTAAATAAAAATAAAAAATAAACCTAAATATAAATAATAAATAAAATAAACTCAAATAAATAAAAAATAAACTAAACAAACAAAATAAATTAAACCTATGTTTTACTTAATTTAAGAAAAAAAAACCTAAATCCTAAACCCAAACCTAAATAAACCCTAAAACCCAACCCAAACCACAAGCCCTAAACCATAACCCTAAACTACAACCCTAAACCCATGCCTAAACCACAAACCCTAAACTCTAAACCCCAAACCCTAAACTCTAAACCCTAAACCTAAACCCCAACCAAAAACCAAACCATAAAACAAAACCCTACAAAACCTATAAACCTAAACCCTAAACCCTAAACTGGCCCTAATCACTAAACCCTAAACTAACCCTAAACCCTCAGAACAGGAAGAACCTTGATGGAACAACATCACTGTCAACTAGGCTCAGTTTAGATCTAGCGGTAGAGGCGAAGGCAGAGGTAATGATTATCTCAGTAGTGGTGGGAAATCTTGAGGTTCTTGTGGATATGAAGGTGGTGGTCAGAACAATGGTTGTTATGGAGGTTAGAGGAGCGACGAAGGTTAGAGTCATGGTGGTGGCGGAGGGATAGATCGGGGATATGATGGTGGATCCCACTACTCAAGAGGCAGGGGTGGTTCTGATGGGAATAAGATAAACTACAAAATAGCTGATCCAATATGTTGCTTATGGAATTGTGCCTTTGTTGTAGAGACGGTTCTTCTTATCTAAGGATTTTGATTTGCTCTATGGCTGCTTATTTTTCATCTATATTCGCTTATGTCTTAGAAAACTTGGGGTGCTACTTGTTTGATGAAATAAAAAAGAAGAAATATTGAAATTGAATTTGTTTTTTACTAAAAAAAGACCTTAAACCATATACTAAAACATAAACTCTAACCCTAAAACCTAAACCCTAAACCTTAAACCCTAAACCCCAAATCTTAAACCCTAAAACCTCAACCCTAAACTAAACCTAAACTCTAAACCCTAAACCCTAAACCTAAAAATCTAAAAACCTAAACCTAAACTAAATAAAACCTTAAAAAAATAAATAAATAAACCTAAACCAAAATAAAATAAAATGATATAAAATAAAATAAAAACATAAACTATAACCTAAACCTAAACCTAAACCAAAAAAGAAAATAAAATAAAAAATAAAAACATAAACTAAAACCTAAACCTAAATTGAAAATAAAATAAAAAATAAAACTAAACTAAAATAAAATAAATAAAACCTAAACTAAACTATAAATAAAATGAATAAACTAAACCTAAAATAAAAAACTTAAAATAAACTAAAATAAAACTAAATAAAACTTAAACCTAAAAATAAACCATAAAGCTGACCCTAAACTAAAACCAAAATAAAATAAAATAAATTAAACCTAAACTAAACTAAAATAAATAAAACCTAAACTAAATAAACTAAACCTAAACCTAATCCTAAACCTAAACATAAACCTCAAACTAACCTAAACCTAAAACAACCCACCACAAAACTCTAAACTAAACCCTAAACCCTAAAATCCTCAACCATAAACCTTAAACCCTAAACCCCAAGCCCTAAACCCTAAAACCTACAACTCTAAACCTTAAACCCCAAACCGTAAACCCTAAACCCTAAACTCTAAAGTAACCATAAACCCTAAACTAACACTAAACCCTAAACTAACCCTAAATAATAAGAATGGGCAGAACCTTAATAGTAGGAACATCATCGTCAACTAGATTTAGTCTAGATCTGGCTGTGGAGGGGAAGGCGGAGGTGGTGGTTATCATAGTGGTGGTTGGGGATCTGGAGGTGCTAGTGGATATGGAGGTGGTGGCCAGAGTAGTGGTGGTTATGGAGGTGGGAGAAGCGACTGAGGTTTGAGCCATGGTGGTGGTAGAGGGAGAAATCAGGGATATGATGGCAAATCCTGCTACTCAAGATGCGGGGGTGGTTCTGATAGGAACTTGAGAAATTGAAGAATGGCCAATCCGATCTATTGCTTATGGAACTATCTTTATAGTAGTGATAATTCTACTTATCCAGGGTTTTTAATTTGCTCTATGGGTGCTCATTTTTTATCTATGTCATCGCTCGTGTCTTAGAAAACTTGGTGACCTACTTGGTTGATGAAATCGAAAAGAACAAATGCTGAATCTGAATTTGTTCCTTATTAAAAAAATCTTAAACCCTAAACCCTAAACTATAACTTAAACCCTAAACCTAAAATTGAAACCCTAAATCCTAAACCCTAAATCCTAAATCCTAAAAACCCTAAACCCTAAACACTAAACCATAAACCCTAAACCCTAAACCCTAAAACCTACAACCCTAAACCATAAACCCTAAACCCTAAACCCTAAACTAATCAAAAACCATAACCCTAAACCCTAAACCTTGAATACATATGTCATTAGGGGTAGATATAAAGAATGACCTAATCCGAACATAGTTATGGTAGTTAAAGAAAATGTCTCTAAGAGACTTTCCCTTCACTATTAGAGATTTGAATACCCTAAATTATATTATAATACCATATATTATAGTATAATGTAGCATCATATATTTGAGCATGTAGTGATGTTTTGAAATGTTTTAGTATATTATGGTATCATGCCCTATAGTCTATATTAATATAAATCATAAAAATATTTATTTAATAAATCAGACGATGAAACTCATTAAATTTGAAGTGGGAATTAGGTTGTAGTACCAAAGGTGTGATACGCCACTTATAATCTAAAAGTAAGATTTTATGTTCAAAATAAATATTATTTGTTGTAGCATAGTACAACATCATATATCATAATATATTGTTCTGTGCATTTTAAATTCTTATAGTATTTTACAATCATGCAATCAAGCCTACACTAGCATTATTTATAGAAATGTTAATTTAGACTATAAAATGGTGGAATTTGGCCAAATTCATAATTGGTAGAGCATGGCATCATAATATATTATTTCAAATTAAATTATGTAAGTGATACAACTCAAATATATAGTTCTTTATTGTTTAGACTAATTTTATGATTTTTTATCTTAAGCAATCCCTTGGGATGTGATATGCAATTCAATATAATATAATATGTTATAGTGTATTATAATATAGGATGCCATAACTTAGTGTAGCATCATGCATTATAACATACTATTGTGTATTACTACTATATTTTAGTTTGTTATAGTATGATGTAGTAGAGTTTGTACTAGTATAATTTATAAAATACTAATTTATATGCAGAGATAATGGGATTTGGCCAAATTTAAGGTAAGCTTTAGGGAACATCATTAGCATGTGATATGGTGTGTCATTTAATCTAAAGAATGGAATTTTGCATTCAAAATAAATGTTCATTTTTCAACCAAATTTTATAAATTTTTTGCTTAAAGTGATTCATTTTAAGTTGTAATGTAAGATAATATATTATATGAAAGTATATTAAAATATAATGAACATAAAAATATAACTTTACATATATATGAATTTGGGGGTGTGTTATTAAATGTTATTGTACATTTTAGTATGTTTTACTTTTCTTATAATACATTGGGTCAAAACTCACAAAAATGGTAATTTGGAGGTTGAGATGGAAGAATTTGGCCAAATACAAGGCACACACCAAGAAGCAATACCAAAAAAATTCTGTTTGGTACCATTTCTAATAGAAAAATAATAATTTTACATCTAAAATGAACATTATTAATATTTTGAAAAAATTTTGTTATTTGTTCAATTTAAGTGATTATAATGAGGTGTAATGTTAGACAATATAGTATATTATAGCAAATTATAATATAAAATCATATATTATTATATAATATAGTGTGTTAATTCACACTATAATAGGTTTAGCATGAAATTGTATAGTTAGTTTGAGCTTGCACCATCACAAATCATATAATGTCGATTATAATGTTAATAAAATGTAATTTGAATGAATACATTGTTAGGCTTTTGGTTGAAGTATTAATGGTGTGCATAAAAGAAGAAAAAAGATTTGAGGAGAATTACATGTCAAGGACATGGAGGGAAATCTGCAAGGGGATCACACATGCATTGGATATGACATGTGAGGGGTCAATGTCAAGGGCATTGAAGATGAAAATCTACTGGAGATAAGGTTTGAATTTGATTTGATTATATGATTTGTGGTAAGAAAATTTGTGGGGGTTAAGAATTTATAAACCACCAGGAATTAAGATCAAATTGACTTAACTTTATTTTGTTTTAATTGATGTGAGGGCATATCTGCTAGAGATATGAGCTTGAGTCAGCTGGGGATCTGGTATATGAACCTTCCATTAGGGAAGTAGGTCCGGGCTATCCACTAGGGATAAGAGTTTGGTTGGATTTCTTTTATTTAGACTCTACTGTGGGAGTTGGTTTAATTTGGCTCCACTAGGGAGGTTGGTTTTGAATTTAATTTATTTGCTTGATTTGTTTATATATGATTTGGGGCTCCACTAGGCACAAGGGTATGATTTAACTCCACTGGAAAAATTAGATTGGGTTTAATTTCATCCGAGTTCATGTCTAGACGTAGTCGATGTATGATGGATCCACTGAGAAGGGGCTATATCATCTTTGACCTACCTTATGTTTACAAATCCAAAGGGATAGTCTACTAGCTATAGGGTAAAGCTAGCCAACCTAAGGGGTTGTCTTTCATTGTACAATGGCTATGTTAGGAAGAAGTAGTAGACTTACATTTCTAAGGTGAGGAACAACCGTTGAGGTGACCTGTTGGATGCACAATAAATCAAACCTGACCTAGGGTGATTATAAAGTGAATGCCATTGGGGACTTATGCTAACTCAAAAGTAGTCAAGATTAAATTTATCTAAATTTTATGTGATTTGATATGGTTTGTTTGGTTTAGTTTGATTTCAAATTGTGGGAATATCTGTTGAAGATTTAAGCTTGGTCAAATTTGACAGATTTAATTTTTTTGGCCATGTCAGTGTGCGATGGACCCACTGAGAAGGGGCTATATCAGACTTGTCCTATCTCAGATTTATAAATCCAAAGGGATAGTCTACTGGCCCTAGGATAGAGCTAGCCAACCTAAGGGGTTGGCTTTCAGCGTGCAACGGCTGTGCTAGGAGAATAGCATAGTAGACTTACATTTCCTAAAGTAGGGAACAACTGATAGGGTGACCTATTGGTAGCATAATAAATCGAACCTGACTTAAGGGGCTACTATTGAGTGAATGTCACTGGGAACTTATATCAACTCAAGAGTAGTCATGTGATTCAGATATAGAGTTTTGCTGACACTGCCATAAAGATAGGATACCTGGTTGTGAAAAGGTACCAATATGGGTGTCCTCCTAATCCACAAGTGAATATATATTTTATTTATATACTTGTGTGGACTCTGTTGGTGTGCGAGGGACCACACTGAGAAGGGGCCTTGACCTATCTCAGATTTGCTAGACTAAGGGAGAATCTACACATCCACAAGATAGATTCTCCAACCACAGGGGTGGGTACTATGAAAGGGGAAATGTCCAATCCAATAGTAACTTAGGTAGTGTCAAAATGGGGTCACAAAGGATGTGATCCAAATATAGTGCCCATGGGGAGCTGTAGCGTTATCTAGAAGAGAAAGCTTATAGGTGTATAATGGCCAACTTAAAGAGAAAGCATAGTAGACTTACATCTACCATGAGTGGTGTATCCTAAGGTGAGAGAACCAACCTAAGGTGTATCTGTCAGCATAGTGAGAACCAACCAACCTAAGGTGTCCCTCGGTGTACAATGATCAATTTGGAAATAAATCATGTAGGTTTACAGCTTTCCAAGCTGAACTAATCATCAGGATAGTCTATCATCGGTGGGATAAATGCTATCTGACCTAGAGCAACTACTAAAGGGGGAACCCTGAGGAAGGACTTGACCCAAACTTGAAGAAGTCAGAAGGGAAGTAGCCACTAGGACATATCCTAAACCTCAAATATATTCAACCCAGTCAGTGCATGAAGGTTAATCCAAGAAGAAAGCATAGCAGACTCACATCCTCTTAAACGAAGTCAAGATGAGGTAGCTTATGGGCCACATAGTAAGGCCTACCAAACTAATAAGGTGCTCATCTGTGTGCAGTGGCCAATTAAGGAATGAAAGTGTAGTAGACTTATATCCTCCAAAGCAAGAAGATCATTGGGGTGACACACTAGTAACGTAGCATGTCAGCCTAGCCAAGAGCAGCTACTAAGTGAGTGCCACTGGTGGCGTTATCTCAACTCAGAGAAGCTCAAGAAAAAAGCTATGTGTTTATTTTATATGTTTGTGTGTGGTTTGCGTTTGGATTGTGATGATGAATGATAGGATATCAGTCGGGTTTCTTACGCCTACCCTAAACACATCATGGTGGATTTGCAAAATAAGACTACTTTCAACATGGAAGAGACTGAATTCAAAATAGAATTTTCATTGATGATAATTATTTTGAAACATGATTTATAATATCTCTTTAAGTAGAGCCCGTTGATTAGAATAATTGGGCACTCTCCCTTATGATTAATAAGCTGATAAGATCCTCCTTAGTAGGCCTTCTCTATGGAAGAAGGGCCTTCCCAAGTGGTTCAAACATGCCTCCCATCTTATGACAGGAAAAAATTAGTTTCCTTAGAACTAGAATAAGCTCTCCTACTTGAAAATCCCTAGGATGGACAAACTTTTTGCGTGATTGAATCATTTTAGCTTTATACAACTTGAGGTTTTAGCATGCCTGCAGGCATCTCTCCTCCAAACTTTTGAGCTCTTCTAACCGCAACTTGGCATTCTACTCTATTATGATCTTGTTATCCACAACTTTTCTTAGTGATGGGAGTTGGACTTCAAATGGTAGAATAGCTTCAAACCCATACACTAAGGAGAAAGGAGTAGACTAAGTTTGAATTCTATATGTGGTGCAGTAGGCCCATAATGCTTCAACTAACTGCTCACACCACCATTGCTTGTTATTGTCGAGTGTCTTCTTTAGTACTTAGATGAGAGTTTTATTGAATTCTTCTGCTATGCTATTTTCCCTTAGGTAGTTGATTATAGAATACCTCCAATTTATGCTATGTCATCGGGCAAAGTTATTGATCTCGATGCTTTTGAATGCAGCACCATTATCAGATATAATTCATCGAGGCACTCCAAACATATATAAGATATGATTCTTAAAAAAGTACAAGTCATGCTGAGTTATGATCTCTCTGAGCATAATAACCTTTGCCCATTTAGAAAAGTAGTCAATAGCAGCTAAGATGAACTAATAACCCTTGGAAGAAGGAAGATCAAATAGACCTACTATGTCGGTACCCCAACACTCAAATGGCCATGAGGCTAATGTAGGATGTAGAATGTGGGGTGGTTAGTGTAGGACTACACCGTGTATTTGACATTGGTGGCATCGGTTAGTTGTATCCATGAAAAACTTTGATCATCGATGGCTAGTAGTATCCTAGTCTCTTGATCTTGGCTTTCATCTTCAGACCGGATTAGTTGACGCCATGTAATCTTGAGTGTACCTAGGTCATGATCTTATAGGCTTCATGCTTGTCTAAACAACATAACCACATATGATCGAAAGACCACCGGTATAAGACACTATCCATAATATTATAGGAAAGTGCTCTTTGCTTCATCTAATGGGCTTGGGACTTCTCTTGAAGTAGTTTACCTTTATTTACGTAATCCATGAATGGTTGCCTCTAATCTAACTCCTCGTCCTTCTTGGCAATGGCAACCTCCCCTTCAAGAGAGTACTTTTTGATGAGTTAAATATCAATAAGGGATAAGACTTGTCTATTTTGGGCCTTTATTGAAATGGACTCATCCTCAGTACATGCCAACTTCTTAGCAAGCTTGGCTAAAGCATACGCTACAATGTTCTCCCCTTGAAGGAATTTTATAAATGTTAACCTCTAGGATTTGGTCCAATAACTCCGTAGTGATGGAGCTTGGGCTTTATAACCTTAAAGGACCCAATGATTTGGTTGATAACTAGTTGAGAATCCCCAAAGATGTTGATGTTCTGGATGCTTAGAGTAACGGCTAACTCCAGACCAAAAATTAAAGCCTCATATTCGGCTTTGTTGTTGGTGCAAGGATTGGATAGATAATATGAAAATCTCATCACATCGTGGTCTGAAGTTAAGAGAACTATTCCCAACCCTACCTTTCTTGTAATAGTAGATTATGGTTCTTCCCCTCTTTGTTAGGAAGCCGCACCATCAAAGTACATCTCCTAGTGGTGAATGCTAGTTTCCCCTAAGTTCATGATTTGTTCATTGGGGAGATCATCACTAAGAGAATAGTCAGTAGGAAGTGGGTGTGCTGCTAAGAAATTCACTGGCGCTTGTCCATTCACCGCACAGAGGGGTACAAAGATAATGTCAAACTATGAGAGGATAATGGATCATCGTGCCGACCTTCCGTATAATGTCGACCATGTCATGAGATACTATAGTGGATTGACCTTAGAGATTAAGTTCACCTTATGAGGAAGCATGTAGTGTTGTAGCTTTTGGAATGCAAAGATTAAAGCTAGACAATACTTCTCAATGGGTGGATAATTAACATCACTAGGGATTAGACGATGACTGAGGTAGTAGAGTGTGTTTTCCTTCCCTTTGTCATTGACTTGGGCCAACAAAGAACCAAGGGAGTCATCTAATGCAGCTAGTGTAAAGTATGAGGGGCTTGCCCAAGATAGGGGCTACTAGAACTGACAATGTCATCATGTAATTCTTGATGCCTTTGGAGGCATTCTCACACTTATTATCCCAGTTGAACTTGGCATCCATTTTGAAAAGTGCTGAGAGTAGCTGACATCTTCCTGATAGGTTTGATATAAAGCATCTTAGATATGCCAACCACCCTTGGAATGATTTCAGTTTAGTTAATCTTTTAGGAGGTGGCATTTCTAACATCGCCTGGATCTTCTCCGGATGATTTCAATTCCCTAGTGTCGGACAACAAACCCAAGAAATTTCCCTGAAGCTACTCCAAATGCACACTTTAGAAGGTTAATTTTAAGGTTAAATTATCTTAAATAACTCTTAAATTTAAATAGATGGTCTTCCTTTTCTCTGCTTTTGATGATGAGATCATCGACATAGCACTTGACTTGATGATGAATGAGTTCATCAAAGATTTGAGTCATAGCCCGCTGGTATGTAGCACCGACTTTTTTAAGGTTGAAAGGCATGACCTTATAGCAAAAGATTATGATTGGGATTCTAAAAGTAGTGTTTCTTTCATCTTTAGGGGCCATCTTTATTTGGTTATATCTAGATAAGCCATCCATGAAATAGAAGACTGCAAGAGATGAGGCAATGTCCACCATCAGCTCCAAGATTGGTAGTGGAAATTAATATTTTGAACATTCAATGCATATGTGAATTTGGCCATTCTTTTTCTTAACTGGGATAACATTGGCTAACCAGGTAGGGTATTTTTCTTCCCAGATGAATCCAGCATAGATTAGTTTCTTGAATTTAGGAATGACATGTTGTTCCATGTTTAATCATATATGTCTAGGAGCTTGCTTGATAGGGTTAGTAGTAGGCTCTATTGCTATTTTATGGACCACTACGTCAGGAGCCAATGTAGGCATCTCTTCATAACTCCACGCAAAGTAGTCCTTAAACTCACCAATACCCTAACTAAGTCATTGTTTCAATTTTATTCAAAAAAGAATTGATGTATATCGGGCATGGATCTTCTTCGCTTCTAAGTTGATTTTCTTGAGGTCGTTGATGGTTGACTTGATCTCTTCTTCAAACTCTGGCGGTGCATCTATGACTTCAAAATCATCTAGATCATCTAAAGTTTCTAAGCACAGCTCCTCATATGAGTTAATGTGATTTGAAAAGAACCTATCAGGTTCCAAATGATTGCTGATGACTAAGCAGTAATCATCATCATTAACTGGACCCATAGTACCAAATCCTAGTCCTGATCTTAAATGTGAGCTTTCGCATTTGTTCTTCCATATTCTTTCAAAGTAGTCTGACTTGTGCTTTGACCAAGTATGTGGGATTAACCCTTTCTTTGCTAAATTATGAATACAAGGCAAGTACCAATCAAAAGGTAATTTTATTAAATCTTTATATGAATCATCCTCAACTTTTGCATTAACTTCTTAACTTGAGGAAAGAACCTATAAGTCTTCACACCTGTTGATGACTTAGGAGCTTCCTTAACTACCAAACCCTCAGCTTTTTGAGAGGAAATTGGGGTTAAAGCTAAGGTTCCTAATTGATGCCTAACTATTTCACATATAGACTTGGATACACTTATGCTTTGCTTTGGAGTCCAATCTTCATCACTATCTAGCTCAAGTGTCACCTCTAAGGGAATTTACTATTGAGAAGAGCTAGTTGGTGTGCTAACCATATGAGACTCATCCTATGAAATAGATTTTTAGTCTATATGGATAGTAGGTGTACTCTTTATAGCTAGGACATATCTTCTATTGGGTGGCCAATTATGAGATTTTCCACTCCTAGGACTACCTTTGAACTGGACTCTTCCTCTGCTTGGTGGAGGTCAGGTCACCCTACCCATATGTTCAAATGGAGTAACGATCTGTGGGTGGAATCTAATATCAAGCTCCATTTTCTCCTCCAAGTCTATTTCCACTTGCCTTTATTTTCTTTTTCATTTTCTCTTTTCTTTTCTTTTCTTTTCTTTTTCTTTTTCTCTTTCTTTTTTCTTTTCCTTTTTTTTAACTTTGGCCAAGTTCACAAGAATAGACTTTTTGAACCCAAGCCAAATGAACAAAAACCCATTTGAACCCAAGCCAATTACAATTGAATTTATATATCAATCCCAAATCCATATATAAACTCAACTAAATCAAACTCAACCCAAAATCAAGCCAACTAAACCCAATTGGTCTACTTGACCCAAAGTGGCCAATTTGATTTATTTGAGCCAAGTTTTAATTCTACCCAAATTGAATTGAACCAAGTCCATCAAAATCTCCCATCATGATTATTGATCACCCTAGGTTGATCAATTGTCATAAATTGAGTCAAACTAAGTCAACCCCTTAACCCATATGAATCCAAACTAGCTAAATTGCAACCTAAGCCAAATCCCTTGAAACTAATGATTCATGCCAAATCAAAATCAATATTTAAATATGACTTGACCTTCAATTAAGTCAAACCCAACCCAATTGGCCCTCTTGACCCATGTTGACCCAAATTGACCTAAAAGACCAAATTGGGTCAAATCAAAATATAAACTAAATTGATTGCAACCAATGGCTCCAGTTTATTCCAAATTTATTATTGAAGTTGACCAAAGCCTTGATTGGACCCAATTGAACCCAATTGACTTACTTAGCCCAAATTGACCTAAAGGTTCAAGTTGGCCTAAGTCAAAACCAAATCCAAATTAATTGAAACCAAAGTCTACAATCATCTTCAATTGGTCAACTTAACCTAAACCAAAACCCAACCCAAGCCAATTTGGCCAATTTGGTCAAAATGGTCAACTTAACCCATTTGATCCAAATGAATTCAAATGAGCCAAAATCAAATCTAAGCTAAACTAAACCAAACCATTTGAACCAAAACATCCCAAATGATCGTATGAATTTGACCCAACCCTTGATTTGACCCAATTTAACCAATTGGTCAACTTGACCCAACCTAACCCAATTTGACCTAAATGAGTCAAATTGAGCCAAACATAATCAAATCAACTCCAATTAACTTGAAATTTGGGCTACCCCCCTTTTGGCTCATTTCAAATCTGCCTAAATCAAATCTAATGAAAAATGATGATTCTATCATTGGGTCAAGGGCATCACATGAGACTAATCACCCATGTATATGGTCATTTCCATTCCTTAGCCACTTGGTACTCTCCCAATGGTCCACCAAGGCACCTAGGACACTACCCAACCAAGGGGTGGTTGGGTCAGCCATGACCCATGGGAGGTGAAATCACCTCACCCTCAACATTGGAGCATTTGAAACCCATAGGACACCCTTGATTCCTCCTTGGCAGCCACCTCCACACCTTCAACCAACTAAGTCGGGCCAACTCACCTCCTCCTTGCCACCCACAACTCCCTGAGATGGTTGGACGACCACTAGAAGCCAAACTCGATCCCACCATCTGATCAAGATGAAGGGAGGTATACACCCCCTCATTTCCACTCAAATACATATAAAAATCATTCTTAAGAGGCCTAGCTACCCAAGACAACAGCTAGAGCCATTCCCTAAGCTCCCAAGCTCATTCTTTGATCGAAAAATGCCATTCCCATCCATCCCAAAATAGAACACTCCCATTTCTGACACAACTTCCCTATTTCTCTAGCAAACTCAAATTAACTTTGCACGCACCTTCCCTATGCCTCGTAGAGCAAGAACGAATCATATCCCAAGCTTCGCAAGCACCGGAGGTGGGAGTTTGATCAAACCTGAGCTCCAAATCATTGGTTTGTGGCCTCCGACCGAATGTCGAGGAATTGATTCAATTACTGCTCAAGAAGGCTTCATCTCCACTAGATGAAGCTTCCTCAATTGTTCGAGCTGCCAGTCTTGAGCTCAAGTGAGGTATGCATCCAAAATGAAATTAACTAAGATTTAACTAATTAATTAAATCACTTAATCAAATTGAAATCATAATCACATTAGACCTTAATTAATTAAATCATGGCATAGATCTTTAGGTGTTTAACAACCTATAGGATTTTAATGACATTATGGTTAGTCCACATGTGTGGGAAAATTGTAAGAGTAATTAATTAAGTCCTTTAATCTAATTAACTATTCTCCATGAGCCAATTGCATTAGACCCCTTTTATTTCCTAAGATCATTGCAAGTTTATTTTCCATGAATATCATGTTGGCTCATAATTATTTAATTAATTACTTTAAGGTGACATAGGTAAGAGTTAATTCATCTAATTAAGGGTTCAACTTAATTAACCCATAAACTCAACTTAATTACATTTTCTTAAATTAAATCAAGTCACTAATGTGGGAATGGGTTTAATACAGCAAGTGATGATTTCTCTTCTCCTCTTTAAATCAAATCAAATCCAAAACTTAATTAATAAAGAAGCTTTGGTTTGCTTTAAAGAATCTTATTAGATTTGATTGTCCTTAAGAACTAGTTTGGTTGAATGAATCACATGCTTATATTTGATTGTCCTCTTTCCAATCATGTTAAATTTGGTATGTCATTTGAATTCATGCATCCATCTTTTCAAAAACAAGTAAAATAAAATGGATTTCCTTTATGTAAGCTTGCATGTGTCGATTTAATTTAATATATGATTGGCTTTTATCACTATTAAATCCAAATGTATTTTTCAAAATCTTATAAATGAATAATAATATGTGTTATGATGCTACTTATAAATACCTAAGAAATGCATGTGCTTATAGCTTAAGTGTATGAATGTTGAGTTCTCTTTCCCCTATTCATGTGTTGATTTATATAAGATTGAATGGTAATGAATATATAGTCTAGACATCTGGGGAACACGAGGATTTAGCTAGCCCCAAGCAGGTTATTTGATTGCCTCACTTCCCTAGTTTGTTACCTGGTTAGCGAAATCGAAAAGAAGAAATGTTGAATCTAAATTTATTCATTGTTAAAAAAATTTAAAAAATAAAAAAACTAATAACCCTAAACCATAAACTAAAACCTAAACCCTAAACCTAAAACCCAAACCCTAAACCCTAAACCTTAAGCCCTAAAAACCCAAAACTTTCAACCCTAAAATCTATAATCCTAAACCCTAAACCCTAAATCCCAAACCTTAAACCCTAAATCCTAAACCATACACCCTCAACCCTCAACCCTAAACCCTAAACCCTAAAAGCCTAAACTAAATAAAACTTAAAAATAAAATAAATAAATAAAAATATAAACCTAAATAAAATAACAAAATAAAATAAATAAAAACCTAAACTAAAACCTAAACCTAAACTTAAACCTAAAAAAAATAAAAAAATAAAAACTAATCTAAAATAAAATAAATAGAAACCTAAACTAAATTAAAAAAATAAAATAAACCTAAAAAGAAAAAGGCTAAATGTAATAAAAACTAAACGTAAAATAAAAATAAAACAAACCTAAAATAAAACAAAATAAAGACTAAATAAAAACCTAAACCTAAAAAATAAACCTAAAAATAGATAAAAAATAAAAACTAAACCCTAAACTAAAAAAAAACTTAAACTTAAAATAAATAAAACAAAATAAACATAAACCTAAAATAAACTAAACTAAAATAAAGTAAACCAAAACCTAAAACTAAAATAAACTAAACGTAAACCCTAAACTAAATAAAATAAATTAAATTAAATTAAACCTGAACCAAAAAAATTTAAATAAAATAAATACCTAAACTTAAACCTAAAATTAAAAAATAAACCCTAAACTTAAAAAATAAAATAAAAATAAAACTAAACAAACAATTAAGGATAAACCTAAAACTAAACCTAAAAAATATACTAAAATAAAAAACCTAAACTTAAATAAATAAACCTAAAATAAATAAACTAAACTAAATAAAAAACCAAAATCAAAATAAAAAATAACATAAACTAAAGTAAATAAAAAAATAAACAAAATAAATTAAATAAACCTAAACCTATCGGTTTACTTAATTTGAAAATAAAAACACTAAACCATAAACCCTAAATCCTAAACCCTAAACCCTCAATCTTAAACCCTAACCCTAAAAAGTAATCTTACATCCCTAAAAACCTTTAAACCCTAAACCCTAAATCCTAAACCCTAACCCAAACCCTAAACCCTAAACCCTAAAACTCTAAACCCTAAACTAACCCTAAACCCTAAGCTAACCCTAAACCATAAAGCCTAAACACTAAACCCTAATCCCTAAAGACTAAACACTAAACCCTAAACCCTAAATCGTAAACCCTAAACCCTAAACTATAAACCCTAAAAACCTAAACTAAATTAAACCTCAAAATAAACTAACTAAAAAAACCTAAACCTAAATAAAATAGAAAATATATAATAAAATAAAAGAGTAAACTAAAACCTAAACCTAAAAATAAAATAAAATGAACTAATAAAAATAAACTAAAATAAAATAGACAAAAACCTAAACTAAGCTAAAAAATAAAATGAACCTAAGTATAAAAAACCTAAACAAAGTAAAAACTAAAGGTAAAATAAAAATAAATTAAACCTAAAATAAAATAAAATAAAAACCTAAACCTAAAAAGTAAACCTTAAAATAAAAGTTAAAAATAAATAAAAAAACCTAAACCTAAAATAAAAATAAAATAAATAAATAAATAAACTTAAACCTAAACTAAAATAAATGAAACCAAAATAAATAAAACCTAAACCTAAGCTAAATAAAATAAAATAAACTAAAAATAAACTAAAAATTAAAACCCAAAAATAAACCTAAAATAAAAGCCAAAAACCTAAACCTAAAAAAATAAAATAAAAACTTAAACCTAAACATAGAAAAATAAAATAAAAATAAAACTGAACTAAAAAATAAACCTAAACCTAAACATAAAGCTAAACCTAAAAAATAAACTAAAATAAAAAACCTAAACTAAAATAAATAAACCTAAACTAAATAAACTAAATAAACTTAAACCTATCGGTTTACTTAATTTAAAAAAAAAATATAAACCCTTAACACTAAACCCCAAACCCTAAACCATAAACCTACAACCCTAAACCCTAAACCCTAGAAAAACTTAAACGCTTACCCTAAACCCTAAACCCTAAAAGTATAAACCCTAAAACCCTAAACCCTAAAGCCTAAACCCTAAACCCTAAACACTAAACCCTTAACCTTAAACCCTAAACCCTAAACCCTAACCCTAAACCCTAAACCCTAAACCCCAAACCCTAAACATAAACCTAAAGTAACTAAACATATTAAAAAATAAACCTAAACCCTAAAACCAAATTAACCTAAACCTAAACCTAAACCCTAAGAATGGGAAAAGTTTGTCAGGAACATCACCCAACCGATCGCCTAGATCTAGTGGTGAGAAAAGGAGGCTACAGTTATCACGGATGGTTGTGGATGGCGGTGCTAAGTATGGGAGGTGGTGTGAAAGCAGTGGTAGTTATGGAGCTGGGAGGACCGACAGAGGTTAGAGCCATGGTGGTGGCATAGAGAGAGAGATCGGGGATATGATGGTGGATCCCACTACTCTAGAGGCCAGGATGGTTCTGGTGGGAACTGGAGAAACGAAAGAATGACCGATCCAAAAATAAACATAAACCTAAACTAAAATAAACTAAACTAAAATAAATAAAACCTAAACCCTAAACCCTAAACCCTAAACCCTAAACCCTAAACCGTAAACACTAAAATGCTAAACCCTAAACACTAAACCCTAAACCCTAACCCTAACCCTAAACCCTAAACTCTAAAAACTTAAAAAGCTAAACCTAAACTAAATAAAACCTAAAACTTAAATAAATAAATAAACCTAAACCTAAATAAAATAAAAAATAAAATAAAATAGGAACCTAAACTAAAACCTAAACTTAAACCTAAATAAAATTAAATAAAATTAAAAAAATAAAAACTAGGATAAAATAAAATAAATAAAAACTTAAACTAAATAAAACAATTAAATAAACCTAAAATAAAATAAAATAAAATAAAAAATAAATAAAATATCCTAAACCTAGAAAATAATCCTAAAATAAAAACTAAAACCAAAACCATAAACTAAAAAGGAAAAAAAATAAAATAAATAATAAAATAAACATAATCCTAAACAAAAATAAGCTAAATTAAAATGAATAAAACCTAAAACCTAAACCCTAAACCATAAACCCTAAACCCTAAAAGCCTAAAAACTTAAACTTAAATAAAATAAAACCTAAAAAAAACCAAAACCTAAAAAACTAAAATAAAATAAAAACCTAAACTAAAACCTAAACCTAAACGTACACCTACTCCTAAAAATAAAAGAAAATAAAAATAAAAAACTAAAATAAAAATCAAAATACATGTTAAACTAAAAAACCTTAATAAAATAAAAACTAAATATAAAATAAAAATAAAATAAACCTAAAATAAAATAAAATAAAAACTAAATAAAAACCTAATCCTAAAAAAATAAATCTAAAAATAAAACCTAAAAATAAATAAAAAATAAAACCTAAACCCTAAATTTAGAAAAAAAACTAAACATAAAATGAACAAAAAACAATAAGCATAAACCTAAATTAAAATAAATAAAACTAAAATAAATAAACCTAAACTCTAAACCCTAATATCTAGACACTCAAATCCTAAGCCCTAAACCCTCAACCCTAAACACTAAACCCTAAACCCTAAACCCTAAAAACATAAAAACCTAAACCCTAAATTATAAACCCTAAACCCTAAACACTAAACCCTTAAAGTAACTCTAAACCCAAAACTATAAGCCCTGAACATACAACCCTAAATCCTAAACCCTAAACCTTATATCATAAACCCTAAAACCCTAAACCCTAAACCCTAAATCCTAAACCCCAAGCCCTAAACCCCAAGCCCTAAACCCTAAACCCTAAACCAAAAACCCTAAACCTTAAACCCTAAACCCTAAACCATAAACCATAAACCATAAACCTTAAACCCTAAAAACCAAAAAACCTAAACCTAAACTAAATAAAAAATAAAAATAAAATAAATAAATAAAACCTAAACATAAATAAAATAAAATAAAAACCCAAACTAAAACCTAACCAAAAACATAAACCTAAACCTAAAAAAATAAAATAAAAATTAAAAAGTAAATTAAAATAAAATATATAAAAACCTAAACTAAACTAAAAAATAAAATAAACTTAAAAATAAAAAACCTAAATAAAATAAAACCTAAACTTAAAATAAAAATAAAATTAACCTAAATTAAAATAAAATACAAACTAAATAAAAGCCTAAACCTAAATAATAAACCTAAAAATAAAACCTAATCCCTAAACTTAAAAAAACTTAAACCTAAAATAAAAATAAAATAAACCTAAACCTTGACTAAAAAAAACTAAACTAAATTAAGTAAAACCTAAACCTAAACCTAAACATAAACCTAAACTAAATAAAATAAATTATACAAAAAATAAACCTAAACCTAAACTAAAAAGTGAAACCTAAAAATAAACCAAAAATAAAAGCTTAAAACCTAAACCTAAAAAATAAAATAAAAACCTAAAACTGAACCTACAAATAAAAAATATAATTGAAATCTAAAAAATAAAAGAAAAATAAAATTAAAGTAAAAAATAAACATAAACCTAAACCTAAACATAAAAAACCTAAACAAAAAAATAATAAATACAAAATAAAAAAACTAAACTAAATAAAAATAAAAAATTAACCTAAATAAAAATATAAAATACATTGAAAAGACTAAATAAACCTAAACCTACCACTTTACATAATTTAAAAAAAAACTCCTAAACCCTAAACCTTAAACCCTAAACACTAAATCCTAAACCCTAAACCCTAAACCCTAAAACTAACCCTAAACCTACAACCCTAAGCAAAGCTAAACCCTAAACTAACCATAAACCTTAAACCCTAAATCATAAACCCTAAACCCTAAACCATTAACTAAAACCTAAACCTAAACCTAAAACTAAATAAACTAAAAACATAAACCTAAATAAACTAAAATCAAAACCTAAACCTAAACCAAAATAACCTAACTAAATAAATAAAAAATAAAACCTAAACCTAAACCTAATCTAAATAAACCTAAACCAAAAATAAAAATAAAAACCTAAACATAAACCTAAACGTAAAAACTAAAAAAAATGTAAACCTAAACCTAAACCTAAACTAAACTAAATAAACCAAAATAAACCTAAACCTAAAACCTAAATCTAAACCTAAACCTAAACTAAACTAAAAAACTAAAAACTAAAAATCCTGAACCTAAAAAACCTAAACATGAATAAAACCTAAACCTAAACAAAACTAGATAAACCTAAACCTAAAAATTAACCTGAAACATAAACCTAAACTAAATAAATAAATAAATAATAAATAAACCTAAACCTAAACATAAACCTAAACCTAAAATCTAAACCTAAACCTGAACCTGAACCTAAACCTTAACCTAAATAAATCTAAACCCAAAAATCTAAACATAAACTAAGATAAACTAAACTAAAAACCCAAACCTAAATAATTAAAATAAAACCTAAACCTAAACCTAAACCTAAGCTAAAACCTAAATATATAAACCTAAACCTAAACCTAAACTAAAATAAATAAAATAAACCAAAAAAATAAAAATAAAAATAAAAACTAAAATAAACTATTAAAATAAAACATAAACCTAAACTTAAACCTAAAACTAAACCAAAAAACCTAAACCTAAACATAAACTAAAATAAAATAAACTAAATAAAATAAATAAAACCTAAACCTAAACCTAAATAAATAAAACTAAAAACTAAACCTAAACCTAAATAATAAAACCTAAATGTAGACTAAATAAACAAAAAATTAAAAAAAATTAACCTAAACCTAAACTAAATAAAAATAAATAAACCTAAACTAAACCTGAAAACCTAAACCTAACCCTAAATTAAAACCTAAACCTAAACCTAAAACTAAACCCAATCCTAAACCTAAACCTTAACCTAAATAAACCTAAAACCTAAACCTAAATAAACCTAAACCTAAAATAAATAAATAAAAATAAAACCTAAACTAAATAAAATAAAAATAAACCTACAAACCTAAACCTAAACTAATACCTAAAACTAAGTTAAACCTTAACTAAATAAATAAACCTAAATAAATAAAACCTAAATAAAACCTAAACTAGTAAACCTAAACCTAAACCTAAACCCTAAAACCCTAAACCCTAAGCCTTAAACTTAATCCCTAAATTCTAAACCCTAAAAACCTAAAAACCTAAACCCTAAAACCTATATCATAAACCCTAAACCTGCAACCCTATACCTTAAACCCTTAACCCTAAACCATTAATTCTTAAACCTAAAACCCAAAACCCTAAACACTAAACCCTAAAACCCTAAACCCTAAACCCTAAACCCTAAATCCCAAACCCTAAACCCTAAAACCTACAACCATAAACCTTAAACCTAAACCCCAAACCCTAAACCCTAAACATTAAACCCTAAAAACCTTAAACTAAAACCTACCTAAACATAAACTAAATCAAACCTAAAAATAAAATAATTAAGAAAACCTAAACCTAAATAAAATAAAGTAAATAAAATAAAATAAAACTTAAAATAAAACCTAAATTTAAACCTAAACCTAAACCTAAATAAATAAACTAAATAAAATAACTAAAACTAAAATAAATAAATAAATATAATAAAACCTAAACCTAAACCAAAACCTAAATTTAAACTAAACTAAATAAACCTAAATAAACATAAACCTAAAACCTAAATCTAAACCTAAACCTAAATCTAAACCTAAAAACCTAAACCTAAACTAAACTAAATAACTAAAAACTAAAAAACCTAAATCTAAACTAAACTAAATAAACCTAAACCTAAAAATAAATCCTAAAACCTAAACCTAAACTAAATAAATAAAATAAAAAATAAAAAAATAAAACATAAACCTAAACCTAAATTTGAACCTAAAACCTAAACCTAAACCTAAATAAACCTAAATAAACCTAAACCTAAAGCTAAAAACCTAAACCTAAAACCTAACCTAAACCTAAACTAAATAAACAAATAAAATAAAACTAAACCCAATAAAGTAAAAACCTAAACTAAAATAAGCTAAACTAAAAACCTAAACCTAAAAAGTTAAAATAAAGCCTAAACCTAAACCTAAACCAAAACCTAAATAAATAATCCTAAACCAAAACCTAAACTAAAATAAATAAACTAAAACTAAAAAATAAAAATATAAGTAAAAACTAAAAAAACTAAAAAAATAAAACCTAAACCTAAACCTAAACCTAAATAAGAAAAACTAAAATATAAACCTAAACCAAAACCTAAATCTAAACCTAATCCTAAGCCTAAACTTAAACCTAAACCTAAACTAGATGTACTAATAAATAAATAAAATAAACTTAAACTAAATAAAACCTAAACCTGAACAAAATAAAAATAAATAAACTTAAACCAAACCTAAAAAAGCAAAACCTAAACCTAAAAAACCTAAACCTAAATAAAAACTTAAACCTAAACCTAAACCTTAAACTAAACCTAAACCTAAACCTAAATAAACCTTAAAGCTAATCCTAAATAAACCTAAACCTAAACCTAAACCTAAAATAACTAAATGAAAATAAAACCTAAATTAAATAAAATAAAAATAAACCTAAAACCTAAAACCCTAAGCCTAAACTAATACCTAAACATAAAAACCTAAACCTAAACCTAAACTAAACTAAATAAACTTAAATAAATAAGCTTAAATAAAAAAAACCTAAACTAAATTAATAAAAATAAACCTAAACTAAACTAAAAACCTAAACCAGAAATAAAACCTAAACGTAAAATAAAAAATTAATTAAAACCTAAACCTACACCTAAACCTAAACCTAAATAATCTTAAACTAAAATAAACAAACATAAACTAAACTAAAAAATAAACCTAAACCTAAACCTAAATAAATAAAAAATAAAAACTAAAACCTAAACTAAATAAAATAAAACTAAACCTACAATAAAAAACCTAAATAAAAATAAAATTAAATAAACTAAAAAATAAAACCTAAAGCTAAACCTAAAATAAAAATGAACCTAAACTAAATTAAAATAAATAAATAAACCTAAACCTAAATAAACTAAAACTAAATAAACCTAAGCCTATACCTAAACCTAAAAATAGATACCTAAACCTAAACCTAAACTAATAGTAAAACTTATACCTAAATAAACTGAAAGCCAAAATAAGCTAAATAAAGCATTTTTCCTCGAATGGGTGGATTAGTTGAAGCTCCTTGGTTTTTATTGATTTTCTATTTTCTCCTTCGTGGTGATTTCTTGATCTATGGGGGTTGGAGGTGACTTTGCTTTCCTTTGGCCTATTTTCTCTCCTTCCTCATTTACTATTGGTGGTTGGGTGGTCCTCCTTGGTTTTTTGCTTCATTGGTTATTTGTCTAGCTGGGTGACTACCATTTCTTTTCTTTTTTTTCATTTTTTGATGATCTCTAGGAGGGTTGTGGCTATGCCTGCTGTTGTTGTTTTCCACCTATTTTAGACTCTATTTTGGGTTATCCTTTTATTTTGGCTGGCCGCCCCCTTTCGATATTGGATCCTTTACTACTGTGGTTAGTTGTTGAGTGGAAGTTGTTGGTCTCTTCAAGATTTGATTAGCTGTGGTCTTTTCAATACATTTTGGTTATTTCTCCTGGTTCGTGTTGGGGATTCCTATTGGTTGGCTATTTTCTCTTTTGATTGGCATGAGGATAGCTGCTTTGTGGTTTTTTCTTTCCTGGTTTGGTTATGGCTAATTTTTTGGTGGCTAATACCTGGTGGCTTTTTGTCACTACCTGTTGGATTGATGGCATCCCTTTTTCTGATTGGATTGGTCTTATGTTTATTGATGGCTGGTTGTTGCTCTCACTTGCTTCGAGCTTTGATGTCTATTTGAATGATGGTTGTTGTTATTTTTATTTTTTTAGTCTCTTTCTGGGCTATTATATTAGATGTTGTTATGCTTCTGAATTGGCTTGCCCCTTTGAATTCTTCCTTGCTGATGGTGGCCCTGTCACTAACCTTGATGTGTCTTTTGGGTAGCTGGCTATTTGTGACTGATCTGCTATGGTTTTGGTTGGTTGTTATTATTTGGTCATTGCTAGCTTTTCTTTATTTGCTAATGCTTTTCTAAAATCTTTTACTTTTAATGTTTTAGTTGCATTTTAGCTCTTAGGTTCCTCGTAGCTCGAGAGTAGTAAAACTTTGAGCTTTACATTAAAGAAATTGTATCTTTTATGGTAATAAAATTTACTTTTCCTTAAAATAAAAATAAAAAACCCTAAACCCTAAACCATAAACCCTAACCCTAACCCTAACCTCAAAACCCTAAACCCTAAACTAATCCAAAACCCTAAACCCTAAATACCCTAAACCCTAAACCCTAATCTAACCCCAAACCCTAAGCTAACCCTAAAACCCAAAAACATAAAACCCTAAAGCCTACACACTAAACCATAAACCCTAAACCATAAACCCCAACCCAAAACCCTAAACCCTAAAACCTTAAACACTAAAACCCAAAACCCTAAACCCTAAACCTTAACCCTAACCCTAAACCTACAACCCTAAACCCTAAACCCTAAACCCTAAAATGCTAAATCATAAACCCTAAACCCTAAACCTTTAACCCTAAAACCCTAAAACCCTAAAACCCTAAACCCCAAATAAATAAAACCTAAATTTAAAACCTAAACCTAGTAAATAAAAAACCCTAAATAAATAAATAAAATAAAATCTAAAAATAAAATTAAATAAAATAAATAAAATTAAAATAAAACTAAATAAATAAAAAAAAAAACCTAAAAATAAATAAAAAATATAACCTTAACCCTAAACTAAGAAAAACTAAACCTAAAATAAACAAAATAAAGTAAACGTAAACCTAAATGAAAATAAACTAAACTAAAATAAATAAAACCTAAACCCTAAACCTTAAACCATAAACCTACAACCCTAAACCCTAAACGAACCCTAAACCCTAAAACCCTAAACCCTAAATCCTAAACCCTGAACCTAAACCCAAAACCCCAAATCCTAAACCCTAGAACCTACAACCCTAGAACCAAAACCCTAAATTGAAACCTTAAACCCTAAACCCAAAACCCAAGACCCTAAATGCGAAACCTTAAAAACCTAAAAACCTTCACCTAAATTAAAAAAAACCTAAAAATAAAATAAATAAATAAAACTTAAACCTAAATAAAATAAAATAAATAAAAACCTTAACCTGAACCTAAACCTAAAACTAAAATAAATAAAATAAATGGAAATTAAATTAATACAAATTAAATAAAAATATAAACTAAAATAAAAAATAAAATAAACCTAAAAATAATACTTAAATGGAAAATAAAAATAAAATCAACCTAAAATGAATTAAAATAAAAGCTAAGTAAAAAACCTAAACTTAAATAATAAACTTAAAAATAAAACCTAAAAATAAATAAAAAATTAAACCTAAACCTAAAATAAAAATAAAATATACCTAAACTTAAACAAAATAAACTAAATTAAAATAAATAAAAACTAATCCTAAACCAAAAATAAACTAAACCTAAACCTAAACCTAAACTAAATAAAATAAAATAAACTAAAAATAAACCCAAACCTAAACTAAAAACTAAAAACCTGAAAAAATAAACCTAAAATAAAAACCTAAAACCTAAACCTAAAAAATAGTGAAATAAAACCTAAACCAAAACATAAAAATTAAAATAAAAATAAAACTAAATTAAAAAATAGATATAAACCTAAACTTAAACCTTAAAAATAATGTTAATTAAAAAAGCTAAACAAATTTAGATAAACATAAACTAAATAACCTAAACTAAATAAAAATAAAAATAAACCTATATAAAAATATAAAATAAACTAAAAAAACTAAATAAACCTAAAAGTATCAGTTTCTAATTTTTTTTCAAAAAAACCCTAAACCCTAAATCCTAAACCTTAAACACTAAATCCTAAACCCTAAAATCTAAACCCTAAACCTAAAAACTAACACTAAATCATAAACCCTAAAAAACACATAATCGTAAACCTTAAACTCTAAATCATAAACCCTAAACTAACCCTAAATCCTAAGCCCTAAACCCTAAAAACCTAATCCTTAAACCCTAAACTCTAAACCCTAAGCTTAACCATAAACCCTAAATCCTAAACCCAAAACCTAACTTAAACCTAATACAAAACTATAACTACCTAAAACCTAAAGCACTAAACCTAACCTAAAATTTAAATCAAATAAATAAACTAAATTCTAAACTAACCCTAAACCTAAACAAAATATAAAACCTAAAACTATAAACTATAACCTAAACCTAAACCCTAAACCCTACCTAACACTAAACCCAACCTAAATTTAAACCCTACAACTAAAACCCTAAACCCTAAACCCTAAATCATAAAACCTAAACCCTAAACCTTAAATCCTAAAACATTGAACCCCAAACCATAAACCCTGATCCCTAAAGCCCAAAACCTACAACCCTAGACCATAAACCCAAAACCCCAAACCTTAAACCCTAAATCCTAAACCATAAACCATAAACCCTAAACCCTAAACCTTAAACCCTAAAAGTCTAAAAACCTATACCAAAATTGAATAAAACCTAAAAACATAAACCTAAATTGAATAAAACCCAAAAATAAAATAAATAAAAAAACCTAAACCTAACTAAACTAAAAACCTAAACCTAAACCTAAAAATAAAATCAAATAAAATAAAAACTAAAATAAAGTAAAATAAATAAAAACCAAAACTAAACTGAAAAATAAAATAAAACTAAAATGAAAAAACCTAAATATAATAAAAATACAATAAACCTAAAATAAAATAAAATAAAAACTAAATAAATACTTAAACCTAATTAATAAACCTTAAAATAAAAGTAAAATTAAATAAAAAATAAAACCTGAACCCTAAACTAAAAAAAAACTAAATCTAAAATAAATAAAATAAAATAAACATAAACCTAAACTAAAATAAATAAAATCTATACCTTAACCTTAAACCCTAAATGCTAAAACACTAAACCCTAAACACTAAAAACACAACCCTAAACCTATAAACCTAAACTCTAAACCCTAAAACCCTAAACCCTAAACCGTAAATGCTAAACCCTAAACCCTAAACCCTAACCTTAACCCTAATCCCTAAACCCTAAATGCAAAAACCCTAAACCTTAAACCCTAAACTAACCCTAAACCCTAAACTTAAACTAAAACCCTAAAGCTAAACTAAAACCTAAACCCTAATCCACTAAACCTGCTAACCATAAACCACAAAAACCCTAAATTCTAAAGCCTAAAAACTAAACCTTAAAAACCAAAACCTTAAACCATAACCCTAAACCTAAACTCTAAAATGTTGAATCTAAATATGTTCTCTATTAAAAAACTAAAAATCCCAAACCCTAAACTAAAACCTGAATAATAGAACTTAAACATAAACCCTAAACCCTAAACCCTAGAACCTCAACTAAACCTAAACTATAAAAAGCTAAAAACCTAAACCTAAACTAAATAAAACCTAAAAAATAAATAAATAAAAAACCTAAACCAAAATAAAATAAAATAAAAGCCTAACCTAAAACCTAAACCTAAACCTAAACTTAAACCTAAACTTAAAAAGAAAATAAAATAAAAAATAAAAATTAAATTAAAATAAAATAAACAAAAACCTAAACTAAAATAAAAAAATAAAAAACCTAAATAAAATAAAAACTAAACTTAAAATAAAATAAAATACACCTACAATAAAATAAAATAAAAACTAAATAAAAACATAAATCTAAAAAATAAACCTAAAAATAAAACATAATAATAAATAAAAAATAAAACCTAAACCCTAAACTAAAAAAAACCTAAACCTAAAATAAAATAATAAACCTAAACCTAAGCTAAAATAAACAAAACTAAAATAAATAAAACCTAAACCTAAACCTAAAATAAACTAGACTTAAACCTAACCTAAACCCTAAATAAAATAAAATAAACTAAAAATAAACCTATACTTAAACTAAAAAATAAACCTAAAAATAAACCTAAAATAAAACCCTAAAACCTAAACAAAAATAAAATAAAATAAAAACCTAAAACTCAACCTAAAAAAAAACTAAACCAAAAAATTAAAATAAAAATAAAACTAACTAAAAAATGAAACCTATACCTAAAAACTAAACTAAAATAAAAAAAAACCTAAACTACAATAAGTAAACCTAAAATAAATTAACTAAATTAAATAAAATAAAAAAATAAAATAAACTAAAATAAATAAAAAAAACATACTAAATAAGCCTAAACCTGCCACTTAACTTAATTTAAAAAAATACAATAATAAAAAAATTAAAAAATATAAAAGAAACCCTAACCCTAAACCCTGAACCCTAAATCAACACCTTAAACACTAAACCCTAAACCTTAAAACTCTAAACCCTAAACCCTACACCCTAAAACCCTAAACCCTAAACCTTAAACCTTAAACCATAAAAATACAACCCTAAACCCTAAACCCTAACCATAAACCCTAAATCATAAACCTTAAAAAGCTAAAAACCTAAGCCTAAATTAAATAAAACCTAAAAATAAAAAAATAAAAAAACCTAAACCTTGATAAAATAAGAAAACAAAATAAAGTAAAACCAAAACTAAAATCTAAACCTAAACCTAAACCTTAAAATAAAATAAAATAAAATAAATAAAAACCTAAACTAAACTAAAAATAAAATAAACCTAAGAATATAAATCCTAAATAAAATAAAAATAAAACATAAAATAAAAATAAAATAAACTTAAAATAAAATAAAATAAAAACTAGAAAAAAACCTAAACCTAAAGAATATACCAAAAAATAAATGGACAAAAAAACTTAAACCCTAAACTAAAAAAAACTTAAGCCTAAAATATAAATAAAATAAACAAAATAAAATAAACCTAAACCAAAACTAAAATAAAATAAACTAAAATAAATAAAACCTAAACCTAAACTAAAACCCTAAACCTAAAAAAAACCTAAAAATAAATCTAAACCTAAACTAAAATATAAAACTTACAAATTAACATAAAATATAAACCTAAAACCTAAACCTAAAAAAATAAAATAGAAACCTAAACCTAAACCTAGAAATAAAAAATAAAACCCAAACATAAAAAAATAAAATAAAAATAAAACTAAACTAAGAAATAAACCTAAACCTAAACCTAAACCTAAACCTAAAAAATAAACTAAAATAAAAAACCAAAACTAAAATAAAAAAAACCTAAAATAAATAAACTAAACAAAATATAAATAAAAAATAAACCTAACTAAAAATAAAAAATAAATTAACCTAAAATAAAAAAACTAAATAAACCTAATCCTATCATGTTAGTTAATTTTATAAAACCTCACAAGACCTAAACCTAAACCCTAAATCTAAATTAAAACCATAAACCCTAAACCTACAACCTAATCCAACAACCTAAACTTAAACCTTAAAAACATTAAACCCTAAACTGACTATAAACTAACCCTAAACCTAAAACATAAACCTAAACCTAAAACCTAAACCCTAAACCTAAACAACCTAAACTAAAACCCTAAACCTAAACCAAACCTAATGCTAAACCTGAACTTTAAACCTAAACTTAAACCTAAACCTCAAATTAAACCTATACTAAACACTAAACCCTAAACTAAACCCTAAACTAAACTTAAACCCTAAACCAAAACCCTAAACCTAAAAAAACCTAACCCTAAACCTAAAAAAAGCATAAAGCCTAAAATCAGAAACCTAAACCATAAACAGCAAGCCCTAAACCCTAAACCCTAACCCAAAACCCCAAACCCTAAACCTAAACCTAAAGGAACTGAATAAATTAAAATATAAACCTATAAACTAAAACCTAATAAAACTAAACCCTAAGAATGGGCATAATCTTGACGGCAGGAACATCACCGTCAACCAGGCTCAGTCTAGATCTAGTGGTGGAGGCGAATGAAGAAATGGCGGTCATCGCAGCAGTGGTGGGGGATCTACAGTTGTTGGTGGTGGTCGAAGCACTAGTGGTTATGGAGGCAAGAGGACCAACGGAGGTTACAGCTGTGGTGGTGGTGGAGGGAGAGATCAGGGATATGATGGTGGATCATGCTACTCGTGAAGCCTGGGTGGTTCTAATGGAAACTAGAGAAACTGAAGAATGGCCAATCCAATCTACTGCATATGGAACTGTGTCTTTAGAGTAGAGACGATTCTAGTTATCCAAGGTTTTTGATTTGCTCTATGCGAGCTCATTTTTTTATCTATGTCATCACTTGTTTCTTAGCAAATTTGGTGTGTTACTTGGTTGATGAAATCAAAATGAAGAAATGCTAAATCTGAATTTGTCCTCTATTAAAAAAAAAACCAAAAACCCTAAACCCTACACTAAAACCTGAACCCTACACCTAAAACCAAAACCCTAAATGCTAAACCCTAAACCCTAAACCCTAAAATCCCTAAACCCTAAACCCTAAACCCTAAATCCTAAACCTTAAACCCTAAACCCTAAACCTTAAACCATAAAACCCTAAACCCTAAACCTTAAACATTAAACACTAAACCCTAAACCCTAAACCCTAAACCCTAAACCCTAAACCCCAAACCCTAATCCCTAAAAACTTAAAAACCTAAACCTAAACAAAATAAATCCTAATAATAAAACATATAAAAAAAGCTAATCCTAATTAAAATAAAATAAAATAAAAACATAAATAAAAATATAAAATAAAAAAAAAAAATGAACTTAAATAAATATAAAATATTAAATATACTAACATAAATATAAAATAAACTAAATAAACTTAAACCTACTAGTTTACTTAATTAAACCCTAAATTGACTTTAAACCTACAACCCTAAACCCTAATCTAACCCTAAATCCTAAGCTAACCCTAAACCATAAACCATAAACCCTGAAAATCCTAAACCCAAAATCCAAAACACTAAACCCCAAACCCTAAACCCTAACCATAAACCCTAAACCATAAACCCTAAAATCCAAAGCACTAAAACCCAAAACCAAAAATCCTAAACCCTAATCCCTAAACCATAAACCCTAAAAACCTAAACTAAATAAAACCTAATAAACAAAAAAACCTCAAACTAAATAAAATAAAAAAATAAAAATAAAAAATGAAAACCTAAACTAAAACCTAAACCTAAACCTAAAAATAAAGTAAAATAAAATAAACTAAAATAAAATAAACATAAACCTAAACTAAATTATAAAGTAAAATAAACCTAAGAACAAACAAACTAAATAAAATAAAAACAAAATGTAAAATAAGAATAAAATAAACCTAAAATAAAATAAAATAAAAACTACATAGAAACCTTAACCTAAAAAATAAACCTAAAAATAACAACTAAAATAAATAAAAAATAAAATATAAGCCCTAAACTAAAAAAAACTTAAACCTATAATAAAAATAAAATAAACAAAATAAAATAAACCTAAATTTAAACCAAAAATAAACTAAACCAAACCATAAACCAAAACTATGTAAAAATTTAGTAACTAAAAATAAACCTAATTGTAAACTAAAAAAATAAAATAAAAACCCAAACCAAAACCTAAAAATATAAAATAAAGCCTAAACCTAAATAGTAAAATAAAAAGAAAACTTAACTAAAAAATAAACCTAAACCTAAAAAATAAACTAAAATAAAAAACCTAACCTAAAATAAATAAACTAAACTAAATACAAACTAAAAATAAGCCTAAATAAATACAAAAAAATAAAATAAAGTCAAATAAACAATAAAATAAACTAAATCAACCTAAACCTACTGGTTTACTTAATTAAAAAAAAAAGCCTAAAACCTAAACCCAAAATGCTAAGCCCTAATTCCTGAACCCTAAACCCTAAACCCTAAACCCTAAACCCTAAACCTACAACCCTAAACTTACAACCTAAAACCTTAAACCCTAAAGCTTAAACCATTAAAAACCTTAAACCCTAAACCATAAACACTAAACAAACCCTAAACACTAAACCCAAAACCCTAAACCCTAAACCCTAAACCTAAAATCTGTCTAAATCCTAAACCTTAAACCCTGACAACCTGACCTAAACCTAAACTAAACCCTAAACCCTAACAAACCCTAAACCCAAACCCAAACCCTAAAGCTTAAAACCTAAAACCTAAACCTTAAACCATTAAAGCCTAAACCCTAAACCTAAAACCCTAATCGTAAAAACCCTAAACCATAAAGCCTAAACTTAAACCCAAAACCCTAAACCCTAATCCCTAAACCCTAAAAACCTTAAACCATAAAGCCTAAACACTAAACCTTAAACCCTAAACCCTAAACCCTAACCTTAAATCCTAAACCCTAAATCCCTAAAACCCTAAATCTTAAACTCTAAAGCTTAAACCCTAAAAACTTAAAAATCTAAACCTAAGCTAAATAAAACCTAAAAGTAAAATAAATAAAAAAAACCTAAACTTAAATAAAATAAAATTAAAAGCTAATCTAAAACCTAAACCTATACTTAAAAATAAAATAAAATAAACTAAAATAAAATAAACAAACAACTAAACTAAAATAAAAAAATAAAACAAACCTAAATATAAGAAATCTAAATAAAATAAAAACTATGCGTAAAATAAAAATAAAATAATCTTAAAATAAAATAAAATATAAACCTAATAAAAAACTAGACCTAAAAAATAAACCTTAACATATAACCTAAAAGTAAATAAAAATTAAAACCTAAACCCTAAACTAAAAAAAATCCTCAACCTAAAATAAAATTAAAATTAACAAAATAAAATAAACCTAAACCTAAACTAAAATAAATTAAACTAAAATAAATGAAACCTAAACCTAATCCTAAAATAAATTAAACCTAAACTTAAACCTAAACTAAAAGAAATAAAATAAACTAAAAATAAACCTAAACCTAAACTAAAAAATAAAACCTAAAAATAAACCCAAAATAAAAACCAAAAACCTAAAAAAAAAAAATTAAATAAAAACCTAAACCTGACCTAAAAATAAAAAAAAAAACTTAAATCTAAAAAATAAAATAAAAATTAAACTCAACTAAAAAGTAAACTAAACCCTAAACCTATACCTAAAAATTAAACTAAAATAAAAAGCCTATGAAAATAAGTAAACCTATAATAAATAAATTAAATAACATAAAATTAAAAATAAACCTAAATAAAAAATAAGCTAAAATAAATAAAAAATAAACTAAAATAAATAAAAAATAAACTAAGTAAATCTAAACCTATCGATTTATTTAATTTAAAAAAGAAGCCATAAACCCGAAATCCTAAACCCTAAACCCTAAACTCTCAAAACCCTAAACCCTAAAGTCTAAACACTAAACTTTGAACCCTAAACCCTAAACCCTAAACCATAAACCCTATAACCCTAGACCCTAAAACACTAAACCATAAACCCTAAACCCTAAATCCTAAACCCTAAACCCTAATAACCTAGAAATTTAAACCTAAACTAAATAAATCCTAATAATTAAATAAATAAAAAAACCTAAACCTAAATAAAATAAAAAAATAAAATAAAATAAAAACCTAAACTAAAACCTAAAGCTAAACCTAAAATTATATTAAAGTAAAAAATAAAATTAAACTAAAATAAAATAAATAAAAACCTAAATTAAACTAAAATAATAAAATAAACCTAAGAATAAAAAACCAACATAGAATAAAAATTAAATGTAAAATAAGAATAAAATAAACCTAAAATATAATAAAATAAAAACTAAGTAAAAACCTAAGCCTAAAAAATAAACCTAAATATAAATAATAAATAAAACATAAAACCTAAACCTAAAATAAAAATATAATAAACAAAATAAAATAAACCTAAACATAAATTAAAATAAACTTAACTAAAAAATATAAAACCTAAACCTAAACTAAAAGTAAACTAAACCTAAACCAAAACATAAACTATCTAAAATATAATAAATTAAAAATAAACCTAAACCTAAAATAAAAAACTAAAACCTAAACCTAACAAAATAAAATAAAAACCTAAACCTAAATCTAAAAATAAGAAAGAAAAGCTAAACATAAAAAATAAAATAAAAATATAACTCAACTAAAAAATAAACCTAAACTTAAAAAATAAAATAAAATAAAAAACCTAAATTGAAAAAATAAACCTAAAAAAAATAAACTAAACTAAATAAAAAATATATAAATCTAAATTAAAATTTAAATTAAAATAAACTCAAATAAATAAAAAAATAAACTAAATAAATCTAAACTTACGAGTTTACATAAAAAAATACCCTAAAACCTAAACCATAAACCCTGAACCCTAAATCCTAAACCCAAAACCCTAAACCCTAAACTAGAAAACTAATCTTAAGCCCATAACCCTAAACCCTAAACTCTAAACCCAAAACTCTAAACCCTAATCTCTAAAACCTAAACACTAAACTAAAATAAACTTTAAAATAAAACCTAAAAATAAATAAAAAATTAAACCTAAACCTAAAATAAAACTAAAATAAAACTAAAATAAATAAAATTAAATATTCTTAAACCTAAACCAAAATAAATAAAACCTAAACCTAATACTAAAATAAACTAAATCTAAACCTAGACCTATACAAAATAAAATAAAATAAATCAAAATTAAACATAAACCTAAACTAAAAAAAAACCTAAAAATAAACCTAAAACCTAAACCTACAAAAGTAAAATAAAAACCTAACCTTGAACCAAAAAATAAAAAATAAAACCTAAACCAAAAATAATAATAATAATAATAAAACTTATCTAAAAAATAAACCTAAACCTAAACCTAAACCTAAAAAATATACTGAAATAAAATACCTAAATTAAAATAAATAAACCTAAAATAAATAAACTAAACTAAATTTAAATAAAAAATAAACCTAAATAAAAATAAAAAATAAAATAAATCGAAATAAATAAAAAATAAACTAAATAAACTAGACCTACTAGTTTACTTAATATTTTCAAAAAACTATAAACCCAAAATCTTAAACCATAAACCCTAAACCTACAACCCTAAACCCTAACCCCTAAACCTTAAACCCTAAAAAACCCTAAATCCTAAAAAAACTAATCCCTAAACCATAACCCCTAACATTAATCCCTTAACCCTAAACCCTAAACTCCAAACCCTAAACCTAAACCTAAAGCAACAAAATAAATTAAAAAGTAAACCTAAACCCTAAAACTTAATAAACCTTAACCTAAACCTATTGCTTAAGAATGTGCAGAACCTTGACAGTAGGAACATCACCATCAACCAGGCTCAATGTGGATCTGGCGGTGGAGGTTAAGGCAGACTCTACATTATTACAGGGTTTGTTGGGGTTCTGAAGGTCTTGGTGGGTATAGAGATGGTGATCGGAGCAATGGTGTTTATGGAGGCAGGAGGAGTGACAAAGGTTACATCCATGGTGGTGGTGGAGGGAGAGATCAGGGATATGATAGTGGATCCCGCTACTCGAAGGGCTAGGGTGGTTCTGATGGGAAATGGAGAAACTAAAGAATGGACAATTCAATCTACTACTTATGGAATTGTGTCTTTACAGTAGAGACGGTTCTAGTTACCTAAGGTTTTTGATTTGCTCTATGTGTGCTCATTTTTTACCTATATCATCAATTTTTCTTAAAAAACTTGGTGTGTTACTTAGTTGATGAAATTGAAATAAAGAAATGTTAAATCTGAACTTGTTCTCTTTAAAAAAAAAATCAAAAACCTTAAACCTTAAACTTAAAACTTAAACCCTAAACTCTAAACCCTAAAAACCCTAAACCCTAAACCCTAAATCCTAAACCCTAAAACTCTAAACCCTAATCCCTAAGACCTAAACCCTAAACTCGTAACTCTAAACCCTAAAAAGCTAAAAACCTAAACTTAAGTTAAATAAAACCTAAACAAAACCTAAACCAAAATAAAATAAAAGTAAAACATAAATTAAAACTCAAACCTAAACCTAAAACCAAATTGAAAATAAAATAAAAAATAAAAACCAAACTAAAACAAAATAAATAAAAACCTAAACAAAACTAAAAAATTAAAAACCTAAATAAACAAAAATGAAACCTAAAATAAAAATAAAATAAACCTAAAATAAAATAAAATAAAAACTAAAGAAAACTTAAACTTAAATAATAAACCAAAATAATAATAAAAATTAAAACCTAAACCCTAAACTAAAAAAAAACCAAACCAAAAATAAAAATAAAATAAACCTAAACTGAAACTAAAATAAGTAAAACCTAAACCTAAACTTAAACCTAAACTAAATAAAATAAAATAAACTAAAAATAAACCTAAACCTAAACTAAAAAATAAAACCTATAAATAAGCATAAAATAAAATCATAAAACCTAAAAAAAAAAAAAAAAAAAAACCTAAACATAAACCTAAAAATTAAAAATAAAGCCTAAACCAAAAAAATAAAACAAAAATAAAATTCAACTAAAAAATAAACCTAAACCTAAAGAATAATTTAAAATAAAAAATCAAAACTAAAATAAATAAACCTAAAATAAATAAAAATTAAAATAAGCCTAAATCTAAATAAAAATTAAACTAAACTAAAATAAATAAAAAATAAATTAAACAAACCTAAACCTACCATTTTACTTAATTAAAAAACAAATATGTAAACCCTAAATCCTAAACCTTAAAAAAATAAACTAAAATAAAAAACCCTAACCTTAAAATTGAAACTCTAAACCCTAGACCTACAACCCAAACCCTAAAGCCTAAAACCTTAACCCTAAATCCTAAACCCTAAACCCTAAACCCTAAACTCAAACCCCCCCCTCCCCCCACTCGAGCGCTCTCTCATTATCTAGAGATTTTTGAATCCCTCTTGGTGGTGCATCCTAGATTAGGGATTTCTGTGGCTTTGGCCTTGGTTTCGATCAAATTCAAAGGCTTGCACGGCTTCTAGCCATTTGCATGATACTTTATTATTGACCATGGATGCGATGAGTTCTATTCCTTGGGCTCCACCTCAAATTATGGATGCTTCGGCTAGGGCATCTGACATTTTGGGGCTTGGAAACCCTAATGCCTCTTCTTCTACTAAATCTTTTAAGGAAGCGCTCTCTGGTAAGAATTCTCTCTCTGTTAATTCGGTTAATCTCATTTTAATGTCTTTTAGAGGTTTTTCAGTCATAATGTGCTTTGATTTGGATGTTGAAAAGTTGGGAAAACCATTTGAATTTCCTCTTGACGATAAATTTGCTTTGCGCTATCCTTGGATAAGATCTACTCTTTTTTTCATAATATCTATTTTATGGGTGCTTTCTCGAATGGTCTTATTGACCCTTGGCATATCTTGATACAACTTTCTAATAATATGGATTATTCACATGTTTTTTCGTGTCATTCTTTTCATCTTTAATTGTCAAATGCCCTGTTGAAGTGGTCACCTCTTTTTGACATTATGGAGGAATCTCCCATTGTCCCAGTGTGGTTATCACTTTCTAATATGTGCATTCATTTTGTTACCCATCATGTGCTTTTTACTGTATGAGCTTTATTTGGTCAGCCTTTGCAACTCAACCAAGCGACTGCTGAGTGGTCTCGCCCTTCTATGGCTCAGAACCTCATGGAATTAGACATAACTAAAAAATACCCTAAGGAAGTTTTGATTGGATCTAAAAAATAGGTATTCACAAAAGGTTGAATTGGAGAACCTTCTAGTTTTTTGTTCCCACTATAAAATTGATGGTCAAGATAATTTGAAATGTTTTATTCTCCATCCCCACTTAAAAAATAAATGAAATCCTCTTAAAGAGAATGTTGTTCTTACCCATAAGCCAATCCATACTTATGTTCAAAAATCAGCCTTAGATCTTAAGAATGGTATGAAGGCTGTTATTGAGGTTGATTCCTTGGATATCGAGGTTAATCATGTTGAACAGGTTTCGACTCCTACTATTAATATAGATTTGACTGATTTTCAAAATGGGTAAGATGATTTTCCTCTTTTTCCTTGTTTGAATTTGAGTATTTCTAATGCGGAGAATAATAAATTTTCAAAGTTATTGGAAAATGATTATGTTTCCTCTGATTCTATTTCTGCATATATGTCTACTTTGATCGATGAAAATGAAGCTTTTAATGAGGATTTAAATGATATCGAGCATGCTGAAATTATTTTTGATCCGGATTTAACTACTTGTGCTTTTAATGGTTCTAGATTATCACTGTCTCTCATTTTTAATCTTAATATTCATGTTAATCCAACTTTTCAACTTAATATGGATTTGGAAGAGGGTGAACTCCCCTCCAAACACTTGGAGAATTCAATTAAATTTGTGACCAATGTTACTAAATCTTGTTCAGATGATGACTCTAGGAGAAAAATGGTTTCAAACTTATCATGCTAAAAAGAAAAAGAGTGTAAAAATTACTCTCCCAAATTATCCAAAACACTAAGCTCTCCCTCTCTCTTAATTAAACTTTGCTTAACCCCTTTTTATTTTACTTATGTTTAAATTTCTTGTTTGGAATATTAGAGGGATTGGTACCCTCTCAGTTCATAATCATATTAAAAATCTTTGTAACATTCATAATATTTATTTACTTATTATTCTAGAGCCTCTTATTCATGTTAATAAAATTAACCATGTTTCTAGAATGATCAGCTTCAATAAAATTTTCTCTAATGTTAGTAATAAGATTTAATTTTTTTGGAATAATTTTGTTGATGTTTCTATTATTGATGATTTTCGTCAAGTTACCAATACTCAAATCTCTTATGTTGACTATTGTGTTTTGGGCTCTTTTGTTTATGCATCTTGTTATAGATCTAGTAGGAATGTTCTTTGGGATAATTTGAGGAATTTTGCTACCTCGATCAACAAACCTTGGTTTGTGCATGGTGATTTTAGCACTATTTTATTTCCTTTTGAATGAGTGGTGGATGCTCCTCCAATATTTATTCCATAGGATATTTTTTCAATATGATCCTTAATTTTAATTTTATTGATATTAGCTTTAACAGTTCTAATTATACTTAGCAAAACATTAGACTTCAGCAAAGGTTGGACTAGATTCTTTTTAATACTCACTAGATTACTCAATGTCCTATTACTTATGTTGATAATTTAAGTAGAACCATGTCAAATTATGCTCCTCTTCTTGTTTCTATTAAAGATAATTCTAATAGATTACATAAATCCTCTCCTTTTAGATTTCAGGACACATGGATTCAACATATTGATTTTTTTGATGTTGTGGCTAATAATTGGAAAGCCCATTTACATCTAGATAATTTGATTATGGGGATTAATAGATTTTGGTTTAAACTTTAAAGACTTAAACAAAATTTGGGTTGGTGAAACAAGCATTATTTTAAAAACCTTTTTTCTAATATTAAAGATATGGAAAAATTAGTTTGTGACTTGACTGAGGCGAAAGAAAAACTTGTTAACTCCAATATATGGAAGAGACTTGCGCCAAAAAGCTGTTAGTAAGCATATTGTGGATGTTGATAAGAATACTAGGTATTTCCATGCTTTGGTTAATAAAAAGTGAGCTTTGAATTATATTCAAAAAAATTAAAGATGATAATGGTGTTTGGATTATGGAGAATAATGATATTAAGGAATCAGTTATTAGTTACTTTTGAAATATGCTTAATAAAAATTGCTCATATGAAGCTATTTCTAAATTGCTTTTGATCCTTTCCATTATTACTAATGATGATAATAATTTGCTTACCATCGTGCCTAATGTGCTTAATAGCATGAATATATATTCTATTACTGGTCCGGAGGGCTTTGCTACTCAAAATTTTCAAAAATGTTGATTTATCATTAAAAATGATTTGATTGAGGCTATGGTTGACTTTTTTTAATGGCAATCATTTTCTTTGATATTTTTCTAGCATTTTGATCATTCTCATATCTAAAAAAGATAATCTAAACTATTGGAGTGATTTTAGACCTATTAATCTTTGCACCTTCTTCAATAAGTTGATTTCCAAAATTCTAACCAATAGGCTTAGTACTTTACTTAATAAAATTATCTCTCTCAGCCAAACTAGTTTTGTTAGAGGTAGATATATTTATGATAATATTTTATCAGCCCAAGAATTAATTCATGATCTTGATGCTAAGAATAGGGGTCACAATATTCTTTTCAAATTAGATATTACCTAAGCCTTTGATAACATTTCTTAGGACTTTCTTTTCCATATTTTGAATTTATTTGGGCTTTCAAATAAATTTATTTTTCTTATTAAAAATTGTATTAATAATTCTTAGTTTTCAATTTTGCTTAATGGGGAAGCCTAGGGGTTCTCTCCCTCTTCCCATGGCCTAAGGCAATGGGATCCTTTATCCCCTACATTATTTATTATCATTGTTGAGTACTTATCTAGGAGCATCAATGATTTATTCTTTAACAATGCTAGTATGAACTACAAAACTCTTGGTGGTCTTCCTATTTCTCATTTAAGCTTTGCAGATGATTTCATTATTTTTAGCAATGCTTCTATTCATCATATCAAGCATCTCAAGTATTTTCTAAATAAATTTGGTAGAGAAAGTGGCCTTTCTATCAACGATAAGGAAAGCTTCTTTATCACTTCCTCTCATATCTCCAATAATAAAATAAAATAAATACTGCATATCACTAATTTCAAGCATCAACACTTACCTCTAAAGTACTTGGGTGCTCCCCTCTTTAAAGGCCCAAAATGATCCCATCTCTTTGATGAGTTAATTCAAAAAATTTTAAATTAAATTTTCATTTGGGAATTCCATTTACTTTCCTTTAGTGGCAGGCTCACTATTCTTAAAAGCACTCTCAATTCAATGCCTCTTTATTTGATTCAAACTATAATCCCCACTAAAGCTACTCTCATCATAATTGATCGCTTGATTAATAAATTTTTTTGGGGCTCTAGTAACTCTAGCAAAAGAATGCATTAGACATCTTGGCATAAATGTTCTGGTCCTTTGGGTGAAGGTGCACTAGGTTGCAAACCTATTCGTGAAGCTTTCACCGCTTTCTCTCATAAGCTCTGGTGGAATTTTATAGAGAACGATAGCCTTTGGGCTAATTTTATGATGGAGAAATATTGCCGAGGTAAACACCCTCTTATCTATGCTTATAAATTTGGTGACTCTCTAGTTTGGAAAAGGCTTTGCTCCATTGAATGGGTTGTTGAATCCTTAATATCTTGGGGCATCCATTAGGTACTTCTTTCTTTTGGCATGACAACTAGACTGGCAACTACTCCATTGACACCCTTTTATCTACCCACTCTACTGCTATTGTCAAAGTTAACTCTTTTTGGCTTAATAACAATTGGAATGAAAGTAAACTTGAGAATTATATCCCTATTTCTCTTTTTGACAATTTTAGAAATATCCCCATTTCTTCTAACAAACCTGATCAAATTCTTTTTAAGCTTCCTTATAATGATGATTTTGTTCTTGGAATAATATCATTCCCATTTTTCATTTAGTTTTAGCTTGGAGGATTTTGAATAACTTTTATTCCTATGGACTCTTTGCTATGGACTAAAGAGTTTTATTTACCATCAAAATGCTATTGTTGCTTTCATATTGAAAATGTAAATCTTATTTTTGTCAATGGTGCTATTGCTTCTAAATTTTGGCTTTGGTATGATAATTGATTTAATTCCAACAATTTTTGTGGTTCTCTTTCTTTATATCAACTTCTTGAAGTTTGTTTCAAAAAAATTTATGAAAGGTCATATCAAAGTTTTAACTACTATTACCCTTCTCTAGTTCATCTGGATGGATAGAAATGATGCTAAATATCTTGGCACTCCTATGAACCATAAAAGGATCATGGCTAAAACTAAAGAAAAAATTCATGCTCTGTTTAATGCCAATCTTATTAGTAACATTCATTTTAGAGGCTGTAAATTTGTGACTAAAAACCTGGGTATCATTCTGCTTGACTTGGACCCTTATAAATGTGTTAAGATTATCCATTGGATCAAACCTAAAGACAACTTGATTAAAGTGAATATTGATGGTTCTGTAGCTTCCAATAAATATGGCTATGGTGGTATCCTTAGGAATTCTAAAGGTATTGTCATTTGAGCTTTTGCCTATCCTCTCAAACCTTATTCTATTATTTTTGTTAATAAAGCTATTGAAACTTGTTTGAATAGAGGTTTTCTCAACATCTGGTTTGAAGTTGATGTTCTCTTATTTTTTACATGGTTAATTCCAATAGAAATAGGAATGTTGAATTATTTTATCTCCTTAATCATACAAAAAATCTTCTTTTTCAAGTTTGTTTTAAAATACCCAACATCCTTCGTGAAGGTAATGCCTGTGCTGATTTCTTGGCTAATTTAGGTGCCATAGCGAGTTCACTTTATTTGACAACCAAATGTTGCCTAAACTATTAAGAGCTTGGTTAATCTAGATATCTTGGATTCCTTATCTCAGATTATAATTTCTTGGTTTGGTTTCTTTTCTGTTATTTTTTATGAGCCTTTGCTTTTGTTTGCCTTTTATTAAACCCTCTTTGGGTTGTGGCTATTTGCTGATTTTCACACTTTGGCTGGAGCTAGTTGTTACTTTTGACCTTTTACTTTTGGGTTGGCCTAGTGTTTACTCCTTTATGGTTATTGTCATTGCAGCTTGAGTTGATTTTGTTTTTTTCAATCTAGTGGCTGCTATTTCCCTAGATGGGTTTTTACCACATATTTTCCTTGGATATTTTTGATAACAACCTTTTGGCTTGTGGCTTTATCTGCTGTTGGGTTTTCCTCATGTATGGGTATTACCTCATTTTGAGGCTAGTTGCTCACTTACCTATTTTGGATCTGCTATTTTGGTAGTTGAATTGGTGGTTTTGTTGGTTGGCTGGGTTGACTAGCAGTGTTGGCTGGTTAGGTTGGTTGGCTAATTGGCTGTTTTGGCTATTTTTTCTTTTTCTGTTAGTGATTTATTTGGGGGATAGTTGGTGGTTTAGCTCTGGCCTCATTTTGGAATGGTGGAGGTTTTTGTTTGGCTATTACTTTCTCTATCTTGTTGAATGTGGCTTGGTGGTCGGTTTTGTTGATTCTATTTTATTTCTTTGGTTTTGTCCTCTTCCTATTTTAGCAATCCTCTCTTGGCTACAGCGGCTCTAGGTTGGCTGGTTGAGGGCTTTTTGGTGGCTGTTATTTTCTTGGTTGTCTTGGGTGATTTTGGGTTGATGGTTGTTGTTGGACTTTACATTGACTTGGGTTTTCTACTACTATGGTGGTTGGCTAGGAGGCTATGTTGGCTGGCTGGATTGGCTAGTTGTTTCTCTATTGTGTGGTGTTTTGCTTATTTTTCTACTTTTCCTTGGCTAATGGTGATCTTTCCTTTGTTGCTTACTAATGATGGGTTATTCTCTGGGGGTTGCCTTATGGATGTTTTACTTAGCTTCTTTGGTGGGAGGACTAGTTGTTCTCGGAATCTTGGTTGGATGCCTTTCTCTTTGTTAGTTTTTTTCTTCTTCTTGGCCAATTTGCTATAGCCTTTTGATGTGCTGGCCAAACCTTTGCTGATCCTTCTGAATTGGGATTTTTGGTTTCTAGTGGTTGGTGGCTTCCTTTTGTGTGTGTTGGTTTTAGTTGTTGGCTTGTTAAGGTATGCTGGTGGTGGTTTTGGTGGTGTTACTGCATGATTCCATTAGCTTGGCCAATGATCCTACTGTAACTTCTAGGTGGTTGGCTTTATGTGATTGGCCTGTTGTGGGTTTTAGTTGGTGGGTTTGCTACTGATTGGCTACTGGTTTGTTGTTTTCTCAGTTTATTTAGTGTAGGGCTGGATCACTATGGACTGCTAGCTTTTGATGGCTGTTGGTATCAGGTATACTGGCTATGATGACTTTGATGTTACTCACCTCCTCTCTTTGGTTGGTAGCTTTACATATGATTGTAACCCTTATGAAGTTTAGATGCTCATATGTATTGTTTCCCCTTGAAATGATCTTAATTGAGCTTGAGCCTTTTCTTTCTCAGCTCTCATTTTGCTCTCTTTATCCTTATCATTTTAGCTATACTTTTGCTTTGGTAGTGTTTTTTGCAGAATTCTTTCGTAGGTTGGAACTTTACCGAAGGCCTGGTCATTTCTCAATCATCCCTACTGCTGTTGCTGTGGAGCTTGCTTATCTCACTTTCACAAAGGAATCATGAACTGATGCTGACTCAACCTATTATGTTTTTATGCTTTGTTTTGTTTTACTTTGTGTCATTTTGCTCTCATGCTTTTTAGTTGATGTTTTTGCTCTTTCATTTTCTTTTCTTCTTCTAATGTACTTAGATGAGGGTTTAGCTCTTAAGGTTTCTTATAACTCTATGAGCGATAGAATTCTGTGCTTTATGCCTTTTAAGAACATTTTATCTTTTCCTTTTATGGTAATAAAATTTTAATTTTTTCCAAAAAAAAAACCCTAAACCCTAACCATAACCTTAAACCCTAAACCCTAAACCGTAAAAGACTAAACCCTAAACCCTAAACTAACCTTAAATCCTAAAAACCCTAAACCCTAAATCTAAACCCTAAACCCTAAACCCTATACACTAAACCTTAAACCTTAACCCTAAACTAACCCTAAACCCTAAGCTAACCCTAAGCACTAAACCCTAAACTAAAGCCTAAACACTAAACTCTAAACCCTAAACCCTAAACCCTAAACTAACCATAAACTCTAAAGTCTAAACCCAAAACCCTAAACCCTAAACCCTAAACACTAAACCCAAACCCAAACCCCAAACCTTAAACCTTAAACCTAAACCCTAAAACCATAAACCTTAAACCCTACAATAACCTTAAACCCTAAATCCTAAACCCTAAAAACTCTAAACCTTAAACATTAAACCATAAACCCTAAACTAACCCTACACCTAAGCTAACCTTAAACCCTAAAACCTAAACCCTAAAGCCTAAAAACCTAAAACCCTAAAGCCTAAACACTAAACCCTAAACCCAAAACCCTAACCCTAAACCCTAAACCCTAAAACCATAAACCCTAAAACCCTAAACCCTAAACTCTAAACCCTAAACAATAGAAATCTAAAATCCTAAACCTAAACTAAATAAAACTTATAAAATAAAATAAATAAATAAAACCTAAACCTAATTAAAATAAAATAAAAACCTAAACTAAAACTTAAACTTAAAAATAAAATAAAATAAAATAAACTAACAAAAATAAGCTAAAATAAAATAAATAAAAACCTAAACTAAACTAAAAAAATAAAATAAACTTAAGAATAAATAACCTAAATAAAATAAAAACTAAATGTAAAAGAAAAAGAAAATAAACCTAAAATAAAATAAAATCAAAACCTAAACCTTAAAATTAAACTTAAAAATAAATAAAAAATAAAACATAAACCTTAAAACCTAATAAACTTAAACCTAAACCCTAAGAATGGGCTGAACTGACAGAACATCATTATTAACCACTATATCTCGGGCAGTAAGGCAAAGAAGCTTATCATAATGGTGGTGTGGGATCTAGAGGTGCTGGTGGATATAGAGGTGGTGGTCGAAGCAATAGTAGTTATGAAAGCGAAAGGAGCGACAGAGGTTACAACCGTGGTGGTGGCGGAGGGAGAGATCGGGGATATGATGGTGGATCATGCTACTTTAGAGGCCGAGGTGGTTTTGATGAGAAAAGGAGAAACAAAAGAACGGCCTATCCGATCTGCTACTTATGGAACTGTGTCTTTATAGTAGAGGCAGTTATGGTTATCTAGGGTTTTTGATTTGCTTTATGCGTGCTCATTTTTAAATTATGTTGTCGCTTTTGTCTTAGAAAACTTGGTGTGTTACTTAGTTGATGGAATCAAAAAGAATAATTGTTGAACCTGAATTTGTTCTCTATTAAAAAAACAAAAATAAATAGCCTAAACCCTAAACTAAAACCTAAACCATAAACCAAAAATCTAAACCCTAAACCCTAAACCCTAAACCCTAAACCCAAAACCCAAAACCCTAAAACCCAAAACCCTAAACACTAACCTCTATCCTCTAAACCCTAAACCCTAAACCCTAAAACCTAAATTCCAAACCTTAAACCCTAAACCCTAAACCTTTAACCCTAAACCCTAAGAAGCTAAAAACTAAAAACCTAAACTAAATAAAACCTTAAAATAAAATAAATAAATAAACCTAAACCAAAATAAAATAAAATAAGAACATAAACTAAAACTTAAATCAAAACCTAAACCTAAACGTAAACCTAAATAGAAAATAAAATAAAAACTAAAAACTAGAATAAAATTAAATAAATAAAAACTAAATTATGCTAAAAAAACCAAGATAAAGTAAAAATTAAACCTAAAATAAAATAAAATAAAAGTTAAACAAAAATCTAAACCTAAACAATAAACCTAAAAATAAATAAAAAATTAAACATAAATCCTAAACAAAAAAAAACTTAAACCTAAAATAAAAATAAAATAAACCTAAACCTAAATTAAAATAAAATATACTAAAATAAATAGAACCTAAACCTAAAACAAACTAAACCTAAACCCTAAACAAAGTAAAGCAAAATAAAATAAAAATAAACCTAAACCTAAATTAAAAATAAATCTTAAAAATAAACACAAAATAAAAACCTAAAACCTAAACATAAAAAAGAAAATAAAAACCTTAACCTAAAAATAGAAAATAAAACTTAAACTTAAAAAAATAAAAAAATAAAACAAAACTAAAAAATAAAAATGAACCTAAACCTATATCTAAAAAATAAACTAAAATAAAAAAGCTTAACAAAAATTAATAAACTAAAATCAATAAACTAAACTAAATAAAAATAAAAAATAAACCTAAATAAAAAACTAAACTAAAATAAATAAATAAAAAACTAAATAAACCTAATAAACCTAAACCTACCGATTTTCTTAATTTAAAAAAAAAAACCCTAAACATACAACCCTAAACCCTAAACACTAAACCCTAAATCCTAAATAAAAAAAAACCCTAATCCTAAACCTCAAACCCTAAACTTACAACCCTAAACCCTATACCCCTAAACCCTAAACTCTAAACCCTAAACCATAAACCCAAAACCCAAAATCCAAAACCCTAAAACACTAAACCCTAAACCCTAAACCCAAAACCCTAAACCTTAAAACCTAACACCTTAAACCCTAAAACTAAACCTTAAACCCTAAACCCTAAACCCCAAACCCTAAACCCTAAACCCTAAACCCTAAAGAGCTAAAATCATAAACCTAAACTAAATAAAACTAAAAAATAAAATAAATAAATAAACTTAAACCAAAATAAAAAAAAATAAACTAAAAACATAAAATAAAACCTAAACCTAAACCAAAAAAGAAAATCAAATAAAAAATAATTACTAAGCTAAAATAAATTAAATAAAAAGATAAACTAAATTAAAAAATAAAAAATATGTAAAAAAATAAAAACTAAACTTAAAATTAAAATAAAACAAACCTAAAATAAAAAAAATTAAAATAAAAATTAAATAACCATAAAATAAAAATTAAATAAAAAAATTAAATAAATATAAAAATAAATATAAACATAAATTAAATTTTAAAAAAATTAAATAAATATAAAATAAACTAAATAAACCTAAACTTACTAGTTTACTTAATTTAAAAAAATTTAAAAAAATAAAAAAATAAATTAAAAAACCCTAGCCCTAAACATTAAACACTAAACCCTAAACCTTATACCCTAAACCCTGAGTCCCTAAACCCTAAACCCTAAGACCATAATTAATAAACCCTAAGCCCTAAATCCTAAACCCTAAAACACATAACCCTAAACCCTTAATCGTAAACCCCAAACCCAAAACCCAAAACCATAAACCTTAAACCTTAAAAACCTAAAAAATTAAACCTAAAATAAATAAAACCTAAAAATAAAATAAATAAAAAATTTTAAACATAAATAAAATAAAATAATAAAATAAAATAAAAACCTAAACTAAAACCTAAACCTAAACCTAAACCTAACCTAAAATTAAAATAATATAAAAAAACTAAACTAAAATAAAATAAATAGAAACCTTAATTAAATTAGAAAAATAAAATAAACCTAAAAATTAAAAACTGAAATAAAATAAAAACTAAATAAAAACTTAAACCTAAAAAATAAACCTAAAATAAATAAAGAATAAAATCTAAACCATAAACTAAAAAAACCAGAACCTAAAATAAGCATAATAAAATAGACCTAAACCAAATCTAAAATAAATAAACTAAAATAAATAAAACCTAAATGTATACCTAAAATAAACTAAACCTAAACCCTAAACTAAATAAAATAAAATAAACTAAAATTAAACCTAAACTTAAACTAAAAAATAAAACTTAAAAATAAACCTAAAGTAAATACCTATAATCTAAACCTTCAAAAAGAAAATAAAAACCTAAACTTAAACCTAAAACTAAAAAATAAAACCTAAACCTAAAAGATAAAATAAATACAAAACTAAACTAAAAAATAAACATAAACCTAAACCTAAACCTAAAACTAAACTAAAATAAAAAACCTAAACTAAAATAAATAAACCTAAAATAAGTAAACTAAAAAAAATAAAAATAAAAATATACCTAAATAAAAATAAAAAGTAAAATAAACTAAAATAGATAAAAAATAAACTAACTAAACCTTAAACTACACGTTTTCGTAATTTAAAAAAAAAAACCCTAAACACTAAACCCTAAACCCCAAACCTACAACCCCAAACATACATCCATAAACCTTAAACCCTAAAACTAACCCAAAACCTTAAAATAAATAAAACCCTAAATTAAACTAAAAAAATTAAAAACATAAATAAAAAAATAAAACCTAAACAAAAAAAACCTATAATAAAATAAAATAAAAACTAAATAAAAACTTAAATAAAAATAAACATTAAAATAAAATATAAAATAAATTAAAATAAATAAAGATAAACTAAATAAACATAAACCTACTAGTTTTTTTTATAAAAATTAACCCTAACCCTCAACGCTAAACCCTAAAACTAACCCTAAACCTTAAACCCTAAACCGACAACCCTAAACTTACAACCCTAAAACCTAAACCCTAAACCCTAAAATTAACCATAAACCCTAGACCCTAAATCCTAAAACCCTAAACCCTAAATCGTAAACCCTAAACCTAAGCTTTAAAGCTTAAAACCATAATCCTAAACCATAAACCAATCCCTAAACCCTTAAACCTAAAACCCTAAACCCCAAACTTTAAACCCTAAATCCTAAACCCTAAACTCTTAAACCCTAAACTTTAAACACTAAGCTAAACCTAAACCCTAAACCCTATAATCTAAAATCCTAAACCCTAAACACTAAACCCTAAAACATACAACCCTAAACCCTTAGCCCTAAACCCCAAATCCTAAACCCTAAGCCATAAACCCTAGACCCCAAACCATTAAAACCTTAAAACATAAAACTAAACTAAATAAAATCTAAAAAATAAATTAAATAAAAAAACCTAAACTTATATAAAAAATTAAATAAAATAAAAATCTAAACTAAAACTTAAACCTAAACCAAAAATTAAACCAAATCTTAAACCTAAAAATAAAATAAAAAATAAAATATAAAAAATAAAAAATAAATTAAAATCAAATAAATAAAAACCTAAACTAAACAAAAAAAATAAAATAAATCTAAAAATAAAATATCTAAACATAAAATAAAAATAAAATAAAATAAAACCTAAAAACAAACCAAAAAATAATTAAAAAATAAAACCTAAATCCTAAACTAAAAATAAACCTAGACCTAAAATAAACAAAATAAAATAAACTGGCTTCAAACTAAAATATATAAGACTAAACCTAAACCTAAAATAAACTAAACCTAAACTAAATATAAAATAAAATAAACAAAAAATAAACCTAAACCTATACTAAAAATAAACCTAAAATAAAAACCTAAAACCTAAACCTAAGAAAATAAATTAAAAACCTAAACCTTAACTTAAAAAGAAAAAATAAAACCTAAACCTAAAATATAAAATAAAAATAAAACCAAACTAAAGCATAAACATAAACCTAAACCTGAACCTAAAAAATAAACTAAAATAAAACACCAAAACTAAAATTAATAAGCCTGAAATAAATAAACTAAACTAAATAAAATAAAAATAAACCTATATAGATAAAATAAAATAAACTAAGATAAATAAGAATAAATAAATATAAATAACCTAAACCTGGGTGTTTGCTTGGGTTTTAAAAGACCCTGACCCTAAGCCCTAACTGACCCTGGGCCCTGAGCCCCTATAAACCCTAAACCTTAACCCTAAACCTTATACCCTAAACCCTAAAGCCTAAATCATAACCCCTAAACCCTAACCCTAAACCCTAAACACTATAACCTAAATCCTAAAAGCCTAATCCTAAACCCTAAACTAACCCTAAGCCTTGAACCCTAAAAAGCTAAAGCCTAGAGCCTAAAGCCTAAACCCCAAACCTTATACCGTAAACTAACCCTAAAGCCTATGCCCTAAATCTTAAATAATAAACTAACCCTAAACCCTAAGAAAACCCTAAACCCTAAACCCTAAACCTTAAAAAACCTAAACCCTAAAGCCTAAATCCTAAAGCCTAAAGCCTAAACCCTAAACCCTAAAACCCTAAACCCTAAAATCATAAAACCTAAACCCTAAACCCTTTAGGGTCAAATTTGGTATGTCATTTGAATTCATGCATCCATCTTTAAGTAAAATAAAATGGATTTCCTTTATGTAAGCTTGCATGTGTTGATTTAATTTAATATTCATCTGGTTATTATCACTATTAAATCGAAATGTATTTTTTATAAGCTTATAAATGAATAATAATATGTGTTTTGATGATAGTTATAAATACATAAGAAATGCATGTGCATATAGCTTAAGTGTATGAATATTGAGTTCTTTTTCCTCTATTCATGTGTTTACTTGTATAAGATTGAATAGTAATGGGTATAAAGTCTGGACATCCCGGGAACATGATCTTTAGCTAGTCCTAAGGAGGTCATTTGATTACCTCACTTCCCTGATTTGTTACTTTGTTGATGAAATCAAAAGAAGAAATATTGAATCTCAATTTGTTCTCTGTTTAAAAAACCAAAAACCCTAAACCCTAAACTAAAACCTGAAACATAAACCCTAAACATTAAAAATCCTAAACCCTAAACCCTAAACCCTAAACCCTAAACCCTAAATCGTAAACCCTAAAAACATATAAACCTAAAACCAAACTAAATAAAACCTGAAATAAAATAAATAAATAAATTGAAACCTAAATAAAATAAAATCATAAAATAAAATAAAAACTTGAACTAAAACCTAAACCTAAACATAAACCTAAACCCAAAAATAAAATAAAATCAAAAATAAAAACTAAAAAAAATAAAATGAATAAAAACATAAATTAAACTAAAAAAAAAAGAAAATAAATTTAAAAGTGAAAAACATAAATGAAATAAAAACTAAATGTAAAATAAAAATAAAGTAAACCTAAAATAAAATAAAATAAAAATGACATAAAACCTAAACCTAAAAAATAAACCTAAAAATAAATAAAAAATAAAGCCTAAACCCTAAACTAAAAAAGAATTTAAAGATAAAATCAACAAAATAAAATAAACATAAATTTAAACTAAAAAAACTAAACTAAAATAAATAAAGCCTAAACATAAACCTAAAATAAACTAAACCTAAACACTAAACAAAATATAATAAAGTAAACTAAAAATAAACCTAAACCTAAACTAAAAATAAAAACCTAAAAATAAACCTAAAATAAAAACCTAAAACCTAAACCTAAAAAATAAAATAAATACCTAAACCTAAATTTAAAAATAAAAAATAAAACCTTAACCTCAAAAATAAAATAAAAATAAAACTAAAATAAAAAATAAACATTAACCTAAACTTAAAAAATAACTAAAATAAAAAACCTAAACTAAAATAAATAAACTAAACTAAATAAAAATAAAAAATAAACCTAAATAATAATAAATAAAATAAAATAAACTAAAATAAAAAAAATTAAACTAAATAAACCTAAACCAACCAATTTACACAACTTAAAAAACCACTAAACCCTAAACCCTAAATCCTAAACCCTAAACCCTAAACCCTAAACCCTAAAAAACCCTAAGCCCTAGACCCTAAACCCTAAACCCTAATTCCTAAAAACCTTAAACCCTAAAGCCTAAAGCCTAAACCCTAAACTATCCTTAAACCCTAAGCTAACTCTAAACCCTAAATCATAAAATCCCGAAACCCTAAAGCCCAAACACTAAACCGTAAACCTTAAACCCTAAACCCTTACCCTAAGCCATAAACTCTAAAATGCTAAATCTTAAAACCCTAAACACTAAACCCTTAACCCTAAAAACCAAAAAACATAAACCTAAACTAAAAAAACCAAAAATAAAAAAATAAAAAAAAAAATCTAAACATAAATACAAAATAATAATAATAATAATAATAACTTAAACTAAATCATAAACCTTAAACTAAAAATTAAAAAATAAACAGATAAAAACAAAATAAAATAAAATAAATAAAAACCTAAACTAAACTAAAAAATAAAATAAATCTAAGAATAAAAGACCTAAATAAATTAAAAAATTATCATAAAATAAAAATAAAATAAACCTAAAATAAATTAAAATAAAAGTTAAATAAAACCTAAACCTAAAAAATAAAACCTTAAAATAAAACCTAAAAATAAATAAAAATTAAAACCAAAATCCTAAACTAAAAAAAACCTAAACCTACAATAAAAATAAAACTTACAAAATAAAATTAACCTAAACATAAACTAAAATAAATAAAACCTAAACCTAAACTAAAAAAATAAAATAAACTAAAAATATACCTAAACCTAAACTAAAAAATAAACCCTAAAAGTAAACCTAAAACAAAAACTTTAAAAAATAAAATAAAAACCTAAACCTAAACCTAACAATTAAAAATAAAACATAATCCTAAAAAATAAAATAAAAATAAAAGTCAACTAAAAAATAAACCTAAAGCTAAACCTAAACCTAAAAAAATAAACTAAAATAAAAAACTAAACAAAAATAAATAAACCTAAAATAAATAAATAAAACTAAATAAAAAAAATAAACTAAAATAAAAAACTAACCCTAAACCCTAAGCTAACCCTAAGCACTAAACCCTAAACCCTAAAGCCTAAACACTAAACTCTAAACCCTAAACCCTAAACTAACCATAAACCCTAAACTCTAAACCCAAAACCCTAAACCATAAACCCTAAATACTAAACCCAAACCCAAACCCTAAACCTTAAACCGTAAACCTAAACCCTAAAACCCTAAACCTTAAACCTTACAATAACCTTAAACCCTAAACCCTAAACCCTAAAAACTCTAAACCTTAAACCCTAAATTAACCCTACACCTAAGCTAACCTTAAACCCTAAAACCTAAACCCTAAACCCTAAAAACCTAAAACCCTAAAGCCTAAACACTAAACCCTAAACCCAAAACCTTAACCCTAAACCCTAAACCTTAAAACCATAAACCCTAAAACCCTAAACCCTAAACTCTAAACCCTAAACAATAAAAACCTAAATTTAAACCTAAACTAAATAAAACTTATAAAATAAAATAAATAAATAAAAGCTAAACCTAATTAAAACAATTAAATAAAATAAAATAAAATTAAACTAAAACCTAAACCTAAAAATAAAATAAACTAACAAAAATAAGCTAAAATAAAATAAATGAAAACTTAAACAAAATTAAAAAATAAAATAAACTTAAGAATAAATAACCTAAATAAAATAAAAACTAAATTTAAAAGAAAAATAAAATAAACCTAAAATAAAATAAAATAAAAACCAGACTTAAAAATTAAACCTAAAAATAAATAAAAAATAAAACATTAACCTTAAAACCTAATAAACCTAAACCTAAACCCTAAGAATGGGCGAACCCCGACGGCAGAACATCATCATAACTGTGCTCGCCTATATTTGGTGTAGGCAAAGGCGGCGAAGCTTATCATAATGGTGATAAGATCTAGGGATATGAGGTGGTGGTCAAAGCGATGGTAGTTATGAAAGCAAAAGAGCGACAGTGGTTACAACCGTGGTGGTGGCTGAGGGAGAGATCGGGGATATGATGGTGGATTTCGCTACTTGAGAGGCCGAGGTGGTTCTGATGAGAACAGGAGAAACTAAAGAATGACCGATCCGATCTGCTACTTAGGGAACTGTGTCTTTATAGTAGAGGCAATTATGGTTATATAGGGTTTTTGATTTGTTTTATGCATGCTCATTTTCAAACTATGTTGTCACTTGTGTCTTAGAAAACTTGGTGTGTTACTTAGTTGATGGAATCAAAAAGAATAAATGTTGAACCTGAATTTATTCTCTATTAAAAAAACAAAAACAAAAAGCCTAAACACTAAACTAAAACCTGAACCATAAACCAAAAACCTAAACCATAAACCCTAAACCCTAAAAACCCTAAACCCTAAACCCAAAACCCAAAACCCAAAACCCTAAAACCCAAAACCCTTAACCCTAACCTCTAACATTTAACCCTAAACCCTAAACCCTAAACCCTAAAACTTAAATCCTAAACCCTAAACCCTAAACCCTAAACCTTCAACCTTAAACCCTAAGAAGCTAAAAACCTAAACCTAAACTAAACAAACTTTAAAATAAAATAAATAAATAAACCTAAACCAAAATAAAATAAAATAAGAAAATAAACTAAAATTTAAATCAAAACCTCAACCTAAACGTAAACCTAAATAGAAAAAAAAATAAAAACTAAAAATTGGAATAAAATTAAATAAATAAAAATAAAATTATGCTAAAAATAAAAAAAACCAAGATAAAGTAAAAATTAAACCTGAAATAAAAAAAAATAAAAATTAAACAAAAATCTAAACATAAACAATAAACCTAAAAATAAAACTGAAAAATAAATAAATAATTAAACATAAATCCTAAAGAAAAAAAACCTAAACCTAATATAAAAATAAAATAAACCTAAACCTAAATTAAAATAAAATATACTAAAATAAATAAAACCTAAACCTAAAATAAACTAAAACTAAACCCTAAATAAAGTAAAATAAAATAAAATAAAAATAAACCTAAACCTAAACTAGAAAATAAATCTTAAAAATAAACATAAAATAAAAACCAAAAACCTAAACATAAAAAAAGAAAATAAAAACCTAAACCTAAAAATAGAAAATAAAACTTAAACTTAAAAAAATAAAAAAATAAAACTAAACTAAAAAATAAAAATGAACCTAAACCTAAATCTAAAGAATAAACTAAAATAAAATAGCTAAAAAAAAATTAATAAATTAAAATCAATAAACTAAACTAAATAAAAATAAAAAATAAACCTAAATAAAAAACAAAAACTTAAATTAATAAAAAATAAACTAAATGAACCAAATAAACCTAAACCTACCGGTTTTCTTAATTTAAAAAAAAACCTAAACCAATAACCCTAAACACTAAACCCTAAATCCTAAATAAAAAAATTTTAATAAAATTAAAAAACCCTAACCCTAAACCTCAAACCCTAAACCTACAACCCTAAACCCTAAACCACTAAACCCTAAACTCTAAACCCTAAACCATAAACTCAAAAACCCTAAACCCTAAACCCTAAACCCTAAACCTTAAAACCTAACACCTTAAACACTAAAACCTAAACCTTAAACCCTAAACCCTAAATCCTAAACCCTAAACCCTAAACCCTAGACCCTAAACCCTAAAGAGCTAAAAACCTAAACCTAAACTAAATAAAACCAAAAAATAAAATAAATAAATAAACTTAAACCAAAATAAAAAATCAAATAAAAACATCAAATAAAACCTAAACCTAAACCAAAAAAGAAAATCAAATAAAAAATAAAAAATAAGCTAAAATAAATTAAATAAAAAGATAAACTAAATTAAAAAATAAAAAAATGTAAAAAAAAAAACTAAACTTAAAATGAAAATAAAATAAACCTAAAATTAAAAAAAAACTTAAAATAAAAATAAAATAAACCTAAAATAAAACTAAATAAAAAAATTAAATAAATATAAAAATAAATATAAACATAAATTAAATTTTAAAAAAATTAAATAAATAAAAAATAAACTAAATAAACCTAAACTTACTAGTTTACTTAATTTAAAAAAATTTAAAAAAATAAAAAAATAAATTTAAAAACCCTAGCCCTAAACACTAAATACTAAACCCTAAACCTTATACCGTAAACCCTGAGTGCCTAAACCCTAAATCCTAAATCCTAAAACCCTAATTAATAAACTCAAAGCCCTAAATCCTAAACCTAAAACCACAACCCTAAACCCTTAACCGTAAACCCCAAACCCAAAACCCAAAATCCAAAACCTTAAACCAGAAAAAAAAACCTAAAAAAAACTAAACCTAAATAAAACCTAAAAATAAAATAAAAATAAAAATTTTAAACATAAATAAAATAAAATAATAATAAAATAAAAACCTAAACTAAAACCTAAACCTAAACCTAAACATAACCTAAAATTAAAATAGTATAAAAAAACTAAACTAAAATAAAATAAATAGAAACCTTAATTAAAATAGAAAAATAAAATAAACCTAAATAAAATAAAAACTAAATAAAAAGTTAAACCTAAAAAATAAACCTAAAAATAAATAAAAAATAAAATCTAAACCATAAAAAAAGCTAGAACCTAAAATAAACATAATAAAATAGACCTAAACCTAATCTAAAATAAAATAAACTAAAATAAATAAAACCTAAATGTATACCTAAAATAAACTAAACCTAAACCCTAAACTAAATAAAATAAAATAAACTAAAAGTAAACCTAAACTTAAACTAAAAAATAAAACCTAAAAATAAACCTAAAGTAAATACCTATAACCTAAACCTTCAAAAAGAAAATAAAAACCTAAACTTAAACCTAAAACTAAAAAATAAAACCTAAACCTAAAAGATAAAATAAAAACAAAACTAAACTAAAAAATAAACATAAACCTAAACCTAAACCTAGAAACTAAATTAAAATAAAAAACCTAAACTAAAATAAATAAACCTAAAATAAGTAAACTAAACTAAATAAAAATAAAAATATACCTAAATAAAAATAAAAGGTAAAATAAACTAAAATAGATAAAAAAATGAACTAAATAAACCTTAAATTACATGTTTTCTTAATTTAAAAAAAAACCTAAACACTAAACCCTAAACCCCAAACCTACAACCCCAAACATACAACCCTAAACCTTAAACCCTAAAACTAACCCAAAACCTTAAAATAAATAAAACCCTAAATTAAACTAAAAAATTAAAAACCTAAATAAAAAAACAAAACCTAAACAAAAAAAACCTATAATAAAATAAAATAAAAACTAATTAAAAACTTAAATAAAAATAAACATTAAAATAAAATATAAAATAAATTAAAATAAATAAATATAAACTAAATAAATATAAACATACTAGTTTACTTAATTTTTTATAAAAATTAACCCTAACCCTACACGCTAAACCCTAAAACTAACCCTAAACTTACAACCCTAAACCCTAAACCCTAAACCCTAAAACTAACCATAAACCCTAAACCCTAAACCATAAAACCCTAAACCTAAATCAGAACCCTAAACTGCTAAACCTTAAAACCATAATCCTAAACTATAAACCCCAATCTAAAACCTACAACCCTAAACCCTATACCTAAACTCAAACTAACCTAAACCCTAAACCTAAACTTAAACCCTAAACTTAAACACTAAACTAAACCTAAACCCTATAACCTAAAAATCTAAACCCTAAATCCTAAAACCCATGCTCTAAACCCTCCTAAACCTAAACTAAACCTAAACCTAGACCCTAAAACCATAAAAAAAAAACCTTAAAACATAAGGCTAAACTAAATAAACTCTAAAAAATAAATTAAATAAAAAAACCTAAACCTATATAAAAAATAAATTAAAATAAAAATCTAAACTAAAACCTAAACCTAAACAAAAAATTAAACCAAATCTTAAACTAAAAATAAAATAAAAAATAAAAAATAAAAAATAAATTAAAATCAAATAAATAAAAACCTAAACTAAATGAATAAAATAAAATAAACCTAAAAATAAAATATCTAAATATAAAATAAAAATAAAATAAAATAAAACCTAAAAACAAACCTAAAAATAAATAAAAAATAAAACCTAAATCCTAAACTAAAATAAACCTAAACCTAAAATAAACAAAATGAAATAAACCTAAACCTAAACTAAAATAAATAAAACATAAACCTAAACCTAAAATAAACTAAATCTAAACCCTAAACTAAATAAAATAAAATAAACTTAAAATAAACCTAAACCTATACTAAAAATAAACCTAAAATAAAAACCTAAAACCTAAACCTAAGAAAATAAATTAAAAACCTAAACCTTAACTTAAAAATAAAAAATAAAACCTAAACCTAAAATATAAAATAAAAATAAAACCAAACTAAAACATAAACATAAACTTAAACCTGAACCTAAAAAATAAACTAAAATAAAACACCAAAACTAAAATTAATAAGCCTGAAATAAATAAACTAAACTAAATAAAAATAAAAAATAAACCTAAATATAAATAAAAAATAAAATAAACTAAAATATATATAAAATAAACTAAATAAACTAAATAAACCTAAACCTACATGTTTGCTTTAAGTTTTTTTTTAAAAAAAGCCCTAAACCCTAAACCCTAAACCTACAACCGTATACCGTAAACTAACTCTAAACCCAAAACCATAAACCCTAAACCTTAATCCCTAAACCCTAAACCTTAAATCCTAAACCCTAAACCCTAAACCATAACCCCTAAACCCTAACCCTAAACGCTAAACACTATACCCTAAATCCTAAAAGCCTAACCCTAAACCCTAAACTAACGTTAACTAACCCTAAACCTAAAGCTAAAGTTAAACCCAAACTTTAAACCCTAAACTAACCCTAAAGCCTATGCCCTAAATCCTAAATAATAAACTAACCCTAAACCCTAAGAAAACCCTAAACCCTAAACCCTAAACCCTAAAAGCCCTTAACCCTAAAGCCTAAACCCTAAATCCTAAACCCTAAACCCTAAACCCTAACCCTAAACCATAAACCCTAAACCCTAAAACCCTAAACCCTAAAATCATAAAACCTAAACCCTAAACCCTTTAGGGTCAAATTTGGTATGTCATTTGAATTCATGCATCCATCTTTTCAAAATCAAGAAAAATAAAATGGATTTTCTTTATGTAAGCTTGCATGTGTTGATTTAATTTAATATTTATCTAGCTATTATCACTATTAAATCCAAATGTATTTTTTATAAGCTTATAAATTAATAATAATATGTGTTATGATGATAGTTATAAATACATAAGAAATGCATGTGCTTATAGGTTAAGTGTATGAATATTGAGTTCTCTTTCCTCTATTCATGTGTTTACTTGTATAAGATTGAATAGTAATGGGTATAAAGTCTGGACATCCAAGAACATGATCTTTAGCTAGTCCTAAGGAGTTCATTTGATTACCTCACTTCCCTGATTTGTTACTTTGTTGATGACATCAAAAAGAAAAAATGTTGAATCTCAATTTGTTCTTTGTTAAAAAAAAACCAAAAACCCTCAACCCAAAATTAAAACCTGAACCATAAACCCTAAACCATAAAAATCCTAAACCCTAAACCCTAAATCATAAAACCTAAAAACCTATAAACCTAAAACCAAACTAAATAAAACCTAAAATAATATAAATAAAAAAATTAAAACCTAAATAAAGTGAATTCATAAAATAAAATAAAAACTTGAACTAAAACCTAAACCTAAACCTAAACCTAAACCCAAAAATAAAATAAAATCAAAAAATAAAAACTAAAAAAAATAAAATGAATAAAAACATAAATTAAACTGAAAAAATAAAATAAACTTAAAAAGTGAAAAACATAAATGAAATAAACTAAAATGTAAATAAAAATAAAGTAAAACCCTAAAAGATAAAATAAAATAAAAACTACATAAAACCTAAACCTAAAAAAATAAACCTAAAAATAAATAAAAAATAAAGCCTAAACCCTAAACTAAAAAAGAACTTAAAGATAAAATCAACAAAATAAAATAAACATAAATTTAAACTAAAAAAACTAAACTAAAATAAATAAAGCCTAAACATAAACCTAAAATAAACTAAACCTAAACACTAAACAAAATATAATAAAGTAAACTAAAAATAAACCTAAACCTAAACTAAAAATAAAAACCTAAAAATAAACCTAAAATAAAAACCTAAAACCTAAACCTAAAAAAATAAAATAAATACCTAAACATAAACCTAAAAATAAGAAATAAAACCTAAACCTCAAAAATAAAATAAAAATAAATCTAAAATAAAAATAAACATTAACCTAAACCTAAACCTAAAAAGTAACTAAAATAAAAAACCTAAACTAAAATAAACTAAATAAAAATAAAAAATAAACCTAAATAATAATAAATAAAATAAAATAAACTAAAATAAAAAAATTAAACTAAATAAACCTAAACCAACCAATTTAGTCAATTTAACAAAAAAACTAAACCCTAAACCCTAAATCCTAAACCCTAAACCCTAAACCCTAAACCTTAAAAAACCCTAAGCCCTAAACCCTAATTCAAACCACCACCTAAAGCTAAACCCCTCCTTAAACACAACCCTAAACCCTAAATCATAAAACCCTAAACCCTGCCCAAACCTCTAAACCACCTCCCTCCAAGCCATAAACTCTAAAACGCTTAATCTTAAAACCCTAAACACTTAACCCTAAACCCTAAAAACCAAAAAACATAAACCTAAACTAAAAAAAACCTAAAAAATAAAATAAATAAAAAAATCTAAACATAAATACAAAATAATAATAATAATAATAATAATAATAACTTAAACTAAAACCTAAACTTAAAACTAAAACTAAAAAAAATAAACTAATAAAAACAAAATAAAATAAAATAAATAAAAACCTAAACTAAACTAAAAAATAAAATAAATCTAAGAATAAAAAACTTAATAAAATAAAAATTTATCATAAAATAAAAATAAAATAAACATAAAATATATTAAAATAAAAATTAAATAAAACCTAAACCTAAAATATAAAACCTTAAAATAAAACCTAAAAATAAATAAAAATTAAAACCAAAATCTTAAACTAAAAAAAAAAATCTAAACCTGCAATAAAAATAAAACATACAAAATAAAATTAACCTAAACCTAAACTAAAATAAATAAAACCTAAACCTAAACTAAAAAAATAAAATAAACTAAAAATATACCTAAACCTAAACAAAAAATAAAACCTAAACCTAAACCTAAAAATAAAAAATAAAAAATAATCCTAAAAAATAAAATAAAAATAAAAGTCTACTAAAAAATAAACCTAAAGCTAAAGCTAAACCTAAAAAAATAAACTAAAATAAAAAACTAAACAAAAATAAATAAACCTAAAATAAATAAATAAAACTTAATAAAAAATAAACTAAAATATATAAAAATAAATAAATAAACCTAAACCTAATGGTTTACTTAATTGGAAAAAAATCATAAACCCTTAATCCTAAACCCTAAACCTTAAACTTTAAAAAACCCTAAACCCTAATCGTAAACCCTAAACCATTAATGCATAAACCTCAAAACCCTAAACCCCAAACACTAAACCCTAAACCTACAACCCTAAACCCTAAACTCAAAACCACTAAATCTCTAACCCTACCTAAACTAACCCTAAACCTAAACCCTAAAGACCTAAACCTATGGTTTAAATGCTAAATCTAAACTAAACCATAAGCCAAACCCAAATGTGATGCTAAACCCTAAAAATCCTAAACCTTAAAGCCTAAACACTAAACCCAAAAACTAAAACCCTAAACCCTAACCCAAAACCCTAAACTCTAAAACCCTAAATCCTAAAACCATAAACCCTAAACCCTAAACCCCAAACCCTAAACCCTAAAAACCAAAAAATCTAAACCTAACCAAAATAAACATAAAAATAAAATAAATAAATAAACCTAACCATAAAATTAAAAAAATAAAAAAAATAAAAAATGAACTAAAACTTAAACCTAAACCTAAAAAGAAAATAAAATAAACTAATAAAAATAAACTAAAATAAAATAAATAAAAACTTAAACTAAATTAAAAAATAAGATAAACCTAAGAATAAAAGAAATAAATAAAATAAAAAATAAATGTTAAAAATATAAAATAAACCTAAAATAAAATAAAATAAATGCTAAATAAAAACCTAAACCTAAGAAATAAACCTTAAAATAAAACCTAAAAAAATATAAAATAAAACCTAAATTTTAAACTGAAAAAAAACTTAAACAGAAAAGAAAAATAATATATACAAAATAAAATAAACCAAAATCTAAACTAAAATAAACTAAACTAAAATAAATAAAACCTAATCCTAAATAAATAAAATACAATAAACTAATAATAAACCTAAACCTCAACTAAAAACACCTAAAAATAAATCTAAAATAAAAACCTAAAACCAAAACCTAAAAACTAAAATAAAGACCTAAACCTAAACTTAAAAATAAAAAATAAAACCTTATTCTAAAAAAAAAAAAAAACTCAACTAAAAAATTAAACCTAAACTTAAATCTAAACCTAACAAATAAACTAAGATAAAAAACTAAACTAAAATAAATTATCCTAAAATAAATAAACTAAACTAAATTAAAAAAATAAAATAAACTAAAATAAATAAATAAATAAACTTAATAAACCTAAACATAAACCTAATGGTTTACTTAATTTAAAAAAAATCATAAACCCTAAATGCTAAACCCTAACCTATCCTCCCAAAACCTAAACCTATAAACCCTAAAAACCTAAACCACACCTCCCTAATCCTAAACCCTACCATAAGCATAAACCATAAAGCTCTAAACCCTAATACCCTAAACCTTAACCCTCACTAAACTCTAAACCTAAACCTAAAATCCTAAACTAACCTAAACCTAAATGCTAACCACTCTCCTAAACTACCCCACCATAAACCCCAAAACCACCCTAAACCTTAAATGCTAAACCATAAAACTCTAAACCCCCCTACATTCTAAAATCTAAACCCTAAACCCTAAACCATAAAAAACCCTAAACCTTAAACCCTAAACCCTAACCAAAAACCCTAAACCCTAAAAGCATAAACCCTTATTCCCTAAACCCTAAACCCAAACCCTAAACCTAAACCTATAGTAACTAAATAAATTAAAAAATAAACTTAAACCCTAAAACCTAATAAACCTAAACATAAATCTAAACCCTAAGTTTGGGCAGAACCTTGACGATAGGAACATCACCGTCAACTAGGCTTAGTTTAGATCTGGTAGTCGAGGCAAATGCGGAGGCAACAGTTATCTCAGTGGTGGTGGGGGATCTTGAGATGCTAGTGGATATGGAGGTGGCAGCCAGTGTAGTGGTGGTTATGGAGGCGGGAAGAGTGATACAGGTTACAGTCGTGGTGGCGGTGGAGGGAAAGATCGGTGATATGATGGTGGATCCTGCAACTCGAGAGGCTGGGGTAGTTCTGATGGGAACTGGAGAAACTAAAGAACGACCAATCTGATCTAATGCTTATGGAATGATTTCTTTACACTAGAGACCGTTCTAGTTATCTAGGGTTTTTGATTTGCTCTATGCGTGGTAATTTTTTATCTCTGTCGTCGCTTGTGTTTTAGAAAACATAGTGTGCTACTTGGTAGATGAATTCAAAAAGAAGAAATGTTGAATATGAATTTATTCTCTGTTAAAAATAAAAACTAAACACTAAACCTAAAACTAAACTAAAATATGAACCCTAAACCTAAAACCTATAAAACCTTAAACCAAACCCAAAATACTAAACCCTAAAACAAACCTAAAACCACAACCACAACTAAAATTAGCCCTAAACATTGAACCCTGAACTTGCAACCCTAAACCAACAACCCAAAACTCTAAACTTGAAACCTTAATCCCTAAATCCTAAACTAAAACTACCTAACCCAACCTAAATAAAATCTAAAATAAAAACCCTAAAACCCTAAACCCTAAACTATAAACACTAAACCTTAAAAACCCTAAAGCTTAAACCATATACCCTAAACCATAAACCTTAAATCTTAAACTAAATAAACCTAAATAATACCCTAATAAAACCTAAAAACTCTGACAACCTACTGATTACACCCTCCCTCTATAACCCACCCTAAAGCCTAACCTCACCTGACCTAAGTAAATAAAAAAAAATAAATAAATAAACCACCTAAATAAATAAATTAAATTAAATTAACATACTAAAACCTAAACCTAAACCTATAAAATAAAATAAAATACACTAAAATAAATAAATAAAACTTATTGAACTAATAAAAACCTGAATAAAACCTAAATAAAATATAAACTAAATAAAATAAACTAAAATAAACCTAAAATAAAATATAAATTAAATAAACCCTAACCCTAAACTCTCTAAATCCTGCCCTAAACCCTACTATCTAAAACCAAAACCTAAACCTAACCTAAATAAAACCTAAAAATAAAATAAATAAATAAACCTAGACATAAAAAATAAAAGAATAAAAAAAATAAAAATTGAACTAAAACCTAAACCTAAACCTAAAAGGAAAATAAAATAAACTAATGAAAATAAACTATAATAAAATAAATACAAACTTAAACTAAACTAAAAATTTAGATAAACCTAAGAATAAAAGAAATAAATAAAATAAAAAATAAATGTTAAAAATATAAAATAAACCTAAAATAAAATAAAATAAATACGAAATAGAAACCTAAACCTAAGAAATTAACCTTAAAATAAAACCTAAAAAATGAATATAAAAGAAAACCTAAATTATAAACTAAAAAAAACCTAAACATAAAAGAAAAATAATATATAAAAAATAAACTAAACCTAAACCTAAACTAAAATAAATTAAACTAAAATAAATAAAACCTAAACCTAAATAAATAAAATAGAATAAACTAAAAATAAATCTAAACCTTAAATAAAAACACCTAAAAATAAATCTAAAATAAAAACCTAAAACCAAAACATAAAAAATAAAATAAAGACCTAAACCTAAACTAAACCTAAAAAAAAAAACTCAACTAAAAAAGTAAACCTAAACCTAAATTTAAACCTAACAAATAAACTAAAATAAAAAACTAAACTAAAATAAATTATCCTAAAATAAATAAATTAAACTAAATTAAAAAAAATAAATAATAAACTAAATAAACCTAAACCTAAACCTAATGGTTTACATAATTTTAAAAAAAAAACTATTACCCTAAATCCTAAACCCTAAACCTAACCTGACCTAAAAACTAAACTAAACCCCAAAAAGAAAAGCTGGACCTAAACTACCTAATCCTACCCTGTCATAAAGCATAAACCCTACCCAAACCCAAATCTTAAACCTAATCCTATACCCTAAACTCTGCACTAAACCTAAAATCCTACTAACCTACCCTAAACACTAAAATGACCCTAAACTAACAATAAATAAAACCCAAAACCTTAAAACCCTAAACCCTGCTACACTCTAAAACTTAAACCCTAAACCCTAAATCATAAAAAACCCTAAACCTTAAACCCTAAACCCAAACCAAAAACCCTAAACCCTAAAAGCATAAACCCTTTTACCCTAAACCCTAAACCCTAAACCCTAAACCCCAAACCCAAACCCTAAACATAAACCTATAGTAAATAAATAAATTAAAAAATAAACTTAAACCCTAAAACCCAATAAACCTAAACATAAATCTAAACCCTAAGAATGGGCAGAACCGTGACGATAAGAACATGACCATCAACTAGGCTTAGTTTAGATCTGGTAGTCGAGGCAAATGCGACGGTGATAGTTATCGCAGCGGTGGTGGGGGATCTAGAGGTGATAGTGGATTTGAAGGTGGTGGCCAGAGTAGTGGTGGTTATGGAGGTGGGAAGAGTGATACAGGTTACAGCCATGGTGGTGGTGGAGGGAGAGATTGGGGATATGATGGTGTATCCTGCAACTCGAGAGGCCAGGGTAGTTCTGATGGGAACTAGAGAAACTAAAGAATGGCCAATTCAGTCTAATGCTTATGGAATGATTTCTTTACACTAGAGACCGTTCTAGTTATCTATGGTTTTTGATTTGCTCTATGCGTGCTAATTTTTTATCTCTCTCGCTTGTCTTAGAAAACTTGGTTTGCTACTTGGTTGATGAATTCAAAAAGAAGAAATGTTGAATATGAATTTATTCTAAAAAAATAAAAGAACCTAAACCAAAAACTAACTAAAAAGAACTAAATAAAACTAAACCTAAATCCTAATTGCTAAAAAAATCTAAATAAATACCCTAAAACTAAACCTAAAAAATAAAATTAACTATTGTACCTAAACTTAAACCCAAACAAAATCTAACCCAAACCCAATACAAATCCTAAAACCCAAAAATAAAATTAAACCCACAAAATAATAAAATAAAATAAATACTATCACTACCAAACTATAATTTCCTCCATACCTAAACTACCATACCTTTAAAACCACAAAATAATATATTATTATTTATCCCTAAACATTATATGTCTAAAAAAAAAATAAAACCTAAAAATAAACCTAAATAAAATAAATAAAAAACCTAAATAAATAAAATTAAATTAAATTAACACCAAAACTAAACCTAAACCTAGACCTAAAAATAAAAAAAAGAAAAATACACTAAAATAAAATAAATAAAAACCTTAACTGAACTAAAAAATAAAATAAACCTTTGAATAAAAAACCTAAATAAAATATAAACTAAATGTAAAATATAACTAAAATAAACCTAAAATGAAATAAAATAAAAAATAAATAAAAACCTAAACCTAAAACATAAACCTAAAAATAAAACCTAAAAAAACCCCAAATCGTACACTAAAAATAAAAACTTAACCTAAAAAAATAAAATAAACCTAAACTAAATAAAACTAAAATATAAAGCTAATAAATAAATAAACCCTAAACTAAATAAAATAAAATAAATTAAAATAATCCTAAACCTAATCTAAAAAATAAACCTAAAATAAAACCTAAAATAAACCATTAACTAAAAAAGCTAAAACCTTAAACTTAAACTAAATAAAACCTAAAAATAAAATCAATAAAAAAACCTAAACCAAAATAAAATAATAAAATAATAAAATAAAATAAAATAAAAATAAAATTAAAACCTAAACCTAAATTGAAACCTAAAAACAAAATAAAATAAAAAATAAAAACTAAACTAAAATAAAATAAATAAAAACCTAAAATTAACTAAAAAATGAAAAACCTAAATAAAATAAAAACTAAACCTAAAATAAAAATAAAATAAACCTAAAATAAAAGAAAATAAAAAATTAAGAACCTAACCCTAAAAAATAAACCTAAAAATAAATAAAAATTAAAACCTAATCCCTAAACTAAAATTAAAATCTAAACCTAAAATAAAAATAAAATATACCTAAACCTAAACTAAAATAAACTAAACTAAAATAAATTAAACCTTAACTTAAACCTAAAATATTCTAGACCTAAACTTAAACCTAAGCTAATTAAAATATAATAAACTAAAAATAAACCTAAACCTAAACTAAAAAATAATACCTAAAAATAAACCTAAACTAAAAACCTAAAATCCAATCCTAAAAAAATAAAAGTCAACCTAAAAAATAAAATAAAAATAAAACTAAACTAAAAAATAAACCTAAATTTAAACCTAAACCTCAAAAAATAACTAAAATAAATAAACTAAACTAAATAAAAATAAAAATAAACCTAAATAAAAATTATAAGAAAAATAAACTAAAATAAATAAACTAAATAAACTAAATAGACCTAAACCTACCAGTTTATTTAATTAAAAAATAAAAATAAATAAAAGGAAATAAAATAAACCTTAAACCCTAAACCTACAACCCTAAACCCTAAAACGCTAAACCCTAAAGCCTACAATGCTAAACCCTAAACCCTAAACCATAAATCGTAAAAACTTAAAAACCTAAACCTAAACTAAACAAAACCTAAAAATATAATAAATAAAAATACCAAAATGTAAAAAAAAAAAACCTAAACCTAAAGCTAAACCTAAACCATAAAAAAATAAACACTAAAAATTAAACTAAAATAAAATAAATAAAAACCTAAACTAACCTAAAAATAAAATAAACCTAAAAATAAAAAAGCTAAATAAAATAAAAACTAAACATAAGTTCAAAATAAAATAAACCTAAAATAAATTAAATTAAATTAAAAACTAAATAAAAGCCTAAACATTAAAATAAACCTAAAATAAATAAAAAATAAAACTTAAACCATAAACTAAAAAAAATGTACACCTAAAGTACATGAAATAAACTAAATCTAAACCTAAACTAAAATAAATAAAACCTAAACCAAAACCTAAAATAAACTAAACTAGACCTTAAACTAAATAAAATAAAATAAACTAAAAATAAACCTAAACCAAAACTATAAAATAAAACATAAAAATAAACCCAAAAAAAACCTAAAAACCCAAAACAAAACTAAAAAATCTAAAAACCTAAGCCTAAACTAAATGAGACCTAAAATAAAATAAATTAATAAAACTTAAACCAAAATAAAATAAAACTTAAGACCAAAACCTAAACCTAAACTTAAAAATAAATTATAAATAAAAAAAATAAAAACTAAAATAAAATAAAATAAAATAAATAAAATCCTGAACTAAATTAAAAAAAATAACAAACTTAAATAAAATAAAAACTAAATGAAATCCTAAACCTACAAAATAAACCTAAAAATAAATAAAAAATAAAACCTAAACCCTAGACTAAAAAAAATAAACCTAAAATAAAAATAAAATAAACCTAATCCTAAACTAAAATAAAATAAATTAAAATAAATAAAACCTAAACCTAAATCTAAAATAAACTAAACCTAAACCCAAACCTAAACTAAATAAAATAAAATAAACTAAAAATAAACCTACATCCAAACTAAAAAATAATACCTAGAAATAAAACTAAAATAATAACCTAATCTTAAACCTAAAAATATAAAATAAAACCTTAGCCTAAAAAATAAAATAAACTTAAAACTAAACTAAAAAAGAAACCTAAACTTTAACTTAAACCTAAAAAATAAACAAACATAAAAAAACATAAACTAAAATAAATAAACCTGAAATAAATATACCAAACTAAATAAAAATAAAAAATAAACCTAAATAAGTAAAATAAAATAAACTAAAATAAATAAATAAAATAAACTAAATAAACTAAATAAACCTAAACTTACTAGTTTACTTAAGTTTTGTTTTTTTTTTAAAAAAAATCTAAACTCTAAACCCTAAAACTAATCCTAAATTTTAAAGCGTAAACCTACAACACTGAACCTACAGCCCTAAACCCTAAACTTTATACCATAAAAAACCCTAAACCATAAACTCTAAATCATAAACCCTAACACTAAACCCTAAACCTTAAAAGCATAAACCCTAAACCTTAAACCCTAAACCCTAAACCCTAAACCTTAACCCTAAACCATAAACCCTAAACCTAAACCTTAAGTACCTAAATAAATTAAAAATAAACCTAAACAATAAAATCTCATAAACAAAAACCTAAACCTAAATCCAAAGAATGGGCTGAACCTTGACAGCAAGAACATCACTATCAACTAGGCTCAGTCTAGATGTGGCGGTGGAGGTAAAGGTGGAGACAGTGGTTATCGCAGTGGTGGTTGGAAATTTAGAGGTGCTGGTGGATATGGAGGTGGTGGTCGATGCATTGGTGGTTATGGTGGCAGGAGGACCAACGGAGGTTACAAACATGGTGGTGGCGATGGGAGAGATCGGGGATATGATGGTGGATCCTGCTACTCGAGAGGTCGGGGTGGTTCTGATGGGAACTAGAAAAATTGAAGAACGGTCGATCTGATCTAGTGCTAATGGAACTGTCTTTATAGTAGAGACAGCTCTAGTTATCTAGGATTTTGATTTGCTCTATGCTTGCATATTTTTTTATCTATGTTTCTCTTATGTCTTAGAAAACTTGGTGTGTTACTTGGTTGCTAAAATAAAAAAAAAAGAAATGTTGAATATAAATTTGTTCTCTGTTAAAAAAAAAACCAAACACCCTAAACCTTAAACTAAAACTTGAACCCTAGACCTAAAACCTAAACCCGAAACCCTAAACCCTGAAACCCCTAAACCTAAAAAATAATGCAACCACATATGATCGAAAGACCACCAGTATAAGACACCATCTACAAGAGCATAGGAAAGTTTTCTCTACTTCATATGATGGGATTGGGACTTCTCTTGAGGTAGTTTGCTTTTATTTAGGTAATCCATGAATGGTTGCCTCCAATATAACACCTTGTCCTTCTTAATAATGGCAACCTCCCATTTAATTGAGTACCTTTTGATGAGTTCAATATCAATAAGGGATAAGACTTGCCTATTTTGGACCTTTATTGATATTGACTCATTCTTCGGACATGCCAACTCTTTGACAAGCCTAGATAAAGCATACGCTATGACATTCTCTCCTCATGGAATCTTATAAATGGTAACCTCTAAATCTGGGCCAACAACTCCAAGTTGTACTTTTGGTAGTGATGGAGCTTGGGCTTTATAAACTTATAGTTGATTTAGTTGATAACAATCTAAGAATCTTTGAATATATTGATGTTCTAGATGCTTAGAGTAATGGCTAACTCCAAAATGGAAATCAGAGCCTCATATTCAGCTTCATTATTGGTGTAAGGACTAAACAGATTATATAAGAATCTCATCACATCACGGTCTAGAGTTAAGAGAACTATTCTACCCCTGCCTTTCTTGAAATAGTAGATTATGGTTCTTCTCCTCTTTGAGTGGAAGTTGAACCATGAAAGTACATCTCTCAATGGTGAATGCTAGTATCCCCTAAGTTCATGATTTGTTCATCAGGTAGATCATCACTAGCAAGAAGTGGGTGTGCTTCTAAGAACTCTAGCTTGTCCTTTCACCACATGGGGGGAAGGTAAAGTCAAACTACAAGAGGATCATGGATCATCATGCCAATCATCCGAATAGCATCGGTCGTGTCATGAGATGCTGTAGTGGATTGATCTTAGAGATTAAGTTCACCTTATGAGGAAGCATGTAGTGTTGTATCTTATGGGATGCAAAGATTAAAGCTAGGCAATACTTCTCAATGGGTGGATAATTAGCCTTAGTAGGGATTAGATGATCGCTAAGGTACTAGAGTGTGTTTTCCATCCCTTCATCATTGGCTTGGGCCAATAAAGCATCAAGAGAGTCATCTAACACAGGTACGAGTAGCTTGCCCGGAATAAGGGCTGCTAGAACTTGTGGCATCATGAGGAAATGCTTGATGTCTTCGAAGGCATGCTCACACCTGTCATCCCACTTGAACTTGGCATCCTCTTTGATAAGTGCTGAGAATGGATGACATCTTCTTAGATATGTCAACCGCCCTTGGATTGATCTAAGTTGAGTTAAAGTTTTAGGGGGTGGCATTTCTAATAACACATTGATCTTCTCCAGATTGATTTTGATTCTCAGGTGTCAGACAACAAACCCAAGGAATTTCCCTAATGCTACTATGAATGCACACTTTAGGGGGTTAATTTTGAGGTTGAATTATCTTAATTATTTGAAAAATACTCTCAAGTCAAGGAGATGGTCTTCTTTTTCTCTACTTTTGATGATCGACATGATGATGAATGAATGAGTTCATCGAAGATTCAAGTCATAGCCTACTGGTAAGTAGCATCATCATTTTTAAGGGTGAAAGGCCGACCTTGTAACAATAGATTCTGATCGGGGTTCTAAAAGTAGTGTTTATATCATCTTCAGAAACCATTTTTATTTAGTTATATTCAGATGAGCCATCCATGAAAGAGAAGACTGCATGAGATGAGGCAATGTCCACCATCAACTCTAGGATTGGTAGTGGAAATTCATCTTTTGGACATGCCTTATTTAAATCCCTAAATCGATGCATATGTGAATTTTTCCATTCTTTTTCTTAACTGGGATGATGCTAGCTAACCCGATAGGGTATTTTTGTTCCTGGATGAAGCCAACATCGATCAGTTTCTAGACTTCAAAAATGACCTATTATATTATGTCTAATCGCATGCATCCAGAAGCTTGCTTAATAGGGTTAGCAGTAGGATCTATTTCTAGTTTATGAATAGCTATGTCAAGAGCCAATCTAGGTATCTCTTCATAACTCCATGCAAAGCGGTCCTTAAACTCAGTCAATAGCCTAACTTAGTCATTATTTTTGATTTCATTCAATAAACAATTGATGTATGTTTGGCGTGGATCTTCTTCAGTTTCTAAGTTGATTTTCTTGAGCTCATCGATGGTTGACTTCATCTCTTCTTTGAACTCTAGTGATGCATCTTTGACTTTAAAATCAACTAGATCATTTGAAGTTTCTAAATATTGCTCCTCATATGAGTTAATGTGATTTGAGAAGAACCTATCTATTCTAAATGATTGGTTATGATTAAGCAGTAATCATCATCATCGATTGGACTCACTGTATTGAATCCTACACCCAATCTTGATTGAGGGATTTTACATTAATTCTTACATATTCTTTCGAAGTAGTATGAACGATGCTTCAACCAAGTATTTTAGATTAACCCTATCTTTGCTAAATTATGAACACAAGGCAAGTACCAATCAAAAGTAATTCTATTACATTTTTATATGAATCATCCTTAAGTTCTACATCAACTTCTTGACTTGAGGATGATGCTGCCAGAAAGAACCTCTGAGTCTTCACACTAGTGGATGAATTAGGGGCTTCCTTAACTACCAAACCCTCAGCTTTTTGAGAGGAAAGTGGGTTAGAGCTAAGGTTCCCAACTGATGCATAACTGTTTCACATATAGACTTGGATACACTTATGCTTTGCTTTGGAGCTTGGTCTTCATTGGTATCTGGCTCAAGTGTCACCTCCAAGGGAATCTACTATTGAGAAGAGTTGGCTGGTATGCTAACCATATAATACTCATCATATGAACTAGATTCTAAGTCTTTGTGGATAGCAAGTGTACTCCTAATAGCTAGGACATATCTTTTATTGTGTGTCCAATAAAAAGGTTTTTCACCCCTGGGACTACCTCTGAATTGGCCTCTTCCTCTACCTGGTGGAGGCTAGTTCATCCAACCCATATGTTTGAATGGAGTAATGAACTATGGGTGGAATCTAATGTTAAGCTCCACTTCCTCCTTCAAGTTTATTTCCCATCCCTTTTATTTTCTTTTTCATTTTTTCTTTTCTTTTCTTTTTAATTTTCTCTTTCTTTTTCTTTTTCTTTTTTCTTTTTCTTTTATTTCTAATTTGGATAAGTTTGCGAGAATAGACTTGTTGATTTTGAGGGAGGTAGTAAGCTGCATCCTCATATATGTCAACCTCATGAACAATAAATTGCTTGAGATCTCCTTTGACACATTAGATGATCCCACATCTCATAAACTTCATACGTTGATGTAGAGAGGATGGAACTATGTTGTTCTTATGTATCCATATTCTCCCAAGAAAAGTGTTGAAAGATGTATCTGTGTCTATAATGTGAAACTTGGTTTCGGTCTTCCAATCATCTATCACCAAGGGCAACACTATGGAGCCTAAGGCTTGTTGACCTCACTTTTGGAGTGCGAATTCAATCTTCCCATCTTAGACTTAGAAGTCTTCTAGACACTAAGACTTCCCTAGTCATAAGACACTTCTAATAATTAGGTAAACACTTAACCTAAGCCTAAAGACTTAGAAGGGTTAACCATAGGATTAGGTTATGCCTTAGGGATTAGGATAATCCACCTACCCTACAACCCAAATCCAATCCATGTTCACCTTCTTAATCCAAACCTCAAGTTCAATCCAAACAACAAATTCAAATCCAAATCCAAAACTAAATTCTAAAACCAACTGATTGAAGCCCATGATCAAATCCAAACATGAAACCCTTCCTAGGCCATATGACCTATCCCATGGACTTAGCCAAATCTTAATCCAAATCAATCCAAAATTAATTAATTTTATCATAATCAATTTATATCTTTAATCATCTTCCTAAATATAAATCAAATCTACATTTAAATGATCAAAATTAAACCAAACTAAATCAAATTATATTAATGCCTACTAAATCAAATTAAATTAATGCCCTTCCTAAGCCATATGATCTATCCATGGACTTAGACAAATCTTAATCCAAATCAAGTCAAACTCAATTGATTTTCTCACAAATCAGTCATATTTTCAATCAAAATCAAACCAAATCAAAATCCAAACCAAAGCCACATGACCCAACTCCATGGACTTAGCCAAATTTCTTCATTCCAAAACCCAAATTCAATTGATTTTCTCATGAATCAATCATACCTTCAATAATATTCACAAATATAAATAAAATCTACAATCATCAAGCCAAACCAAAATCAACCCAAGTCAAACCCAACTTAACCCTTTTGACTTGAAATGTTCAAATGAACCAAAATCGATTTGAACCCAATCCAATTGCAATTGAATTAATATAGAAATCCCAAATCCAAATATAAACTCAACTAAATCAAACTCAACCCAAAATCAAGCCAACTAAACCCAATTGGTCCACTTGACCCAAAGTGGCCAATTTAACCTATTTGAGCCAAGTTCTAATCCTACCCAAATTGGATTGAACTAAGCCTATCAAAACCGCTCATTATGATTATCAATCACCCTTGGTTGATCAATTATCATAAATTGGGTCAAGTTGAGGTCACTTGAAGTCAACCCCTTAACCCATATGAACCCAAACTAGCCAAATTACAACCTAAGCGAAATCCCTTGAAACCAATGATTCATAATAAATAAAAATCAATATTTGAATATGACTTGACTTATAATTGAGTCAAACCAAACCCAGTTGGTCCTCTTGATCCAATTAACCCAAATTGACCTAAAAGACCAAATTAGGTCAAATAAAATTATAAACCAAATTGCAAACCAATGGCTCAAGTTCATTCCAAATTGATTGTTGAACTTGACCAAAGCCCACCAAAATGACCTACTTAGCCCAATTTGTCCTAAAGGTTCAAGTTAGCCTAAATCAAAACCAAATCCAAATTAATTGAAACCAAAGCCAATCATCTTCAATTGGTTAACTAAACCCAAACCAACACCCAACCCAAGCCAATTTGACCAATTTGGTCAAATTGGTAAACTTAACCCTTTTGACCCAAATGAATTCAAATGAGCAAAATCAAATCTAAGCCAAACTAAACCAAACTAATTGAGCCAAAACATCCCAAATGATCATATGAACTTGACCTAGCCCTTGGTTTGACCCAATTTGACCAATTGGTCAACTTGACCCAACCTAACCCAATGTGACCTAAATGAGTCAAATTGAGCCAAACCTAACCAAATCAACTTCAATTGACTTGAAATTTTTGCTAACCCTCTTTTGGCTCATTTCAAATCTGCCCAAATCAAATCCAATGCCAAATGATCATTCTACCCTTGGGTCAAGGGCATCACATTAGACAAATCACCCATGTAAGTGGCCATTTCAATTCTTTGGCCACTTGGTAATCTCTCAATGGTCCACCTAGGCACCTAGGACACTGCCCAACCTGGCCCAAGGGTTGGTTGGGTTGGCCATGATCCATGGGAGGTGAAATCACCTCACCCTCTCCATTGGAACATTTGAAACCCATAGGATTTCCCATGATTCCTCCTTGGTAGCAACCTCCACACCTTCAACCAACCAAGCCGAGCCAACTCACCTCCACCCTACCACCCACGACTCATTAAGATGGCCAGATGGCCACTAGAAGCCAAACTTGATCCCACCATCTGATCAAGATGAAGGGGGGTATACACCCCCTAGTTTCCACTCAAACACACACAAAAATCATTCCTTAGAGTCCTAGCTACCCAAGATGAGCCACTAGAGCCATTCCCTAAGCTCCCAAGCTCATTCCTTGATCAAAAAATGTCATTCTGTCTCAAATAAGACACTTTTTTTTTGCCTAACTTCCCTATTTCTCTATCAAACTCAAATTAACTTTGCACAAACCTTCCCTATGCTTTGTCGAGCAAGAATGAATCATCTCCCAAGCTTCTCGAGCACTAGAGGTGGGACTTCGATCAAAGATGAGCTCCAAATCATCAGTTCATGGACTTCTGATAGAACATCGAGGAATTGATCAAATAGCTACTCAATAGGGCTCAATCTCTAGTAGATGAAGCTTCCTCAATCTTTTGAGCCACCGGTCCTAAGCTCCAGCGAGGTATGCTTCCAAAATTGATTCTTAGCCAAAATAGGTTGGAGACTTTTGAAGAAAACTTGCATCTCATGCGATCTTGACCATTTGATCCTCCCATCGCGTCGAAGGTGTGGGATTTTTGAATTGATCTAGCTCGAGTAAGCTGATCAAGTGAACAATGGCGATGGACTTCATTCTCCTCACTTTCATGATGTTAGATCGCACGCCCATTCCACATGATCAAATGGATGGTCATTAGATTAGATCGATGATTTAATTATTGGGGATTAATCGTAGCCATCCAATGTTAGATTAGATGGCGGAAGAGAAAGCGCATCTCTCACCACCACATTGGCGCTGAGTCGGATAAGTTTTAAGAAGCCAATCCTACGATGCCACATGGAAATTGCGCCATGTCCGCCAATAGGATTATGCTTTAATTAGGCTTAATTAATTATTTTTAATGGTTAAAACTTCTAAAAATCATGAAAAATCATAAAGAAATAAAAAATGCAAATAAATACTTATTTTAAAGGTATTTTAGAGGAGAATTAATTAAAAATGATCACAACTAATTTTAAAAAGTAATTAAGGTTTAATTACAAAATTAATTAGCTTAATTACTTTTTAATTACTTTAATAATTAATCCTAAATTTTGTGGGTAAATTTAATAGGATGACCTCTGCCTCCCAAGATTTTCTTGGGATTTATTGCTCACTTAATTAAGAAAATTGACTAATTAAACCTTAACTACTCTTTTAAGTTAATTAATGATTAATTAATCTCATGAATAGTAACAAATTGGTTAATTAAGTTTATTAATCATTGTTCAATAGTAAATGAACTAAGGAATATGGTTGGGACCCCTTTCCCTCAGTTCATTTCACCCATTTTTTAAATGAAATTAGTTAAGATTTAATTAATTATTTAAATCACTTAATCAAATTGAAATCATAATGACATCTGACCTTAATTAATTAAATCTTGGGCATATCTTTAGATATTTAATAACCTAAAAGAGTTTAATGAAATTATGGTTAGTCCACATGTGTTAGAAAGCTATAAGAGTAATTAATTAAGTCCCTTAATCTAATTAATTATTAATCATCCGCCAATTGCATTAGGCCCCTTTTATTTGCTAGGATCATTGCAAGTTTATTTTCCATGCATATCATGTTGGCTCATAATTATTTAATTAATTACTTTAAGGTGGCATTAGTAAGAGTAATTAATTCATCTAATTAAGGGTTCAACTTCAGTAACCCATAAAATAAACTTAATTACATTTCCTTAAATTAAATCAAATCACTAATGTGGGAATGGGTTTAAAAGAGTAAGTGATGATTTCTCTTCTCCTCTTTAAATCAAATCAAATTCAAAACTTAATTAATTAAGAATCTTTAGTTTGCATTAAATAATCTTATTTGATTTATTTCCATTAAGAACTAGTTTGGTTGAATGATCACATGCTGATATTTTATTGTCCTCTTTCCAATCATGTTAAATTTGGTATGTCATTTGAATTCATGCATCCATCTTTTCAAAATCAAGTAAAGTAAAATGGATTACCTTTATGTAAGCTTGTATGTGTTGATTTAATTTAATATATGTGTGGCCATTATCACTATTAAATCTAAATGTATTTTTCAAAAGCTTATAAATGAATAATAATATGTTTTATGATGCTAGCTATAAATACATAAGAAATGCATGTGCTTATAGCTTAAGTGTATGAATGTTGAGTTCTCTTTCCTCTATTCATGTATTGATTTATATAAGATTGAATGGTAATGGGTATAAAGTCTGGACATCCCGGGAACACAAGGCTTTATCTAGCCCCAAGGAGTTCATTTGATGACCTCACTTCCCTGGTTTGTTACTTGGTTGATGAAATTGAAAAGAAGAAATGTTAAATTTGAATTTGTTCATTGTTAAAAAAAACAAAAAACCCTAAACCCTAAACTAAAACTTGAACCCTAAACCCTAAACCCCAAAACCTAAAAATGCTAAACCCTAAACCCTAAGAATGGGTAGAACCTTGAAGGAAAGAACACAACCGTAGGCTCAGATCTAGATCACGATGGAAGGTGAAGGCAGCGCGATGGTGGTGGGGATCACGGAGATGATGTGGAGGTGGTGGTCAGAGCTGTGGTGGTTATAAAGTCTGGAGAAGCGACAGAGGTTACAACTGTGGTGGTGGTGGAGGGAGAGATCCGGGATATGATGGTGGAACCCGCTACTCAAGAGGCCATGGTGGTTCTGATGGGAACTGGAGAAACTAAAGAATGGCATATATCCAATCTATTGCTTATGGAACTGTGTCATTATAGTAGAGACGGTTCTAGTTATCAAGGATTTTTGATTTGCTCTATGCGTGCTCAATTTTTTGTCTATGTTGTCGCTTGTGTCTTAGAAAACTTGGTGCATTACTTGGTTGATGAAATTGAAAACAAGAATGTTGAATCTGAATTTGTTCTTTGTTTAAAAAAAAAACCAAAAACCCTAAACCTAAACTAAAACTTGAACCCTAAACCTAAAACCCTAAAACCCTAAACCCAAACCACAAAAACTAAACCCAAACTAAAACCATAAACCATAAACCTAAACCCTAAACCTAAACCAAAACCCTAAAAGCCTAAACCCAAAAAAAACCCTAAACCCACAAGCCTAAACCCAAAAAAACCCTACCCACCCAACTAACTAACCACTAAACCCTAAAATGATAAAAACATAAACCTAAACTAAATAAAACCTAAAAGTAAAATAAACAAATAAACCTAAACCAAAATTAAATAAAATTATAAAATAAAATAAAAACCTAAACCTAAAAGGAAAATAAAATAAAAAATAAAAACTAAATTAAAATTAAATAAATAAAATCCTAAAGTACAAAATAAATAATAAGTAAATAAAATAAACCTAAACTAAAATGAAATAACGTAAAATAAAATAAAATAAAACTAAATAAAACCTAAACCTAAAATAATAAAGCTAAAATAAATAAATATAAATAAAAAAAATAAAACCTAAACCCAAACTAAAAAAATCTAAACTAAAATAAAATTAAAATAAACCTAAACTAAACTAAAATAAATAAAACCTAAACCTAAAATAAACTAAACCTAAACCTAAAACCTAAAAATAAAATAAATATACAAAATAAACCTAAACTAAACTAAAAATAAAGCATAAAAGTAAAACTAAAATAAAACCTAAAAAAACCTAAAAAATAAAGAAAAACCTAAGCCAAACTAAAAATATAAAATAAAATCTAAACCTATAAAATATAAAAAATAAACTAAACTAAAAAATAAACCTAAACCAAAGAAATAAACTAAAATAAAAACAAAATTAAAATAAATAAAATTAAAAATTAAACTAAAAAAAAATAAAAATAAAAAATAAAATAAACTCAAATAAATAAAAAATACACTAAATAAACCTAAACCTACTAGTTTACTTTAATTTAAAAAAAATTGAAAAATAAAATAAATAAAATACATAAATAAGAAACCCTAACCCTAAACCCTAAACCCTAAACCCAAAACCCTAAACTCTAAACTGTAAATAGTAAACCCTAAAAACCTAAAAGCCTAAACCTAAACTAAATAAAACCAAAAAAAAAAAAATCCCTAACCTAAATAAAACAGGAAAAAATAACCTAAACTAAAACCTAATCCTAAACCTAAACCTAAAAATAAAATAAAATAAAAAATAAACTAAGATATAATAAATAAAAACCTAAACCCAAAAAATAAACCTACAAATAAATAAAAAATAAAACCTAAACACTAAATTAAAAAAAACCTAAACCTAAACTTAAACTAAACTAAACTAAACTAAACTAAATTGAAATAAATAAACTTAAAAATAAAAACTTGGAAATAAACCAAAAAAAAACCCTAAAACCTAAACCTAAAAAAATAAAATAAAAACCTAAACCTAAACCTAAAAATAAGAGTTAATACCTTAAACTAAAAAAATAAAAATAAAAAGTAAAATAAAACTAAACTAAAAAGTAAACATAAACCTAAAGCTAAGCAAAAATAAACTAAAATAGAAAACCTTAACTAAAATAGATAAACATAAAATAAATAATCTAAACTAAATAAAATTAAAATTAAACCTAAATAAAATTAAAATTAAACCTAAATAAAAAATAAACTAAAATAAACTAAAATAAATAAACAAAAAACTAAATAAAAATAAACCTACCAGCTTACTTAACTTAAAAATAAAATAAAATAAAATAAAATAAAACCCTAACCCTGAACCCTAAACCCTAAAACTAGCCCTAAACCCTAAACCCTAAACCCTAAAACCTTAAACCTTAAACCCTATGTTGATGATTGCTTGGTTGGTTTTGTTTTGAACCCCGTTAAACTTACATCAATTGCACTGTTTATCCTGGATGGGTGGTTTTATGGCAAGGTTTTTTGTTGTCTTGATTGTCTAAGGTTTTTTGGTGTTTCTTTATGATTCGCATTCAAGATACTTATTCCTATGTTATATCTTCTTGGCTATTAACTATGGCATTGTCTACTCTGATTGAGAGGCTTGGATGGTTTTGCCCTATTTGTTGCTGTCCTGGCTGGTTTTTGCCTTGGTTACCTGTTATATTGTTTTGTCTGGATTCTAATGATGTTTCATTTGAATACAATTTTTGATCCTTTTGCTGGTGGGTTCCAATCTGGCAATAACCTCTCAAGATTGGCTCTCTGATTGGCTCTCTGATTGCCTGTGCTGTTGCTCAACACCTAGTAGTTTTTCCTGTGTTTGGTTATGCTGCTCTGGATATGATTAAGGGTTTCAAGCTGTATGCTTGTCCAGATTATGCTGTCTCTGTTTGTTTTGGTCATTGGTGTCTGGGCTATGGCTTTCCTGAATTATGGTACTATGCTATCCCTTGCTGTCTTGGTCGTGGCTGTCTTGGCTACTACTGCCTTGGCTATTTTTTTGTCTTGGTTATGTGTTGTCTTATTTTTCTGGATTCTAATGTGGATCTTAGTTTGTATTTCTATTGCACTAGCTATTTTGTTGTTGGGGCTATTTCTCTGAGTGCCCTTGCTATTTCTATCTGGGGTATTGCTCATTATCTGATAACTGTGATCTACATTACCCTTGTTGTTTCTATTCCCAATTGGGACCTGAATGGCTTGTGCTCTGCTACTGTCTTTTTGTCTTGGGGATCTATCCTGGAATGCAATCTTTATGCGGCCCATTCATGTCTTGGCTGCTACTGCCTGGGCTGCCTTTTACTCTTGGTTATCTGCTGTCTTATTTTTCTGGATTCTCATATGGAAATTATTTGGACTCCCAGTTTTCTAATGGGACGGTCAGTTAGTGCTTACTCCTTGGAATATAATCTCTATTATTAAGGGGTGGTATTATATTTCTCTTTTCTGTTTATGGTTTAGTTCTACTGGTTTTTGCTGCCATGCTTATTGGCTATTTTCTTGGGTTTCTGGTTTTGCTGCCTTCCCTTACTATTATTTCTTGCCTACTATTGATTTGGATCTAATAAGGGGATTGCACCAATCTGCATTCATTATATTGATTGGGCTCATTTTCTAGACTTTACATCTACCCCTAAAAGTACTTATTTGTGATTCATTTATATACCTTATAATTGGGATGGTGTCATTTAAAGACTCATTGACTTGCTTCGCCGGATTTCAGCAGGCTACTTCTTCTGCTGCTGTTTTCCAGTGGATGATTTCTTTGTCGACCTATTTCATATGCATAAATATGATTTTGTTTAGGTTTGCAGGTAATAAAGCTCACATGATTATCAACAACTGGGTGTTTCCTTCTCATAGGTTTGTTGGCTATGATGGCTGTGATGTTCTCACTCCTTTTTGGTTCGGTAGTAGCTCATGTGATGTAACCCTTCTGCTGAAGTTTGGATGCTCATACTTGCATCTGCCCCAACATGGTGTGATTGAGCCTGAGCTTTCTCTATCACATTTCTTTATTATCATACTCATATTATATTATTTCCTTCTACCTTTTTGCGTATTACCTTAAGCTTCTAATCTCTCTCTCATTATAACTTTGTTTCTCTCTTTTTTATCTTGCGGTTTGCTCCATATTACCAAGCACTCTTACAACCATCGAGCATTGGCCTTAACCTTCCTTTAGCCTATTATGTTAATCATCCTGTATCTTTTGATTACTTTAATGTTTTCTTTTGCTCTTGGATGTACTTAGATGGGGATTTACTCCTTAGGCTGATTATAGCTCTTTGAGCAGTAGTTTCAGAGTTTATCCCATTTAAGGACCTTGTAACCCTTTTTTGTGGCAATAAAATACCCCCGTATCATGGGGTTTCCCCAAAAAAAAAAAAAAACCCTAAAAACTAAACATTAAACCTTAAACCCTAAGACCCTAAACTTTAAACTCTAAACCAAAAACCCTATACCCTAAACCCTAAACCCTAAACCCTAAAACTACAACCCAAAACCCTAAACCCTAAACTCCAATCCCTAAGCCCTAAACCATAAACCCTAAAACCTACAACCCTAAACCCTAAATCCCAAACCCTAAACCTTAAATCTTGAATCCTGAAAACCTAAAAACCTAAACCTAAACTAAATAAAACCTAAAAATAAAATAAATAAGAAAAACCTAAACCTAAATAAAATAACCTAAAATAAAAATGTAAACTAACCTAAATAAAATAAAATAAACATAAAAATATAAAACCTAGAAAAAATTAAACCTAAACATAAAATAAAAATGAAATAAACCTAAAATTAAAATAAATAAAAACTAAATAAAAAACTAAACCTAAAAAATATACCTAAAAATAAAAAAAATAAAATCTAAACCCTAATCTAAAAAAAACCTAAACCTAAAATAAACAAAATAAAATAAACCTAAACCTAAACTAAAATAAATTAAACTAAAATAAATAAAACCTAAACCTAAATCAAAAATAAACTAAACCAAAACCTAAACCTAAACCCTAAGAATGGGCAGAACCTTGACGACAGGAACATCACTATCGACTAGACTCAGTCTAGATGCAGCGGGTTATCAGTGGTGGCGATCTGGAGGTCTTGGTGGATATGGAGGGGTGGTGGTGGTATGCGAGGCGGGGAAGAGGGATGGAGGTTATATCCATGGTGGTGGTAGAGGGATAGATCCGGGATATGATGGTGAATCCAGCTACTCGAGAGGTCAGGGTGGTTCTGATGGGAACTTGAGAAACTGAAGAACGGCTTATCTGATCTGCCACTTATAGTTGTGCCTTTATATTAGAGATGATTCTAGTTATCGAGGGTTTTTGATTTGCTCTATGTGTGCTCATCTTTGATCTATGTCATCGCTTGTGTCATAAAAAGCTTGGTGTGTTACTTGGTTGGTGAAATTGAAAAGAAGAAATGTTGAATATGAATTTGTTCTCTTTTAAAAAAAATAAACCCCTAAACTAAAACCTGAACCCTAAACCTAAAACCTAAATCCTAAACCTTAAAACCTAAACCCTAAAAGCCCTAAACCCTAAATCCTAAACCATAAATCCTAAAACCCTAAACACTAAACCCTAAACCAAAAACCCAAAAAGTAATAATAATAATAAAATAAACTAAAATAAATAATAAATAAACTAAATAACCTAAACTTATTAGTTTACATAATTTTTTTAAAAAATAAAAACCCTACATCCTAAGTTAACCTTAAATGCTAAACCCTAAAAACCCTAAACCCTAAAGCCTGAACACTAAATCGTAAACCCTAAGCCATAAACCCTAACCCTAAACTCTAAACCATAAAACACTAAACCCTAAACCCTAAACCCTAAACCCTTAAAACCTAAAAACCTAAATTTAAACTAAATAAAGCCTAAAAATAAAATATATAAAATAATATAAACCTAAATAAAATAAAATAAAAATCTAAACTAAAACCTAACCCTAAACATAAAAATAAAATAAAATAAAGTAATAAAAATAAATTAAAATAAAATAAATAAAAACCTAAACTAAACTAAAAGATATAATAAACCTAAGAATAAAAAACCTAAATAAAATAAAAGTAAATAAAATAAAATAAAATAAAATAAAATACTAAACCTAAAAAAACCTAAAATAAAACAAAATAAATAAAATAAAACCTAAACCCAAACTAAAAAAAAACCTAAACCTAAAATAAAATAAAATAAACAAAATAAACAAACCTAAACCTAAACAAACAAAACTAAAATAAAACCTAAACTTAAACTTAAAATAAACTTAACATAAACCTGAACCTAAACTAAATAAAATAAAATAAACTAAAAATGAACCTAAACCTAAACTTAAAAAATAAAATATAAAAATAAACCTAAAACCAAAATCTAAATAAATAAATTAAAAACATAAACCTAAACCTAAAAAAAAACTAGGCCTTAAAAATAAAATAAAGATAAATTACAACTAAAAACAACTTAAACTTAAACCAAACCTAAAAAAATAAACTAAAATAAATAAACCTAAAATAAATAAACTAAACTAAATAAAAATAATAAATAAACCTAAATCCTAAACTTACAACCGTAAATCTTAAACCCTAAACCCTAAACCCTCAAAAACCCTAAACCTTAAATCCTAAACCTTAACCCTAAACCCTAAACCCTAAAAGCATAAACCCTAAAACCCTAAACCTCAAACCTTAAACCCAAACACTAACCCAAAACCCTAAACCCTAAACCCGAAACCCTAAGCCCTAAACCTAAACCTAAAGTAACTTAATAAATTAAAAAATAAACCTAAACCCTAAAACATAATAAACCTAAATCTAAACATAAACCCTAAGAATGGGCAGAACCTTGATGCCAGGAACATCACCATTAACCAAGCTCAGTCTAGATCGGTGGGAGAAGGCCACGATTATCAGTGGTGGTTATAGAGGCGGGAGGAGCAATGGAGGTTACAATCGTGGTGGTGGCGGAGGTAGAGATCAAGTCGAGAGGCGAGGTTGGTTATGATCGAAACTGGAGAAATTGAAGAACGGTCGATCCAATCTGCTGCTTATGGAACTGTGTCATTATAGTGGAGGCGAATCTAGTTATTTAGGATTTTTAATTTGCTCTATGTTTGCTCATTTTTTTATCTATGTTGTAGCATGTGTCTTAAAAACCTAAACTTAAAAAATAGACTTAAAAATAAATAAATAAAAACCTAAACCCTAAAGTAAATTAAACCTAAACCTAAAATATTAATAAAATAAAAATAAAATAAATCTAAACCTAAACTAAAATAAACTGAACAAAAATAAAGTCAACTTAAACCTAAACATAAAATAAACAAAACCTAAACCTAAACCTAAACTACATAAAACAAAATAAACTAAAGATAAACTTAAACCTAAAATAAAAAAATAAAACCTAAAAATAAACTTAAAATAAAAACCTAAACCCTAAACCTAAGAAAATAAAATAAAAACCTAAACCAAAACATCAAAATAAAAAATAAATTAAAATTAAATAAATAAAAATTAAACTACATAAACCTAAACCTACCAATTTACTTAATTTTACAAAATAAAAAATAAAATACATAAATAAAAAACCCTAACTCTAAACCCTAAACGTAAACCACATAAACCCTAACCCCATCCTTCAAACCTAAAACCTAAACCTAAGCTAAATACCTAAAATAAAATAAATAAAACAACCTAAACCTAAATAAAATAATAAAATAAAATAAAATAAGAACCTACACTAAAACTTAAACCCAAACTTAAACATAAAAATAAAATAAAATAAAAAAATAAAAACTAAACTAAAATAAAATAAATAAAAACCTAATCTGAAAAAATCCTAAATATAGAAACTAAAAATAAATAATAAATAAAACCTAAACCTCAAATTTAAAAAAAGAAAACCTAAACTAAAAATAAATAAAATTAGGTAAACCTAAACCTAAACCTGAACTGTACTAAACTATAATAAATAAACCTGAAAATAGAAACCTAAGAATAAATAAAAAAATTAACCTAAAATAAAAACCTATAACCTAAACCTAAAAAAATAAAATAAAAACCTAAACCTAAACCTAAAAATAAGAGATAAAACATAAACCTAAAAAATAATAATAAAAATAAAACTAAACTAAAAAGTAAACATAAGCTTAAACCTAAACCTAAAAAATAAACTAAAATATATAAACTAAACTAAATAAAAATAATAAATAAACCAAAAGAAAAATATAAAAAAACTAAATAAACTAAATAAACCTAAGCCTACAGATTTACCTAATTTTTTTTAAAAAGAAAACCCTAAACCCTAATCCCTTAACCCTAAACATTAAATCCTAAACCATAAACTAACCCTAACCCCTAAATTATAAACCCTAAGTCCTAAACCCTAAATCCTAAAACTTAAATCTTAAACCCAAAATTGTAACCCTAACCCTAAACCCTAAACTCCAAACCATGGGCGTGACTCTAACATTAAACCCTGGCTAACCTAAACCATGAGCCACAAAGCCTAAACACTGCACTAGCCCTAGGCCCTAAAGCTCAACCCTAAACCACTAAAATCATGAGCCCTAAACCCTAAACCATAAACCCTAAACCCTAAACTCTAAACCCTACACTCTAAACTCTAAAAACCTAAAATCATAAACCTAAACTAAATAAAATTGAAAGATAAAATAAATAAAAAACCCAAGCCTAAATAAAATAAAATTATAAAATAAAATAAAAACCTAAATTACAACCTAAACTTAACCCTAAAAATAAAATAAATGAGAAAATAAAAATAAACTAAAATAAAATAAATAAAAACCTATACTAAACTAAATAATAAAATAAACCTAAGAATAAAGAACCTAAATAAAATAAAAACTAAGCATAAAATAAAAGTAAATTTAAGCTAAAATATAATAAAATAAAAACTAAATAAAAACCTAAACTTAAAAAATAAATCTAAAAATAAATAAGTAAAAACCTAAACCCTAAACTAAAAATGACCTAAACCTAAAATATAAATAAAATATAAATAAAATAAATCTAAACCTAAACTAAAATAAACTGAACTAAAATAAACTAAACTTAAACCTAAACCTAAAATAAAGTAAACCTAAACCTAATCATAAACTACATAAAACAAAATAAGCTAAATATAAACCTAAATCTAAAATAAAAAATAAAACCTAAAAATAAACTTAAAATATAAACCTAAAACCTAAACTTAAAAAAATAGAATAAGAACCTAAACCTAAACCTAAAAATAAAAAAAAAATTAAACCCAAATAAATAAAAAATATGTTACATAAACCTAAACCTACCAGTTTACTTAATTTAAAAAACTAACAAATAAAATACAGAAATAAAAAACTTTAACTATAAACCCTAAAACTAACTATAAACCCTAAACCCTAGCCCCTAAACCCTAACCACTAATCTCTAAAAACCTAAAAACCAAAACTTAAGCTAAATAAAACCTAAAAATAAAATAAATTGAAAACCTAAACCTAAATAAAATAAAAAAATTAAATAAAATTAGAACCTAAACTAAAACCTAAACCCAAACTGAAACCTAAAAATAAAATAAAATAAAAAATAAAAATTAAACTAAAATAAAATAAATAAAAACCTAAAACTAAAGAATAAACCTAAAAATAAATAAAAAATAAAACCTAAACCCTAAATTTAAAAAAAAAATCTAAACAAGAAATAAACAAAATAAAGTAAACCTTACCTAAACTACAATAAACTAAACTAAAATAAATAAACCTAAAAATAAAAACCTAAACATAAACCAATAAATAAACTTAAAATAAAAACCTAAAACCTAAACCTAATAAAATTAAATAAAAACCTAAACCTAAACCTAAAAATAAAAGATAAAACCTAAACCATAAAAATAAAAATAAAACTAAACTAAAAATTAAACATAAACCTAAACATGCACCTAAACAATAAACTAAAATAAAAAACCTTAACTAAAATAAATAAACTAAACTAAATAAAAATAATAAATAAATCAAAAGAAAATATAAAAAAACTAAATAAACTAAATAAACCTAAATCGGTAAACTAAATAAACCTAAACCTACCGATTTACCTAATTTTTTTTTAAAAAGAAAACCCTAAACCCTAATCCCTTAACCCTAAACACTAAATTCTAAACCCTAAACCCTAATACTAACCCTAAATCCTAAACTAACCCTAACCCCTAAACCCAAAAACTTAAGTCCTAAACCCTAAATCTTAAAACCTAAATCCTAAACCCTAAACCACTCTAACCCAAACTCTAAATCACAAAGTGAGCTCTACCCAGCCAGGCTACTGACCCTAAAGCTAAACATTGGACCCTAAACCTAAACCTAAAACCATCTTAAACCCTAAACCCTAAACCCCTAAACATTAAACTCACTCTAAAATCTAAAACCTAACTTAATAAACATAAAAAAACCTAATCCTAAATAAAGTAAAACATAAACTATAAACCTAACCTAAAAAATAAAAGAGAAAAATAAAATAAAATAAAATAAATAAAAACCTAAACTAAACTAAAAAAATAAAATAAACATAAGAATAAAAATATTTAATAAAAAAAAATTAAGCTAAAATATAATAAAATAAAAACTAAATAAAAAACTAAACTTAAAAAATAAACTTAAAAATAAATAAATAAAAACATAAACCCTAAACTAAAAAAACCTAAACCTAAAATATAAAAAAAATAAAAATAAATAAATCTAAAACTATACTAAAATAAACTGAACTAAAATAAATTTAACTTAAACCTAAACCTAAAATAAACTAAACCTAAACGTAAACCTAAACTACATAAAACAAAATATGCTAAAGATAAACCTAAACCTAAAATAATAAATAAAACCTAAAAATAAACCTAAAATAAAAACCTAAATCTAAAAAAAATAGAATAAAAACTTAAACCTAAACCTAAAAATAAAAAATAAATTAAACTTAAATAAGTAAACAATAAACTATATAGACCTAAACCTACCAGTTTACTTAATTTTAAAAATAATAAATAAAATACATAAAAAACCCTAACTCTAAACCCTAAAACTGACAATAAACCATAAACCATAACCCTTAAACCCTAACCCCTTATCCCTAAAAACCTAAAAGCCTAAACCCAAGCTAAATAAAACCTAAAAAAAATAAATAAAAAAACCTAAACCTAAATAAAATAAAAAAATAAAATAAAATAAGAACCTAAACTAAAACCTAAACCCAAACTAAAAACTAAAAATAAAATAACATAAAAAATAAAAATTAAACTAAAATAAAATAAATAAAAAACAAAACCAAAAAAAATAAACCTAAAAATAAAACCTAAAAATAAATAAAAAATAAATCCTAAACACTAAATTAAAAAAAAAACCTAAACAAAAAAAAAATAAAATAAAGTAAACCTAAACCTAAATGAAACTAAACTAAACTAAAATAAATAAACCTAAAAATAAACTAAAAAATAAACCTAAAATAAAAACATAAAACCTAAACCTTAAAAAAAAAACTTAAACCTAAACATAAAAATAAAAGATAAAACCAAAACCTAGAAAATAAAAATAAAAATAAAATAAACTAAAAAGTAAACATAAACCTAAACCTAAACCTAAAAAAATAAACTAAAATAAATAAAGATAAAATAAATAAACTGAACTAATTAAAAATAATAAATAAATCAAAAAATATATAAATAAACTAAATAAACCTAAGCCTACTAATTTACCTAATTTTAACAAAAGAAAACCCTGAGCTCTGATAAACCACTAAATCCTAAATCTTTAAAGTGACACTAAACTCTAAACTAACCCTAAACCCTCCCCCAGTCCTGTAAACCCTAAACCAAAATCTACTAAACTGGCTAAACTCCAACCACTAAACCTGGCTGACTCAGGCCTGGGCTCTAACCCTCCCAGGCCCTAAACCTTTACCTAAATCATACCCACTCTAAACTCACTCAAACCAAAACCTAAACTAAATAAACCTAAACTCAGATATAAACCTAAACCTAAATGAAATAAAATTAAATAAAATAAAACCTAAACTATAACCTAAACTAACCTAAAAAATAAAATAAAGGGAAAAATGAAAATATAATAAAATAAAATAAGTAAAGCTAAACTAAACTAAAAATAAATTGTAATATAAGATAAAAAACCAAAATAAAATAAAAACTAAACGTAAAATAAAAATAAAATTAAGCTAAAATATAATAAAATAAAAATCTAAATAAAAATATAAACTTTAAAAATAAACCTAAAAATAAATAAATAAATACCTAAACCCTAAACTTAAAAAAATCTAAACCTAAAATATAAATAAAATAAAAAGAAATAAATCTAAACCTAAACTAAAACAAATTGTACTAAAATAAACTAAACTTAAACCTAAACCTAAAATAAACTAAACTTAAACCTAAACCTAAACTACATAAAACAAAAAAAACTAAAGATAAACCTAATCCTAAAATAAAAAATAAAACCCAAAAAATAAACCTAAAATAAAAACCTAAAACCTAAACCTTAAAATAATAAAATAAAAACCCAAACCGAAACCTAAAAAAAAACCTAAACCCAAAAAATAAAATAAATATAAAACTAAACTAAAAAATAAACTTAAACCTAAACCTAAACCTAAAAAAGAAACTAAATAAAAAACATAAACTAAAATAAATAAACCTAAAATAAATAAAATTAACTAAAAACAAATAAAAATAAACCTAAATGAAAATTAAACTAAAATAAAATAAAATAAATGAAAAATAAAGTAAAGAAATAGAAACCTGCCAGTTTACTTAATTTTAAAAAATAAATAAAATAAACTCTAACCATGGACCCTAAGCCCTAAAACTAGCCCTAAATTGTTGACCATAAACCATAAACCTACAACCCTAAACCCTAAAATCCTAAACCCTAAACCCTAAGACCAAAACCCTAAACCATAAACCCTAAACTCTAAACCCTAAACCCCCAATCCGTAGGACCTAAACCCTAAACCCTAAACCCTAAACCATAAATCCTAAAACCTAAAACCTACTACCCTAAACCCTAAACCCCAAACCCTATACTTTAAACCCTAAATCCTAAAAAATTTAAAACCTAAACTTAAACTAAAAAAAAACCTAAACCTAAATAAAATAAAACCTTAAAATAAAAAAATAAAAAAATCTAAACCTAAATAAAATAAAATAAAATAAAAACCTAAAATAAAATAAAATAAATAAAAACCTAAACTAAACTAAAAAAATAAAATAAACCTAAAAATAAAAAACCTAGATAAAATCAAACCTAAACGTAAATAAAAATTAAATAAACATAAAATTAAATTTAATAAAACTAAGTACAAAACTAAACGTAAAAAATGAACCTAAAAATAAAACCTAAAAGTAATTAAAAAAATAAAACTGGAATCCAAATCTAAAAAAAAACCTAAACCTAAAATAATCAAAATAAAATAAACCTAAACCTAAACTAAAATAAATGAAACTAAAATAAATAAAACTTAAACCTAAACCTAAATTGAACTAAACCTAAACCCTAAACTAAATAAAATACAATAAAATAAAAATAAAATTAAACCTAAACTAACATATAAAATTATAAATAAACCTAAAATAAAAACCTAAAACCTAAACCTAAAAAAATAAAATGAAAACTAAAACTTAAATCTAAATAAAACCTAAACTCTAAACTTAATAATTAAAAAATAAAACCTAAACCTAAAAAATAAAATAAAACTAAAACTAAACTGAAAAATAAACATAAACATAAACTAAATCTAAACCTAAAAAATAAACTAAAATAAAAAACCTAAACCAAAATAAATAAACATAAAATAAATAAACTAAACAAAATAAAAGTAAAAAATTAACCCTAAATAAAAATATAAAATAAACTAAATAAACCTAAACAAATCATTTTACTTAATTTAAAAAAACCTTAAACCCTAAACCCTAAACACTAAATCCTAAACACAACTAACTTCTAACTAAACTAAACTAAAACTAAAAACTAAACTATTAAATAAACTAAACTAAACCCCGCACTTTTAAGCCACTCAACTAAAACTAAAAACTAAAACCTAAAATTACTAAAACTAAAACTAAAAACTAAAACTAAACTAAAACCCTAGTAAAATACTAATAAAAACCTAAACCATAAAAAAAAACCAAAAAAAATAAAAATAAAAAATAAAACCTAACTAATAGTAAAACATAACCCACCCACCCCCTCCTTAAAACTACAACTAAAAACTAAACCCTAAAAAATAACAAAAAAATTAATAAAATTACTAAAAATATAAAATATAAAAATAAAAACTAATTAAAAACTAAAAATAACACAGAAACCTAACTAATAAAAAAAAAAAACCTAAACCCTAAACCCCCCATGCTCCACCAAACTAATAAACCTAATAACTAAAAACTAAAAAAAACTAATAAACCCCACCACGCCCTCGCAAAAAAAAAACTAAACCTAAACCCAATAATAATAATAATAAACTAATATTAACTAAACCAAAAATAAAATAAAAATTTAATAAATAATAAATAACTAAAAAAAGCTAAATCATAAAAAAACTAATAAAAAAACATAAAAAAACCATAAACCCCTAAACCAAAAAATAACTAAACTAAACTGATAAGTAAAAAAACCTAAACCTCTAAACCCTGTAATAAACTAAAAACTAAAATAAAAACCTAAACCTATCCCACAGCCCCTTCTCATCCAGAGCTTTCGCGATTCTTGAATCCCTTTCCTTTTCATTATCTTTCTCATTATTTATGGGCTAGTTTTCTAGAAATTCCTTCTGGTTTGGCTCTGGATCTTCAGCATTTGGTTGATCCTTGTTTGGTTATTAATGGTGCCATTTGACATGGCATCAGGAGCTATGAATACTTGGGGAAAACCAAATGCTCTAACTTCTCCAGCTCAGGCTTCTGATTCTTTGGGTATAGCTAAACCTTTTGCCTCTAAATCCTTCAAAGATGCCTTATCTAGTAAGGATTCTTCAACTTCTTTTGATCTTTCTTTAAACCTGGTTCATACGACCTTCAAAGGTGTTCTAACTATTATGTGCTCTAACTTGGATACTAAAAAGCTAGCTAAGCCTTATGCGTATACTTTGATTGGAAAATTTTCTTTTCGGCATACTAGTAGAGTAAATTCAATTTTTCTTTCATGACTTATATCTGTCCAATTTTTTTATTGGTTTACTGGATGGTAGACATGTGCTGATTAAATTTTCTAATGACTTTAATTATAGTCGTATCTTTGCTCACCGATCTTATTATGTTAAAAACTATCAAATGCATATTCTTAATTGGACTCCATATTTTTGACATTAAAGAGGAATCTTCTTTACCTAATCTTTGGGTTCACTTTATTAATTATCAATTCTTGTATGTTGTGGGTTCTATTTTTGGTAGACCCTTGCAAATTGATCATGCAATCACGCCAAATCCAGGCCATCGATTGCTTGAATCCTTATTGAAATTGATGTAATAAAGAAACTTCCTGAGGTGTGGATTGGATCTAAGAAATATGGATATTTCCATTAGGTCAAGTTTAAAAACTTCACTATTTTTTGCAATCATTGCAAAACTCATGGCCATGATGTATCTGAATGTTTTGTTACTCATCAACATCTTTGGAAGAAAGTGGTTACAGATCTTAAGGTTGTTGGAAAAATTGGAGATTTAAAAAGTGATAAAATAAATTTTGCTTTAAATGAATAGGATAATGGTGTTATGAATAAAATTGTTGATTTTTCTAATGTTATTCCTAATGTTTCTAATGCTATTCCCAATGTAAGTGGTAGTGATAAGCTTGTTAAAAATGTTTTTGAAACTATTTTGTAGAGTATTCAAGTTTTGGCTACTATTACTTATGTTATTCCTGAAAATTTGTAAGTGGATGATTTTCTTATTTTAGTTTCTGATTCTGAGGAGAATTGTGATAAAGTTACTAAAAATCCTATAGAAAATGTTTCTGTTATTTTGCCTCAAAAATCTTTGAAAGAAAATCTTGTTTTATCTTCTTTGAATTTGGGTAAGAATGATGGTATGGAGCTTGTTGATAATGTGCAGCCAAGTGTTTGTTTGCTTAATAAATCTGTTTCTACCCCTTCTTTAACTGTTATTCCGGATGGTATTTTTCTTAGTGATAATTCTTGTTTAATGGAGAAAGAGGATTTATCTTCTTATCAAATGGGATCTTCTCCTAAATCTATTGTTAATAATGATGACAAAATTTTTTCTAATGATGAATTCCTGGATAATGAGGCTATTTTTCAAACTATTCATTTGAAACATGAAAAAATAGTTTACAAATTATCCTTCTAAAGTTTCTAGATCTACTCGATCTTCTTCACCTTCTTTTCCTAATAAAAAATAATGTTTAACATTCTTATTTGGAATGTGAGGGGCATTGGAACTCTTGTTGTTAGAAATAGAATTAAGAATCTTTATAGAATTTATAATGTTGGTTTCTTGGTTATTCTTGAATCTCTTATTATTTTCTTCTAAAATAATGCATACGTCCAGGATGATTGATTTTTATTTCAATAGCAATAATAAGATTTGGTTATTTTGGAATATTTCTCTTTCTATTAATGTTATTAATGATTTTCATCAAGTTATTAATGTGGATATTTTATTTGGTGATTATCATGCTTTTGGCTCTTTTGTTTATGCTACTTGTAAAAAGTTAGAGAGGGGAATTCCAAGGGATCAATTTTCTAATTTTGCTTCTGTTATTAATGATTCTTGGATTGTTGGGGGGGATTTCAATATGATCCTTTCTTTGAAAGAAAGGAAAGGGGGTTCTTTGCCAAATTTACATTCAATGGAAGATTTTGCAAATATGAGTTTGGATTGTAATCTTCATGATGTTGGTATCATTGGTTCTTTAATTTACTTGGAATAATCATAGATTGTGGCAACGGTTGGATCGTGCTTTATTTAATAATTATTGGTTAAACCATTGGCCTTTAACTTCAGTGGAGCATCTTTGTAGAACTCTCTTCGATCATACTCCTCTTTTCATTTCTATTAATGTTGTTCATAACTATAATGCCATTAAAAATTTATGATTTCAAAATATGTGGTTACAAGATAAAAGTCTTATAATTGGTGTGCCCTAAACGCTAAACCCTAAACCCTAAACCCTAAACCCAAACCCTAAACCCTAATCCCTACACCCAAAAAACCTAAAACTCTAACCAAATAAAACCTAAAAATAAAATAAATAAAAAACTTAACCTAAATAAAATAAAAAATATAATAAAATAAAATCCTAAACTAAAACCTAAACCTAAACATTAACCTAAAAATAAAATAATAAAAATAAAAACTAAACTAAAATAAAATAATTAAAAACCTAAACTATACTAAAAAATTAAAATAAACCTAAAATAAAAAACCTAAATAAAATAAAATCTAAACATAAATAAAAAAATAAACCTAAAATTAAATAAAATAAAATAAAACCTAAAAATAAATAAAAGAAAACCTTAAACTAAAAAAAACCTAAACCAAAATTAAACAAAACAAAATAAACCTAAACCTCTAAAATAAACTAAATTAAAATAATAAAACCTAAACTTAAACCTAAAATAAATTAAACCTAAATCCTAAACTAAATAAAATAAAATAAACAAAAAATAAACCTAAACCTAAACTAAAAAATAAAACCTAAAAATAAACCTAAAATAAAAACCTAAGACATAAACTAAAAAAATAAAATAAAAACCTAAATCTAAACCTAAAAATAAAAAATAAAACCTAAAATTAAAAAAGAAAATAAAAATAAAACTAAACTAAAAATTGAACATAATCCTAAACCTAAACCTAAAAAATAAACTAAAATAAAAAAAATCCTAAACTAAAATAAATAAACCTAAAATAAATAAACTAAACTAATAAAAATAAAACATAAACCTAAAGAAATAAAATAAAATAAACTAAAATAAATAAACTAAATAAACTAAATAAACTTAAACCTACTAATTTTCTTCATTTTTTTTCTAAAAAAAACCCACAGCCTAAACCCTAAACCATAAACCATAAACCTATAACCACCACGAAACCACCCACAACTAAACCCTAAGCTAACTCTAAACCTAAACCTTAAACCCTCCTCTAAAAATCCACTAAACCTTAACTAAAACCCTAACCCTAACCCAAACCCACCCTAAAACCTAAACCCAAAATAAACCTAAAACTAAACCCTAAACCTTAAACCCTAAACCCTAACCTTAAACCCCAAACCTTGAATCTAAACCAAAAGTAACTAAATAAATTAAAAAATAAATTAAAACCCAAAAACCTAATAAACCTAAACCCAGAATGGAAAACATGGTAGGAACATCAGCAACCAAGCTTAGTAGATCTAGTGGTGGAGGCAATGGCGGCGATGATTATCACGCGGTGGGAGATGGGAGTCGGTGAATATGGAGGTGGTGGTCAGAGTAGTGGTGGTTATGGAGGCAGGAAGAGTGACATAGGTAATAGTCATGGGGGTGGTAGAGGGAGAGATCAGGGATATGATGGTGGATCACACTACACGAGAGCTCAGGGTGGTTCTGATGGGAATTAGAGAAATTGAAGAACCGTCGATTTGATCTACTACTTATGGAAATGTGTCTTTATAGTAGAGTTTATTCTGGTTATCTAGTGTTTTTGATTTCTTCTATGCATACCCATTTTTGATCTATGTCATCGCTTATGTATTAGAAAACTTGGTGTGTTACTTGGTTGATGAAATTGATCGGAAGAAATGTTGAATCTGAATTTTTTCTCAGTTAAAATAAACCAAAAACCTAAAACCTTAAACTAAAACCTAAACCCTAAACCCTATGCCATAAACCCTAACCTCTAAAAACTATCAACCCTAATCCCTAAACCTTAAACTCTCAATTGACCCTAAACCCTAAACCCTAAAAAGCCAAAAACCTAAACCTAAATAAAATAAAACTTAAAAATAAAATACATAAAAAACCTAATCCAAAAAAAACACATAAACTACAACCTAAACCTAAACTTAAACCTAAACCTAAAAAGAAATTAAAATAAAAAATTAAAGCTAAACTAAAATAAAATAAATAAAAACCCAAACAAAATTAAAAAATAAAAAACTTAAATAAATTAAAAACTAAATCTAAAATAAAAATAAAATAACCTAAAATAAAATAAAATAAAAACTAAATTAAAACTTAAACCTAAAAAATAAACCTACAAATAAAAAAAATTTATAAAAAAAAACTAAACCTAAAATAAAAAAATACACCTAAGCCTAAACTAAAATAAACTAAACTAAAATAAATAAAACCTAAACCTAAACCAAAACTAAAAATAAACCTAAAATAAAACCTATAACCTAAACCTAAAAAAATAAAATAAAACCTAAACCTAAACTTAAAATAAACCTAACTTAAAAAAATATAATAATAAAACTAAACTAAAATTAACCTAAACCTAAACATGAAAATAAACTTAAATAAAAAAAAAAATAAATAAATAATAAAATAAATAAAATAAAATAAAATAAAAAATAAAACTAAAATAAATAAAAATAAATAAAATAAACAAATAAACCTACGGGGTTTGCTTAATTTAAAAAAAAATAATAACCCTAACTAGGCTTTGAACCCAAACTTCCTAAACCCTAAACTTTATCCTACCCTAAACCCCCTAAACCCTACCCTAACACCATATCAGGCCACAAACTAAACCCTAAACTAAACTCACAAAGCTAAACTAAACTCTAACAAACCTAAAACCTCCAACCCAAACCCTAAACCCCACTAAACCATAAAAAACTTGAAAACCTAAAAATAAAATAAAATAAAATAAATAAAAACCTAAAACATAAAGTAAAAAAAAAATAAAATAAAAAATAAACAAATACCTAAACCAAAAATAAACAAAATAAAATAAACCTAAACCTAAAATAAACAAAATAAAAAACAACTAAACTATTATAACTAAAACCCTAAACCTAAACCTCAAAATAAATTAAAACTAAACTCTAACTAAATAAAATAAAATAAACTAAAAAAACCTAAACTTAAACTAAAATTAAACATAAAATAAACCAAATAAAACCTAAAACCTAAACCTGAAAATAAAATAAAACCTAAACCTAAAAAAAAAAAAATAGGCTTAAACATAAAAAAATAAAGCAAAACTAAACTAACTAAAAATAAACATAAACCTAAACTAAAACAAAATAAACTAAAATAAAACCTAAACTAAAATAAATTAATCTAAAATAAATAAAACTAAAAAATAAAATCAAGAAATACCTACCCCTTTGATTAAACCTAAACTTAAACTCTGAGCCACTCCTGACCTGACCTAAACTGGGCTAAACTACCCTGGGCCCTCCACAAACCCTAAATAACCCTAAAAACCCAAAACCCACCTGTTCCAGGCTAAACTCTTAACCCACTCCTAAACCCAAATCCTTTAAACCCTAAATCCCCTCTCCTAAACCCTGGGCCATAAACCCTAAACTAAACCTAAATAAACCCTAAACCAAAAAACTTAATAATAAAGAAATAAAACCTAAACCTAAAATAAAATAAAATAAAATAAAAACCTAAACTAAAACCTAAACCTAAACTTAAATATAAAATAAAATAAAAATAAAAAATAAATTAAATTTAATTAAATAAAAACTTAAACTAAACTAAAAAAATAATATAAACCTAAGAATAAAAAACATAAATAAATAAAAACTAAGCATAAAATATGAGTAAAATAAATTTTAAAAAAATAAAATAAAAATTAAATAAAATCCTAAACCTAAAGCTGGAAGACCTTGGATCCATGAGTATAAAATGGTTCCATCTTAACTCCACCTGTGTATTAGGTACATTATGGATGGAGTAGAATATGTTTTATAAGGAGACATACAACCATTCACTATTCATGTGATTGAGCTCTATGAAGATCCTATTTACTACATGCCTAAGAAACTTAGATTTGATTCTATGAAATACATCATTGATGAAGCAGAAAGTACAATAATCAAAAAAGATGAAAAGAAATAAAAGAAGGAAAAAGAAAAGGAAATAGAACCTCCAATAATTAATATTGATTTGGAATCCAGCTCAGATGAAGAATCCCATCATAGAAATGCTTCAATAAAGTTTAAGATTTTCGTAGAATCAGACACCAATGAGGAAGAAATCAAAATATTAAAGGAAGAGTCTGAGCTATCCACACATGAAAAATTAAAAAATATGTGGACACTTTAACTTTGACTCCTCTAAATCAAAATAAAATATCTCAATTAGAGGTCAAAGTAGCCCCTAACTTATTAGGAGATGTGGGGAGGTCAGCAAAATTTTATTCTGTACCCGATCCTTCAACCTCAGAAGGAGATGTAAAGCTTGAAGAACCATCTTTCAATGAAATAATAGAACTTTTTTGTGACTGGTATTCAACTTGTGTAAAGAACTATGTGAAACATGGTTTTATCACAAATGTTTGGCCTAAAGATAAAGCCCAATGCATGAAGAGCTTATGGAATCAAAAACATAGAAATTTCCACTCCAAAGCTCGCATTGGGTTGGTATTAATGAATCATTTGATGATACAGACTATTGTTTAATGATAAGTAATCGTCAAATAGATCAACTCTTTGAAGTCTCTTATACTCTTCCAGAAGACTCATTCATAAAAACCATGGAGGAATCCAAAGATGATTTGCGTTAGAATGCACCTCCTGAATATGAGGAAGTGATAAAATCTATTATAGATGAATTAAAGGAGGTTAACCTATGAACTCCTGAGAACCCAAAATTGACTTTTATTAGCTCTTTGCTAGGTTCAAAAGATTCTGAAGAGTTAATCACTTTACTATTTATGTATAAAGATTGCTTTGCTTGGAGTTATGATGAAATGCTAAATTTATCCCAAGATGTTGTTGTACACAAACTAGGAATTAAATATGATGCTATCCCAATAAAGTAAGCTTCTAAGCGGATGTGCCTAGAAGTAGAACAACTACTGGTCATTGAAATAAAGAAACTAATTGAATCTGACATTATACGAGAAGAACAATACCCTAATTAGGTAGCTAGCATAGTTCTAGTAAAGAAGAAAATGGTTAAATACACATCTGCGTTGACTTTAGAGACCTAAACAAGGCTTGCCACAAAGATGAGTTCCCTTTGCCTATACACGAACTCATGGTCAACATAGCCTCCTCGCATGAGATATTTTCAGTTATGGATGGATCATCTGGTTATAATCAAATTAAGATGTCCCTAAAAGATGAAAAGCATACAGCATTCAGAACTCCAATAGGGATTTTCTGTTACCCGGTCATGCCATTTGGTCTCAAAAATGCGGGAACTACTCATCAAAGAGCTATGAATAGAATATTCAATCACTTGATTCATAATCAAGTCGAATGTTATATTGATGATTTAGTCATTAAAATAAAAATAAAGTAAAATCATTTTTTATAATTTACAAGTCATTTTTCAATGATTTTGCCACTATAACTCAAAGATGAATCCTCTAAAGTGTGCCTTTGGAGTGACTTCATGGAAATTCTTAAGGCTCGTAGTGCGGCATCGTGGGATAGAAATTGATCCAGAAAAGATAAAAGCTATTATAGAAATTCTACCACCTAGAAGTCTTACATAGTTAAGATCATTCTAGTGAAGGCCTACATACCTAAGGAGATTAATATCAAATTTATCTAGAAGTTGTCAACCCTTTGGAACATTACTGAAGAAAGATTCCAAATTTATTTGGGATGAAAAATGCAAAGGTATCTTCGAAAACTTAAAGTAATATCTAATGAATCCTCCTATTTTGGCTTCCCTAATTTTGGGAAAGCCATTAACTCTCTATATTGCAGCTATGGATGAATCTCTTTTGGCTTCATTAGCTCAAACAAATGAAGAAGGGAAGAAAAATGCCCTTTATTATCTAAGTCATGGGCTTATCCCAATGAAAAGGAATTATCCCCTTATTGAGATACATTGCTTAGCCTTAGTTTTTGCTGCTCAAAAACTGAGGCATTATATGCTTTCTCATAAGGTCAACCTGATTTCAAGGGTGAATCCTTTGCAATATCTCATGACCTGTCCAACATTGTCTATGCATTTAGCACAATGGTCAATGATTTTATTACAATTTGAGATCACTTATATTCTTCTTCATGCTATAAAAGGATAAATAGTGGCAGATTTCCTAGTAGCATGCCCTATACTTGAAGGGTCTCTTTAAATGATGATCTCCCAAATGAGCAGATCATAATATTAGCAGGTGAACCAAGTGCCACCTAGGAATTATACTTTAATGGTGCTTCATAATCAAGAAGACATAAAGAATCAAACTCATCCATCCCAGGGAAGGCAGAAATTGGGTTAATATTTATAACCTTAGAAAAAGGAATGATGAGATATTCATATCATTTAGCTGAGCCTTATACAAACCATGAAGCTGAATATGAAGCTCTTATTATGGGTATAGAGTTGGAAATCCTTATGGAAATTAAAAATATAAAATTTTTTGGGGATTCCCAGTTAGTTATTAGAATCTATAAGTTTTTGAATCCAAATCTCTTCAATTATCATCAATATATAATAAAATTACTTGAAAAGATTCCTATGTAACGTTGTGTAGAATATATCGCTAAGAGAATTCAATAGCAGATGTTTTGGTTAAATTAGCCAAAAAAATCATATGCCTAGAAAAAGAATCAATTTTTATAAAAGTTCAAAATCAACAAGTTTAATCTCCTATAGATTTAAACTACATTAATAGGCAAGAAGAAATATAAAGGATAGCCGCTCTTACTGAAGGTCAAATAGAATGCGATTGGAGGCAACTGTTTATTGACTATTTAAATAAGTCATTAGCAAATCAAATAAAAAAACATGTTTTTTCTTATGCATTAATCAATAATGCTTTATATGGTACGTCATTCAATCAAATGTGGCTCCGTTATTTAGACAAACTGGAAGCCCATATGGTTGTGACTGAGATACACTCTGGATTGTTTGGAGCACACCAATCTGGGCCCAAATTGAAATTAAAAATTGAGAGACTTGGGTATTATTGGCCATCGATATTAAATGATTGCATGGAGGTTGCACACTATTATCATCAATGCCAAGTACATGGTGTGGTATTACATCAACCACCCAATGTATTATACCTTACAGTTGCCTTCTGGCCTTTTGAGAGTTTGGGTACCGACATCATAGGGCCTATTGATCCTCCTTCATCATAAGGATATCATTTTATTTTAGCTGCAATAGATTATTTTTTTGAATGGGCTGAAACAGTACCACTGAAAGAAGTTAAAGCATATCATGTATTGAAATTTTTTCAAGAAAATATCATATATCAATTTGGCATTCCTCGTCGAATCATATCCAATAATGGTTCATCCTTTATATCCAAGAAAATAAATCACTTTTTAGCTAGACATAAAATTGATTGGAGATGCTCGACCAGTTATTACCCTAGGGTGAATGGATTGGCTGAGGCATTTAATAAAACATTGGTAAGAATTTTGAAAAAGATACTTGATGAAAATAAGCGATAATGTTATGAAAAGTTGGTTAAAGCCTTATGGGCCTATCGGACCATATATAGGACACCAACTCAGTCTTCACTATATGCTTTGGTTTTTGGGACTGAAGTGGTTCCTTCATTAGAAGTGCAATTGCCTTTATTAAGAGTAGTTGTTAATAATAATGTTACAGTAGATCAAAATCATAAGATTCGCTTGGAAGAACTAGATAATCTTGAAGGAAAATGATTGAAATCTCAACAAGACCTTGAATTATACAAATCATGTATGGTTCAGGCACATGATAGATTGGTTCATCCTAGAACTTTTCAAGTAGGAGACTTGGTCTTGGTTCTTAGACAACCAATCCTAGCGCATTAAAGAATCGACAACAAATTCGAGCCAACATGGGAAGGACCATTTTATTTGTGATGGTGAACGTCCAATACCACCTATCAATGGATGTTACCTAAAGAAATATTATGTGTAATTTGTAACTTGTTGCCAAATAAAAATCAATAAAATAAAAGCTTATTTCTCTTTATTGATATTGCTTCACTTTGTATCATTTATCTGGAATGTTGTAAACTCATTCGTAAATGTATTTGAAAATGAACTTTTTATCACCCTTCATGTTAGACTAATTAAGTAAGGATTGAGTTCATTAGATTCTTGCTTATTAGTCAAAACTTTTGAGGATTAGGAATTAAGTTATTTTAACTTCGTTTCCTCATCCATATCACCTGTATGATAGGATCAAGCCCTTTGTGGCACCTTTCCTATGCATGACTTGAGATAGAAGTAAGCCCTTTGTGGCACCTTTCTCATACCCTTCTAGATTTGAAGTAAGCCTTCGTGCACCATTCCCATAGGTTTGGGGCAAGCCCTTTGTGGCACCATTCTTACTTTTGTGTACATGATTCGATCAATCCATCAAGGCCCTTTTCATGTAACACTTGTGAGTTAGATTGGATCAAGTCTTTATGACCCTTTTCTAATAGCCAGAAAGATATATGTCTCCAGTCTACATTCTTTCTAATCATCTAGAAGTAAGTCCCTAGTCACCATTCTACCTTTGTTTACATTATTTGATCAAGCCATCAAGGCCCTTTTCATGTTACACAGGCGAGTTAGATTGGATCAACTCTTTACGACCCCTTTTTAATAGCTAAAAAGATTTAAGTCCCCAGTCAACATTCTTTCTAATCATCTAAGAGTAAGTCTCTAGTTGCCATCCTACCTTCATGTACATGATAGGATTAAGCTATCAAGGCCCCTTTCATGTTACACAGGCGAGTTAGATTGGATCAAGTCTTTATGACCCCTTTCTAATAGCCAGAAAGATATAAGTCCCCAGTCAGCATTCTTTCTAATCATCTATGAGTAGGTCCTCAGTCAGTATCCTACTTTTGTGTATATGATTGGATCAAGCCATCAAGGCCCCTTTCATGTTACACAGGCAAGTTAGATTGGATAAAGTCTTTATGACCCATTTCTAATAGACAGAAAGACATAAGTCCCCAATCGGCATCCTATCTTTGTGAACTTGATTGGATTAATCCATCAAGGTCCCTTTCATGTTACACAGGTGAGTTAGATTGGATCAGGTTTTTATGACCCCTTTCTAATAGCAAGAAAAATATAAGTCCCCAGTCAGCATTCTTTCAAATCATCTAGGAATAAGTCCTTAAGTCGGCATCCTACCTAGGAGTAAGTCCCTAGTTGGCTTTCTATTCAAAGAATTAAGAAATGGAATCAAGCCATTGAAAGCCCCAATTTTTTTGTACTACTTAAACAGGATTAAGTCCATGTGAACCATGTTTAGTAGTCAAAGTGCTGCTGATTAGGATCAAGAATTTTAAGCCTCTTCTACCCGGCATAACTTTTGAGGATTGGATCATGTCTTTAAAGACCCCTCTCCTCTTTTCAGCTAACTAGGATGGATCATGCCCTTAACGGCCCCATCATATTAGCTAAACACATGGATCACCACTATTCTCAAGTAAGAGTAAGTCCCCTGAAGGCACCTTCCTTGAGCATAGTGATTACATTAGGGTTAGACCATTCTTTGGGACTACTCCTAATAGCATTCCTCTTCATCCTATAACTTAATGAAAGTTAAGTTTCTAGGAATGAATCACACTCCAAAGAAAAGATAGGTTTACATGTGCCTATCATTCACAATCAAAATCAAAACAAAATTCTAAGTCAAAAAATCAAAATCATGAATGGGAACCCTGAGTTTATACTTATATGTTGATCAATTTTGTCAACACCAATATATGTAGTGTATTCATCAATTTTTATTTATTTATTTTAGGGTTATTTATTTTTATTTTTATGTTTTATTTTTTATTTTTACGTTTAGGTTTAGATTTTTATTTTATTTTCTTTGGTTTAGGTTTTAGGTTTTTATTTTATAGTTTAAGATTAGGTTTATTTTTTGTTTATTTTATTTTATTTAAGTTTTTCAATCTTAGGTTTATTTTAATTTTTAGTTTCATTTAGATTTTTATTTATTTATTTTTAGTTTATTTTTAGTTTTAAATTTTATTTTATTTTAGGTTTAGGTTTAAGTTTTAGTTTAGATTTTTATTTTATTTTGTTATTTTATTTTATTTAGGTTGAGGTTTTAGGTTTTATTTAGTTTAGGTTTATTTTTTTAGGTTTTCAGTGTTTAGGGTTTAGGGTTTCAGATTTAGGGTTTAAGGTTTTTTAGTGTTTAGGGTTAAGGGTTTAAGATTTAGTATTTAGGGTTAAGGGTTTTTTTCTTATAAAAAAAGTGAAGTAAACTGATAGGTTTAGGTTTATTTAGGGTATTATGTTTATTTTATATTTTTATTTAGGTTTATTTTTTATTTTTAGATAGTTTAGTTTATTTATTTTATGTTTATTTATTTTAGGTTATGTTTTTTATTTCAGTTTATTTTTTAGGTTTAGGTTTACGTTTATGTTTAATTTTTAGTTTAATTTTATTTTTAGTTTATTTTTTAGGTTAGGTTTAATTTTTTTAATTTTAGGTTTAGGTTTAGGTTTTTATTTTAGGTTTATTTTTAGGTTTTATTTTTTAGTTTAGGTTAAAGTTTATTTTTAATTTAATTTATTTCTTTTAGTTTAGATTTAGTTTATTTTAGGTTTATGTTTTATTCTTTTTTGTTCAGTATATTTTAGTTTAGGTTTAGGTTTATTTTATTTTGTTTAATTTATTTTTATTTTAGGTTTACATTTTTTAGTTAAGGATTTAGGTTTTAGTTTTTATTTATTTTTAGGTTTATTTTTTAGGTTTAAATTTTTATTTCGTTTTTATTTTATTTCATTTAAAGTTTATTTTATTTTTATTTTAAATTTAGTATTTATTTTATTTTTAGGTTTAGTTTATATTTTTATTTTATTTTTTTATTAGTTGATGTTATTTTATTTTTAGGTTTAGGTTTAGGTTTTAATTTAGGTTTTTATTTTATTTTATTTTTTTTTTTATTTAGGTTTCGGTTTTGTTATATATTTTATGTTTAGGTTTTATTTAGTTTAGGTTTAGTTTCTTAGGTTTTTAGGGTTTAGGGTTTAGGGTTTAGTTTTTAGGCTTTAGGGTTTAGGTTTTTTATGGTTTAGGGTTTAAGGTTTTGGGTTAGCTTAGGATTTAGGGTTTACGATTTTTTTAATTAAGTAAACTAGTTGGTTTAGGTTTATTTAGTTTATTTTTTATTTATTTTATTTTATTTTATTTATTATTTTTATTTTTGCTTATTTTTTATTTTTATTTAGTTTTGTTTATTTATTTTTGGTTTATTTATTTTAGTTAATGTTTTTTTATTTTAATTTATTTTTTGGGTTTAGGTTTATTTTTTAGTTGAGTTTTATTTTTGTTTTATATTTTTGGTTTAGGTTATATTTTTATTTTTAGGTTTCGATTTAGTTTTTTATTTTACTTTTTTAGGTTTAGGTTTAGGTTTTTATTTTAAGTTTATTTTTAGGGTTTTTTTTATTTTAGGTTTATGTTTATTTTTAGTTTATTTTATTTTATTTAGTTTAGGGTTTAGGTTTAGTTTATTTTAGGCTTAAGTTTAGGTTTTATTTATTTTAGTTTAGGTTTAGGTTTATTTTATTTTGTTTATTTTAATTTTATTTTAGGTTTAGTTTTTCTTTGTTTAGGGTTTAGGTTTTATTTTTTATTTATTTTTAAATTTTATTTTTATGTTTATTTTTTAGGTTTCAATTTTTAATTAGTTTTTATTTTATTTTATTTTAGGTTTATTTTATTTTTATTTTATGTTTAGTTTTTATTTTATTTAGGTTTTCTATTCTGAGGATTATTTTACTTTTTTGTTTAGTTTAGGTTTTAAATAATTTATTTTAGTTAATTTTTATTAGTTTATTTTATTTCATTTTTATGTTTTGGTTTAGGTTTTAGTTTCAATTTTATTTATATTTTTTATTTTTTATTTCAATTAGGTTATAGGTTTTATTTATTTATTTTATTTTTAAGTTATATTTTGTTTAGGTTTTGGTTTTTAGGTTTTTGGGGTTTAGTGTTAAGGGTTTAGGGTTTAAGGTTTAGGGTTTAGGGTTTTAGGGTTTTGGGTTTAGGGTTAGGGTTTAGGGTTTAGGGTTTAGGGTTTAGGGTTTAGTGTTTAGGGTTTAGGTTTAAGGTTTTATTTTTTTTTTTTTTTTTATTTTATTTTATTTTTTTATTTTTAGGGTTTAAGGTTATGTTAAGGTTTATGGTTAGTTTAGGGTTTAGGATTTAAGGTTTAGGCTTTCAAGTTTAGTTTTTTTAGTGTTTAAGGTTTATGGTGGTTTATGGTTAGTTTAGGGTTTAAAGTTTTAGGGTTTAGGGTTTAGGGTTTAGAGTTTATGGTTTATGGTTTAGGGTTAGTTTGGAGTTAAGATTTAGGGTTTGTGGTTTATGGTTTAGGGTTTTTAAGGGTTTAGGGTTTAGATTTGAGGGTTTAGAGTTTAGGGGTTTAGGGTTTAGGGTTTAGGGTTTAGGATTTAGGTTTTTGGGTTTTGGGGTTTAGGGTTTAGGGTTTAGGGTTTAGGGTTTAGAGTTTTGGGTTTAAAGTTAGTTTTAGGATTTAGGGTTTAGGGTTAGGATTTTGTTTTTTATTTTTAATTTTATTTTTTTTATTTTTTAAATTAAGTAAATTGGAAGGTTTAGGTTTATTTAGTTTTTTTTTTATTTTTTTAGTTTTTTTATTTTTTATTTTGATTTATGTTTATTTATTTTAATTTAGGTTTTTTATTTTGTTTTATTTTTTAGTTTTAGGTTTAGGTTTAGAATTATTTTTTAGTTTAGTTTTATTTTTATTTTATTTTTTAGGTTTAGGTTTTATTTTGATTTTTAGGTTTAAGTTTAGTTTTTATTTTATTTTTTTATGTTTAGGTTTTACGTTTTCATTTTTGGTTTATTTTTATGTTTTGTTTTTTTATTTAGGTTTATGTTAATTTTTAGTATATTTTATTTTATTTAGTTTGGGTTTAGGTTTAGTTTATTTTAGGTTTAGGTTTAGGTTTTATTTATTTTAGTTTATGTTTAGGTTTTTTTTATTTTCATTATATATTTTTATTTTAGGTTTAGAATTTTATTTATTTTTAAGTTTTAAGTTTTTAGGTTTATATTTTTTACATTATAAGATTACATTAAATTTTTGGTTGTGTATAAGTCTACATTATGAGCCTAAGAACTCTTGCTTACTTAGGGATCGATATCTCTGAACTCCAAAAATAAAAGATGATTTTGAGAGGATTCAATAAACAAGGCGAGAGGGCCTTGTGGTGTTTAATTTTGGATATATGGGGGGTGGGACACCACACAGATCATAAGGGGGGTGGGGTACTTCTTTAGGAGATCGGATACAACATTGAGGTATGATGTTCTATCTCGAAAGATAGAGGCATCACCCTATAATTGACCTAATCACATAATAAGAACTCCTAAGGCACGTTGGGTCTTCGAATGTACCTGAGATTTTTCCCCTACTTTTACCTGGATGACTAAAGTAAGTTTTTTATTAAACCAGATTCTTAAGTTCCCAATGGAGGTAAGCCTCCATAGTTAATTACATCTTAAGAAATGAAATTTTCTAATAATATTATTGTTTAAAGATGACAATTATCATCTCTAAATATTTCAAGATTAGACTATCAAAGGATTTGTTGTATTTTGAAAATCAATTAGGAAAGTTCAAGGAGAAGACTTATTTTTGGAATCCAAATGAAATAAGTAGGAAATGCTCATGATACTAGGAAGCCTGGCCTTTATAATTTTGAAGTTGAGGAGATTTATATGTTTTGAGTTGAAATTTAATTAGATTACTAAGGCTTACAATCCACTAACACAAAGTTATGGGAATGTTTAAGAGTTGAGGATATATGCTTGTAGTTCGAAGGAAATAGCTACCCCAGATCCTAAATCTAGGAGCTTTAGTACGGGCTAAAGCATGACCTAAATCTAAGCGACAGGTGGACAGAAGAGTTTACCTCCACAAGAGAGAATAAATTGTTCGACTTCTGTACTTATAACCACCTGAAGTGGCTGCCAGGTAACTCCTCCTATGATTTTAAACTCATGTAGTCCGATCTTATGAATTGCAAGATAGCTAGGGTAGTTATTTAATTAGAAAGAGACAAAAGTCTTAAACATACTCCCTAAGAGACTAGAGTATTAGGGGTATGAGCATATGGCTTAATCTATAGATTCAAAATATTTTTAAATTTTATTTCATTTTAGACCCATTATTTTGATAGAGGCTATAGGATTTCTTATGCCTAAATGCATGATGAAATAGGTTACAGGTCAAATCAGCTAGAAGAAGGTGTTCTCCACCAGAAGGGATGCCCTCACAGGTCAAGCATTCCTTTATCGTGCATGGATGCAGATCCTTCATGCTCAAAACAGAAAGAATATGCATGCATGATGTGAAACATACAACCATATAGCTAAGGGGTTGCTAAATCTTTTAATTATTTTATTTATGTCTTAGGTTTTATGACTAGGTTATGAGTTGTTTAAAATTTAGTTATAAGTGCTTAGTTGGGTAGAAAATTTATTTTTATCCTAAGAGCCAAATCATATCCATGCCATACATTAAACCATCAATCATTTAAGAAACTATGAAAGGCATGGCTTCCTAATGCATGATGTAAACATAACATCAAATAATTATATAAACTATCATAAAAGAATAAATCATCATGTCGGTGCCGTACACCCAAGAGATAAAAGATGGGTAGTTGAGCTTTACCTTTATACAACCTGGAGCATGAAAGAATAATTAAAATTGTATTAAATGTTATGGGGGACTTCTTTATTCATATCTCCATTTTTGATTTGGTTCCTTCTTTAATTTGGATGGTGCTTGCTTCAAAGGCTTCACGGGGCACCCTAGGACAAACCCTTCTTGCCATTTCTCAACCTAATCTCTCATAGCACTAATCCTAATTTCTATTGCAAAAATTATATTTATGTCCGAAAAGTAAATCCAACTACACTAGCAAAATAAAGGTTAGCTAAATATATATATAATCCCAAGAAGTTGTATTTATAATTTAGACTTAGCATCTTACACATGGGTAACTAATCCCACCTGTCCTAACTTGGATTATGCTTAAGGATTTAAGCAACCTGCAAAAAGAGCATTCACATTTATTTTTAAGCATCCCTTAAGCATAATCCCCTATAGAAAATATGATTAGGCTAATATTATCCTATCATCTAGTCTATGAAGCATACACCCTAACATCCAATCTAAACTAATACATGATAAAACAAAACATACATAACACCATACACTATCCTAACTTAGAGCTAGAAGTGGTGACTTAATTCCAATGTGTGTATTAAGGCTTATGTGGTAAGTGTTATTAGGAATTATTGTTGTATTTTCTAAGTGTAGAAGGATTTAATTTAATAGAAAAGGTTGATTTCACTTGAAGTAGTTTAATTGATTTGAGAATTTTAATTTTTGTTTTCTATTGTTTCATTTCATTACACTTAGCAACTAAGTGTTACAAAGAGAGGAAAAGAGGATTGCCCTCTTTCATCCCTACATTAAGTCACATTCTAAAGTATATTAATTTTATATAGTTATCTTTAGTGAATGTCTTATTAAATGATGTAATTAATCCTAAGTTTAGGTTCACTTTAAATAATCCTAATCAAAATGAAAGGCATCTTAAGATTAATTTAATTCAATTACTACCACATGACATATATTAAATCATTTATTTCCATCACATGTAACATGCATATGATTTAATCTTAAGTGTATCTATACATGCAACATATTTTAGCACACTTAAATGATGAATGTATGTGTATGTTTAGAATTTATATTTTATTTGATTGAATTATTTAAACATATTAATTTAAAACTTTATCCAAATTCTTATACAAAAAGGACATAAGAATGAAATTAAATAGGCATGTGTCATTGTTAAACTAAGGAAGTGAGCTAATCAAATTACCTCCTTGGAGCTAGCTAAATCCTCATATTCTCAAGATGTCCAGACTATTTACCCATTTGCATTCAAACATATGTAAATTCATATTCATGAGCATAGGAAGTAAGCTCCAAATCATATGGCTAATTAATTCAACCACTTAGTCAATTATGAATGCATGCAATTTTAATGTAAAATGGGATATCCATTTACTAATCATATATACATATACATGTTCAAATATATTAGGCAAGTATGTGTCATTATTAAACTGGGGAAGTGAGGTAATTAAATGACCTCTTTGGGGCTAACTAAAGCCTTGTATTCTCAGGATGTCCAGACTATATACTTGCTTAGGTTCTGCTTTTGATTTAGTTTGATTTAGTTTTGATGATTTAAATGTATATTTTATTTAAATTTGTGAAGATGATTGAAAATATGGTTGATTTGATAGAAAATCAATTGAGTTTAACCTGATTTGGATTAAGATTTGGCAAAGTTCATGGGATAGGTCATATAGCTTAGGAAGGGTTTTGATTTAATTTGATTTAGTTTGATTTAGTTTTGATGATTTGAATGTAGATTTGATTTAAATTTAGTAGGATGATTGAAGATATAAATTGATTATGAGAAAATAAATTGATTTTGGATTGATTTGGATTAAGATTTGGCTAAGTCCATGCGATAGGTCATATGGCTTAAGAAGGCTTTCAAGTTTGGAATTGATCATGGGCTTCAATCATTTGGTTTTGGAATTTGGGTTTGGATTTGGATTTGAATTTGATCTTTGAATTGAACTTGAGGTATAGTTTGAGAAGTTAAACATGGATTGGATTTGGGTTGTAGGGTAGGTGGATTATCCTAATCCCTAAGGCATAACCTAATCCTATGGTTAAACCTTCTAAGTCTTTAGGCTTAGGTTAAGTGTTTACCTAATTGTTATAACTGTCTTATGACTAGGGAAGTCTTAGTGTCTAGAATACTCCTAAGTCTAAGATGGGATGATTGAATCCGCACTCCAAAAGTGAGGTCAATCGGCCATAAGCTGCATAGTGTTGTCCTTGGAGATAGATGATTAGAAGACCAAAGCAAAGTTTTACATTATAGACTAGGATACATCTTTCAAGTCTTTACTTGGGGACCTTGGATACATGAGAACAACATAGTTCCATCCTCTCTACATCAGTGTATGAAGTTTTTGAGAGGTGGGATCATTTACTGTGTCAAAGGAGATCTCAAGCCAGTTATAGTTTATGAGGTTGGCATATATTAGGATGCAGCTTACTACCTCCCTCAAAATCAACAAGTCTATTCTCATGAACTTGGCCAAAGTTTAAAAATAAAAGAAAATGAAAAACAAAAAGAAAAATAAAGAGAAAAAGAAAAAATAAGAAAAGAGAAAATGAAAAAAAAAATAAAAGGGAGCTGAAATAGACTTGGAGGTGGAAGTAGAGCCTGACATTAGATTCCACCCATAGTTACTCCATTTAAACATCTTGGTAGGATGACCTGACTTCCACTAGACAGAGGAAGAGGCTAGTTTAAAGGCAATCCCAGGGGTAGAAAACCTCTTTATCGGCCACCCAATAGAAGATATGTCCCTGCTACTAGGAGTACGCATGCTATCCATATAGACTTAGAATCTAGTTCATAGGTAGAGTCTTATATGTTTAAAATACCAGCCAGCTCTTCTCAGTAGTAGATTCTCTTGGGGGTGACACTTGAGCCACATAGTGAAGAAGACTGGGATTCAAAGAAAAGCATAAGTGTATCCAAGTCTATATGTGAAACATTTAGGCATCAGTTGGGAACCTTAGCTCTATCCCTAATTTCCTCTCAAAAAGTTGAGGGTTTGATAATTAAGGAAGCCCCTAAGTCATCCACAAGTGTGAAGACTCGAAGGTTCATTTTGGGAGCATTATCCTCAAGTCAAGAAGTTGATGTAGAACTTGAGGATGATTCATATAAAGCTTTAATAGAATTAACTTTTGATTGGTACTTACCTTATGTTCATAATTTAGCAAAGAAGGGGTTAATCCCACATACTTGGTCAAAGTACAGGTTAGACTTCTTTGAAAGAATATGGAAGAATAAATGCAAAACTTTTAAATCAAGACCAAGACTAGGATTCGATACAGTGGGTACATTCAATGATGATGATTACTGCTTAGTCATCACTAATCATTTAGAATCTGATAGGCTCTTTTCAAATTATATTAATTCATATGAGAAGCTGTGCTTAGAAACTTCAGATCATCCAAATGATTTTGAAATCAAAGATGCACCGCCAGAGTTCGAAGAAGAGATCAATTCAACCATTGACGAGCTCAAGGAAATCAACTTTGGAACCGAAGAAGATCCATGCCCGATATACATCTGTTCTTTGTTGAATGAAATTGAAACCAATGACTTAGAGAGGCTATTGACTGAGTTTAAGGACTTCTTTGCATGGAGTTATGAAGAGATACCTGGATAGGCTCTTAACGTAGCAATCCATAAACTAGAAATAGAGTTTACTGTTAACCCTATCAAGCAAGCTCCTAGATGCATACGATTAGACATAGAAAAATAAGTGATTTATGAAGTCAAGAAACTGATCGATGCTGGCTTCATCCGGGGAGAAAAATACCCTACCTGGTTAGCCAACATCTTCCTAGTTAGGAGAAATAATGGCCAATTTCACATATGTGTCAATTTTCAAGATTTAAATGAAGCATGTCCAAAAGATGAATTTCCACTACCAATCCTGGAGCTGATGGTGGAGATTGCTTCATCTCATGTAGTCTTCTCTTTAATGGATGGCCTATCTAGATATAACCAAGTAAAGATGGGCTTTAAGTTGAAAGAAATAATGCTTGTAGAACCTCGATCAAAATCTATTACTATAAGTTCATACCTTTCAGCCATAAAAATGCCAGTTCTACATACCAGTGAGCTATGACTCGAATCTTTGATGAAGTTATTCATCATCAAGTCGAGTGCTAAGTCGATGATCTCATGGTTAAAAGTAGAGAAAAGAAAGACCATCTCTTTGACTTGAGAGTAGTTTTTAAAGAGTTAAGACAATTTAACCTCAAAATGAACCCCCTGAAGTGTGCATTCAAATTAGCTTCAAGGAAAGTCCTGGTGGTTTTTTCTGACACCAGGGAATCAAAATCAATCCGGAGAAGATCAAGTCAATATTATAAATTCAACCCCCAAAAGTTTAACTCAACTCAAATCATTCCAAAGGTGGTTGGCATATCTAAGATGCTTTATATCCAACCTATCGGGAAGATATCAGACATTCTCAGTGCTTATCAAAAAGGATGCCAAGTTCAAGTGGGATGATAAGTGGGAGCATGCCTTCGAAGTCACCAAACACGGCCTTTGCCGTTCGCGACCTATCCTGACAAGCTCATACTTTACACTACTACCTTAGACGACTCCATGGTGCTTTGTTGCCCCAACCAATGACGAAAGGAAAACACACTCTACTACCTCAGCTATCATCTAATCCTTGCTGAGGCTAATTATCCACCCATTGAAAAGCATTACATAGCTTTAACTTTTGCATCCCAAAAACTACAACACTACATTATTCCTCATAAGGTGAACTTAATCTCTAGAATCAATCCACTATAGTATCTCATGACATAGTAGATGCTATCTAGTTGGTTGGCACGATGGTCCATTATCCTCTTACAGTTTAACATTACCTTCACACCCTCTTGTGTGGTTAAAGGATAAACACTAGCAGATTTCTTAGCAGCACACCTACTTCCTACTGACTCTTCGCTTAGTGATGATCTCCCTAATGAACAAATCATGAACTTAGGGGATACTAGAATTCACCACTGGGAGATATACTTCGATGGTATGACTTCCTCTCAAAGAGGGGAATAACCATAATCTATTATTCCAGAAAAGCCCGGGGTAGGAATAATTCTCTTAACTCCGGGCTATTATGTGATGAGATTCTGATATCATATGTCCAATCCTTGTAACAATAATGAAGCTGAATATGAGGCTCTGATTGCCAATCTGGAGTTAACCATTACTCTAAGCATCTAGAACATCAACATCTTTGAGGATTCTCAGCTAGTTATCAACCAATTCGCTAAGTCCTATAAGGTTATAAATCACAATCTCTATCACCACCATAAGTACACAATGGAGTTATTGGTAGAAATCCCAGGTTACCAATTATAAGATTCCTCAATGAGAGAACATCGTAGTGTATGCTTTAGCCAAGCTTGCCAAAGAGTTGGAATGTTCAGAGGATGATTCCAAATCAATAAAGGTCTAAAATAGATAAGTCTTATCCCTTATTGATACTGAACTCATCAAAAAGTACTCTCTTGAAGGGGAGGTTTCCATTGCCAAGAAGGACGAGGAGTTAGATTGGAGGCAACCATTCTTGGATTACCAAAATAAAGGCCAACTGCCTCAAGAGAAGTCCCAAGCCCATTAGATTAAACAAAGAGCACTTTCCTATGCTCTTGTGGATGGTGTCTTGTGCCCGTGGATTTTCGATCAGATGTGGTTACGTTGTTTAGAAAGCATGAAGCCCATAAGATCATGACCGAGGTACACTCGAGGTTATGGGGAGCCAACTAATTCGGTCAAAAGATGAAAGACAAGATCAATATATTAGGATACTACTTATCATTGATGATCAAAGATTGCATGGATACAGCTAGGCGATGCCACCATTGTTAAATACATGGTGTGATCCTACACTAACCACCAAACATTCTACATCCTACATTGGCATCATTGCCATTTGAGTGTTGGCATACTGACATAGTGGGTTTGATTCTTCTAAGGCTCATCTGTTCATCTTAGCTTCTACTGACTACTATTCCAAATGGGCAAAGGAGATTCTAGTCAGAGAGGTCATATCTCAGTATGTGCTCCCATTTTTAGAAACCATATTGTATATAGGTTCAGAGTGCCTCGATGAATTATATCTGATAATGGTACTGCATTCAAGAGCACCGAGATCAATAACATTTCCTAGAGACATAGCTTAGATTTTAGATATTCTACCATCAACTACCCGAGAGAAAATGATTTAGGAGAAGCCTTCAACAAAACACTCATCCAATTACTAAAGAAGACACTTGACAATAATAAGTGATAGTGGCTTGAGCAGTTAGTTGAAGCCTTGTGGGCTTACCGCACCACATATAGAACTCCAACTCAGTCTACTCCTTTCTCCTTAGTGTATGGGTCCAAAGCCATTCTACCATTAGAAGTCAAAGTCACATCATTAAGGATAGCTATGGGTAGCAAGATCACAATAGAGGAGAATGCCAAGTTGTAGTTAGTAGACCTCGAAGGTTTGGAGGAGAGATGCCTACGGGCATGCTAAAATCTCAAGTTGTACAAAGCTAAAATGATTCAAGCTCACAATAAGTTAGTCCATCCAAGAGCTTTTCAAGTAAGAGAGCTTAGTTTAGTTCTAAGGAGATTGATTGTTATCCGTTGTAAGAAGGGAGAAAAGTTTGAACCCACTAGGGAAGGCCCTTTTTCAATATAGAAGGCCTAGCACAGCCATTGAAACAATTCCATTTTGGATGTAAAATTGTTATTATTTTCTATTAGAAATGGTGTAAAATAGCATAATTTTGGTGTTGCTTCTTGGTGTGTGCTGTATATTTGGCCAAATTCTTCCATCTCAACCTTCAAATTAACAATTTTATGAGTTTTGACCCAACGTATTATAAAAATGTAAAACATACTAAAATGTACAATAACATTTAGTAACACACCACTACATTCATATATATGTGTATTTATATTGTTATGTACATTATATTTTAATATGCTTTCATATAATATATTATCTTACATTACACCTTAAAATGAATCACTTTAAGGAAAAAATTTATAAAATTTGGTTGAAAAAAGAACATTTATTTTGGATGCAAAATTCCATCCTTTTAATTAAATGACACACCATAGCACACCCCCAATGATGTTCCCTAAACCTTACCTTAAATTTGGCCAAATCCCATCATTTCAGCCTATAAATCAGTATTTTTATGAATTATACTAGTACAAACTCTACTACATCATACTATAAGAAACTAAAATATGCTAAACAATAAGTAGTAATGCACAATAGTATGTTATAATGCATGATGATACACTATGTTATGGAATCCTATATTATAATACACAAACATATTATATTATATTAAAGTATATATCACATCGCAAGGGATTGCTTAAGATAAAAAATCATAAAATTAGTCTAAATAATAATAAACTATATATTTTAGTCAGTATCACTTACATATTTTAAATTGAAATAATATATTATGATTCCATGCTCTACCTATTAAGATTTTGGCTAAATTCCACCATTTTAAAGTCTAAATCAACATTTTTATAAATAATGCTAGCGTAGGCTCGACTGCATGATTGTAAAATACTGAAAGATTTTAAAATGCCCAGCATAATATATTATGATATATGATGTTATACTATGCTACAAGATATAATATTTATTTTGAACATAAAATCTTACTTTTTAAACTACAACCTAATTCCCACTTCAAATTTAACAAATATCATCATCTGATTTATTAATTAAATGTAATTATGATTTATATTAATATAGACTATAGGGCACAATACCATAATATACTAAAACATTTCAAAACATCTTATAACATCCAAAAACACATCAATATATGCTCAAATATATGATGCTACATTATACTATATGGTAATATAATATGATTTAGGGTTAGGGTTTAGGTATTCAAATCATTAAGGGAAAGTCTCTTGAAGCCATTTTCATTAGATACCTTAACTATGTTAGGATTAGGTCATTCTTTAGATCTACTCCTAATGATAACTTTATTCAAGGTTTATGGTTTAAGGTTTAAGGTTTAAGGTTAGTTTAGGGTTTAGGGTTTTAGGGTTTAGGTTTTGGTTTTGGGTTTAGGTTTAGGGTTTAGGGTTTAGGGTTTAGGGTTTAGGGTTTAGGGTTTAGGATTTAGGGATTTGGGTATGGGGTTGCCTTTTTAGGGTTTAGTGTTTAGGGTTTAGGGGAGTTTAGGGTTTAGGGTTTAAGTTTTAGGTTTAGGGTTTTAGTTTTAGTTTAGGATTTAGGGTTTAGGGTTTAAGGCTTAAAGTTTAACTTTTTTTTAATAAAGAATAAATTATGATTCAACATTTATTCTTTTTAATTTCATCAAGCAAGTAGGACCCCAAATTTTCTAAGACACAAACGATGACATAGATAAAAAAATGAGCACCCATATAGTAAATCAAAAACCCTAGATAAGTAGAATCATCTCTATTATAAAGACAGTTCCATAAGCAACAGATGGATTGATCATTCTTCTATTTCTCTAATTCCCATCAGAACAACCCAACCTCTTGAGTAGCGAGATCCGCCATTATATCCCCAATCTCTCCCTCTGCCACCACCATGATTGTAACCTCTATCACTCCTCCCACCTCCATAATCACCATTGCTCCGAGCACCACCTCCATATCCACAAGCACCTCCAGATCCTCCACCACTACTGTGATAATCGTCGCCTCTGTCGTTACCTCCAATGACAGATTTAGATTGAGCCTAGTTGACGGTAATGTTTCTGCCATCAAGGTTCTTCCCATTCTTAGGGTTTAGGCTTAGTTTAAGGTTGAGGTTTGAGGGTTAGTTTATTGTTTAGGGCTTAGGGTTAGTTTAGGGTTTAGGGTTTAATATTTACGATTTAGGGTTATTGATTTTAGAGTTTAGGGTTTAGGGTTTAGTGTTTAGGGTTAGTGTTTTAAGGTTTAGGGTTTTGGTTTTAGGGTTTAGGGTTTAGGGTTTAGGGTTTATGATTTAGGGTTTAGAGTTTAGGGCTTAGGGTTTTAGGGTTTATGGTTTAGGGTTTAGGGTTGTAGGTTTAGGGTTAGTTTTAGGATTTAGGGGGTTTTTTACTTAAGTAATCCAGTAGGTATAGGTTCATTTAGTTTATTTAGTTTTATTTATTTATTTGAGTTTATTTTATTTTTTTATTTTTATTTAGGTTTACTTTTTATTTTCATTTATTTTAGTTTATTTATTTTTGGTTTATTTATTTTTTTTAGGTTTTTTATTTTAGTTTATTTTTAAGGTGTACGTTTATTTTTTGTTGAGTTTTATTTTTATTTTTGTTTTAGATCTATGTTTAATTTTTTTATTTTTAGGTTTATGTTTAGGTTTCTATTTTATTTTTTTAGGTTTAGGTTTTAGTTTTTTATATTGGGATTATTTTTAAGTTTTATTTTTTAATTTAGTTTTGGGTTTATTTTTAGTTTATTTTACTTAGTTTAGGTTTAGGTTTAAGTTTAATTTATTTTAGGTTTAAGTTTAGGTTTTATTTATTTTAGTTTAGTTTATTATAGTTTAGGTTTAGGTTTATGTTATTTTATTTATTTTTTTATTTTAGGTTTAGGTTTTTTTTAGTTTAGGGTTTAGATTTTATTTTTTATTTATTTGTTGGTTTTATTTTTAGGTTTATTTCTCAGGTTTAAGTTTTTATTTAGTTTTTATTTTATTTTATTTTAGGTTTATCTTTATTTTATTTTATTTTAGTTTTTATTTTATTTTTATTTTATTTAGTTAGTTTCATTTTTTTATTTTTTAGTTTAGTTTTTATTTTTTATTTTATTTTTTTTAGTTTTAGGTTTAGGACTGGGTTTTGGTTTTAGTTTATGTTTTTATTTTATATTATTTTTTATTTATTTTGGTTTAGGTTTATTTATTCATTTTATTTTTAAATTTTATTTAGTTTAGCTTTAGGCTTTAGCTTTTTAAGGTTTAGGGTTTAGGGTTTATGGTTTAGGGTTAGTTTAGGGTTTACAATTTAGGGTTTGGGTTTAGGGTTTAGGGTTTAAGGTTTTAAAGTTTTGGCATTAGGGTTTTAGGTATGGGGTTTAAGTTTTAGTTTAGGGTTTAAAGTTTTTTTTTAATTGAGAACAAATTCAAATTCAACATTTCTTCTTTTTTGTTTCATCAAGCAAGTAGCACCCCAAATTTTTTAAGGCATAAGCAACATAGATAAAAAATGAGCACCCATAGAGCAAATCAAAACCCTAAATAAGTACAACCATCTCTAGTATTAAAACACAGTTCCATAAGCAGCAGATCGGATCGATTGTTTTTCAGTTTCTCTAGCTTTCATCAGAACCACCCCCGCCTCTCAAGTAGCGGGATCCACCATCATATCCCTGATCTCTCCCTCTGCCACCACCACAGTTGTAACCTCTGTCACTCCTCCCACCTCAATAACCACCACTTATCCAACCACCACATCCATATCCACCAACAACTCTAGATCCTCGACCACCATTGTCATAATCGCCTCCACCATTGCCTCCACCGCTAGATCCATATTGAGCCTAGTTGACGGTGATGTTCCTGCCATTAAGGTTCTGCCCATTCTTAGTGTTTAGTGTTGGTCTAGGGTTTAGTGTTTAGGGTTAGTTTAAGTTTTAGGGCTTAGGGTTTGGGGTTTATGGTTTAAGGTTAGTTTAAGATTTAGCAAATAGGGTATATGGTTTGGGATTTAGGGTTTAAGGTTGTAGGTTTTAGGGTTTAGGGTTTACTGCTTAGGGTTTAGGGTTTATGGTTTAGGGTTTTAGGGTTTAGGTTTTAGGATTTAGGGTTTAGGGTTTAGTGTTTAGGGTTTAGGGTTTTAGGGTTTAAGTTTGTAGGTTTAGGGTATTAGGTTTAGGGTTTAAGGTTTTTTTAATTAAGTAAACCAGTTTAGTTTATTTAGTTTATTTTTAAATTGTTTGAGTTTATTTTATTTTTAATTCTTATTTAGGTTTATTTTTTTATTTTGTTTAGTTTATGTATTTTAGGTTTATATATTTTAGTTTAGGTTTTTTATTTTTTGTTTCTTTTTTTTATGTTTAGATTTATTTTTATTTGAGTTTTATTTTTATTTTATTTTTAATATTTATGATTTATTTTCTATTTTTGAGTTTAGGTTTAGGTTTTTATTTTATTTTATAAGTTTAGGTTTTAAGTTTACATTTTAGGTTTATTTTTAAGTTTTTTTTTAGTTTAGGTTTAGGTATATTTTTAGTTTATTTTATTTTATTTAGTTTAGGTTTAGGTTTAGGTTTAGGTTTAGGTTTAGTTTATTTTAGGTTTTATTTATTTTAGTTTAGTTTATTTTTGTTCAGGCTTATTTTATTTTTTTTATTTCATTTTTATTTTAGGTTTGGTTTTTTTTTTAAAATTTAGGGTTTAGGTTTTATTTTTTATTTATTTTTAGTTTTATTTTTAGGTTTATTTTTTAGGTTTAGGTTTTTATTTAGTTCTTATTTTATTTTATTTTATTTTAAGTTTATTTTATTTTTATTTTACATTTAGTTTTTATTTAATTTAAGTTTTTTATTACTAAGTTTTTTAATCTTAGGTTTATTTTATTTTTTTAGTTTATTTTATGTTTTAATTTATTTTATTTTAGTTTATTTTAATTTTTTATTTTATTTTATTTTTAGGTTTAGGTTTAGGTTTTAGTTTAGGTTTATATTTTATTTAGGTTTAGGTTTATTTATTTATTTTATTATTAGCCTTTTTTTTTAGTTTAGGCTTTAGTTTTTAGGTTTTAAAGATTTAGGGTTAAGGGCATGTTTGGAGGGTAGGATTAGTTTAGGGTGTTTAGTGTTTAGGCTTTAGGGTTTGGGATGAGGAGGATTTAACAAGTTAAGGTTAGGTTAGGGTAAGGGGTAGGGGAAGAGGTTGGAGGGTTTTAGGGTTTAAGTTTGGGTAGGGTTTAGGTTTTAGTGGAAGGATTAGGGTATGGTCAATAGATGGGTGGTGTGGCTCAGGTTATTGTTTATTTAAGGTTTTTGTGGTGGGAAGGTTTAGGGTTTAGGTTTGGGTTTAGAGGGAGTAATTGGGCTTTTTAGGTTTAGTTTAGTTTAGATTTAAGGTTTAGAATCTTTATTTTAGGGTTTAGGGTTTTTCTTTTAAATTAAGTAAACATACAGGTTTAGGTTTATTCAGTTTATTTAGTTTATTTTTTTATTTATTTTAGTTTATTTTTTTATTTTCCTTTTTGGTTTATATTTTATTTTTATTTAATTCAATTTCTTTATTTTAGTTTAGGTTTTTTATATTAGTTTATTTTTTAGGTTTAGATTTATGTTTATGCCTATTTTATAGTTTAATTTTATTTTTATCTAAATTTTTATTTTTAGGTTTTAGTTTGGGTTTATATTTTATTTTTTAGGTTTTGTTTTTTTATTTTTAATTTTGGTTTTTATTTTTTTAGTTCAGTTTAGGTTTATTTTTGTTTATTTTATTTTATTTAGTTTAGGGTTTTGGTTTAATTTAATTTAGGTTTAGGTTTAGGTTTTATTTATTTTAATTTAGTTTATTTTAGGTTTAGATTTTTTTTTAGTTTAGGGTTTAGGTTTAATTTTTTATTTATTTTTAGGTTTTACTTTTAGGTTTATTTTTTAGGTTAGGTTCTTATTTAGTTTTTATTTTATTTTATTTTAGTTTTATTTAAGTTTTTATTTTTAGGTTTAATTTATTTTTTTAATTTAGTTTAGGTTTTTATTTATTTTATTTTAGTTTAGTTTTTATTTTTTATTTAATTTTGCTTTTACGTTTAGGTTTATGTTTTAGTTTAGGTTTTAATTTTGTTTTAATTTTTATTTTTCTTAGGTTTAATTTTTTTATTTATTTTATTTTTATATTTTTTTTAGTTTATATTTAGTTTTTTGTAGGTTTTATTTGGGATCTTTGGGGTTTATTTTAGGGTTCAAAGTTTAAGGTTTAGGGTTTATGGTTTATTGTTTTAAAGTTTAGTGTTTAGTGTTTAGGGTTATCAATTTAGGGTTTAGAGTTTAGGGTTTAGGGTTAGTTTTAGGATTTAGTATTTAGGGTTTTGGGTTTAGGATTAGGGTTAGGGTTGGTTTAGGGTTTAGTGTTTATGGATTTTTAGGATTTAAGGTATAGGGTTTAGGGTTTAGGGTTGTAAGTTTGGTGTTAGTTTTAAGGTTTAGGATTTAGGGTTTAGAGTTTTTTTAAAAAAATTATGTAAACTAGTAGGTTTAGGCTTATTTAGTTTTTTTAATATTTATTTATTTTATTTTATTAGTTAATTTTTTTTAGGTTTATTTTTTATTTTTATTTAGTTTAGCTTATTTATTTTAAGTTTATTTATTTTAGTTAAGATTTTTCATTTTACTTTATTTTCTAGGTTTAAGTTTAGGTTTATGCTTACTTTTTAGTTTAGTTTAATTTTTATTTAATTTATTTGGTTTAAGTTATATTTTTTTATTTGTAGGATTAGGTTTAGGTTTTTATTTTATTTTTTTATGTTTAGGTTTTAGGTTTTTATTTTAAGTTTATTTTTAGGTTTTATTTTTTAGTTTAGGTTTAGGTTTATTTTTATTTTATTTTATTTTTAGTTTATGTTTAAGTTTAGTTTATTTTACGTTTAGGTTTAGGTTTTATTTATTTTAGTTTAGTTTATTTTTGTTAGGTTTAGATTTATTTTATTTTGTTTATTTTAGGTTTAGGTTTTTTTAGTTTAGGGTTTGGGTTTTATTTTTTATTTATTTTTATGTTTAATTTTTAGGTTTATTTTTTTAGGTTTAGGTTTTTATTTAGTTTTTATTTTATTTCATTTTAGATTTATTTTATGTTTAGTTTTTATTTTATTTAGGGTTTTTTTAGTTATTTATTTTATTTTTTTAGTTTAGGTTTATTTAATTTATTTTTTATTTTATATTTTAAATTATTTTATGTTTAGGTTTATTTATTTATTTTATTTTAGGTTTTATTGAGTTTATGTTTAAGTTTTAGGTTTTTGGGTTTGGTTTAGGGTTTAGGGTTTTGGGTATTTAGTGTTGTAGGATTTATCTTTTAGGGTTTAAGGTTTAGGATTTGGGTTTAGGGTTTGTGGGTTTTAAGGTTTATATTTAGTTTATATGTTAGTTTGGGTTCATATTTTACGGTTTAGGGTTATTATTTTATTTTTTTATTTTTAATTATGTAAACCTCATGTTTTATATTATTTAATTTATTTATTATTCATTTTATTTATTTTCTTTTATTTTTTATTTAGTTTATTTTATTTTATTTAATTTATTTTATTTATTTAGGTTTATTTTATTTTATTTATTTTTTAGATTTAGGTTTAGGTTTAGATTTATTTTATTTAGTTATTTTTTTATTTTATTATTTAGGTTTAGGTATTATTTTTTATTTTAATGTTTAGGTTTTTAGGTTTATTTCATTTCATTTAAGTTTTATTTTAGTTTAGTTTAGTTTATTTTAGTTTATTTTATTTTATTTTAGGTGGTTTTTTTAGTTTTATTTTATTTTATTTTAGTTTAACTTTTTAAGTTTATTTTATTAGGTTTGTTTTATTTTTTAGGTTTATTTATTATGTAGGTTTTTTTATTTTATTTATTTTATTTTATTTTAGGTTTATTTTATTTTTTTTATTTTAGGTTTGTATTTATTTATTTAGGTTTATTTTATATTTAGGTTTTATTTATTTTATTTTATTTTTTTTAGGTTTAGGTTTAGGTATAAGTTTTAGTTTAGGTTTTTATTTTATTTTATGTTTCATTATTTAGTTTATTTTTATATTTTTTTTTGGTTTAGGTTTTTAGCTTTTTAAGGTTTAGGCTTTAGGGTTTTTAGGTTTAGGGTTTTAGGGTTTAGGGTTTATTTATGGATGGGGTTTAGGATTTAGGTTTAAGGTTTAAGGTTTAGGGTTTAGGATTTTAGGGTTTAGGGATTAGGGTTTAGGGTTTATGGTTTATGGTTTAGGGTTTAAGGTTTTTAGCTTTCAGGATTTTGAGTTTAAGGTTTATGATTTAGGTTTTAGGTTTAAGGTTCAAGTTTTAAACTAGGGTTTAGCATTTTTGGTCATCTTTTTTTTAACATAGAACAAATTCATATTCAACATTTCTTCTTTTCGATTTCATCCACCAAGTAACACACCAAGTTTTCTAGGACACAAGCCGTGACATAGATCAAAAAAATAAGCACATATAGAGTAAATCAAAAACCCTAGATAACTAGAATCTTCTCTACTGCAAAGACATAGTTCAATAAGCAAGAATCGACGGCTGCTTCGCTTTCTTCGGCCCATCAAAACCACCCTCCTCAAATAGCTGTAGATCCACCATCATATCCTTTGAAGCTCCCTCAACCACCACCATGGTTGTAACTCTCGCTCCTCCCATCCATAACCACAATCTTTCAATCACCACCTCCATATCCACCAAGACCTCTGAGATCCCCAACCACCACTATACGGTTAACCGGCAATCACCTTCCACGTCCGATCTGGGACCCGATCTGATGCTGATGCTCCTACCATCGGGTTCTACTCATTCTCTAAGGTTTAAGTTTATTAAGTTTTTTGGTTTAAGTTATTTTTAATTTATTTCAATTACTTTAAGTTTAGTTTAAGGCTTAGGTTTAGGCTTAAGGTTTAGTGTTTATGCTTTAGGGTTTAGGTGTGGGTAGTGGGCTTAGTGGAGATTTATAGCTTAGGATTTAGGGTTAATTTGGGGTTTAGGCTTTATGGTTTAAGGTTTTTAGGGTTTATTGTTTAGGGTTAGTTTAGGGTTTTTTTTAAATTAAGTAAACTGGCAGGTTTAGGTTTATTTAATTTATTTCATTTATATTTTATTTATCTTAGTTTATTTTATTTTTTATTTTTATTTAGGTTTATTTTTTTATTTAGATTTGTTTATTTATTTTAGGTCAATTTATTTTAGTTTAGGTTCTTTATTTTAGTTTATTTTTTAGATTTTGGTTTTATTTACGTTTTAGTTTACTTTTATTTTTATTTTATTTTTAGGTATTATTTCATTTTGGCCTAGGCTTCAGGTTTTAGGGTTTTATTTAAGGTTTATTTTAGTAGGTTTTTTTAATTTAGGCTCAGATTTATTTTAGCATATCTTTTATTATTTAGGGCAAAGTCTAGTGCCCAGATTTAGCTTTAGGTTTTCTTTATTTGACCAGCTCTGATAGGGCCTTAATAGTTTAGTTTTATCTTTTATACCAAGGTTTAGGTTTTATTTTTTGTTTACCTTTTAGGTTTTTTTAACTCAGGTCTTTATCTTATCCTTTATTTTATTACTATGGCCCATTCATCATTTCTTTAGGCCTCAGTTTTATCTTATTTTAGGTTTTATCTTTTAGCCTAGGTTAACATTTTATCTTTACCTATCTATCTATTAGTATCCTCCTTTATTCCATCTTTTAAAAGTGCATTTTGCCCAGCCCCTAGCTCCTTTAGGTCCAGGTCCATGGCCCAGGTTTCAGTGTGCAAGGCCTAGGGTCACCATGGCCTGGCCTTAGTGGATCAGTGTGGTGGAGGCTTTAGTGCATCTTCCAGTAGCCCAGTGGACTAGGTTCTTGGTTTAGGGCTCCAGGGTCTTGGGGCCCAGGTTTAGGCTCAGGTTTAGGGCCTGTTTAGGGTTTAGGTGCCAGGTATGCCTTGTTAGAGGTCTCTGGTTTTAGTTTTATTTTTTTTTAACATAGAACAAATTCAAATTCAACATTTCTTCTTTTCAATTTCATTAACCAAGTAACACAAGATACAAGTGATGACAAAGATAAAAAATGAGCATGCATAAAGCAAATAAAAAACCCTAGATAACTAGAATCTTCTTTACTATAAAGATATAGATTCATAAGCAGCAGATCAGATCTTACGTTCTTCAGTTTCTTCAGTTCCCATCAAAACCACCCTGGCCCCTTGAGTGGCTAGATCCACCATCATATCCTCAATCTCTCCCTCCACCACCACCATGGCTATAACCTCCATCACTCCTCCCGCCTCCATAACCACCATATTGCTCCCATATCCACCTAGATCCCCACCATATGATACCATTATGATAATTCCGCTCTCGCACTGTGATCTAGACTGAGCATGGTTGACGGTGATGCTTCTACCATCAAGGTTCTGCCCATTCTTAGGGTTTAGGATTATTAAGTTTTAGGGATTAGGTTTATATTTTAATTTATTTAGTTACTTTAGGTTTAAATTTATAGTTTTGGGTTTATGGTTAGGGTTTAGGATTTATGGTTTAAGGTTTAGGATTTAGGGTTTAGGGTTTGTGGTTTAAGTTTAGTTTAGGGTGTAAACAGGCAGAGGTTTTAGGGCCTTAGTTTAGGGCCCAGGGTCTGGGTTTGGGTTTAGGTAGGGCCTAGGAGATTTTGGGCTTTAGGGCCCAGGATTTTAATGTTTTAGAGCCCATGGTCAACAGGGTTAGCCTAGGGCAGTTTGGTTTAACCTGGTTTAAGGCAAAGTCCAGCCCAGTGGTCACTTCAGCCTGGCCAGGTTATGTCAGGCCTGGGCTGGCCCAGCCTGTTTAGGGTTAGGATCTAGGGCCCAGATTACAGGTGGTCAACTCCAGGGTGGACAGGGCCTTTAGGGTCAAGCGTACAGGGCCAGGGTCCTTGGTCAATAAGCTCAAACAGTTTAGGTATTTAATTATCTTTATTTATTTTATCTTTATCTTTGTTCAATCTTTAGTTTAGTTTATTTATTTTAGGTTTATTTTTTTAGTTTATCTTTTAGGTTTAGGTTTAGTTTATGTTTATTTTAGTTTAAATCATTTTATTTTTAGGTTTAAGAATTATTTTATCTTTAGTTTAGTTTACCTTTTATTTTATTTTTAGGTTTAGGTTTTAGGTTTTATTTGGATTTAGGTCTAGTCCAGAGGTTTATTTTATTTTATTTTATTTAGTTTAGGTTTAGTTTAGGTTTATTTTGTTTATTTTATTTTTTTTTATTTTTATTTAGGTTTATTTTATTTAGTTAGGGTTTAGGTTTATTTATTTATTTTTTTTTTAGGTTTTTTATTTAGTTTTATTTTATTTTATCTTTGGTTTATTTTATTTTATTTTAGGTTTGGTTTTATTTATTTTTTAATTTTATTTTGTTTTTGTTTAGTTTAGGTTTTTATTTATTTTGTTTTAATTTATTTTGGTTAGTTTATTTTATTTTATTTTTAGGAGTACGTTTAGGTTTTAGTTCAGGTTTTTATTTTATTTTATTTTTTTATTTTATTTAGGTTTAGGTTTTTTTTATATATTTTATTTTTAAACATTTAGGTTTTGGATTGTGGTTTAGGGTTTTTAGGTTTAGGTTTAGTGTTAGATTTTAAAAGTAATCTTTTTTTAAAAAAAAATTAAGTAAACTCATAGGTTTAGATTTATTTAGTTTATTTAATTTATAATTTATTTATTTTATTTTTATATTTTAGTTTGTTTATTTATTTTTATTTATTTTTATTTTTAATTTATTTTTAGGTTTAGTTTATTTTTAACTGAGTATTTTTATTTTATTTTTAGGTTTAAGTTTTATTTTTTTATTTAGGTTTAGTTTTATTTTATTTTTTAAGTTTAGATTTTGGTTTATTTTTAAGTTTATTTTAGCTCTTTAGTTTATTTTATTTTATTTAGTTTAGGTTTAGGTTTAAGTTTAGTTTACTTTAGGTTTAGGTTTAAGTTTTATTCATTTTAGTTTAGTTTATTTTAGTTTAGGTTTGGGTTTATTTTATTTTGTCTAAATTTATTATTATTTTAGGTTTAGGTTCTTTTAAGCTTGGTTTAGGATTTTTATTTATTTTATTTTATTTTGGGTTTAGGTTTAGGCATTACTTTAGGCTAGATCACTTAATTTTTAGTTATTGCCTAGTGTATTTATTTATTTATCTTTATATCTTATGTGATCTTTCTTTTAGTCTAGGGAGGTAGAGCCTTTAGTTAGGCCTAGGGCTTTAGTCTGTAAGCAGGGCCTAGAGCCCAGGATCTAGAGCCTTTAGCCCATTTATCTATCTAGCCTAGGGTTGCCCATCTTATCTAGCTCATCTTAATCTTATCTTATCTAGGCCCAGGCCTTTAGTCTTTTTATTTATCTTATCTTGTTTAGCTCAGCTCATATTATCAGGTCTTACTCTTTCAGCCTTAGCTCAGGTGTAGGTTTGTGGCCCAGATCCAGGGCCCAGGAAGAGCCTTTAGGCCCAAGTTTACAAGAGCCCATGGTTTAGTGGTCAGCAGGGTTTAGGGTAAGGCCCAGGTTGGTTTAGGTTGTGGCTCCAGTTAGGGTCAATAGGTCAGAGGGGTGAGGGGTGGTGTGGTAGGGTGCAGCAAAGGTTGATTTATGATTTATGTTGTAGGGTATTAGGGTTTAGGATTTTGTGGTTTAGGGGTTTAGGAGTGGGTTTTAGGTTTAGTTTAAAAGTTTAGGTTTAGGAGTTTAATTTAGGTTTAGGGTTTTGGTTTTTTTAACAAAGAACAAATTCTGATTCAACATTTCTTTTTTTTGATTTCATCAACCAAGTAACACACCAAGTTTTGTAAGATACAAGTGACGACATAGATAAAAAATGAGCAGGCATAGAGAAATTTAAAAACCCTAGATAACTAGAACTATCTCTACTATAAGACATTGTTCCCTAAGTAGCAGATCGGATTGGTCGTTCTTCAGTTTCTCCAGTTCCCATTAGAACCACCCCTCCCTCGATTAGTTATCCACCATCATATCCTGATCTCCCCTCGTCACCACCTGTAATCCATCGCCTCCTCCCACCTCCATAACCACCCACCTCACCACCTCCACTCAAGACCTCCTAGATCCCGAACCACCCATAAACGATGCCTCGCCTTCATCTCCATGATCCAGTGACAGCTGGATGTTCTGCCATCAAGAACGCCCATCTTAGGTTTTAAGTTTATTAGGTTTTAGGGTTTAGGTTTATTTTTAAATTTATTTAGTTACTTTAGGTTTAGTTTAGGGTTTATGGTAAGGTTTAGTTATTGTGGATTTAGGGTTTAGGGTAGGTGTGGTTTTAGGGTTTATGGTTTAGGGTTGTGGTCAGGTTTAGGGTTTAGGTGGGGTGGTTTAGTGTTGTAGGTTTAGGGTTGGGCTTTTAGGGCTTTAGGGTTTAGGAAGGGTATAAAAAAATTAAGAAACCCAGTAGTTTACTTAGTTTACCTAGTTTATTTTTTATTTATTTTAAGTTATTTTATTTTTTTTATTTTATCTAGGTTTTTTTAATGTTTTAATTATTTTAGTTTATTTATTTTATGTTTATTTATTTTAGGTTTATTTATTTATGTTTAGGTTCTTTATTCTAGTTTATTTTTTATCTTTAGATTTAGGTTTAGGTTTATTTTATTTGAGTTGAGTTTTATTTTATTTTTATTTTTAGTTCAGGTTTTATTTTATTTTTTAGGTTTAGGTTTATAGTTTAGGTTAACTTAGGATTTTTTGTAACAAGTAAATTCTCTTTATACCAAACCAGCCAGCTAGAGCACCCAATCCAAGCAGCCTGTAAGGAAGTCCACCCTACAAGCCACCAAGACAGCCAAGGATTCAAATTGTTAGACTTAGAACCATCAGGATGAAAGAGAGAAAGAGTCAACAATTCAGAAATATTGAAAAAATCCTAAGAGAAAGCTATAGACAGCAGCCACCAATCCCAATCCAAAGACAGGAGAATCCATTTAAAATAGCTAGATACAATAGCCAAAACAGAAAAAGTAATAGCCATGTATGATCAAAAATAATCTAATAGACAGAGATAGCCGCAAACAAGAACCCCAATAGGGTCAACATTAGCTAAATCCAAAAAATATCCAACCAGCAGTTTGCAACCTTCCAGTTTATAATACAAATTAAAAGCAAAAAATTAGTATTACAGGAGGCGCACCCAATAATCAGACGATATAACAAACTAGAAGTTGCCAACCTTACATTCATTTAGAATAGCACTAAAGAAATATAAAATCCATTGGAAAATACCACTCCAAGCTATAACCAAAGAACAAAGTGCCCTCAAGGTCACATAACTCCTCTTTGCTGCAGGAGAGAAAACCATAATAACACAGCTGTCAATAGCCACCTTTTGATGAGCAAGCCCCAACCAGGAGGCCCACACCCCAAATGACATGTGTAAAATCCTTAAGGATAAGAACAAGTGGGAAGGATGAGACCCAAGAGAGAAAAGACAACCAAAAGCAACCGGAAAAACCATCTTAATCAGCAAACAACAAGGTGACAGAACATTCAACCACAGTTGAAAGGTCACAAAAATTGCATGAGCCACACTCAGAAAAGGAAAAAACCCACAACCAAGCAACAACAGCAAATAGCCAACCATAAAATCTAGAGCAAATAAAGAAGCCTGTAGAGAGATAGAACCAATAAAAAGAACCACACCAACCAGAAGACAAGCAGGACCCAACAACCTCCTCTTGTAGCAAACACCTCTACCAGAATGGGAGAGCTGAATTTGTTCTATGATAAAAAAAACCAAAAACTCTAAACGTTAAACTAAAACCTAAAACTTAATCCTAAAACCTAAACCTGATAATTTGCTAGAGCCTATTATTATGTTGGATGAACCTTTGTTGATCATTTTGGATTAGACTTTTTGGTTTATGTTGGTTGGTGGCTGCCTTTGGCCCGCTTTTGTGTGGTTGTTTTGTCTTCTGGTGATTTACACTAGCTACAGCTTATGTTTCCTTCAGTTGATGGTTTCATTTTTGAGCTATTTAGTCATTTGTGGTTGCTCACCCTAGTTTTGCTTTGTGACTGCTTATTGTTGGGACTTTGCCTTGAGGGCTCCTATCTTGGTTTTGTTGGTTATTTCTCAATTAATTGGCATTGGTTTGGTGCTTGCTGATGGCTGGTTCTAGTTTTCCCTGGTTTCAAGCTTAGATGGGTATTTGGTTAATGGTTGTTGTTGGTATTCTGACTTTGTCCTAGCCTCTCTTTAGGTTATTATGATTAGTCTATTGTGGCTTTTGTTTCATGGTTTGGCTGCTAGCTGGTTGCTATTCAATTTCTTTTTATTTAATGGTGATGGATTTGGAACTCTATGGACTACTGGCCTTGGTTGTTTATTTATATCAAGTATGCTAGCTATGACGGCTTTAATGTTACTCACATCTTCTCTCTGGTTAGTAGCATTACATATGATTGTAACCCTTCTTTATGAAGATTGGATGCTCATAAGTATTGTTGCCCATTGAGATGATCTTAGTTGAGCTTGAGCCTTCTCTTTCTAAGCTCTCTCCTTTTCCTCTCTTTATCCTTATCATTTTTAGCTATTAATTTTTGCCTTTATAGTGTTTTGCAGATTTTTTTTTACAAGTTGGAACCTTTTAGAGGGAATGGTCATTGTTGAGTCAACCCAAGTGATGTTGTTATGGATCTTGTTTATCTTGCTTTTTCAAAAGAATCATGAACTACTCTTAACTCATCCTTTTACTATTTTTAAGATATATTTGTCTTACTCAATGTCTTTTTCTCTTATGCCTTTTAGGCACTGAATTTGCTCCATTATTTTCTTTTCTTTTTCTAATGTACTTAGATGGGGGTTTAGCTCTCTAAGTTTCTTGTAGCTCTAAGAGCAGTAGAATTTTAGAGCTTTACCCATTTTAAGGACATTGTCTCTTTTCCATTTATGGTAATAAAATTCTAATTTTCACAAAAAAAATACCCTAAACCCTAAACCCTAAACCCTAAAACCTTAAACAACCTTAAACCCTAAAACCCTAAACCCTAAACACTAAATGCTAAACCTAAACCCTAAACTATAAACCCTAAACACTAAACCCAAATACTTAAATCCTAAAATCTAAAACCCTAAACCCTAAACCTTAAAATAATCCTAAACCTAGAAGCCTAAACTCTAAAACCTAAATGCTAAACCCTAAACCCTAACCCTAAACTTTAAAACCTAAAGCATAAAACCTAAAATCCTAAACCCTAAACCCTAAAACCTAAACCTTAAACCCGAAACCCTAACCCTAAACCCTAAACAGTAAACCCCACACCTTAAACCTAAACATAAAGAAACTAAATAAATTAAAAAAATAAACATAAACCCTAAAACCTAATAAACCAAAACCAAAACCTAAACCTTAACGGTAGGAACATCACCATCAACCAGGATCAGTCTAGATTTGGCAGTGGAGGTGAAGGGGAAGGCTGCAATTATTGTAGTGGTGGTGGGGGATTTGGATGTGCTGGTGGTTATGGAGGTGGGAGAAGCAACAGAGGTTATAACCATGGTAGTGGCGGAGGGAGAGATCGGGGATATGATGGTGGATCACGCTCCTCAAGAGGCCAGGGTGGTTCTGATGGAAACTGGAGAAATTGAAGAATGGCAGATCCGATCTGTGATTTATGGAACTATGTCTTTCTAGTAGAGACGGTTCTAGTCATCTAGGGGATTTTAATTGCTCTATGCATGCTAATTTTTTATCTATGTCATCGCTTGTGTCTTAGAAAACTTGGTGTGTTAGTTAGTTGATGAAATTAAAAAGAAGAAATGTTGAATCTAAATTTGTTCTCTATTAAAAAGAAAACCAAAAACCCTAAACCCTAAACTACAACCTGAACCTTAAACCCTAAACCCTAAACCTACAATCATAAATCCTAAACCCTAAACCCTAAAACCCTAAACCCTAAACCTTAAACCAAACACCCTAAAATGTTAAACCCAAAACCCAAAAACCTAAATCTTAATCCCTAAAGCCTAAAACCTACAACACTAAACCCTAAACCTTGAAGACTAAACCCTAAACCCTAAACACTAAACCCTAAACCTTAAAAACCTAAAAACCTAAACCTAAACTAAAAAAAAACCTAAAAAAAAATTTCTAAACCTAAATAAAATTAAAACCTAAACTAAAACCTAAACAAAAACCTAAACCTAAAAATAAATAAAAATAAAAAATAAAAACGTAAACTAAACTAAAAAAAATATAATAAGCCTAAGAATTAAAAACATAAATAAAATAAAAAAAACTAAACATAAAATAAAAATAAAATAGACCAAAAATAAAATAAAATAAAAATCTAAGCCTAAGAAATAAATGTCAAAATAATACTTGGACCCTAAACTAAAGAAAACCAAAATAAAAAATAAAAAATAAAATAAACAAAATAAAATAAACATATACCTAAACTAAAATAAACTAAACTAAAATAAATAAAACCTAAACTTGAAACTAAACTAAATAAATAAAATAACCTAAAAATAAACCTAAACCTAAAGTAAAAAATAAAACTTAAAAATAAACATATAATAAAAACCTAAAAGCTAAACCTAAAAAAATAAAAACCTAAACCTAAACCAAAACCTAAAAATAAAAAATATAAGCTAAACCAAAAAAATAAAATAAAAATAAAACTCAACTAAAAAATAAACCTAAAGCTAAACCTAAACTTAAAAAATAAACCAAAATAAAAAAAACATAAACTAAAATAAATAAACTAAACTAAAATAAATAAAATATAAACTAAATAAACCTAAACTTACGAGTTTACTTAATTTAAAAAAAAAAACCATAAACCCTTATTCTTAAACCCTAAGCCCTAAACCCTAAACCATAAACCTACAACACTAAAACCTAAACCATGAACCTTAAAACCTAAAAAACCTAATCCCTAAACCCTAAACCCAAAACCCTAAACCCAAAATCATAAACCCTAAACCCTAACCCTAAACCCAAAACCCCAAACCCTAAACCAAAACCTAAAGTAACTAAATAAATTAAAAAATAAACCCAAACCCTAAAACCTAATAAACCTAAACCTAAACCTAAACCTAAACCCTAAGAATGATAACTCCTTTTGATGGAGGTCGAGATTATTTCTCATTAGTACTGTTGTGAATTAGTTGCCCTCTGGTTTTGGTGGCTCTCCTCTTGTTGGTCTCCTACTATGTTGGTTTTAGGATGGCCTGGTGATTGGCAGGCTTCAGAGCTTGCTTATTTTCCTTTTTCCCTAGCCTCTTTTTTTCTATGTGGGTATTAGCTGGTGGTTGCTTGATGGTTGTGGTTTTTTCTAGCCTTTTGCTTTTGGTTTGGGCTATTTGGTGTTGTGATTATTGGTTGGGCCTGGCTGTGGGCTTTATTCCTTCCTAGTCTGAGTTTACTCTCTCTGGAGTTGTTACCTACCATCTAAATTTTGTTCCCTTTTTTTGGTGGTTTATTTAAAGTTTTTTGTGGTGATTGCTTGTTGGCTGGATGGCCCATTGTCTTATCATTTCTTCCGTTGTGGGATGAACCTACATGTGGCTTTATCTGTTCTTGGCTCTATTGATGTTTCTATTGATTCCTGCTGCTATGGCTAACTTGGTGGCCTTGATGGCTGGCTGTAGATGTGCTATTAGTTGGTGGATCTATAGAATTTTTTGTTCTTTACCTTTGGTCTTTATTTATTTTGGGTGGCTATGATGGTGGATATTTCTTAGCTATTATCTTGTTTGGTTAGTTTCTTTGCTCTAGTTTGGCTGGTTGTTTTGTTGGTTAGTTGCCTATTTAATCTTGATGATATATACTAAAACTTGGCGAGATCTTGGCTTTTTAGCTATTTAGTTTAATTGAGGTAAGTTGGTTATGAAGGTAGGAATGTTTCTTCTATTATCCTTTTATCTGGTAGCACCATATGTGATTGTAACCCTTCATTTGAACATTGGATGCTCACATATCCTATTTCCCCTTGAGATGAATGTGACTAAGCCCGAGCCTTATTTAAGATTTTTATCATTTCATTCCTTTTGTGTACTTAGCTTGTCCTTATTTCTAGATGTTTATCTCAATGTTAAGTTCTTTGCACATTTGTGGCAGGTTTTGGTGGAGGTGGTTTGTGCATCTCTTAGAAGATTTTAGGATATAGATGGCTTTGGATGCCCTTCTTGGAATTTGGTGTTGTTTCTTTCTTAAGTTTTGTCTTTTCTTTATTTTACTTTGGTTTTTTTTGTAATAGGTAGGAAATTTATCTCTTTAGGCTAATTGTAGCTCTTTGAGCAGTAGTTTAGAGATTTATTCCCTTTAAGGACCTTGTATCCCTTTCTTTTTTGGCAATGAAATTCTACCACTTTTAATTTTTTTTAAAAAAAACCCTAAGAATGGGCAGAACCTTGATGGTAGGAACATCATCGTTAACCAAGCTTAGTCTAGATCTGGTGGTGGAGGTGAAGGTGAAGGCGGCGATTATCATAGTGGTGGTGGAGGATCTGGAGGTGTTGGTGGATATGGAGGTGGTGGTTGGAGCCATGGTGGTTATATTGGCTTAATGAGCCTCATGTTCAATCCGATCAATTTTGATGATAACAAATAAATGCTTGGATGTTCTAATGTTTATTTTATATATTTTAGATATATTAATTGCTAATTACATGTCCAATAAATCTCACAATATGGTTGAGGAAATTGTAAGAATAGAAGAATGAAAGATATATCAAAATGGATAATGTGAAGCTCAAGATATAATATTCTATAATATATTCATTTAAAACTATCTTAGAAATTCTTATGAGTTCAATGGCATGAATCAATTTGCCCACAACTTAACAAATTATTTTTATCTATTTTAAATACTGATAACGAGCTTAATTTATATAAATCTCTATCTAATTAACATTTAATTATATGTTTCATACATAGCATTTGAATTGTCAAAATAATAAATGATAATAAATTATTATTATTAAGTGTAATTAGTTTATATACTTAATATAATAAAATATTTTTATTTAATTTTAAGATTATATGATAACTAACATATGTATGATTATATATAAATTATATCATAATATTTAAATGTCATATTTCAAAATTAACAAAAATATGTGGAATTTTCTATTTTAGTGAAAGTCATTTTATAATCAAGGAATTTATATATGATTTTATCTCCAATAGATACCTTGGATTTTATTCCTTTAATTTGATAGGAAACAAGACCCACATTTGATTAAAATTGAATTTATTATGACTTTTCAAACATTAGCTAATTTTAATAATGAATGCATGCTACTTGCTTTGAATATATGATGAGTCATATTTGATTATTTTTGACTTGCCCATGTGAAGAGCTAAAATTTGGCTATTCGAATTTAATTTTTATTTAATATAAATTATATTTTTATTGAATATTAAATTATTATATGATAAAATGATGTTAGAATAATATATTTTTTTGAAATAATTCAAAATGATCTTCTTGCTTATAAATTGCCCTCATTCTCTTCATGAAAGCATTCCTCATTCAAATTCAAAATCCCTCTAGGAAATCTAATAGAAAATTTTCTATATTTTCCTTCCAAGTGTTCTCCAAATATTGCAAGATCAAATCCTTGGTTTGGAAGCTTCAACCTCTTCTACTAAGCAAGCTTTCTCAAATTACTTGAGTTTATTTTCTTGATCTTAATCCTTTTTTAGTTGTTCATAAGATTTTCACCATCTATTTATTCTTTCCAATTTATACTTTTTCGGTGGATTAGTCTTTTGACATCAAAGTCTAAGTTTTTCACATCAAAGTTTCTTCAATCATTTTTTTGTGAAAAACTCTTGTGATAGTTTGTAGGATTTATTTCAACTTCTTGAAATTTTTTATCTTCCTACAAATTTCTTTTGGTTTCTTGAAATATTTCTTCGTTAGCCTTATTTGAAAGATCATTTATTGTTAGATCTATTTTAGAAGTATATGTTAAGCATTTTAAATTAATTTATTGTGCTGAAATTATTTGTTAGATCTCTCTTTTCAATTAAAAGCTTACTAGCCTACTTAGATCTATCACATACTAATTTTATTTAAGTATTTTGTGATCATTTTCATTAATGGAAAGCATCTTTTTGGTTAAAATAAGATAAATTATTTCTTGCTGAAATTTATTTTATTGTGCAAAAGAATATTGTGAATTTATTTTGAAATCATTTTTATATTAGTTTACAAATTGTAATAATATAAACATCTAAGTAAGATCACTTTAAGAGATTTATATTATTATTTCTTATCAATATTAAGTGAGCATTTTATCTGCCAAATTATTAAGTTGTAAAGTGAGCATTTATAAGTTGTGAGATCACTTTTTGAATTGGATAGCTTGGTATATTTGTGAGAGATTTATTTTATCAAAATTTATTATTTTGTATTTTTCTTTTCGAGCTATAATAGTTTTATTAGGGTTGTACTCACCATTTTGTAGGAGAGTGCATATTGTTGTAGGGGTTGTACTCACCCCATTATAGGAGAGTACAATTTGTAAGATTTTTTGCATTTATTGGATTCCTAGCCAGGGGTGGCTAGTCGTTGATGTAGGACATCATGGGATTTGGCCGAACCATATAAAAATTGTGTGCTTATTGTCTCTCTTTACTTTACTATACTTTAATTTTTGTTGCATTAATAATTGTATCTTATCATTATAAAACCAAAAATTAATTTACTACTAAAACTTAAAATTTAAGATTTAAATTTTAAAATTTTGAATATCATTCATCCCACCCCTCCCCCTATTGGGTGCTATGACGACTCATAATTAGTATCAGAGCCTAGGCTCTTTTATTGGCTTAACATCCAAGAGTAGATCTTTTCACTATCGCACAAGTTTTCCTAAAGAGTTTACTACTAGAGGGACAATCCACTCATAGACCTCCACTTTTAGATAGTGTACCATTTGATTATTGGAAAAATAGAATTAGTACATTTTTAAGAGGTCAAGATGCATGCAAGTGGTATATGTTGACACATCAATATCATACACCCATAGTAGAAGTAAATGGCATTAAAGTAGAAAAACCTTTTGAGAAATGGTAGGAGAGAACTTGATGAATTAAATGCTAGGGCTTGTAATACTTTACATTGTGCTTTATTACCTGATGATTACATGAAAATTTCTATGTTAAGTACATCAAAAGAAATATGGGATAAACTCATTATAACTTATGAAGGAACTAATCAAGTTAGAGATGCTCACATAAACATACTTTTTCATGATTATGAGTTATTTCATATTTCTCCTTCTAAATCTATTTCTTATATGTATACTAGATTCATGAAAATAATTAACACTTTGTATTCTCTTGGAAAAACATATAGGAATCAAGACTTAGTCTATAAGATTCTTAGATGTCTTCCAAAAGAATGAGAAGCTAAAGTAATAGCTATTAGTGAAGCTAAGGATTTATCTACTTATCCACTTGATCAGCTTTTGGGTTCTTTGATAGAACATGAATAGGTTATTGCTCAAAGGGATAATATGGATAACTCAACCAAAATGGAGAAGGAGAAATGAAAATCCAGTGCATTACAAGTTGATGATGGTGATGAGCATAACACCTCAAGCTCAGATGGTTATAGTGATGAGGTGGTCATGCTATCCAAAAGGCTTGGGAACTTGCTAAGGAAGAAGAATCAAAGGTATAAAAACACTAAAAATTATAAATTTCAAACTAAGAAATTTTCTACAGGTGAAGGAATCATTTGCTACCATTGTGAAAAGCTTGGACACATAAGAGGTGATTGTCCAGAACTTGTTGAGTCAATGAAGAAAGAGATTGATGTGAAATGAAGAAAAAATTTGAAGGAGAAAAAGTACCATAAGAAGAAGGCTTTATGGGCCAATCCAGATTCAAATGAATCAAGTACTTGCTCATCTGATGAAGAGGTCAATATATGTCTTATGGAAAATGGAGAATCTGACTTAGATTCTCAAAAGGTATGTAATGATATATCATATGATGAATTAGATGATGCTTTTAATGATTTAGTTATTGAATATAAAATTTTAAAAAGAAAATACAAAACCATAGAAAATGAACATAAAAATTTAGATATGCATTTTTTTGATCTAAAAAATTAAATTGATAATTTAAAAAGTAAAACTAATTCTTTATTAAATTGTTCCTTACTTGTATGTAAACTTTAAAGAGAGAATATCTTGTTAAAAACAAAATTATACTTATGTTTGAAATCACAAGTTCATTATAATGCTTCATCAAGTAAAAATAAATATTATTTGCGTCATACACATCCCACTCATATATCTTATAATTATCATGCTAAGCCATGTGCAAACACTAATGTTTGGTGCAACTATTGTGATAGAAAAGGGCATATTTTATTTGATTACTATGCACATAAATTACAAAACACTAAGAAATCATCTTATGTATGGGTACCAAAAGGTAGAAGCTCTACATAAACCACACATGCTAGATATCTTGCTTCAAATTAAGCCAAACATCTTTGGGTTTCAAAATTTAGCATGTGATTTTCTTTTGTAGGAATGCCTTTAAAGAAAAATCAAAGAAGGCATGTGGTACTTGGACAGTGGATGTTCAAAACATATAACGGGAGATATAGATAAATTCACAACTTTAGAATCAATTGATGGAGGATTTGTTACATATGGAGATAATGCAAAAGGAAAGATCATTGGGATTGGTTCTATTTGTAAGAATTCTATCACTTTAGATGAAGTTTTTCTAGTAGAAAGATTAAAACATAATTTAATTTCTATTATTCACTTATTTGATAAAGGTTTGAATGAAGTATTTCATGCATCATATTGTATTATAAAAAATAATAAAAATGTTTTTGTTAGTTGAAAAATACATAAAAATATTTATGTCATTGATTTAGATAGCTTTCATGATGTGAATTTGAATTTACCTACTTTTAAAAGCACTCATGATGATATATTGTTATGACATAGGAGACTATGTCATATTAACATGCACACATTGAATAAAATTGCTAAACTTGATTTACTAGTTGGATTGCCTAAATTAAATTTTAATTCAAACTATGTTTATGATGCATGTATTCATGGTAATCATTCTAAAAGCTCATTTAAAAGTAAAAATATTGTTTCTACTTCTAGACCTTTAGAATTGTTGCACATGGATTTATTTTGTCTAATTAGCACCACTAGCTTAGGTGGTAAAAATTATGGTTTTGTGATTGTTAATGATTTCTCTAGATATACTTGGGTTTTGTTTGTAGCTAATAAAGATGATGTTTTTGGTGAGTTTAAAAAGTTTTCTAAATATATTCAAAGAGAACAAGGTCTTTGGATTAATAGGGTTCAAATTGATCATGGTGGAAAATTTGAAAATAAATTATTTGAGGATTATTGTGATGAACATGGGATTAGACATAATCTTTTTGCACTTAGAACTCCCAACAAATTGGAATAGTAGAGAGAAAAAATAGAATATTAGTTGAATTAAGTAGATCTATGCTTGATGAGTATAAATTGCCAAAATGTTTTTGGGCAGAAGTAGTAAATACTGCATGTTATGTAATAAATAGGATCTATTTTAGACCAATTTTGAAGAAAACACCCTATGAATTGTTTTTTGGAAAGAAGCATAAGATTGAACACTTTCATGTATATGGATGTAAATGCTTTATTTTGAATAATCGAATAGAGCATTTAGGCAAGTTTGATTGCAAATTAGATGATGGTATTTTCTTAGGATACTCTCTTTCTAGTAGAGCTTATAGAGTTTTCAATAAGAGGAAAATGATTGTAGAAGAATCAATACATGTTATTTTTAATGAAAATTTAATTGATCTCATTAGAAATGAAGTGATTGATAAAGAGATTGATAATTTTAAGAAAATATTTTTAGAATATAATGTGGATGATTCATTTCCTAAAGAATGGAAATATAATAAAAATCATCCAAAGAAACTAATTAAGGAGTTATGATTAGAAGACGTAGTAAAGAGGTTGTAGATCATTCAGCATTTTTATCTGATGTTGAACCTAAAATTTTAGAAGAAGCATTAAAAGATAATTTTTGGATTATTGCTATGGAAGAGGAGTTGAATCAATTTGTAAGAAATGATGTTTGGGAATTAGTCCTAAGACCCCAAGGTCAAAATGTCATTGGAACAAAATGGTTCTTTAGGAATAAGATAGATGATTCAGGTTGTATTGTTAGAAATAAAGCTAGGTTAGTTGCACAAGGGTACACACAAGTTGAAGGTATAGATTTTGAAGAATCTTTTGCATCTGTAGCAAGACTAGAAGCTATTAGGTTACTCCTTGCTTATGCTTATTTTAGGGATTTTAAACTTTTTCAAATGGATGTAAAGTGTGCATTTTTGAATGGATTTATTGACCAAGATGTATTTGTAGTGCAACCCTCTAGATTTGAGAGCCTTGGTAGTCTAGATCATGTGTATAAATTAAAGAAAGCCTTATATGGTTTAAAATGGGCTCCTCATGCTTGGTATGATAGGTTAAGTTACTTTTAGATAAATCATGGATTTAGAAAGGGTAGAGTAGATACCATGATGATGATTTGATTGTGGTACAAGTGTATGTAGATGATATATTATTCAGAAGTATAAATGAATCTTTGTTCCATGAGTTCTTATCTTTGATGTCTAAAGAGTTTGAAATGAGTATGATGGGAGAACTTAATTTCTTTTTAGGTCTTCAAGCGAAGCAACAATAAAGTGGCACATTTATCTTTCAAACCAAGTACACAAATAAATTGCTTGAGAGGTTTGACATGAAAAGATTTAAATCTAGTAAAACTCCTATGAGCCCATCTATAAATTTGGATTTAGATGAATTAGGAAAATTTGTTGATAAAAAACTTTATTGGAGTATGATATGTTCACTTTTATACCTTGCTGCTAGTAGGCCTGATATTATGTTTGCTATTTATTTGTGGGCTCATTTTTAGGCCAACCTAAAAGAATCTCATTTAATAGTAGTTAAGCATATCTTTTGGTATTTGATAGGCACTTCTAGGTTAGATTTATGGTATCCTAAAAATTCTTTATCATGTGATTTGGTTGCTTATTTTAATGATGATTTTGCTAGAATTAAAGTAGATAGAAAATGCACATCAAGCATATGTCAATTTTTAGGATCATCGCTTGTGTCTTGGTCATCCAGGAAACAAAATTCAGTAGCTTTATCTACTGCTTAGGCTGAGTACATATCGATAGTTGTGTTGCTCAGGTCCTTTGGTTAAAGCAACAATTACAAGATTTTGGTATTAAGCAAGATCGCATTCTAGTTCCGTGACAATACTAGTGCTATTAGTTTTACCAAAAATCCTATCCAGCACTCACGAACCAACCATATAGAAATTAGATATCATGTTTTGAAAGGTGATGTTAATATTAATTTCATTAGTATCAATTTACAAATTGTAGGTATTTTTATAAAACCATTACTAGAAGAACGTTTCTGTACTTAAGATGCATGCTTGGAATGTTAGATCCTAATATTTAAAATTATATGTAGTTTGTTCTCACTTTTTCATGTTGTCAAAAGGGGGAGATGAGTAAAATGTTGGTCAGTATTAAATTTATTTCATGCATACATTTAGGGGGAGCAACATTATTCATATCTTGTGCATAAATTTTTTTTAGAAGAGAATTTTTTTTCAAAAACTATGATGAAAGGCCAATTTCACCTTCATCAAAATCAGTACCCAACATTAGTTTGTCATCATAAAAAATGGAAAGATTGTTAGCTTAATGAGCCTCATGTTTAATCCGATCAATTTTGATGATAACAAATGAATGCTTGCATGTTCTAATGTATGTTTTATGTGTTTCAATATATTAATTGCTAATTACATACCCAATACATCTCATAATATGTTTGAGGAAATTGCAAGAATAGAGAATGAAAGATAGATCAAAATGGATAACATGAAGCTCAAGATACAATATTTTAGGTTATATGCATTTAAAACTATCTTAGAAATTCATATGAGTTCATTGGCAAGAATCAAGTTGCTCACAAATTAACCTATTATTTTTATCTATTTTAAATAATGATAATGAGGTTAATTTATATAAACATCTATCTAATTAACATCAATTATATGTTACATACATAGCATTTGAATTGTCAAAATAATAAATGATAATAAATTATGATTATTAAGTGTCATTAGTTTATACACTTAATATAATTAAATATTTTAATTTGATTTTAAGGTTATATGATTACTAATATATGTATGATTATATATAAATTATACCATAATATTTAAATGTCATATTTCAAAATCAACAAAAATATGTGGAATTTTGTATTTTAGCCAAAGTCATTTTATAATCAAGTAATTTATATATGATTTTATCTTTAATGGATTCCTGGGATTTTTTTCCTTTAATTTGATAGGTTACAGGACCCACATTTGATTAAAATTGAATTTATTATGACTTTTCAAACATTAGTTGATTTTAAGAATGAATGCATGCAGCATGCTTTGAATATATTAAGAGTCATATTTAATTATTTTTGACTTACACATGTGAATAGTCAAACTATGGCTATTTGAATTCAATATTTATTTAATATAAATTATATTTTTATTGAATATTAAATTGTTATATGATAAAATGATGTTAGAATAATATATTTTTTGAAATAATTCAAAATGCCCTTCTTGCTTATAAATAGACCCATTCTCTTCATGAAAGCATTTCTCATTGAAATTCAAAATCCCTCCAACAAATCTAAGAGAAAATTTCCTAGATTTTCCTTCCAAGAGTTCTCCAAATATTGCAAGATCAAATCCTTGGTTTGGAAACTTTAACATCTTCAACTAAGCAAGCTTTCTCAAATTACTTGAGTTTTTTTTCTTGATCTTAATCCCTTTTTAGTTGTTCATACTATTTTCACCATCTATTTACTCTTTCCAATTTATACTTTTTTGGTGGATTAGTCTTTCGACATCAAAGTCTATGTTTTTCACATCAAAGTTTCTTCAATCATTTTTTTGTGAAAAAATCTTGTGATAGTCTGTAGGATTTATTTCTACTTGTTGAACTTTTTATCATCCTACAAATTTCTTTCGGTTTCTTGAAATATTTTCTCATTAGTCTTATTTGAAAGATCATTTATTCTTAGATCTATTTTAGAAGTACATGTTAAACAATTTGAATTAATTTATTATTCTGAAATTATTTGTTAGATCTCTCTTTTTTAATTAAAAGCTCACTAGCCTACTTAGATCTATCACATACTAATTTTATTTAAGTATTTTGTGATCATTTTCATTAATTGAAAGCATCTTTTAGGTTAAAATAAAATAATTATTCCTTGCTGACATTTATTTTATTTTGCAAAAGAATATTGTGAATTTGTTTTGAAATCATGTTTATATTAGTCTACAAATTGTAATAACATAAACAACTAAGTAAGATCACTTTAAGATATTTATATTATTATTTCTTATCAATATTAAGTGAGTATTTTATCTTGCCAAATTTTTAAGTTGTAAAGTGATCATTTATAAGTTGTGAGACCGCTTTTTGAATTAGATAGCTTGGTATATTTGTGAGAGATTTATTTTATCAAAATTTATTATTTTGTGTTTTGCTTTTTGAGCTATAAAATATTTATTAGGGTTGTACTCGCCTCTTTTGTAGGAGAGTACATATTGCTGTAGGGGTTGTACTCTCCCCATTATAAGAGAGTACTATTTGTAAGCTTTTTTGCATTTAGTGGATTCATAGCCATGTGTGGCTAGGTGTGGATGTAGGCCATTTTGGGGTTTGGCAGAACCACGTAAAAATTGTGTGTCTATTGTCTCTCTTTATTTTACAGTACTTTAATTTTTGTTGCATTAAGAATTGTATCTTGTCATTATAAAATCAAAAATTAATTTTCTACTAAAACTTAAAATTTAAGATTTAACTTCTAAAATTTTTAATATCTTGGGTGATATAGTGACTCACAGGTTATGGAGGTGGGAGGAGCGACGGAGGATACAGCCATGGTGGTGGCAGAGGGAGAGATTGTGGATATGATGGTGGATCTCACTACTTGAGAGGCCAAAGTGGTTTTGATGGGAACTAAAGAAACTAAAAAATAGCAAATCTGATCTGCTGCTTATTGAACTGTGTCTTTACAGTAGAGATGGTTCTAGTTATCTAGAGTTTTTGATTTGCTCTAAGCATATTCATTTTTTATCTATGTTATCGCTTGTGTCTTAGAAAACTTGGTGTGTTGGTTAATGAATTCAAAAAGAAGAAATGTTGAATCTAAATTTTTTTTCTGTTAAAAAAGAAAACCAAAACTCTAAACCCTAAATTAAACCCTGATCCCTAAACCTAAAACCTAAACCCTAAACACTAAACCCTAAACCCTAAAAGCCTTAGACAGTAAACCCTAAACCCTAAAACCCTAAACCCTAAATCATAAACCCTAAAACCTAAACCCTAAACCCTAAACCCTAAACCCTTAACCCTTAACCCAAAAAAAAAAAATTAAAAACCTTACACTCTAAACCCCTAACCCTAATCTAACCTTAAACACTAAACCCTAAAAAGCTAAAAACGTAAACCTAAACAAAATAAAACCTAAAAATAAAATAAATAAATAAAAACTAAACAAAAATAGAATAAAAAATAAAATAAATAAAAACATAAACTAAAACCAAAACTTAAACATAAAAAGAAAATAAAATAAAAAATAAAAAAACTAAAATAAAATAAATAAAATCCTAAACTAAACTGAAAAATAAAAAAACCTAAATAAAATAAACACTAAACCTAAAATAAAAATAAAATAAACCTAAAATATAATAAAATAAAAAATAAATAAAAACCTAAACCTAAAAAATAAACCTAAATCCTAAACTAAAAAACAACCTAAACCTAAAATAACAATATAATAAACCTAAACCTAAACTAAAATTAACTAAACTAAAATAAATAAAACCTAAACCTAAACCTAAAATAAAATTAACCTACATCTAAACCTAAACTAAATAAAATAAAATAAACTAAAAATAAACCTAAACCTAAACTAAAAAAAATAAAACCAAAAAATAAACCTAAAATAAAAACCTAAAACCTAAACCTAAAAAAAATAAAATAAAAACCCAAACCTAAACATAAAATAAAAAACAAAAAGAAAACTAAAAAAACTAAAAAGTAAACCTAAACCTAAATGTAAACCTAAAAAATAAACTAAAATAAAAAACCTAAACTAAAATAAATAAACTGAACTAAATAAAAATAAACCTAAATTAAAATAAAAAATTAAATAAGCTAAAATAAATATAAAATAAACTAAATTAGCCTAAACCTACCATTTTACTTAATTCAACAAAAAAAAAAAAAAGAAAATAAAAGAATAAAATAAACCCTAACCAAAAACTATGAACCGTGAACCTTAAACCTATAACCTTAAACCTATAACCCTAAAGCCAAAACCAAACCCTAAACCCTAAACCATAAACCTTAAAACTTAAACCCTCAAACTCTAAACCCTAAACACTAAACCCTAAACCTTAAACTCTATTAAAAAAACCTTAAACACTAAACCCTAAACCATAAACTAAAACCTAAACTCTAAACCTAAAACCTAAACCCTAAACCCTAAACCCTAACCATAAAAAAAAACTACCAAACCCAAACCCAAAACCCTAAAACCCTAAACCATAAACCCTATACCCTAACCCCTAAAACCTAAACCTAAATAAGAAAATAAAATAAAATAAAAGTATAAACTTATACCTAAACCTAAACATTAACCTAAACCTAAAATGAAAATAAAAAGAAAATAAAATTTAAACAAAAATAAAATAAATAAAAAGTTAAACTAAATAAAAAAAATTAAATAAACCTAAAATAGAAATTAAATTAACTTAAGATAAAATAAAATAAAAACTAAATAAAATCCTAAACCTAAAAAATAAACCTAAAAATAAAACTAAAAAATAAATATAAAATACATCCTAAACCATAAACTAAAAAAATAACCTAAACCTAAAATAAATATAAAATAAAATAAACCTAAACCTAAACTAAAATAAACTAAACTAAAATAAATGAAACCTAAACCTAAACCTGAAATAAACTTAACCTAAACCTAAATCTTAACTAAATAAAATAAAATAAACTAAAAATAAACATAAGCCTAAACTAAAAATTAAAACCAAGTAAAAACCAAAAATAACAACCTAAAACCTAAACCTAAAAAAATAAAATAAAAACTTAAACCTAAACCTAAACCTAAAAAATAAAATATAAATAAAACCAAGCTAACAAAATAAACCTAAACATAAAATTAAACCTAAAAAATAAACTAAAATAGAAAACTTAAACTAAAATAAATAAACTAAACTAAATAAAAATAAAAATAATCATAAATAAAAATAAAAAATAAAATAAACTAAAATAAATAAAAATAATAAACCAAATAAAATAAATAAACTTAAACCTACTAGTTTACTTAATTTCTTCTAAAAAAAAACCTAAACCATACACTATAAAATAAAACCCAAAAATAAACCTAAGAATAAATAACCTAAATAAAATAAAACTAAACGTAAAATAAAAATAAAAAATAAAAAAAATGAAAACTAAATAAAATCCTATGCCTAAAAAATAAAACATAAAAATAAATAATAAATAAAATTTGAACCCAAAACCTAAGAAAAAACATAAACCTAAAATAAAAAGTAATAAATAAATTAAAATAAGCCAAAACCAAAACTAAAATAAACTAAACTAAAATAAATAAAACATAAACCTAAACCTAAACCTAAACTAAATAAAATAAAATAAACTAAAAATAAATCAAAATCTAAACTAAAACATAAACCCTAAAATAAAACTTAAAATAAAAACCTAAAACATAAACCTAATAGAAATAAAATAAAAATGTAAACCTAAATGTAAACCTAAAAATAAAAAATAAAACCTAATCCTAAAAAATAAACTAAAATAAAAAACCTTAACTAAATAAATAAACTAAACTAAATAAAAATTAAAAATAAACATAAATAAAAATAAAAAATAAAATAAACTAAAATAAATAAAAAAATAAACTAGGTAAGCCAAATAAACCTAAACCTATCGGTTAACTTAATTTAAAAAGAAAACTCTAAACTGTAACCTAACCCAAAACCCTAAACCCAAAACCCTAAAAATCCTAAATCCTAAAGCCTAAACACTAAACCGTAAACCCTAAACCATAATCCCTAATCCTTAACCCTAAACCTTAAAACCCTAAACCCAAAATCCAAAACCCTAAACCATAAAAACCTAAAAATCTAAACCTAAATTAAGTGAAACCTAAAAATAAAATATATAAAAAAAACCTAAATCTAACTAAAATAAAAACTTAAACAAAAACCTAAACCTAGAACTAAAAATCAAAAAATAAACTAATAAAAATAGACTAAAATATAAAAAATAAAAACCTAAACTAAACTTTAAAAAAATAAGCCTAAAAATGAAATACATAAATAAAATAAAAACCAAATAGATCAAAAATAAAATAAAGTAAAAAACTAAATAAAAACCTAAACCTAAAAAATAAACCAAAAAATAAAACATAAAAATAAATAAAAAATAAAACGTAAAGCCTAAACTAAAAAAACCTTAACCTAAAATAAAAATGAAATAAATAAAATAAAATAAACTTAAACCTAAACTAAAACAAACTAAACTAAAATAAATAAAACCTAAGCCTTAAATAAACTAAACCTAAGCCATAAACTATATAAAATATAATAAACTAAAAATAGACCTAAACCTAAACTAAAAACAAAACCTAAATAAAAAAATAAAATAAAAACCTAAACCTAAACCTAAAAATAAGAAATATACCTAAACCTAAAAAATAAAATAAAAATAAAATTAAACTAAAAAATAAACATAAACTTAAACCTAAACCAAAAAGATAACCTAAAATGAAAAACCTAAACTAAAATAAATAAACTAAACTAAATAAAAATAAAATAAAATTAAATAAAAATATATAATAAACTAAATAAACATAAACCTACCGATTTAATTAATTTAAAAAAAACCATAAATACTAAACCCTAAACCTTAACCTCCAAAAAACCCTAACCACTCCACCTTGTCCCTTACACACTGATCACTATACCATAAACCCAGACCTAAACTTAAACTCTAAACTCTAAACCAGGCCATGACCTAACCATGAGCCTAAAACCTTGCCCTAAAGTCTAGGCTAAACCCTGACCTGATCACTGATCTGACCCCTGACCCTGACCCCACTCCTAAACTGACTCCACTCTAAAATAAAACACGTTAAATAAACTAAAAAACCTGACCCCACCCAAACCCCAACACTAAACTAAATCTAAACCTATATTCTAAACCCTAAAGCTAAACCTAAAACTAAACCTAAACCTAAACTTAAACCTAAACATAAAACTTAAAACCTAAACTACCCCACTAAACTCTCAAACTTTAAACGTTAAACCTAAACTAAAGCCTAAACCCTAAACCCTAAACCCTAGACTCTAGAAACTTAAATTGATAACCCTAGTTCTCCCCTGCGGTGCTATGGTGATTTTATTTTCCCCTTTGTCGGTGCATCCCCGTCTCACAATTTTGGTGGATCCTTCATCATTCTCGACCATTTTATAGAGCCTTTTGAATATCTGGCCGCTCACGTGATGTGTCTCTTCTAAATAAGGATGCAGTGACTTAGAACCCATGGATTACATCTCCCAATTCATATGATCTGGCTAGGGCATCCTTTTTTTGGGGGATTCCTGAAACCAATTCCATTCCTGCTATTAAATACTTTAAGGATGCAGTTTTTGGTAAGAGTTCTACCTCTGTGAATCCGATTTGGACTTCTTTCGAGGTATTCATGTGATCATGTGTTCAGATCATGATGTCAAAAAGCTTACAAAAGCTTTCGATTTACTTTGGTTGGAAAATTTGCTTTGCACTGGCCGAATTTGGAAAAGATTCTATCTTTTTTTCATAACCTTAAACTTCCAGGTGCTTTCTCTATTGGCTTGATCATTCCAAGACATATTCCAATTCAACTTATGAATGATTTGGATTATTCAAATGTTTTCTCATATCGATCTTATTTTGTCTTTAACTATCAAATGTCTTTGTTGAAGTGGTCTCCCCTTTTTGATATAATGGATGAGTCACATATTATTCCTGTGTGGTCAGCTCTTATAAATATAAGAATCCATTATGTTACCCACCAGGTTTTATTTACTGTCGAGGCTCATTTTGGTTGACCACTCCAAATCGATTAGGCGATTACTGTGAGATCATGTCCCTCTGTTGCCTGTATTTTTCTTGAACTTAACATATCTAATAACATCCTAAAGAGGTCTGGATTGGATCTAAAAAGTTTGGTTATTTACAAAAGTCAAAATTGAATATTTTTTGGTTTTCTATTCCATTTGCAAGATACTTGGTCATGATAATTCGGAGTGTTTTGTTCGTCAGCTGCATCTTAAAAATTTTTTTTTGAATGATCATAACTCAAAATTAGCTTCTGATAAAGTTAATAAAACTATTTAGGTGCCTAAAAATAACTTAAATGTTGATATTAGGTAAGATTCTTTAGAATCTTCTGATGTTCTTAAAATTATTGATTATGCTTCTCATTCTGACCATGACAAAGGTATTAATAATGTTGAAAAGGATGGTTTGCCCAATAATCTTTCTTTACCTGAGAATATGCCTATTATGGCTAATCCCTAAACCTAAACCTAAAGTTCTAAATAAATTAAAAATAAACATAAACCCTAAAACATAATAAACCTAAACCTAAACCTAAACCTAAACCCTAAGAAAGGCATCTCCTTCTAATGGAGGTCAGGATTGTTTCATGTTTCTATTGCTGAGCTTTGGTTGCCCTCTTGTTTTAGTGGCTCTCTCCTTTTATTGGTCTCTTGCTGTGTTGGTTTTACGATGGTCCAGTGATTGGCAGGCTTTCTTGTATGCCTTTTTCCCTAGCCTCTCTTTTTTTTTCTTATGAGGGTTTTATTGGCTGGTGGTTGCTTGATGGCTATGGTTTTTTTTCAATCTTTTGCTTTTGGTTTTGGCTATCTGGCATCGTAATTATTGGTTGAGCCTAGCCATGGGCTTTGTTCCTTCCCAGGCTGAGTTACTCTCTCTAGAGTTGTTACCTTCCATCTAGTTTTTGTTCCCCTTTTCTACTGGTCTTTTTGAAGTTTTTTTTAGGTGTTTTCCAGTTGGCTAGATGGCCCATTGACTTATCATTTCTTACTATTATGGGATGAACCTGTATGTGGCTTTGGTTGTTCTTGGCTCTATTTCTATTTCTAATGATTCCTGCTACTATGGTTGGCTGGGTGTCCTTGATGGATGGATGCAGCTGTGATGTTGGTTGGTGGATCTACAGAATTTTTGGTTCTTTTCCTTTCATCTTTATTTATTTTGGATGGCTTTGATGGTGGTTGTGTCTTGGCTGCTATCTTATTTAATTGATTTCTTTGCTCTGGTTTGGCTGGATGTTTTGTTGGTTAGCTACCTATTTAATCTTAATGATAATTATTAAAACTTGGCTAACTCTTGGTTGTTGGCTATTTGGTTTAATCGAGGTAAGCTGGCTATGATAGATGGGATGTTTCCCCTATTATCCTTTTGGCTGGTAGCACCATATGTGATTGTAACCCTTCTTCTGAAGTTTGGATCCTCACATATCCTATTGCACCTTGAGATGAATGTGATTGAACTTGAGCCTTATGTAAGATTTTTATCATTTTGTTCCTTTTGTGTACTTAGCTTGTGCTTATTTCTAGATGATTTTCTCTATTGTAAGTTATTTGAAGGTTTGTGGCATGTTTTGGGGTTGTAGGTGGTTTGTGCATCTCTAAGAAGATTTCAGGATATAGATGTCTTTGGCTGCCCTTTTTTGGAATTTTGTGATGTTTCTTTCTTAGTTTCTATCTTTTCTTTCTTTTGCTTTAGTTTTCTTGTAATAGGTAGGGGATTTATCACTTTAGGCTAATTATAACTCTTTAAGAAGTAGTTTAGAGATTTATCCCTTTTAAGGTCCTTGTATCCCTTTCTTTTTGGCAATAAAATTCTACCACTTTTCATTTTTTTAAAAAAAAACCCAAAGAATTTATAGAACCTTGACAGCAAGAACATCACTGTGAACCAGCCTAGTCTAGATCTTGTAGTGGAGGCAAAGGCGGAGGCAGCAATTATCGCAGTGATGGCAGGGGATCTGGAGGTGGTGGTCGGAGCAGTGGTTATTATCGAGGCGGGAAGAGCGACGAAGGTTACAGCAATGGTGGTGGCGAAGGGAGAGATCGGGGATATGATGGTGGATCTTGCTACTCGAGAGGCCATGATGGTTTTGATGGGATCTGGAGAAACTGAAAAACGGCTGATCTGATTTGCTGCTTATGGAATTGTGCCTTTATAATAGAGACGGTTCTAGTTATCTAGGGTTTTTGATTTGCTCTATGCTTGCTCATTTTTTATCAATGTCATTGCTTGTGTCTTAGAAAACATAGTGTGTTGCTTAGTTGATGAAGTCAAAAAAAAATGTTGAATATGAATTTGTTCTCTATTAAAAAAAATTAACCAAAAACCCTAAGCCCTGAACTAAACCTGAACCCTAAACCTAAACCTAAACCGTAAACCTTAAACCCTAAACCCTAGAAATCATAAACCTTAAACCTTAAACACTAAACCCTAAAACCCTAAACCCTAAACCATAAACCCTAAAACCAAAACACTAAACCTAAAACCTTAAACCCAAAATACAAACCCCAAAATCTTAAAGCCTAAACCCTAAAATGTTGAAAACCTAAACCTAAACTAAATAAAACCTAAAAATAATATAAATAAAAAAACCTAAACCAAAATAAAAAAAAAAAAAAACCAAAACCAAAACCTAGACCTAAACTTAAAAAAGAAAATAAAATAAAAACTAAACTAAAATAAAAAAAATTAAAACCTAAACTATACTAAAAAAAATAAAAAACCTAAATAAACTAAAAACTAAACCTAAAATAAAATAAAATTAGAACTAAATAAAATCCTAAACCTAAAAAATAAACCTATAAATAAAACCTAAAAGTAAAAAAAAATAAAAAAACTAAAATAAAATAAAATAAAATAAACCTAATCTAAAATAAAATAAACTAAAATAAATAAAATATGAACCTAAACCTAAAATAAACTAAACCTACACCTTAACCTAAACTAAATAAAATAAAATACAATAAAAATAAAACTTAAAAATAAATCTAAAATAAATACTTAAAACCTAAACGTAAAAAAATAAAATAAAAATCTAAACCTAAACCTAAAAATAAAAAATAAAACCTAAATCTAAAAATATAAAATTAAAATAAAACTAAACTAAAAAGTAATCCTAAACCTAAACCTAAACATAAAAAAGTAAGCTAAAATAAAAAACCTAAACTAAACTAAATAAACTAAACTAAATAAAAAATCTAAATAAAAATATAAAATAAAATAAACTAAAATAAATAAAAAATATCTTAAATAAACTTAAACCTACTAGTTTACTTAATTTAAAAAAAATTAAAAAATTAATAAAATTTTAAAAAAAATTAAAAAAAAAACTAAACCCTAAAACTAACCCTAAACCCTAAACCTACAACTTTAAACCCTAATCCCTAAACCCTAAAACTCTAAACCCTAAACCCTGAACCCTAAACCATAAAGTTTAAACCATAAAACCCTAAACTATAACCTTAATCCCTAAACCCTAAACTCTGTTAAAAAAAAAAAGAAAAACATAAACTAAACAAAATAAAAAAAAACCTTAAAATAAAAAACCTAAATAAAATAAAAACTAAACCTAAAATAAAAATAACATAAACCTAAGATAAAATAAAATAAAAACTAAATAAAACCTAAACCAAAAATAAACCTAAAACTAAAGCTAAAATAAATAAAAAAAAGCCTAAACTAAAAAAAAATTCTAAACCTAAAATAAAAAATAAAATAAACCAAATAAAATAAACCTAAACCTAAACCTAAAATAAACTGAACCTAAACCTTAACCTAAAATAAATTAAACCTAATCCTAAACCTAAACTAAATAAAATAAAATAAACTGAAAATAAGCCTAAAGCTAAATTAAAAAAATAAACCCTAAAAATAAACAAAAAATAAAAACAAAAAACATCAACTTAAAAAAATAAAATAAAAACCTAAACCTAAACCTAAAAATTAAAAATGAAATTAAAACCTGAAAAAGAAAACAAAAATAATACTAAACTAAAAAATGAACATAAACGTAAACCTAAACCTAAAAAATAAACTAAATAGAAAACCTAAACTAAAATAAATAAACCTAAAATAAATAAAATAAACTAAATAAAAATAAAATTATTCCTAAATAAAAATAAATAAAAATAAAATAAACTAAATTAGCTAAATAAACCTAAACCTAACCCTTATCCTTAAACCCTAAACCTACAACCTTAGACCCTAAACTCTCAACGCGAAACCCAAACTCGAAACCCTAAACCCTAAACCCTAAAAAACCAATCCCTAAACCTTAAACCCTAAAATGACACTAAACCCTAAGCTAACCCTAAACCCTAAACCCTAATCCTAAATCCCTAAACCCTAACACTAAAACCCAATCCCTAAAACACTAAACCATTAACCCAAAGCCCTAAACCCTAATCCTTAAACCCTAGCCCTAAACCCTAAACTGTAAACCCTAAACGCTAAACCTAAACCTAAAGAAACTTAATAAATAAAAAAGTAAACATAAACCATAAACATTATAAACCAAAACCTAAACTTAAACCCTAATAATGGGTAGAACCTTGATGGTAGGAACATCAATGTCAACTAGGCTCAGTCTAGATCTTGCAGTGGAGGCAAAGGCGGAGGCAGCAGTTATCATTGTGGTGGTGGGGGATTTGGAAGTGCTGATGGATATGGAAGTGGTGGTCAAAGTAGTGGTTATTATGGAGAAGAGAGGAGAAATAGAGGTTACAACCGTGGTGGTAGCGGAGTGATAGATTGAGGATATGATGGTGGATCTCGTTGCTCGAGATGTGGTGATGGTTCTTATGGGAACTGGAGAAATTGAGGAACGGCTGATCCAATCTACTGCTTATAGAACTATATCTTTTTGATTTGCTCTATGCGTGATCATTTTTTATCTATGTCATCACTTGTGCCTTAGAAAACTTGGTGCGTTACTTAGTTCGTGAAATCAAAAAAAATGAAATGTTGAATATGAATTTATTCTCTATTCAAAAAAGAACATTAAACCCTAAACCGTAAATTAAAACCTAAATCCTAAACCTAAAACCTAAATCCTAAACCCTAAACCCTAAAAACCATAAACACTAAACACTAAATCCTAAACCCTAAACCCTAAACCCAAAAAACCCAAAACCCTACCCTAATGACGCTGGACCTAAACCCTAAACCTAAAACCTAAACTCTTTCTAAATTAACCCTAAACCCACCAATCATAAACCTAAACCCCTACAACCTCCTTCTACCAACCCAAACATATAAACTAAACTAAACTAAACTGGGCTAAACTCCTAAAATATGGTCTCTAAAACACTAAACTATGGTGATCCATGACCACATACTAAACACTAAACTAAACTCAACCAACTCTGAACCCCAGTGTCTCTATCAGTGGGCCACTAAAGCTAAACCCAACCTAAATCCTAAACTGGGCTGACTCTGAAACAGCTAAAAAAGGCTGAGGCTAAAGTTCTCTAAACTAAATCTAGGCTAAAACCTAAACTGGGCCTCTAAGCAGGCCTGGCTAAATCTTAAACCTAAACTAAACTAAAGAAAAACTGACCTACTGAGCTAAATGTTTATCCTATCCTCTAACTGAGGCCCTAAACTCTAAACCTGTGCCTGACTTGGCCTGGGCTAAACCTACCCAGCCATGGCCTTAAACATGAGCCTTACTCTCCCAAACTAGGCTGACCTGAGCCCTGACCCAGGCACTGCCTGACTAATCTAAACCTGGACCTGACGGGACCCTGGGCCCTGGGCCCTCTAAACCCTGATGGGCCCAGGCCCTGGCACTCCACTGAGTCTAAATTAAACCACTCCACAACTAAAACTCTAAACTGGGCCCACCCTGAGGCCCAGACCCTATCCCTAAAAAACTAAACTGACCTGACTAAATAAACTAATAAAAATAAATCATGACCTAAACCTAAATAAGATAAAATAATAAAATAAAATAAAACCTTAAAGCTAAAATTAAAACTAAACTTAAACCTAAAAATAAAATAAAATAAAAATAAAAACTAGATAAAAGTAAAATAAATAAAAACCAAAACTAAACTAAAAAATATTATAAACCTAAAAATAAAAAGAAAAAAATAAAATAAAAACTAAACTTAAAATAAACAATAAATAAACCTAAAATTAGCAAAAAAAATTGAAAAGAAAACTAAACCTAAAATGTAAACCTACACTAAAAAAAACCTAAACCTAAAATAAAAATCAAATAAACAAAATAAAATAAACCAGTACTAAAATAAACTAAACTAAAATAAATAAATCCTAAACCTAAACCTAAACATAAACATAAACTAAATAATATAAAATAAACTAAAAATAAGCCTAAACTAAAAAATAAAACCTATAATTAATCCTAAAATAAAAATCTAAAACCTAAACCTAAGAAAATATAATAAAAACCTAATCCTAAACCTAAAAATAAAAAATAAAACCTAAATATAAAATATAAAATTAAAATAAAGCTAAACTAAAAAAATAAACTGAAACCTAAACCTAAATAGTAAAAATAAACTAAAACAAAAAACCTAAGCTAAAATAAATAAACTTAAAATAAATAAACTAAACTAAATAAAAACAAAAATGAACCTAAATAAAAATAAAAAATAAAATAAACTAAAATAAAAAAATAAATAAATTAAAAAATAAAACTCATTTACTTAATTTAAAAAAATTAAAATTAAATAAATAAATAAAAATAAACCCAAAACCCTAACCCTAAACCACAAAACCCTCGACCTCATCCCTAAACCCCAAACCTAAACCCCAAACCCAACCCCTACCATAAACCCAAAACCCAAAACCTAAACACTAAGCCCTAAAACCTAAAACTCTAAACTGTAAATCTTAAACATAAACTAACCCTAAACCCTAAGCTATCCCTAAACCCTAAACCCTAAACCCTAAAAACCCTAAGCCCTAAAGGCTTAAAATTACACCCTAAATCCTAAACCCTAAACCTAAAACCTAAACCCTAACCCTACTAAAAGTGCTGGAAAATATAATGGTGGATATGGAGGTGGTGGTCATGGAGGTGATCTGAGGTGTGGAGGATCTAGAGGTGCTAGTGAATATGGAGACGGTGGTTATGGAGGCGGGAGGAGCGATAGGGGTTATAATTGATGGCTTTAGGATAAATCAAGGATATGATGGAGGATACCACTACTCATGAGGCGAGGGTGGCCTGATGGGAACAAGAGAAACTGAAGAACGACCGATTTGATCTACTGTTTATGGAATTGTTTCTTTACATTAGAGATGATTTTAGTTATCTAAAGTATTTGATCTGCTCTATGCATGCTATTTTTTATGTATGTCATCACTTTTATCTTAGAAAACTTGGTCTACTACTTAGTTGATGAAATCCAAAAGAAAAAATGTTGAATCTAAATTTCTTCTCTATTAAAAAAAACTTTAAACCCTAAACCCTAAACCCTAAAAACCTTAAAAACCCTAAAACACTAAACCCTTAACCCTAATCCTTAAACCCTAAACCCTAAACCCTAAACCCTATACTAACCTAAACCCTAAACCCTTAAATCTAAACCCTAAACCCTAAAATAACCTAAACCTTAAACCTTAAATCTTAAACCTTAAACCATAAACCAAAAAAATGTAAACCCTAAAATAAAACCTAAACATAAAATAAAAATTAAAAAACCTAAAATAAAATAAAATAAAAACTAGATAAAAACCTAAACCTATAAAAATATAAAAAATAAAACCTAAACCTAAAATAAAAAAAATAAAATAAAATAAACCTAAACTTAAGCTAAAATAAACTAAACTAAAATAAACAAATCCTAAACCTAAACCTAAAATAAATAAAACCTAAACACTAAACTAAATAAAATAAAATAAACTAAAAATAAACCAAAACCTAAACTAAAAAATAAAACCTAAAAATAAACCTAAAATTAAAATCGAAAACCTAAACGTAAAAAAATAAAATAAAATAAAATCCTAAACATAAACCTAAAAATAAAAAAATTAAACCAAAACCTAAAAAATAAAACTAAACTAAAAAATAAGCATAAACCTACACATAAACATATAGAATAAACTATACATAAACCAAAATAGAAATAAAAAATAAACCTAAATAAAAAATAAAATAAAATAAATGAAACTAAATACAAATAAATTAAATAAATCTAAACTTATCGGCTTACTTAATTAAAAAAACCCTAAACCCTAAACCCCCTAAACTCTAAATCATAAACCCTACACTAATAACCCTATCCTACCATGACCTACCCAAACCTCTGCCACATAAACCCTGATCAACCACCCTCCTAAATCCTAAACCCTCTCTAAACTAAACTCCTAAACTAAACCCAACTTACCACACTAAACTAAACTAAACTCTACTAAACCTAAAATCCAACCATAAACCCTAAATCTTGGACCTTAAACTAAAGCCTTAAAGCCTTAAAACCTTAAAGCCTAAAGCAAACTAACTAACTTAAACCCCACTAAACCCTAAACAGGCTAAACCTTAAATCCTAAACCCTAAACCCTAATCTTAAACCTTAAATGCTAAATCCCTAAATGTTAAAATCCTAAACCCTAAACCTTAAACCCTAAATCATAAACCCTAAACCCTAAAAACCTAAACCTAGACTAAATAAAACCTAAAAATAAAATAAATAAAAAACCTAAACTAAAATATAATAATAAAATAAAGATAAATAAACCTGGCTAAACTTGGTCTTAAACCTAAAAATAAAATAAAGTAAAAGAAAATTAATGTAATAAAATATAATAAATAAACCTAAACTAAACTAAATAATAAAAAAACCTAAGAATAAAAAATCTAAATAAAATAAATAATAAATGTAAAATAAAAAAATAATATACCTAAAATAAATTATAATAAATGCCTAAACCTAAAAAATAAACCTAAAAATAAATGAAAAATAAAGCCTAAACCTAAAATAAAAATAAAATAAACCTAAACCTCAACCTAAACTAAAGAAAATAAAATAAACTAAAAATAAACCAAAGCCTAAACTAAAAAATAAAGCATAAAAATAAACATAAAATAAAAACCTAAAAATATATAATAAAAACCTAAACTTAAACCTAAAAATAAAAAATATAACTTAAACCTAAAAAATAATAATAAAACTCTAAAAATAAACTTAAACCTAAACCTAAAATAAACTAAAATAAAAAACCTAAACTAAAATAAATAAACTTAAAATAATTAAACTAAACTAAATAAAAATAAAAAATAAACTTAAATAAAACTAGAAAATAAAGTAAACTAAATTCAAAATAAACTTAATATACTAGATATATTTTTTTAATAAAAAAAAAAAAAAAAACTAAACCCTAAACCTTTACCTAAACATTAAAATGCAATAAATCCTAAAATAAACCTAAACCTTAAACCTAAAACCTAAACCCTTAACTAAAGCAGAAAGTAACTAAATAAATTATAAAATAAACTTAAACCATAAAACCTAATAAACATAAACCTAAACCAAAATCATAAGAATGGGCATACCTTACAGAACATGGTCATCAAAGCAGATTAGATTAGGAGGGTGAGGTGGTGGGCAGTGGTGGTGGGGTTCTAGTGGATATGGAGGTGGAGTGGTAGTTGTGGTGGTTATGGTGGCGGTGGCAGAGGAGTGCCGTTACAGGGGAGATAGATCGGGGATATGATGGTGTATCTTGTTACTCGAGAGGCTGGGGTGGTTCTGATGGGAACTGAAGAAATTGAAGAACGTCCAATTAGATCTACCACTTCTGGAACTGTGTTTATAGTAAAGATGATTCTAGCTACCTAAGGTTTTGGATTTGTTATATGCATGCCCATTTTTGAACTATGTTGTTGCTTGTGTCTTAGAAACCTTGGTGTATTACTTGGTTGATAAATTTGAAAAGAAGAAATGTTGAATATGAATTTATTATCTATTAAAAAAATGCTAAAAACCCTAAAACCTAAACTAAAACTTGAACCCTATATATAAAACATAAACCTTAAACCCCAAAAACCCTAAACCTTAAACCGTAAACCCTATACAAAAAACCTTAAATCCTAAACCCTAAATCCTAAACCCTAAACTCCAAACGATAAACCCTAAACCATAAACCCAAAACACAAAACCCTAAAAACCTAAAAGACCAAACCCAAACTAAATAAAACCTTAAATTAAAAAAAATAAAAAAACCTAAACCTAAATAAAATAAAAAAATAAAAGAAAATAAAACCTAAAATAAAATGTAAACTTAAACTTAGACCTAAGCGTAAACTTAAAAATAAAATAAAATAAAAAATAAATACTAAAAAAATAAAATTAATAAAAACCTAAACTAAACTAAAAAATAAAATAAACCTAAACAAAATAAAAACTAAATATAAAATAAAAATAAAATAAACCTCATATAAAATAAAATAAAAACTAAATAAAAACCTAAACTTAAAAATAAACTTAAAAATAAAACCTAAAAATAAAAAAAGAATAAAATCTAAATCCTAAACTAAAAAAAAAAAAACTAATCCTTAAATTAGAAAAATAAAATAAACCTAAACTTAAACTAAAATAAATAAAACCTAAACCTAAACCTAAAATAAACTAAACCGACGCCCTAAACAAAATAAAATAAAATAAAAATAAAAATAAACCTAAACTTAAACAAAAAATTAAAACCTAAAAATAAACTTAGAATAAAAACATAAAACCTAAACCTAAACCTAAAAGTAAAAAATAAAACCTAAACCTAAAAAATAAAATAAAAATAAAAAATAAACTAAAATAAAAAACCTAAACTAAATAAATGACCTAAACTAAATAAAAATAAAAAATACACCTAAAGAAAAATAAACTAAAAAAACTAGATAAACTAAACCTGTACTTCATTTAAAAATAAACCTAAACTCTAAACCCTAAATAAAACCAAACTCTAAAAACCAAACCTGCCCCCAAATCTGGCCTAAAATAAACCTCATTAAACCCTACAACCTGACCACAAATCCAAACCTTAAACCCTAAACCTACCCTAAATTAACTAAACCCTAAACTAACCATAACCAGCCCAAACCTAACGGACACAACCTTAAATCCTAAATCTCTAAACTCCCCAACCAATCTAAAACCCACCAAAAAAAACAAAAAAACTAAACCTAAATAAAAATTAAAATAAAATAAAACTTAAACTAAACAAAATAAAATATAAATAAAATAAACTAAAATGATAAACAAAACATAAACAACTAAAAATAAAATAAACCAAAGAATTAAAAATCTAAATAAAATAAAAACTAAATGTAAAATAAAATGAAATAAACCTATATAAAATAAAATTAAATAAAACCTGAACCTAAAAATAAACCTAAAATTAAATAAAAAATAAAACCTAAACCCTAAACTAAAAAAAATAAACCTAAAATAAATAAAATAAATAAAATAAAATAAACCTAAATAATCTCAAATAATAAACACCTAAACCTAAACTTAAGATAAATTAAACCTAAACATAAACCTAAACTAAATAAAATAAACTAAAAATAAACTAAAAATAAACTTAAACCTAAACCTAAAATAATAAAATAAAAACCTTAACCTGAATCTAAACCAAAAAAGAAAAATGAAACCTAAACCAAAAAAAAATAAAAATAAAACTCAACTAAAGTAAACTTAAACCTAAGCTAAAAAAATAAAACATAAAAATAAATCTAAAATAAAAATCTAAAACCTAATCCTAAAAAAATAAAATAAAAATTTGATCTTAAACCAAATAAAAAATAAAACCTACACCTAAAAGAAACTCAACAAAAAAATAAATCTAAACCTAAACTTAATCCTTAAAAATAAACTAAAATAAAAAACCTAAACTTAAAAAATAAACCTAAAATAAATGAGCTAAACTAAATAAAATTAAAAAGTAAACCTAAATAAAAATAAAAAATAAAATAAATAAACCAAATAAACCTAAACCTATCGATTTACTCAATTAAAAAAACCCAAACAACAAAACTAACCCTAACCCCTCCTACACAAACCTCTCTAAACTCCCCAAACCCTAATCAAACTCTAAACCCTAAACCTAAACCCTAAACCCTAAACACTCTAAAACCCTAAACCCCTAACAAACCTAAACCCTAAACCTAAAAGCATAAACTTTAAAATATAAACCTTAAATACAAATGCTAAACCCACAAACCTAAACCCTAAACCCCAAACCCTAAACCCTAATGACAAAACCCTAAACTTAAACCTAAAGTAACTAAATAAATTAAAAAAATAAATTTAAACCCTAAAACCTAATAAACTTAAACCTAAATCTAAACCCTAAGAATGGGTGAACGGCATGAACATCCCTTCATAGGCTCGATCCCAAGATGGAGGTGGGGAGATGGTTATGGGTGGTGGGGATCTGGAGGTGCTGGTGGTGGTTGGAACAGTGGTGGTTATGGAGGTAGGAGGAGCAATGGAGGTTACAGTCGTGGTGGTGGTGGAGGGAGAGATCGAGGATATGATGGTGGATCTCGCTACATGAGAGGTCGGGGTGGTTCTGATGGAAACTAGAGTAACAGAAGAATGGTAGATCCGATCTGCAGCTTATGAAACTATGTCTTTACAGTAGAAACAATTATAGTTATCTAGGGATTTTGATTTGCTCTATGTGTGCTCATTTTTTACCTATGTCATCATTTGTGTCTTAGAGAACATGGTGTGTTACTTGGCTGATGAAATGAAAAAGAAGAAATGTTGAATCTAAATTTGTTCTTTTAAAAAAAACAAAAATTGAAAACCCTAAACTAAAACCTGAAACCTAAATCTTAAACCCTAAACCCTAAACCTTAAAAAAAATAAGAATAATAAAAAAAACTTTAACCCTAAGTGTTAAACAATAAAACTAACCCTAAACCTACAACCCTAAACCCTAAACCCTAAACCATAAGCCCTAAAACCCTAAACTCCAAACCCTAAACCCAAAAACCTAAAAAGAAATACATGAAACTAAACTAACTTAAACTAAAACTAATAAATAATAAACTAAAATTAATAAACTAATAATAAATTAAAAACTATTCATAAACAAAAATAAAAATTACTAAAACTAAGTAAACTAAACTAACTAAATAATAACTAAAAAATAATAAACTAATACTAACAAAAACTAACTGAATAAATAAATAAACTAATAACTAAATTAAACATAAATAAAAGAACCCCACTAATAATAAAAAATAAACTAATAAAACTAATAAAAATTAAACCTAAACTAACCAAATTAAACTAATAAACTAACTAAATGAAACCATAATAAATAATTAATTAATAAAATAAACTAACTAATAAACTAACTAACATAACCAACCAAATAAATAACTAATAATACAAACTATAAAACTAACTAATAAACTAAAACTAATAAACTAAGTAAATAACTAATAATAATAACTAACTAATAACTAAACTAAACTAATAAACTAATAAACTAACTAAAACTAATAATAAACTAACTAAATAACAATAACTAAAACTAATAATAAAACTACAGAACTAATAAATTAAAATTAAATAACTAATAACAACTAACACTAAATAATAAACTAATAATAAACTAAATAAAACAAAGTTAATAATAAAACTAATAATAAACTAAATAATAAATAAAACCTAAATAAATAAACTAAACCAAAGAATAATAAACAAACATAATAAACTAACAAATAATAACAAACTAATAAAACTAACTAAACTAATAAACTAATAACTAATAATAAAAAAATAAACTAAACTAAAAACTAATAATAACGAAAAACACTAAATAATAATATAACCTAATAACATAAAAACTAAGTAAACTAAACTAATAATAATAATAAACTAAATAATAAATAACTAAAATGAAACTAAACTAAACACTAAACTAACTAAACTAATAAATAATAATAAATTAAATAAAAACTATCTAATAAAACTAAGAATAACTAACTAATAATAACTAAACTAACTAAATAAATAACTAATAACTAAACTAACAAAAATTAATAATAATAATAATAATAATAATAATACTAAAACTAAATAAACTAAACACTAAACCCCAAAACCTAAATTAATAAAACTAATAATAAAAACTAAACTAAAGTTAAATACGTAATAACTAAACTAATAAAACTAATAATAATAACTAAACAATAACTAAAAAAACTAATAAACTAATAATACAACTAAACTAAAACTAACTAATAACTAAATAATTAAACTAAATAATAATAATAAAATAATAAATTAACTAAACTAATAAACTAATAATAATAAAACTTAGAATAAACTAACTAATAAATAACTAAATAATTAAACCCTAAACCCTAACTAAATAAATAAACTAAATAATGATAATGAAACCATTAATAATAAACATAAACTAAAAATAATAATAATAAATTAAAGAAAAAAACTAAACTACTATAAAATTAATAATAACCCAAGTAACTAAACTAATAATAATAATAACTAATAATAAACTAAACCATAAACTAAACTAAAAAAACCTAATAATAATAAACTAATAAACCTAAACCCATTACTAAACTAATAAAAAAAATTTGTAATCATTGTTTGATTCATGGGCATGAAATTTCTGAATGCTTTATTACTTATCCCTCTCTTTGGAAGAAAATCACCACTAAGAATTCAATTGTTGAAGAAACTGATGATTCTCTCAAGTTGGATAAAGGAAAATCTGGTTTTCAAAATTTTGATGTTTTGCATAACCAGATTTCTGAATCTTTTGAAACAAATTTACCTATTAATGATTTGTTTAATGCAAAAGGTAATTTTGATGTTTCTTAAAAGTTTTAACTAATAATCATGATCTAAGTGTTTCTTTTGATGATTCTCTTAAAGGGAAGACTTTAGAGGCTATGGTTAATGATTTTGATGGTTTGGATGTTGTGCATAAGTCCTTTCATGATGATGGTTTGAATATTCTTCATTTCTTCCAAGTTAGATGTTGTTTCTCTTCTCCTATGTCTACTTTAGATCTTGGGAAAGAGACTATTTCTTTGATTGAGAATGGTGGTGAAAAGAATGTTATTATTTATTATATTTTAACTTTTGGTCTTGACAATCTTGTTAATATTGGTGATCCTTCTTTAAAATAGAAGATTTAGATACCTGTGATAATTTTCTCATTATGAATAGTTATGTCTCAGTTCAAAATGATGGTTTTTCTATGGCTGGTAATTATGTTTAGAATTTTGGTAATATGTTGTGTGTTTCTAAGGAATTTGAATCTTATTTTAATCTCTTACATGAAGATTGTATTGAAAATTTGGATTGTGCTTCTCTTACTTCTTTTACAAATGAAGACAGGGAGGAGACTCTTCAGATTTTGTTGGAAAGTGAAAATATTGATAAGTGTTTTCTTAATAAAGCTATTTCTACTCCTTTGACTTCTGATTCTAAAATGCATACTATTTTTGATTTTCCTTTATCTATTATTGTGGTTGATTCTGAATGCTCTTCTTTGAAATTGATAGCTTCTACTGATCCCCATGCTTTTTATAATAATACTGATTCATTTTTAGAAGTAGATTTTTTGGAGAAAGGGCATGGTTATAAAATTATTCACAGGAAGAAAAAGAAAAAAAGTGTTCAGATTTATGCCACTCCTCACTTGAGGGTTACTCATTCCAAAGCTTCTTGGAAATAATCTCTCCTGTCCTTCAGAGGTTTTTTCTTTTGGTTAGTTTTTTCCCTGTTGGTTGAGCTTTTGTTGTGTGTTTTCTAGCTAGCTAGAGTATTGGTTTCTTGGCTAATTTTCCTTTTTCTTGCTTGGTGATTTTGGCTTCTTGTTTGTTGGGTCTTTTTTTTATGCCCTTTGGCTGGTTGGCTTTGTGCTGGTGGCTTTGTTCCTGTTGGCTTTCCTTTCTTTGGTTGGTGCTTTAGCTCTCTTTATTGGTGGTAGGTTGTGCCTTTGTCCTTGCCATGTGGTTTGTCCATTGGTTGGTTTTTTCTCTAGTTGTTTATTTTAGCTTTTCCTAGCCTTCTTTTTTTTTTTGTTTGTTAGTTTATTTCTCTTGCTCTTTCCTAGGCTATTTTTCTTCGGTGCTCTGTTATGTGGCTACTCTATTGGTTGTTTCCTTTCCTTTGGTTGGTGCCTTGGTGGCTTTGGATTGGTGTTGTAGTGGGCTCTATTGGCTTGGTGCCATGGTGGCTTTGGATTATTGTTGTTTTGGGCTCTATTGGCTTTGTCATTGAGGGCTCTTTTCTTTTTTTTTTTGGGGTTGTGAGCTTTTTTTCTCTCTATTTTTTAAGTGGTGTTTATATTTGGTTTTGTTAGGATTTCCTTATGGTAATTTTATATGTTGCTATCCTCTCTCTTTCTGTTTCCTTAGCTTAACTTTTTCTTTGGCTGGGTGGCTATTATGATAGGTTCATATTTTTCTTTGGATGGGATGGCTATGATGATATGATGGATTTTTTCCTTCAAATTTTTATGGCTATTGACTTTTCCTATTTGTAACCATTCTTTGAAGCTAGATACACTTAAGATTTTATTCTTCTCATTATTTTGATTATTCTTCTTCCCTCATATCTGAGCTTAAGTTTTTTTCTCTTTATATTTTCTGATCTCCTAATGGCTGAGATTTCTTCCAAGTTGTAGGTTCTCTTTTTCAGTTGGTCTCTTCTTCTTCTTAGATGGAGCTAGAGTCTTAGTGATGGTCTCTTTTTTCTTAGATGGCTGGAGTTGTCTTGATTCTTGAGTTCGGTTTCCTTTTCTTATGGATCTTCGTCTCTTTGGAGGTTCTTTTGGAGCTCCATGGATTCTTCCCCTATGCTATATTTTGCTTAGCTTTTTTAGTTTTGTCTTTGTTTTTTGTCTTTATTGCTTTACCTTTGTCGGTACCAAGTCTGGATGTGAAAAGTGGAGGGTTGCGAGAGGTAGTTGATATCCAGCGTAAAACTTGTTGAAATAATCATGACATGAATCCTTTAAATCATTGTGTTAATGCTAGGGCGCCCCATGGAAGCGATGAGCTATATGGCTTGAATACAGTAAAAAATGTGCAAGGGATGCGTCGGCGCCCGAGTGCAGTGTAAAATAAGCAAGGGTTCCCACATTATGGATGTATGTGGGTAAAGAAGTTAGTCCATGAAACTAGAATAAGGTTAGGAACTTGGAATATAGGTACTCTTACAAGTAAATTAATGGAATTAATAAATATTATGGTTCATAGAAAGATAAATATTTTATGTGTTTAGGAAACTAAATGGGTTGGGAGAAGGCCAAGGAAATTGATAGTTTAGGTTTCAAACATTGGTATTCAGGTAGAAGTGGAGCTAGAAATGGTGTAGGTGTGATTATAGATAAAAGTTTGAAGGATAATGTTATAAATATTAATAGATGTGGAGAAAGAGTTATAGCTTTAAAGATTATTGTTGATACTATGATTATCAATGTTATAAGTGTTTATGCTCCTCAAGTAGGTTTGGATGTAAGCTCAAAAGAAAAATTTTGGAATGAATTAGAGGGATTAATATAAAAGATATCTCTTGAAGAAAAAGTATTTAGTGGAGGAGATTTAAATGGACATGTTGGTAGAGTGGTAGAAGATTTTAAAAGTATACATGGTGGTTATGGATTTAGAGTGACTGAAGAAGGTAGGACTATATTAGATTTTTTGTTTAGCTTATGATTTTGTAGCTGCTAATACTTTATTTAAGAAAAGAGATGAACATATTATTACTTATAAAAATGGATCTAGTAAAACTCATATTGATTATTTTTTGATAAGAAAAGTAGATCATTTAGATTATAAAGATTGTAAGGTCATTTAAAGTGAAAGTTAAGTACCCAACATCGATTGTTAGTTTTAGATTTTAAGATGAAAGATTATAAGAGAAAAAATAAATCAAATTATTGTCCTAGGATTAGATGGGGACACTTAAAGAATATAAATAAAAATATTTTTAAGAGCAAGTTATAAGAGCTTAGAATTTGGGATGTTCATAAAGAAGCTAATGTTATGTGAGGAAAAGTTGGAAGTTAAATTAAGCAAGTTGCTAAAAATGTGCTTAGAGAATCAAAAGGAAAAGCTTCTTTTAATAAAAATAGTTGGTGGTGGAGTTAGAGTGTGCAAGAAAAGATAAGAAATAGGAAGCATTGTTATAAAACTTGGTTTAGATGTAAAAACTCAGAGATTTGGGAAAGATATAAAGTGGTTGTAGAATTCTAAGAAAGCAATATATGATGCAAATAATTTAGCTTTTAGTGATTTATACAATAGATTAGATACCAAAGAAGGTGAAGAGATAGGAGAAGTAAAGACCTAGTTCAAGTGAGATATATTAAGGATGAAAATAATAAAGTGCTTTTCTTAGAAAAGGATAATGAAAACAGGTGGATGAGATATTTTGATAACTTTTTAATGAAGGATCTGAAGGTAAGATTGATTTTAGCAACTTTAATACCCTAAACAAAAATAAAGCATTTTGTTTTTATCATCATATTAGTAAATCTAACGTTAGAGAAGCTTTAAAGAAAATGAAATGTGGAAAAATAGTATGACTAGATGATATTCCAATAGAAGTGTGGAAATATTTAGGAGATCAAGGAATTTATTGGCTTATAAATATTTTTAATGTTATTTTAAAGACTAAAAAGAGGCCAGATGAGTGAATGAAGAGTTTGTTGGTTCCTATATTTAAGAATAAAGGTGATGCACAAGATTGTGCAAATTATAGAGGAATTAAGTTAATGTGTCATACATTAAAATTATGGGAGAGAGTAATTGAGCATAGATTACGATGTGATACAAAAGTTTCTCACAATTAGTTTGGTTACATGCCAGGTAGATCCACTATGGATGTTATACATTTGTTAAGAGGTTTGATGGAGAAGTATAGAGAAAGTAAGGAAGATTTACATATGATATTTATTGATTTAGAGAAAGCTTATGATAAAGTTTCAAGAGATGTTCTTAGGAGAGTTATAGAAAGGAGTTAAGATTGGTTATATTCAAGTCATTAAGGATATGTATAGTAGAGCTGTTACTTGTGTCCAAACACAAGAAGGATTGACAAAATAATTTCCTATTTCAATTGGATTACATCAAGGATTAGTTATAAGCCCTTATCATTTTTGCTTTAGTTATGGATGTTCTTACTAGGAATTTACAGGAAGATGTACCTTGGTGTATGCTTTTTGTTGATGACATTCTTCTTGTTGATAAGACTAGAAAGCGAGTCTTAGAGAAACTTGAATTATTGAGGTCAACATTAGAGCCAAAAGGTTTTCATTTAAGTAGATCTAAAATTGAATATATGGAGTGTAATTTTAGTTGTAGAAGTTCTAGTGGTAGTGTTGTGACATTAAGTGAACAAGCCATTAACTAGAGTGATCGATCCAGATATTTAGGCTCTATTGTTCAAAATGATGGTGAAATAGATGGAGATGTTATTAGTAGAATTTAAGTTGGATGGTTGAAGTGGAGGAATGCATCTGGCCTATTGTGTGATAGAAAAGTTCCACTTAAACATAAGGTAAAATTTTATAAGATGGTGGTAAGACCTGTAATGACTTATGGTGAAGAATGTTGGCCAATAAAAAGAAGCATAAGACTAAGTTAAGTGTTATAGAGATGAGGATGCTCAGGTGGATGAGTGGCTTTACTCTTAGAGATAAAATGTGAAATGAGTATGTTCGTGAAAAAGTTGGTGCAGCTCTAGTGGCAGATAAGATTAGAGAGAGTCACCTTAGATTATTTGGCCACATTAAGCGTCAGTCGTTCGATGACTTGATTAGGAGAGTAAATACATTAGATTTGCCTTATGTTAAGAATGGTAGATGTAGACCTAAAAAGAATTGGTTAAGATGTATAAAAAATTACCTTAGTATACCTGAATTAAATGAGAATTTGACACATAATAGGACACAATGGAGACAAAGGATTCATGTAACCGACCCCGCTTAGTGGGATAAAGGCTTGTTGTTGTTGTTGTTGTTGTTGTTGCTCTTTAATAAGTTAGTTTAGGGACTAAACTCTTTAGGATTCTCCTATAGCTCATTTGAGCAGTAATGTTTTTTTCTTTTTGAGTTTAGCCTATAATATGGTCTTCTTGTACCTATTTTTCTGAGCAATAAATTCCTTTTAGTTAAAAAAAGAACCCTAAACCATAAACTAAATTAAAAATAAATAAACCAAAGAATAAAAAACCTAAATAAAATAAAAACTAAACGTAAAATAAAAATAAAATAAACCTAAAATAAAATAAAATAAAAACTAAATAAAAACCTAAAGCTAAAAAATAAAACCTAAACCCTAAACTAAAAAAAACTAAACCTAAAATAAAAATAAAATAAACAAAATAAAATAAACATAAACCTAAACTAAAATAAACTAAACTAAAATAAATAAAACCTAAACCTAAACCTAAAATAAACTAAACTTAAACCTTAATCTAACTTAAATAAAATAAAATAAACTAAAAATAAACATAAACTTAAACTAAAAAATAAAACCTAAAAATAAACTTAAAAAAAACTAAAACCTAAACCTAAAAAAATAAAATAAAAACCTAAACCTAAACCTACAAATAAAAAATAAAATAAAAATAAAGCGTAACTAAAACATAAACCTAAACTAAAAAATAAACTAAAATAAAAACCATAAACTAAAAATAAATAAACCTAAAATAAATAAACTAAACTAAATAAAAATAAAAGATAAACCTAAATAAAAATAAAAATATAATATAAACTAAAATAAATAAAAAATAAAGTAAATAAACTAAATATACCTAAACCTACCTGTTTATTTAATTTTTTGTTAAAAAAAAACCCTAAACCCTAAACCCTAAACCTACAACACCAAACCTACAATCTACAACCCTAAGCCCTAAAAAACCCTAAACCCTAAAGCCTAAACCTTAAACCCTAAAACCTAAGCACTAAATCCTAAACCTTAAACCCTAAACCTCAACCTTAAACACTAAACCCTAAAACCATAAACCTCAGTTAAGCTGATTTTTATGAAAGGTGATCTTAAAGAAGTCAGCGAAGAGGTTATGAAATACAAAGTTGGTTCTCCTGCCCATGTTTGTCTTGTTGCACCTATTGCTGTTGTGGTTCCTCTAGGAATCACTCGTTTGGAACCTTCACAGACTTCTTTCTTCCAGGTTCTCAACATCACCACTAGGATCAATGAGGGTACTATTGAAATTATCACCCTTATTGAGCTGATTAAAAAAGGTGATAAGTTAGGTTTATTAGAGTCTGCTCTCCACCCTAAGCTAGGGATTAAGCCATTCTCTTATGGTCTAAACCCTAAACCCTAAAACCCTAAACCCTAAACCCTAAAAACCTAAACCTAAACTAAATAAAACCTAAAAATAAAATAAATAAAAAAACATAAACCTAAATAAAATAAAAATATAAAATAAAATAAATACCATAACTAAAACCTAAACCTAAACCTAAAAAAATAAAATTAAAAATAAAAATAAACTAAAATAAAATAAAGAAAAACCTAAACTAAACTAAAAAAATAAAATAAACCTTAGAATAAAAAACCTTAATAAATTAAAAATTAAAAGTAAAATAAAAATAAAATAAACATAAAATAAAATAAAATAAAAACTAAATAAAAACTTAAACATAGAAAATAAACTTAAAAAATAAAGCCTAAACCCTAAATTAAAAAATAAAACTAAAGCTAAAATAAAAATAAAATAAACAAAATTAAATAAATTAAACTAAAATAAATTAAACTTAAACCTAAACCTAAAATAAACTAAACCTAAACCCAAACCTAAACTAAATAAAATAAAATAAACTAAAAATAAACCCTAACCTAAAAATAAATAAATAACTAACACATAAAAATAAACGTGAAATGAACACATAAAACCTAAACCTAAACCTAAAAATAAAAAATATAACCAAAACCTAAAAAATAAAATTAAAATAAAACTCAACTAAAACCTAAACCTAAACCTTAAAAATAAACAAAAATAAAAAACCTAAACTAAAATAAATAAACCTAAAATAAATTAACTAAACTAAATAAGAATAAAAAATAATCATCAATAAAAAAAAACTAAAATAAATAAAAAATAAACGAAATAAACAAAATAAACCTAAACCTACTAGTTGACTTAAATTTTTTTTTTAAAAAAAAATCTTAAACCCTAAATCCTAAACCCTAATCCCTGAACCTACAACCCTAAGCCCTAAAGCATAATCCTTAAACCGTAATCCTAAACCCCACTAAAAGCATAAACTCTTGAACCCTAAATACTAAACCCTACACCATAAACCCTAAACCCTAAACCCTATACCCTAAACCCTAAACCCTAAACCCCAAATCCTAAACCTAAACCTAAAGTAACTAAATAAATTAGAAAATAAGCCTAAACCCTAAAACCTATTAAACCTAAACCCTAAGAATGGGCAAAACCTTGACCCTAAACTAAAAAGCTAAAAAAAGAAATGTTAAACCTGAATTTGTTCACTTTTTAAAAAAAAAACCCAAAGACCAAAACCCAAAACTAAAACCTGAACCCTAGACCTAAAACCTAAACCCTAAATCCTAAACCCTAAACTGTAAGAACCCTAAACCCTAAACCCAAAATCCTAAACCCTAAAACCCTAAACCATAAACCCTAAACTTACTACCCTAAACCCCAAAAAATCCTAAATGCTAAACCCTAAAAAACCCTAAACCCTAAGCCCTAATCCCTGAACCCTAAAGAAACCCAGAACCCTAAACCCTAAAACCTAAACCATAATCATAATCCTAAACCCTAAACCTTAAACCCTAAACTAAACCTTAAGCAAACTAAACCTTATACTAACCTAAACTGCTTTAAACCTAAACCTCAAACCTAAACCCTAAAGCCTAAACACTAAACCAAAAACCCTAACCCTAAACACTAAACCCTAAAACCCTAAACCCTAAAATCCTAATCCCTAAACACTAACCCTAATCTTAAACCCTAAATGATAAACCTTAAATCCCTACCGTAACCCTAAAACCCAAACCCTAAACTTAAACCTAAAGTAACTAAAAAAATTTAAAAAATAAACCTAAGCCCTGAAACCTAAAAAACATAAACTGTAAGAATAAGCAGAACCTTGATGGCCAGAACATCATCATCAATCAGGCTCAATCTAGATCTGGTGGTGGAGGCGAAGGTGAAGGCGATAGTTATCTCAGTGGTGGTGGGGGAACTAGAGGTGCTGGTAGATATGGAGGTGGTGGTCGGCGTAGTGGTGGTTACAGAGGCAGGAGGTGTGACGAAGGTTACAACCGTAGTGGTGGCGGAGTTATATGATGGTGGATCCCACTACTCGAGTGGCCGGGGTGGTTCTAATGGGAATTAGAGAAACTAAAGAATGGCTGATCCGATCTGCTGCTTATGGAACTATGTCATTATAGTAGAGACGGTTCTAGTTATTTAGGCTTTTCGATTTGCTTTATCTATGCTCATTTTTTATTTATGTCATTGCTTCTGTCTTAGAAAACTTGGTGTGTTACTTATTTGATCAATTCGAAAAGAAGAAATGTTCAATTTGAATTTGTTCTCTATTTAAAAATAACAAAAAACCCTAAACCCTAAACCCTAAACTAAAAGCTAAACCCTAAACCCTAAACCTTAAACCCTTAAAACCTTAAACCCTAAACCCTAAACCCTAAACCTTAAAACCCTAAATCATAAACCCTAAACCCTAAACCCTAAACCCTAAACCCTAAAAAAAGATAAAAAACCTAAATATCAACTAAATAAAACCTAAAATTAAAATAAATAATAAAACTTAAACATAAATAAAATAAAATAATAACCTAAACTAAAATAAACTTAAACCTAAACCTAAACCTAAACCTAAAAAATAAAAAACTAAAATTAAAACTAAACTAAAATAAAATAAATAAAAACCTAAATTAAACTAAAAATAAAAAATCTAAATAAAATAAAAATTAAACCTAAAATAAAATAAAATAAAAACTAAATTAAAACCAAAACCTAAAAAATAAAAATAAAAACAAATAAAAACTAAAACCTAAACCTTAAACAAAAAAAAACCTATACATAAAATAAAAATAAGATAAACCTAAACCTAAACTAAAATAAATGAAACTTCAACCTAAACCTAAAATAAACTAAACCTAAATGAAAATCGAAACCCAAACCTAAAAATAAAAAATAAAACCTACACCATAAATTAAAAAAAAAACCATAAATAAATAATATAAAGTAAACATAAACCTAAAATAAAATAAACTAAATTAAAGAAAAACCTACCCCTAAATCCTAAACCCAAAACCCAAAACTATAAACCCTGAAAACCTAAAAATCTAAACCTAAATTAAATCAAACCTAAAAATAAAACAAATAAAAAATCCCACACCTAAAAAAATAAATAAATAAAATAAAATAAAATAAAAACCTAAACTAAAGCCTAAAACATAAACCTGAACTTAAACCTAAACCTAAACTAAAAATAAAATAAAAAATAGAAACAAAACTAAAATAAAATAAGTAAAAACCTGAACTAAACTAAAAAATAAAATACACCTAAAAATAAAAAACCTAAATAGAATAAAAACTAAACTTAAAATAAAATAAAATAAACATAAAATAAAATAAAATAAAAACTCAATAAAAACCTAAACCTAAAAAATAAACTTAAAAATAAAACCTAAACCCTAAACTAAAAAAAACCCTAAACCTAAAATGAACAAAATAAAATAAACATAAACCTAAATTAAAATAATGAAAAGTAAAATAAATAAAACTTAAACCCTAAACCTACAACCCTAAACCCTAAACCCTAAAACCTAAACCCTAAACCTTAAACCCTAACCCTTAAAAAATAAAAACATAAACCCTAAATCGTAAACACCAAACCCTAAAACTAACCCTAAACCCTAAACTTACAACCCTAAGCCCTAAACCCTAAAATCTTAAACCCTAAATCCTAAAACATAAACCATAAACCCTAAAACTTACAACCCTTAACCCCAAAACCTAAACCCTAAACCCTAAACCTTAAACACTAAACCCTAAACCCTTAACGCTAAACCCTAAACCCTAAAAACCTAAAAACCTAAACCTAAACTAAGTAAAACATAGAAATAAAATAAATAAAAAACCTAAGCCTAAATAAAAAAATAAAAAATAAAAACCTAAACTAAAACCTAAACCTAAACCTAAAAATAAAAATATAAAAAATAATAAATTAATACCAACTAAAATAATATAAATAAAAACCTAAACTAAACTAAAAAAATAAAATAAACCTAAATGAAATAAAACATAAATGTAAAATAAAAATAAAATAAACCTAAAATAAAAATAATAATAAATAAATAAAAACTTAAATCTAAACAAGATACCTAAAAAAAACCTAAAAATAAATTAAAATTAAAACTAAATCCCTAAACTAAAAGAAAAAAACTTAAACCTAAAATAAAAGTAAAATAAACCTAAACCTAAACTAAAATAAAACATAAACCTAAAAATAAACCAAAATTAAATATAATAAAATATAATAAAAATAACCCTAAACCTAAACTAAAATATAAAACCTAAAAATAAACCTGTAAAAATATAAAACCTATACCCAAAAAAAATAAACCTAAACCTAAAAATTTTAAAAAAAACTTAAATTAAAAAGATAAAATAAAAATAAAACTAAATTAAAAAAATAAACATAAACCTAAACCTAAACTAAAATAAAAACTACAAAAAAAAACCTAAACTAAAATAAATAAACTAAACTAATAAAAATATAAATTAAACTAAATAAACCTAAACCTACAAGTTTACTTAATTTTTTTAAAAAAATCTTAAACCCTAAACCTTAAATCCTAAACCCTAAGCCGTAAATCCTAAACCCTAAAACTAACCCTAAACCCTAAACACTAGACTAACCCTAAACACTAAGCCCTAAACACTAGGTCGTAAACCCTAAACCCTAAACTAAAACCTAAACCTAAACCTAAAACTAAGTAAACTAAAACCTAAACCTAAATAAACTAAAAGCAAAACCTAAACCTAAACATAAATAAACCTAAATAAATAAATTAAAAAATAATCTAAATAAAATTAAATAAACTAAATAAATAAACCTAAACCTAAACCTAAACCTAAACTTAAAATAAAAATAAAAACCTAAACCTAAACCTAAACCTAAAAACTAAAAACAACATAATCCTAAACCTAAACCTAAACCTAAACCTAAATAAATAAACTAAATAAAATAAACAAAACTAAAATAAATAAATAAATAAAATAAAACATAAACCTAAATCTAAACTAAACTAAATAAACTTAAATAAACCTAAACCTAAACCTAAACCTAAACAAAATTAAAAAAACTAAAAACTTAAAAAACTAAACCTAAAAACCAAAACCTAAATAACACCTAAACCTAAACTAAACTAAATAAACCTAACCCTAAACCTAAACCTTAAAAAAAACCTAAAACCTAAACCTAAAATAAATAAATAAAAAATAAACCTAAACTAGAACCTAAACAAAAATAAATAAATAAAATAAACCTAAACCTAAACTAAATTAAACTAAACTAAAAACCTAAACCTAGAAAATTAAAATAAAACCTAAACCTAAACCTAAACTAAAATCTAAATAAATAAACCTAAACCTAAACCTAATTTAAAATATTAAAATAAACCTAAAAAAATAAAAGTAGAAATAAAAACTAAAACAAACTAAAAAAATAAAACCTAAACCTAAACCTAAACTAAAATAAACTAAACTAAATAAAATAAATGAAAAATAAACCTAAACATAAATAAATGAAACTAAAAACTAAACCTAAACCTAAACTTAAACCTAAACCTAAACCTAAAACTAAACCTAAATTATAAAACCTAAACCTAAACTAAATAAACTAAAAAAATAAATAAAATAAACCTAAACTAAATAAAACTTAAACCTAAACCATAAACCTAAAGAAAATAAAAATAAATAAACCCAAACTAAACCTAAAAAACTAAACCCAAACCTAAAAAACCTAAACTTAAACCAAAATAAAAACCTAAACCTAAACCTAGACCTTGGCTAAACCTAAACCTAAACCTAAATAAACCTAAAACCTAAACCTAAAATAAATAATTAAGAATAAAACCTAAACTAAATAAAATAAAAATAAACCTAAAACCTAAAACCCCAAACCTAAACTAAAACCTATACCTAAAAACCTAAACCTAAACCTAAATTAAACTAAATAAACCTAAATAAATAAAACATAAATAACAAATCTAATCTAAATAAACCTAAACCTTAACCTAAACTTAAACTAAAACCTAAACCTAAAAATAAACTAAATAAATAAAAATAAACTTAAACCAAAAAATAAAACCTAAATGTAAAATAAAAAATTAACTAAAACCCAAACCTAAGCCTAAACCTAAACTTAAATAAACCTAAACTAAAATAAACTAAACTAAAACTAAAACCTAAAATAAAATAAAACCTACACCTAAACCTAAATAAATTAAAAAGAAAAACCTAAACCTAAACCTAAATAAAAATGAAACTAAATAAACTAAAAATTAAAACCTAAACCTAAACCTAAAATAAAAATATACCAAAACTAGAATAAAATAAATAAATAGACCTAAACCTAAATAAACTAAAACTAAATAAACCAAAACCTAAACTTAAACCTAAAATAAAAACCTAAACCTAAACCTAAATAAACTAAAAATGTAAATAAACTAAATAAAACATTTTTCCTCGGATTGGTGGATTGGTAGTAGCTCATTGGTTTTTGCTGATTTTCTATTTTTTCCTTCGTTGTGACTGCTTGATCTATGGGTATTGGAGGGGACTTTGCTTGCCTCTGACCTATTTTCTCCCTTTCCTCATTTACTGCTAGTGGTTGGGTGGTCCTCCTTGGTTTTTTCTCCCATGGTTGTTTGTCTAGCTTGGTGACTACTATTTCTATTTTTTAGTTTTTTTTATGATCTCTAGGAGGGTTGTGGCTATGCCCTCTATTATTTTTTTCCACCTATTTTGGGCTCTATTTTGGGTTAACCTTTTATTTTGGCTGGCCGCCCCTCTTTCGATATTGGATCCTCTATTGTTATGGTTGGTTGTTGAGTACCAGCTACTGGTAACTTCAGGATTTGACTAGCTTTTGACTTTTTAATACTTTTTGGTTATTTCTCCTAGTTTGTGTTAGGGATTCTTGTTGGTTGGTTGTTTTTTATTTTGGTTGGCATGAGGATAGTTTCTTCATGGTTTTTTCCTTCCTGGCCTAGTTATGGATGATTTTATTGGTGGTTGATATCTAGTAGCTTTTTGTCACTAGCTGCCGGATTGATGGTATCCTTTTCTCTACCTGGATTGGTGTAGTGTCTACTGATGGTTGGTTATGGCTCTCCCTTGCTTAGAGCTTTGTTATCTATTTGAATGATGGTTGTTGTTATTTTCTATTTTGTTTTGGTCTCTTTCTAGACTATTGTATTAGTTGTTTCTATGCTTCTAAATTGGCTTGTCCATTTGAATTCTTCCTTGCCGGTGGTGGCTCTGTCATTGACGTTGTTGTATCTTCTGGGTGACTGGTCTGCTATGGTTTTTATTGGTTGTTTGGTTGTTTGCTGGCTGATGGCCAGCTGTTTCTTTGTTTGCTAATGCAGGTTATGGAATCTTTTGGGCTGCTTTCTTTCAATGTTGGCTTGTATCAGGTATTTTGGCTATGATGGCCCTACTGTTACCCATATCTTCTCTTTTGGTTCGTAGCATTCCATATGAATGTAAACCTTCTTAGGAAGTTTGGATGCTCATATGCAATGTTGCCTCTTGAGAAGATCTTAACTGAGCTTGAGCCATTTCTTTCTCAGCTCTCTGTAATTGATTCTTTATCCTTATTCTTGTTAGGTATGACTATTGCCTTTGTAGTGTTTTGCATATTTCTTTTATAGGTTGGAACTTTTCAGATGGAATGATTGTTACTAAGTCAACTCAAGGGCTATTGATGTGGATCTTGCTATCTTGCCTCCCAAAAGGGAACATGAGCCGCTGCTGACTAGTGTTTTGACTATTTTTTTACTTAAACTGCATTAGTTAAAATCTGTGTCTTTTCCTTCTTCGCCTTTTAACTATTGCTTTTCCTCCTTATTTTTCAATTATACTTAGATGGGGGTTTAGTTCTTTAGGTTCCTTGTAACTCTGAGAGCAGTAGATCTTTGAGCTTTACCCCTATTAAGGACAACATATCCTTTTCTTTTATGGTAATAAAATTATAACCTTTCCATAAAAAAAAAAACTAAACCTTAAACCTGAAACCCTAAACAAACCTTAAACTAAAACCCCAAACCCTAAACCCTCAAAATCTAAACCCAAACTACAAATCTAACCCTAAAACCACAAATCCACTAGGCCCTAAACCCTAAACCACAACCTCGACACTAAACCCTAAACTACCATAAACCCTAAAACCTCAGCCCTCGCCCCAAATTAACCCCAGACCATAAACCCTAACCACTAGGCACGCGTCCCTAGGCTCTAAACCCTAAACCCTGACCCTAGGCAGGCACTGAGCCACGTGAGAAAAAACCCTAAAATCCAAAACCTATGCCTAAATTAAATAAAACCTAAAAATAAGAAATAAAAAACCTACATATAAATAATAAAAATAAAAAAATGAAATAAAACCTAAACTAAAACTACACCTAAACATAAACCTAAAATAAAATAAAGATCAAAGAAAAATTAAACTAGATAAAGATGGATAATGGCTTAAACTAATCAGAATAAAATAAACCTAAAATAAAACCTCACTATAAAAGAAAATAAAATCAACCTAAAATAAAATAAAATAAAACTAAATAAAACCTAAACCTAAATAATAAACAAAATAAAACCAAAATAAAAATAAAATAAAACCTAAACCCTAAACTAAAAATCTAAACTAAATTAAAAAAAAACTACTAAAATAAAATAAACTAAACTAAAAAAAAAAACCTAACCTAAGATAAACTAAACCTAAACCAAAACCAAACTAAATAAAATGATAAAAAAAAAAAACCTAAAACTAAACTAAAATAACCTGAAATAAACCTAAAATAAAACCAAAACCTAAACCTAAAATAAATTGAAATAAAATTGAAACCTACCTTAAAATAAAATAAAATAAAATAACTAAACTAAAAATAAACATAAATGAAAACCTAAACCTAAAAATAAACTAAAATAAAAACTTAAACTAAAATAAATAAACTAAACTAAATAAAAATAAATAAATAAACAAATAAAACACAAATAAACTAAATAAACATGATCCTGCCATTTCTTTGATTAAAATAAACCTAAACCTTAAATAATAAATCCTAAACCTAAAGGCCCTCTAAACCCAACCTAAATCCTAAATTCTGGGCTTGACCTTATGCCTAAAGGCCATGACACTGGGCCTAACTGGAGTCTAAATCTAAATGCTAGGCCCCAGGCCCTGAAACTTATGAGCCTTGATCCAGAAGGCTAAGCCACGCCATGGCTGGATCTTAAACTACCCTAAAGTTTGAGCTATGCCACTGAGCCAGCATTAGGCCAGAGGCCACAAAGAATAAGGCCCTGAGGCTGGGCCTGACCACTGCATCTTGATCTGACTCACAGGCCACTGAGTGACCTGAGCCCTGCAGGCGCCAAGGCCCTGAGCCACAGGCCTGGGCCAGTAGGCCCAGAGGCGGTGGGCTGATCCATGAGCATGGGCCAGGCCTGAGGCCTGAGCCAGGCCAAGGCTTTGGATCCTGGGCCCTCAGGCCCTACTGAGCTGGAGCTAGGCCATGGGTGACCCTGGGCCCTGAGCCCTGGGCCTGCTGACCCTAGGCTGACATCAGGCCTAACCCAAGACACTGGCCACTGATCCTGGGCCCTGGGCCAGATCCTGGGCCAGGACACTAAGGCACGGACCTGAGCCCAGGCTCACCCTGGGCCACAACATGCAAGGGACCATGAGCCTAAGACAGCTGGGCCCTGATGAGCCCTAGGCCCTGGGCCACCACATTTAAGCTGAGCTAACTAAGACCTAACAATAAATAAATAAAAGGGTTAAACCTAAATAAAAATCTAAACCTAAATAAAATAAAACCTAAAGTAAAAAACTTAAACCTAAACCTAAAGATAAATAAAGATAAAATAAACTAAAGTAAACCTAAACCTAAAAAAAAATCTGACAATGACTTGAAATAGAGCATAAACCTCAACCAAGATAAAATAAAACTAAACCTACCTAAAAAATAAATATATAACCAAAAAAAATAAAATAAAATAAAACTCAACTAAAAATTAACCTAAACCTAAACCTAAACCTAAAAATAAATAAAATAAAAAACTAAACTAAATAAAACTAATAAATAAATAAATAAATAAAATAAAATAAACCAAAATAAATAAATAAAATAAATAAATATAAAAATAAACTAAATATGCAACTTTGCCATTTTGCTTAATTTTAAAAATAACCTTAAACTAAATGAGAAAATAACCCTAAATCGTGGAGACCTACCACAATCCACTAATCCTAAACCCCACCCTTAAAGCATACCCTAAACCTAAATCCTAAACCCTAAACCGCCAACCCTGAGCCATGACCCTAAACCCTGAAAACCTGCCAAAACCCTGAGCTAGGCAAAAGTAACTAAATAAATTAAAATAAAGATAAACCCTAACCTAATACTAAACTAAACCTAAACCATAAGAATGCTGAGAGCTTGACCATAAACTAAAATAAAAAAATCAGGGTTGGATGTGGTTTGTTCTCTTTTAAAATTTAAAAAAAAACCAAAACAAAGGCACAAGCTAAACCTAAATCACATGCCTAAAAGTGTAGCCCTGGGCCTAAAATGTTAGGCCCTAGGTGTAAAACCCTAGGCCCAAGGCTCTCACCCTAGGCCTAAATCTTAGGCATTAAAGGCCCTGACCACAAAAATGACCCTACCCACAAATCTTGGCCTAGGCCTGACCTCTGACCATAGGCCCTGAGCCCACAAAACTGACTGACCTAAAGGCCCTAAAAGGCCTCTGATCAGCATCCCAAAAGCCCAAAGCCTCAACCATAAACTCTAACCCTAACCCTAAACCTTAAAACCTAAAACCTAAATCCTAGACAATAAAACCATAAATCCAAAACCCTAAACTAGCCCTAAATCCTAAACCCTCAAAACCCTAAGCCCTAAAGCCTAAACATTAAACCTTAAACCCTAACCCTAAACCCTAAAACCCTAAAACCCTAAACCATAAAACCTTAATCCCTAAACCCTAATCTTAAACCCTAAGCCATTAAAGTATAAACCTTTAAACCCTAAACTCTAAACCCTAAACTTAATCCTAAAGTAACTAAATAAATTAAATAAAAATTAACCTAAACCCTAAAATCTAATAAACTTAAACATTAAGAAAAGGCAGAACCTTGACGACAGGAACATCACCATCAACGAGGCTCAGTCTAGATCTAGCGATGGAGGTGAAGGTGGAGGCGGCAGTTATTGTAGTAGTGGTGGGGGATCTGGAGGTGCTAGTGGATATGGAGGTTATGGTTGGGGCAGTGGTGGTTACGAAGGCTGGAGGAGCGATGGAGGTTATAGCCATAGTGGTGGCAGAGGGATATGATGGTGGATCCTGCTACTCAAGAGGCCAAGGTAGTTCTGATGGGAACTGGAGAAACTAAAGAATGACTAATCTGATCTTCTGCTTATGGACCTATGTCTTTATAGTAGAGACGGTTCTAGCTATCTGGGGTTTTTGATTTGCTCTATGCGTGCTCATTTTTGATCTATGTCATCGCTTGTGTCATAGAAAACTTGGCGTGTTACTTGGTTCATGAATTCAAAAAGAAGAAATGTTGAATCTGAATTTGGTGTATGTTAAAAAAAACCAAAAACCCTAAACCCTCAACTAAAACCTGAACCTAGAGCTAATACCTAAACCATAAACCCTAAACCTTAAACCCTTAAAACCCACTAAACCTAAACCCACAAAACCTTAAACCCACTAAACCTAAACCTAATCCCCAAACCCTAAACACTAAACCCTCAACCCTCAACCCTCAACTAACCCTAAATCTAAAACCCCCTAAAAAGATAAAAACTTAAACTTGGACTAAATAAAACCTAAAAATAAGATCAATAATAAAACCTAGACCAAAATAAAATAAAATAAAATAAAAACCTAAACTTAACCCTAAAAGGAATATATAATAAAAAATAAAAATTAAACTAAAATAAAATAAATAAAAACCTAAACTAAATTAAAAAAATAAAAATCTAAATAAAATAAAAACTTACCCTAAAATAAAAATACAATAAACCTAAAATAAAATAAAATAGAAACTAAATAAAAACTTAAATCTAAAAATTAAACCTAAAAATAAATAAAAATTAAAACTTAAACCCTAAACATAAAAGAAACCTAAACCTAAAATAAAAATAAAATAAACCTAAACCTAAAATAAAATAAACTAAACTAAAATAAATAAAACCTAAACCCTAAACACTAATCCTTAAAACCCTAAACCCTAAAACCAAAACCTAAAACTAAATAAAACCTAAAAGTAAAATAAATAAAACTTACACCAAAATAAAATAAAAGAGAAAATAAACCCTAGAGAAACCTAAAACTAAGATTAAATAAATAAAATTAAAATAAATAAAATCCTAAAATAAAAAAAATATAAACCTAAAATTAAACCTAAACTAAAACTTAAACCTAAACGTAAACCTAAATATAAAGCTAAAAATAAAATAAAATTAAAAATAAAAATAAACTAAAATAAAATAAATAAATACCTAAACTAAACTAAATAAATAAAATACACCTAAAATAAAAAACCTAGATAAAATAAAAACTAAACTTATAATAAAAATAAAATAAAATTACATAAAAACTAAATAAAAACCTAAACTTAGAAAATAAACCTAAAAAATAAACTTACAAATAAAACATAAAAATAAATAAAAAATAAAACCTAAACCCTAAAATAAAAATAAAAAAACCTAAACCTAAAATGAAAAATAAAATAAACATAAACATAAACTAAAATAAACAAAACTAAAATAAATAAACCTAAATCCTGAACCATAAACCCCAAACCCTAAATCCTAACCCTAAACCCTAAACCCAAAACCCTAAAAACATAAAAACCAAAACTAAATAAAACCTGAAAACAAAATAAATAAATAACCTAAGACTAAATAAAATAAATACGTAAACTAGAAACTAAATCTAAACCTAAACCTAAGAATATAATAAAATAAAAAATAAATACTCAATTATAATAAAATAAACAAAAACCTAAACTAAACTAAAAAAATAAAATAAATGTAAAAATAAAAAACTAAATAAAATAAAACCCAAACATAAAATAAAAATAAAATAAACCTATAATAACATAAAATAAAAACTAAATAAAAATCTAAATCTAAACAATAAACTTAAAAATAAAACCTAAAAGTAAATAAAAAATAAAACCTAATCCCTAATCTAAAAAAGAAATAATTAAACCTAAAATAAAAATAAACCTAAACCTAAACCTAAACTAAAATAAACTAAACTAAAATAAACAAAAATTAAACCTAAACCTAAAATAAACTAAACCTAAACAAGAACCTAAACTAAATAAATTAAAATATACTAAAAATAAACCTAAACTTAAACTAAAATATAAAACCTAAAAATAAAATTATAATAAAAACCTAAAACCTATACCTAAAAAAAACCTAAACCTAAAATATAAAATAAAAATAAAATTAAACTAAAGATAAAGCATAAACCTAACATAAAATAAACTAAAATAAAAAACCTAAACTAAAATAAATAAACCTAAAATAAATAAACTAAACTAATAAAAATAAGAAATAAACCTAAATAGAAATATGGAATAAACGAAATAAACTTAAACCTGCTGTTTTACTTAATTTAAAAGAAAAAACTTTAACCCTAAAACCTAAACCCTAAACACTAAATCCTAAAAACTATATGAGCCCTAAACTGACCTACCCACCCTGTGCCCTAAAATAACCCAAAACATAAACCCTAAATCATAAACCAAAACCGGACCAAAATAAAACTACCTAAAATAAAAGCCTAAAATTTGATTTAAAACCTAAACCTAAATAAACTAAAATCAAACATAAACCTAAACCTAAATAAAGCTTAAATAAATTGGATAAAAATAAAGAATGAACCTGAGAAACTAAGGATTAAATAAACCAAAACATAAACCTAAACTAAATAAAGCTAAACCAAAAATAAAAATAAAAATAAAAACCTAAACCTAAAAAGTAAAAATAACATAAACCTAAACCGAAACCTAAACAAAACATAAACCTAAACCTAAAAAGTAAAAGCAACATAAACCTAAACCTAAAAAGTAAAAACAACATAAACATAAAATTAAATAAAATAAAATTGAAAATTTAAAACTAAACCTTGACCTAAACCTAAATAAATAAACTAAATAAAATAAATAAAACTAAAATAAATATGTAAATAAAATAAAACATAAATTTAAACCTAAACTAAACTATATAAACCTAAATAAACATAAACCTAAAACCTAAATCTAAATGTAAACCTAAACTTAAACCTAAAAACCTAAACCTAAACCTAAACCTAAACAAAACTAAAAAACTAAAAACTAAATAAACTAACCCTCAAAAACCTAAACTAAATAATTCCTAAACCTAAACAAAACTAAATAAACCTAACCCTAAACCTAAACCTTAAAAAAAACTGAAAACCTAAACATAAACTAAATAAATAAATCAAAAATAAACCTAAACGGACCAGGCACATACTAAATAAACCTAAACCTAAACTAAAATAAATAATTGAAATAAAACTAAACTAAAAAAAATAAACTAAAAGCATATCAAATTAAAATAAAAGCTAAATGTTAGCCTAAATTTAAACCTAAACCTAAACCTTAACTAAATCCTAAATAAATAAACACAAACCTAAACCTAAACTAAAATAAATAAAATAAACCAAAATAATAAAAATAAAAAGAAAAACTAAAATAAACTAAAAAAAAAAACCTAAACCTAAACCAAAACCTAAACCTTAAAACTTAAACCTAAACCTAAACCTAAACCTAAACTAAAATAAACTAAATAAAATAAAATAAATGAAACCTAAACATAAACCTACATAAATAAAACTAAAAACTAAACCTAAACCTAAAACTAAACCTAAATAATAAAATCTAAACCTAACTAAATAAAATAAAAAATAAATAAATTAAACCTAAATGAAATAAAACCTAAACCTAAACTAAATAAAAATAAATACACCTAAAGTAAACCTAAAAACCTAAACCTAAACCTAAATAAAAACCTAAACCATAATAAACCTAAAACTACACCTAAATATAAATAAATAAAATTAAAACCTAAATAAAAATAAAATAAAAACCTAACCTAAACTAAAACTTAAACCAAAAACCCTAAACCTAAACATAAACTAAACTAAATAAACCTAAATAAAAAAAATCTAAACTAAATAAACCTAAACCTAAACCTAAACTTAAACCTAAAACCTAAACCTAAAATTAAACTAAATAAATAAAAATAAACCTAAACCAAAAAATAATACTAAAATGTAAAATAAAAAATAAACTAAAACCTAAACCTAAACCTAAATAAATAAAAAGTTAAAACCTAAACATAAACTAAATGAAATAAACCTAAATTGAAAATAAAAAAGCTAAAACCTAAACTTAATCCTAAATAAAATAATAGCAAAATAAACTAAAAAATAAAACCTAAACCTAAACCTAAAATAAAATAAACCTAAACTAAAATAAATTAAATAAATAAACCTAAACCTAAATAAACTAAAACTAAATAAACTTAAACCTAAAAATAAAAACCTAAACCCAACCTAAATAAACTATAATTGTAAATAAACTAAATAAAACATTTTCATCAGATTGGTGGAATGGTGGTAGCTCCTTGGTTTTTGATGATTTTTTATTTTCTACTTTGTGGTGACTGCTTGATCTATGAGGATTGGAGCGGACTTTGCTTGCCTCTGGCCTATTTTCTCTCCTTCCTCATTTATTGCTAGTGATTGGGTGGTCTTCCTTGGTTTTTTTCCCTTGGTTGTTTGTTTGGCTGTGTGACTGCCATTTCTATTTTTTGGTTTTTTAATGATCTCTAGGAGGGTTGTGGCTATGCCTGCAATTGCTTTCTCCACCTATTTTCTATTCTATTTTGAGTTAGCCTTTTATTTTAGCTGGCCTCCCCCCTTTCAATATTGGATCCTCTGCTATAATGGTTGGTTGCTGAGTGGCAGCTGTTGGTCTCTTCAGCATTTGATTAGCTTTGGACTTTTCAATACTTTTTGGTTATTTCTCTTGGATTGTGTTAGGGATTCTTATTGGTTAGCTGTTTTATCTTTTGATTGCATGAGGACAACTGCTTTGTGGTTTTTTCCTTCTTGAGCTGGTTATGGCTAATTTTATTGGTGGCTGATACTTGGTGGCTTTTTATCACTGGCTGCTGGATTGATGGCATCCTTTTCTCTAACTGGATTGGTCTGGTGTCTTCTGATGGCTAGTTATGGCTCTCCCATGCTTGGAACTTTGATGTTTGTTTGAATGATGGTTGATATTATTTTTTTTATTTTAGTCTCTTTCTGGGCTATTGTACTAGTTGTTGCTATGCTTCTGAATTGGCTTGTCCCTTTGAATTCTTCCTTGCTGGTGGTGGCTCTATCACTGACCTTACTGTATCTTCTAGGTGGCTGGCTATTTGTGATTGGTCTACTATGGTTTTGGTTGGTTGTTTGGCAATTGGCTGGTTGTTGGCCAGCTATTTCTTTGTTTGCTAATGCAGGTTCTAGAATCATTTGGGCTATTTTCTTTTGCTGTTGGCTTATATTAGGAATGCTGGCTATGATGGCCCTGAGATTACCCATTTCTTCTCTTTTGGTTGGTAGCATTCCATATGAATGTAACCCTTCTTAGGAAGTTTGGATGCTCATATGCATTGTTTCCTCTTTAGATGATCTTAATTAAGCCTAAGGCTTTTCTTCCTCAGCTCTCTCTAATTGATTTCTTTATCCTTATTCTTGTTAGCTATGATTATTGCCTTTATAGTATTTTGCAGATTTCTTTTATATATTGGAACCTTTCAGATGGATTGATTGTTAATCAGTCAACCCAAGAGCTATTGATGTGGATCTTGCTATCTTACCTCCCAAAAGGGATCATCAATCATTGCTGACTAGTCTTTTGATAATTTTTTTATTTATATTGTACTAGTCTTAATTTATATCTTTTCCTCTTTTACTTTTTTAGCTGTTGCCTTTTCTCTTTATTTTTCCATTGTACATAGATGGGGGTTTAGCTCTTTAGGTTCCTTGTAGCCCTAAGAGTAGTAGATCTTTGAGCTTTACCCCTATTAAGGATATTGTATCTGTATCTTTCATTATAATAAATTTCTAATCTTTCCTTAAAAAAAACCCTAAACCCTAAACCTTAAACCCGACACCCTAAACCCTAAATCCCAAACCCTAAAAAACCTAAACCCTAAAGCCTAAAGCCTAAACCCTTAACCCTAATCTAACCCTAAACCCTAAACCACAAAAACCCCTAACCCTAAAGCCTAAACACTAACCCATAAACCTTAAACTTAAACCATAAACCCTAAACCCTAAACCCTAAAACTAACCATAAACCTCAGTAAAACTAAACCTGATCCACAAACCCTACAAACCCCCAAACCCTAAACCCTAAACCCTAAACCCTAAAACCAAACCAGAAAACCTAACTGACCCTGACAAAACCTAAAACCTAAAACATAAAACTTGGGAAAAATAAATAAATAAAACCTAAACCTAAATAAATAAATAATAATAAAAGCCTAATCTGAAACGTAAAACTAAACTTAAAATTAAAATAAAATAAAAAATAAAAACTAAACTAAAATAAGATAAATAAAAACCTAAACTAAACTAAAAATTAATATAAACCAAAAAATAAAACCTAAACATAAAATAAAAATAAAATCAACCTAAAATAAAATAAAATAAAAACAAAAAAAACCAAACCTAAATAATAAACTTAAAAATAAAAAAAATAAAAAATAAGAAATATAACCTAAACCCTAAACTAAAAAAAACTAAAAAAAAAATCTAAAACTAAACTAAAATAAACTAAACTAAAATAAATAAAACCTAAACCTAAAACTAAAGTAAGCTAAACCTAAACCAAGACCTAAACAAAATAAAATAAAATAAACTAAAAATAAACCTTAACCTAAACTAAAAATTAAAACAAAAAAATAAACCAAAAATAAAAACCTAAAACCTAAACTTGGAATGAAATAAAATGATAAACTTAAACCTAAAATAAAATAAAACCTAAGCCTATAAAAAAACTAAACTAAAATAAACATAAGCTGATTTAAACCTAAAAATAAACTAAAAAGCTACTAAATAAAATAAAATAAACCTCAATAAAATATAAACTAAATAAACTAAATGAACTGGGCTTGCCATCTCATTTAATTAAAAGACCTCTCAACACCATAAACTGACAATAGATCCTACCCTGGGACACATGCCCACTAAATGACCTAAATCTCCTGCAACCTACCCACTCTGTGCCATTAAACCTTGACCCTGGGCCCCAGGCCCCAGATGACCACCAGGCACTGGTATGAGCCCTGATCAGAGGCTCTGGGCCCCACTGACCCACTGGGCTAACTACTGAGCCCAGACCCTGAGCCAGGCTGACTGACTGGGCCCTAAGACCTAACCATGGGCCTGAGGCTGAGCCATAAACTGGAGTCTTGATCTGACCTCATACTGGTGACCCTGGGCCCCAGAGATCCTTGACCTGAGGCTGAGCCCACTAGACCAGGCCAGGCCAGGATGTGGGCCCTGCAGTGAGGCCTGAGGCTAGATCCAGGGCTCAAGCATGGGCCATGCATGGGCCCTGGGCCATGGGCTCTGGGCACTGAATACTAAACTGATATCTGAGCCACTGGGCAACACTAAACCTGGGCCTCTACTGACCTAACAGGAGGCTGAAACCACTAACTGGGCCATGGATCTTGGGCCCTAAAGGCCTATGCTGGGCTACAAACATGACCACTAAACCATGCTCCTAAACATGCTAGAGTCTATACCTAAAAAAAGGCTAAACCTATGATAAAATAAATAAATACCTCTAAACTAAGATAAATAAACCAAGACCTAAAGATAAATAAGATAATATAAACTAAGATAAAATAAATAAAGCTGAAAACTAAAAAATAAAATTAACTTAAAATAAAAACCTAAATAAAATAAAACTAAACTTAAAATAAAAATAAAATAAACTTAAAAGAAGATAAAATGAAAACTAAATAAAAACCTAAACCTAAAAATAAAACCTAAAAAATATAACCTAAAAATAAATAAAAAATAAATCTAAACCCTAAAATAAAAAAAACTAAGCCTAAAATAAAAATGAAATAAACCAAATAAAATAAACCTAAAACTAAAATAAAATAAACTAAACTAAAATAAATAAATCCTAAACCTAAACCTAAAATAAACTAAACCTAAACTAAACTAAAAAACAAAACCTAAAAATAAACCTAAAATAAAAACCTAAAACATAAACTTAAAGAAATATAATAAAAACCTAAACCTAAACCTAAAAATAAAAAATAAAACATAAAATAAAAAATTAAAATAAATCTCAACTAAAAAATAAACAGAAACTTAAACCTAAATTTAAAAAATAATCTAAAATAAAAAACCTAAACAAAACAAATAAATCTAAATAATAAAATAAAATAAAAAAATAAACCAAAATAAAAAAATAAAAAAAAATAAAGCTAAAATAAATAAAAAATAGACTAAATATACAAAATAAACCTAAACCTACCAGTTTACTTAATTTTAAGACCAAAAACAAAAACTTAAACCTAAATCCTAAACCCTAAACCCTAAAAAACTCTAAACCAATAAACATGATTCCTAAACTATGGTAAAACCCTAAACCCTAAGCCTTAAATAAAAAAGTAAAAAAACCTTATCTCTAATCCCTAAACCCTTAACCTACAAACCTTAGCCCTAAAACCCTAAACCCTAAACCCTAAACCCTAAAGCCTAAAGCATAAACCCTAAACCCTAAACCCTAAACCGTAAACCCTAAACCCCAAAATCTAAAACCTAAATCTAAACCTAAACTTAAACATAAACCTAAAAAATAAACTAAATTAAGAATCCTAAACTGAAATAAATAAACCTAAACTAAATAAAAATAAAAAATAAACATAAAGAAAAATAAAAAATAAAATAAACTAAAATAAATAAAAAATAAACTATGTATTCTTAAACTTATCAAATTACTAAATTTTTTAAAAAAAAAACCTTAAACCTTAAATCCTAAACCCTAAACCCTAAAAAACCCTAAACCCAATCCCTAACCCTAAACATAAACCCTAAAGAATAAACCTAAAACTCTAAACCCTAAACTCTAACACTAAATCTTAAACCCTAAACCCCAAAGCCTAAACCTAAACCTAAAGTAACTAAATAAATTAAAAAATAATTATAAATACTAAAACCTAATAAACCTAAACCCTGAAATTGGGCAGAGATGGCAGGAACATCACCATCAACTAGGCTCAGTCTAGATTTAGCAATGGAGGCGATAGCGGAGGCAACGATTATCATAATGGTGGTTGGGGATCTAGAGGTGCTGGTGGACATGGAAGTGGTGGCCGGAGTAGTGGTAACTATGGAGGTGGAAGAAGCAATGGAGGTTACAATTGTGGTCATGGTGGAGGGAGAGATCAGGGATATGATGGTGGATCTCTCTACTCGAGAGGCCAAGGTGGTTCTAAAGAAATTGGAGAATGGCAATCCGATCTGTTGCTTATGGAACTGTCTTTATAGTAGAGACGATTCTAATTATCTAGGGTTTTTGATTTAATCTGCGAGTGTTCATTTTTGGTCTATGTCATCGCTTAGGTCTTAGACTACTTGGTGTGTTACTTGCTTAATGAAATTATAAGAAGAAATGTTGAATCCAAATTTATTCTTTTTTAAAAAATAACCCAAAACCCTAAACTAAAACTTGAACCATAAAATTAAAACGTAAATGCTAAACCATAAAACCCTTAAACCCTAAACCCTAAGTCATAAACCCTAAAACCCTAAACTTTAAACCCTAAATGCTAAAACATAGACCCTAAACCCTAAACCCTAAACCCAAAAAAATCTTAAACCCTAAACCCCAAACCCTAAACCCTAAACAAACCTTAAACCTTAAACCCTAAACCCTAAAAAATTAAAATCCTAAACCTAAGCAAAATAAAACCTTAAAATAAAATAAATAAGAAAAACTAAACAAAATTATTATAAAAAAATAAAATAAAATAAAAATATAAACGAAAACCTAAACCCAAACCCACACCTAAACCAAATCCTAAAATGAATAAAAATTAAAAATTAAAAATTAAGCTAAAATAAAATAAATAAAACCTAAACAAAACTAAAATATAAAAAAAACTAAATAAAATAAAAACCAAACCTAAAATAAAAATAAAATAAAACTAAAATAAAATTAAATTAAAACTAAATAAAAACTAAATAAAAAACATAAACCTAAAAAATAAACCTAAAAATAAAACCTTAAAATAATTTTAAAAAAATCCTAAACCCTAAACTAAAAAAAAATCTAAACCTAAAATAAAAATAAATTAAAACTATACCTAAACTAAAATAAAATAAACTAAATTAAATAAAACCTAACGCTAAACCAAAAATAAGCTAAATCTAAACCTAAACCTAAACCTAAAAATAAAATAAAAATAAAACTAAATTGAAAAAAAACTAAACCTAAAAAATAAACTAAAATAAAAAACCTAAACTAAAATAAATAAAACTAAAATAAGTAAACTAAGCTAAATAAAAATAAAAATAAACCTAAATAAAAAATAAAATAAACTAAACTAAAATAAATAAAAAAATAAACTAAATAATCATAAATCTACTAGTTTACTTACTTAAAAAGAAAATAAATAAAACTCCAAACCCTAAAAGTAACCGTAAACCCAAAACCTAGAACCCTAAAACCTAAACCCTAAGCCCTAAAACCCTAAATCCTAAACCCTAAAACCTAAATCCTAAACCCTAAACCCTAAACTTTAAACCCTAAAACCTACAACCTTAAATTTTAAACCCTAAACCCCAAACCCTAGACCCTAAACCCTAAATCCTGAACCCTAACCCCTAAACAATTAAAACCTAAAAACCTAAACCTAAACTAAATAAAACCTAAAAATAACATAAATAAAAAAAAATTTAAACATAAATAGAAATATAAAATAAAATAAAAACCTAAATTAAAACCTAAACGCTAAATAAATAAAAACCTAAACTAAACTAAAAAAAATAAAATAAATCTAAAAATAAAAAACCTAAATAAAATAAAACTAGACGTAAAATAAAATATATCTAAAATAAAATAGAATAAGAACTAAATAAAACCTAAACCTAAAAAAATAAATGTAAAAATAAAACCTAAACAAAAAACCTATTCCATAAACTTAAAAAATATAAACATAAAATAAATAAAATAAAATAAACCTAAACATAAATTAAAATAAATAAAACCCAAAATAGACCTAAAATAAACTTAAGAATAAAAAAATAAATAAAATAAAATTAAACATAAAATAAAAATAAAATAAACATAAAATAAAATAAAATAAGAACTAAATAAAAACTTAAACCTAAAAATAAAACCTAAAAATAAATAATAAATAAATTCTAAACCCTAAACTAAAAATAATAATCTAAACCTAAAACAAAAAAAATTAAACCTAAACATACACTAAAATAAAATAAACTAAAATAAGTAAAACCTAAACCTAAACTTAAAATAAGCTAAACCTAAACCTAAACCTAAACTAAATAAAATAAAATAAACTAAAAATAAACCTAAACCTAAACTAAGAAATAAAACATAAAATAAAAACTTAAAACTCAAACCTAAAATGTAAACCTAAACCTAAAAATTAAAAATAAAACATAAGCCTAAGAAATTAAATAAAAATAAAATTGAATTGAAAAATAAACTTAAACCTAAACCTAAAAATAAAAAATAAAACCTAAACCTAAAAATAAAATAAAAATAAAACTAAATTGAAAAATAAACCTAAACCTAAACCTAAACCTAAAAAATAAACTAAAATAAAAACCTAAACTAACATAAATAAAACTAAAATAAATAAACAAAACTAAATAAAAATAAAAATAAACCTAAATAAAAAATAATATAAACTAAACTAAAATAAATAAAAAATAAACTAAATACACTAAATAAACATAAACCTACCTGTTTACTTATATTTAAAAAATAAATAATAAAAAAATAAAAATAAAATAAAAAAACCAAACCCTAAACCTTAAACCCTAAAACTACCCCTAAATCCTAAACCCTAAAACCCAAAACCCAAAACATTAAACCCTAAACCCTAAAACCTACAACCTTAAACCCTAAACCAAAATCCCCAAACCCTAAACCCTAAACCCTAAACACTAAATCCTAAACCCTAAAAACCTAAAAACCTAAGCTTAAACTAAATAAATTCTAAAAATAAATTAAATATAAATAAAATAAAATCCTAAACTAAAACCAAAATGTAAACCTAAACCTAAAAATAAAATAAAATAAAAATTATAAATTAATCTAAAATAAAATAAATAAAAACTTAAACTAAGCTAAAAAGAACCTAAAAATAAAAACCTAGATGTAAAATACAAAATACCTAAATTAAAATAAAATTAAAAACTAAATTAAACCTAAACATAAAAAAAATAAACCTAAAAATAAAACTTTTCCCTAAAGTAGAAAAAACCTAAACATAAAATAAATAAAAGAAAATAAACCAAAACCTAAACTAAAATAAATAAAACCCAAAATAGGCATAAGATAAACCTAAGAATAAGAACCTAAATAACCTAAAAAATTGAACATAAAATAAAAATAAAATAAACCTAAAATAAATCTAAAATAAATTAAAATAAAAACTAAATAAAATCTTAAACCTAAAAAATATAACCTAAACCCTAAATTAAAAAAAAGCCTAAACCTGTAATAAAAATGAAATAAACAAAATAAAATAAACCTAAATCTAAACTAAAATAAAAACATAAAACATAAACCTAAAAAAATATAATAAAAACCTAAATCTAAATCTAAACCTAAAAATAAAAATTAAATCCTAAACTTGAAAAATAACATTAAAATAATACTCAACTAAAAAAATATCCTAAACCTAAACCTTAACCTAAAAAATAAACTAAACTAAATAAAAATAAAAAATAAAATAAACTCAAATAAATAGAAAATAAACTAAATAAACCTAAACCTACCACTTTATTTAGTTATTTTTTTAAAAAAAAACCCAAACTCCTAAACCCTAAACCCTAAAAACCCTAAACCCTAAAGTCAAAAACCTAAAAACTTAAACTTAAATTGAATAAAACCTAAAAATAAAATATTTAAAAAAACTTAAATATAAATAAAATAAAATAATTAAATAAAATAAAAACCTAAACAAAAACCTAAAAATAAAAAATAAACTATTAAAAATAAAATAAAATAAAATAATTAAAAACCTAAGCTAAACTCAAAAATAAAATAAACCTAAAAATAAAAAACCTAAATAAAATAAAAACTAAATGTAAAAATTGAAAAAAAATAATCTAAAAATAAAATTAAATAAAAAATTAAATAAAAACCTAAACCTAGAAATAAATAAAAAATAAAACTTATATCCTAAACTAAAGAAAAAAACCCTAAACAACCTCAAGCCCTAAAACCCTGAACCCTAAACCCTAAACCCTAAACTTTAAACATTAAACCCTAAACCGTAAACCATAAAAACCTAAACCCTAAAACTCTAAACCCTAAACCCTAAAACCTAAACTAATCCTAAATGGTAAGTTATCCGTAAACCCCAAACCTTAAACCCTAAACCCTAAATCCTAAACACTAAACCCTAAACCATGAAGCCTAAACCCTAAATTCTAACTGTACTGGAGGTGCTAGTAGATTTGGAGGTGCTGGTGGATATGGAGGTGGTGGTTGCGGAGGCGGGAGAACCGACAAAGTTTACAGCTGTGGGGGTGGTGGAAGGATAGATCAAGGATATGATGGTAGATCCTTCTATTCAAGAGGAAAAGGTGGTTCAGATGAGAACTACAGAAACTGAAGAACGGTCAATCCAATCTGCTACTTAGGGATTATGTATTTACAGCAGAGACGGTTCTAGTTATCTAGGGTTTTTGATTTGCTCTTTGCGTGCTTATTTTTTATCTATGTCATCACTTGTATCTTAGAAAACTTGGTCTGCTACTTGGTTTATGAAATCAAAAAGAAGAAATGTTGATTTTGAATTTATTCTTTATTAAAAAAACCTTAAACCTTAAACCCTAAATCTCAAATTGAAACCTACACCATAAACCTTAAACCCTAAAAACCCTAAAAACCTAAAACCCTAAACTCAAAACCCTAATCCCTAAACCCTAAACCCTAAACTAACCTAAACCCTAAACATTAAACTGACCTAAAACATAAACCCTAAACTAACTAAAACCCTAAACCCTAAATCCTAAACCCAGAACCCTAAAACCTTAAACCATAAACCCTAAACTATAAACTAAACCTTAAACCCTATAAAATCCTAAACCCTAAAACCCTAAACCCAAAACCCTAAACCCTAAACACTAAATTTTATAACCTAAACCTAAACTAAACAAACCTTAAACCTTAAACCTAAACCCTAAATCCTGGGAACTCCTAAATCTAAACCTTAAACTAAAACCCTAAACTAAACTAAACCCAAACCTAAATTCTAAATCCTTAAACTCCCTAAATTTAAACTAAACTTACAACTTAAACATACAATACTAAACCTACAACAAATACTAAAACTATAAACCTTAAATCATAAATACTAAACCTAAACCAAACTCTGATCCTAAACCCTAAACTATAAACCTAAAACCCTAAATCAATTATACTAAACTAATCCTTAAACTCCTAAATTGTAAACTTCTAACCAATTTTAAATTTAAACCTAAACCTTAAACTAAACTTAAACTATAAATAACAAAACCTAAATCATAAAACCTAAACTTAAACTCCTAAACCTAAACTCTAAACTTAAATATCCTAATCAACTTTAAAACTTAAACTTAAACCCTAAACCTTATACTCAAACTTAAACCTAAACTTAATCCTTAAACCTAAAACAAAACCCTAAAGCCTAAACCATAAACCCAAAGCCCTAAATCCTAAATTCCAAAATCCTAAATCCTAAACACTAAACCCAAAATAATCAGAACCTGCTAACCTAGACCCTAAAGCCTAAACACTAAACATTAAACCCTAAACCCAAAACCTTAATCCTAAACCCTAAACCCTAAACACTAAAACCTTAAACCCTAAAACCTTAAACCCTAAAACCCAAAACTCAAAACCCAAAACCCTAAACCCTAAACCTAATCCCTAAACCTTAGACCCTAAACCTTAAACTTATACCTAAAGTAATAAAAAATAAAGCTAAACCCTAAAAGCTAATAAACCTAAACCTAAACCTAAACTCTAAGAATGGGTAGAACCTTGATGATAGGAACATCACCGTCAACCAGGCTAAGTCTAGATCTGGCCATGGAGGCTAAGTTAGAGCCAGCAGTTATCGTAGTGGTGGTGGGGGATCTGGAGGTTCTGGTGGATATGGAGGTGTTGGTTATGAAGGTAGGACGAGCAACAAAGATTATAACCGTGGTGGTGGCAGAGGGAAATATCAGGGATATGTTGGGGCATTCTACTACTCGAGAGCCGGGGGTAGTTCTAATGGGAACTAGAGAATATGAAGAATGGAAGATCCGATCTACTACTTATGGAATTGACTTTCTAGTGGGGATGATTCTAGTAATATAGGGTTTTTCAATTGCTCTATGCATGCTCATTTTTTATCTATGTCATCGCTTGTGTCTTACAAAACTTGGTGTTGTGCTTGCTTGATGAAATTGAAAAGAAAAAATGTTGAATATGAATTTGTTCTTTGTTAAAAAAAACCATAAACTAAAACATAAACCATAAACCTAAAACCTAAATCCTAAACCCAAAATCCTAAACCCTAAACCCTAAAAGCCCTAAACTCTAAACCCTAAACCCTATACTAAAAAAAACCCTAAACCTCAAACCCAAACCCCAAAATTGTCAAACCCTAAATCCTAAACCCTAAACACTAAATCCTAAAACTTACAACCTTAAACCCCTAAACCCTAATCCCCAAACCCTAAACCCTAAACCCTAAACCCTAAAAACCTAAAAACCTAAACCTAAATAAAATAAAACCTAAAAAATAAAATAAACCCTAAACACTAAACCTAAATAAAATAAAATAAAATAAAATAAAATGAAAACCTTAACTAAAACATAAACCTAAACCTAAAAATAAAATAAAATAAAATAAACTAATAAAAATAAATTAAAATAAAATAAATAAAAACTTGAACTAAACTAAAAAAAAATTAACATAAAAATAAGAAAATAAACTAAAATAAAAACTAAATGTAAAATGAAAATAAAATAAACCTAAAATAAAATAAAGTAAAAATTAAATAAAAACCTATACCTAAAAAATAAATGTTAATCTAAAACCTAAAAATAAATAAAAAATAAAACATAAACCCTAAATTAAAAAAAAAGACTCAAACCTTAAATAAAAATAAATTAAACTTAAACTTAAACTAAAATATATAAAACCTAAACCAAAACTAAACTAAATAAAATAAATTAAGCTAAAAATAAACTAAACCTAAACCTAAACGTAAACCTAAACTAAAAAATAAAACCTAAAAATAAACCTAAAATAAAAACTTAAAAGCTAAACCTAAAAAAAAATATAAAAACTGAAACCATAAACCCTAAACCCTAAACCCTAAAAACCCTAAACCCTAAATCCTAAACCCTAAATCCTAAAGCCTAAAACTTACAACCCTAAACCCTAAACCCTAAACCCTAAACCCTAAACCCCAAACCATAAGCCCTATACCATAAACTCTAAACTGACCCTAAACCCTAAACCATAAACCTTAAATCATAAACACTAAACCCTAAACCCTAATCCCTAAACCCTAAACCATAAACCCTAAACCCTAAACAAACCATAAATGCTAAACCCTAATCCCTAAACTCTAAATCATAAACCTTAAACTAATCTAAACCTTAAACCCTAAACTCTAAACCTTAAACCTTAAACTAAACTTAAACCATAAACACCAAACCCTAAACCCTAAAACCCTAAAACCCTAAACTCTAAACCCTAAACTTTAAACCCTAAACCCTAAACCCTAATCCTAATCGTAACCTTAAAACCTAAACTATAAACCCTAAACCCTATATCTTAAACCTTAAAACATAAACCCTAAGCAATCTTAAACCCTAAAACCCAAAAACCCTAAAGCCTAAAGCCTAAACCCAAAGCCCTAAATCCTAAATTCTAAAATCATAAATCCTAAACCCTAAACCCTAAAGTAACCGTATGAACCCTAAGCCAACCTAGACCCTAAAGCCTAAACACTAAACATTAAACCCTAAACCCAATACCTTAACCCTAAACCCTAAACACTAAAACCTTAAACCTTAAAACCTTAAACCCTAAAACCCAAAACCTAAAACCCTAAACCCTAAACCCTAAACCATTATCCCTAAACCCTAGACCCTAAACCTTAAACTTATACCTAAAGTAATAAAAAAATAAGGCTAAACCCTAAAAGCTAATAAACCTAAACCTAAACATAAACCCTAAGAATGGGCAAAACCTTGATGACAGGAACATCACTGTCAACCAGGCTCAGTCTAGATCTGGCCATGGAGGCTAAGTTAGAGGCAGCGATTATCACAATGGTGGTGGGGGATCTGGAGGTTCTGGTGGATATAAAGGTGTTGGTCATGAAGGTAGGATGAGCAACGAAGATTATAGGTCGTAGAGGGAAAGATTAGGGATATGATGGGGCATCCTGCTACTCGAGAGGCGGGGGTAGTTCTGATGGGAACTAGAGAATCTGAAGAACGGAAGATCCAATCTACTACTTATGGAACTATCTTTATAGTGGGGATGATTCTAGTAATTTAGGATTTTTCATTTGCCCTATGCATGCTCATTTTTTATCTATGTCGCCTGTTTCTTACAAAACTTGGTGTGCTACTTGCTTGATGAAATCAAAAATAAGAAATCTTGAATATGATTTTATTCTTTATTAAAAAAACCATAATCCCTAAACCCTAAAATTTAAACCATAAACTAAAACATAAACCCTAAACCTAAAACCTAAATCCTAAACCCAAAATCCTAAACCCTAAACCCTAACAACCCTAAACCCTATACTAAAAAAAAACCCTAAACCTTAAACCCAGCGGCCTAAACCCTCAAACCCTAAATCTTAAACCCTAAACCCTAAATCCTAAAACCTACAACCCTAAACCCCTAAACCCTAATCCCCAAACCCTAAACCCTAAACCCTAAAAACCTTAAAACCTAAACCTAAATAAAATAAAACCTAAAAATAAAATAAACCTTAAACACTAAACCTAAATAAAATAAAATAAAATAAAGTAAAATGAAAACCTTAACTAAAACATAAACCTAAACCTAAAAAAAAATTAAAATAAAATAAATTATTTAAAATAAACTAAAATAATATAAATAAAAACATAAATAAAATAAATAAAATAAAATAAACCTAAAAATAAAAAACCTAAATAAAATAAAAACTAAACGTAAAATGAAAATAAAATAAACCTAAAATAAAATAAAGTAAAAATTAAATAAAAACCTAAACCTAAAAAAATAAATGTTAATCTAAAACCTAAAAATAAATAAAAAATAAAATGTAAACCCTAAATTTAAAAAAAAGACTTAAACCTTAAATAAAAATAAATTAAACTTAAACATAAACAGAAATATATAAAACCTAAACCTAAACCTAAACTAAATAAAATAAATTAAACTAAAATAAACTAAACCTAAACTAAAAAATAAAACCTAAAAATAAACCTAAAATAAAAACCTAAAACCTAAACCTAAAAAAATAAAATAAAAACTAAAACCATAAACCCTAAACCAAAAAAACCCTAAACCCTAAATTCTAAACCCTAAATCCTAAATCCTAAAACTTTCAACCATAAACCCTAAACCCTAAATCCAAAACCCTAAACCCTAAACCCCAAACCCTAAACCCTAAACCATAAACCCTAAACTAACCCTAAACTCTAAACCCTAAACCCTAAAAACCTAAAAACTTAAAAACCTAAACCTAAGCTAAATAAAACCTAAAAATAAAATAAACACTAAACCATAAACAAAAATAAAATATAAAATAAAACAAAATAAAATCCTAAACTAAAACTTAAACCTAAGCTTAAAAATAAAATAAAATAAACTAATAAAAATAAATTATAATAAAATAAATAAAAACCTAAACCATACTAAAAAATAAAATAAACCTAAGAATAAAAAACCAAAATAAAATAAAACTAGACATATAATTACAATAGAATAATCCTAAAATCAAATAAAATAAAAACTAAATATAAAACTAAACATAAAAACTAAACCACAAAATAAAACCTAAAAACAAATAATAAATAAACCTAGACCCTAAACTAAAAAAAACATAAACTTAAAATAAAAATAAAATAAACCTAAACCTAAACTAAAATAAATAAAACTTAAACCAAAAATAAACTAAACCTAAACCAAAACTTAAACCTAAACCTAAACCTAAACCTAAACTAAATAAAATAAAATAAACTAAAAATAACTTAAACATAAAGTAAAAAATAAAAACTAAAAATAAATCTAAAATAAAAACCGAAAACCTCAACTTAAAAAAATAAAATAGGAACCTAAACCTAAACCTTAAAATAAAAAATAAATCCTAAACATAAAAAATATAATAAAAATAAAGCTAAAATATAAAGTAAACCTAAACCTAAAAAATAAACTAAATAAAAAATCTAAACTAAAATAAATAGACCTAAAATAAATAAACTAAACTAAATAAAAATAAAATTGAACCTAAACGTAAATATGAAATAAAATAAACTAAAATAAAAAAAACTTAATAAACTAAAGTAACTTAAACCTACCGATTTACTTAATTTAAAAAAATAAAAATAAATAAATAAGTAAAACCCAAGCCCTAAACCCTAAATTATGAACCCTAAGCCCTAAACCCCAAACCCACCTTAAACCTAGAAAATTTCCTTTCAACCTTCTCTCGGCCGCGGCGCCTCTGGGCGCTTTCGTGTTCCCTTGCATTTTCCTTATGGCTTGGCCAATTTTTGATCCTCCTCGATCATAATTTTTGGATTTTTGGTCTCTGTTTGGCCGCTAATGTGAGTGTCCCTTGCTCTTTCAATGGGGGAGGCATTGCTTTTCGTGCAGCCAAGCTCTTCAAACTTAGAGGCGTTGACTAGGACTTTCGATTTACAAGGTATTATGGATCTGACCCCATCCATTACTCTGCTGTTAAGTCCTTCAAGGATGCATTATCTGGTAAGAACACTTCCTCTAATGCTTCGGTCAATTTGATTTCAACATCTTTTCGTGGAATGTCTGCTGTAATGTGCTCAGATCTTGACGTGGAAAAATTGGCAAAGCCTTTTGAATTCTCTTTAGTTGGTAAATTTTCCTTACGTTGCCCGAATCTTGAGAACATCCAATCCTTTTTTCATAGCCTAAATCTCTCTGTCATTTTTACTATCGGATTGATTGATCCTAGGCATATCCTTATTCAGCTATCTAATGACTTAGATTACTCAAGAGTTTTACCACGCTCCTACTTTGTGTATAATTGTCAAATGAGACTTTTGAAATGGTCTCCTCTTTTGATGTCAAAGAGGAATCCCAATTGTTCCTTTATGGCTAGCATTCCAAAATGAGAATACATTATGTTACCCATCAAGTTCTCTTTATGTTGGGGCTCTCGCCCTTCAAATTGATTAGGCCACCGCTGCGAGATCACGACCATCAGTTGCTTGTATTTTAGTTGAGATTGATATTACTAAAAAGTATCCTAAAGAAGTATGGATCGGCTTTGAGAAATTTGGTTATAATCAAATAGTGGAATTTGAAAATTTCCCTATTTTTTGCATGCACTGTAAGATTCATGGTCATGATCATTCTGAATGCTTTGTGTTGCATCCTCATCTTAAAAAGATTAAACTATCGGATCCTAATCTCACTCTAGAAAATGAAAAAAACCAATAAATTGGCTTATGTGTCGAAAGTCACTCAAAAGGGATTACTATCTACTGATTTGTCTATTGAAGAGCATTCTGAGCAGGTTAATAATAAGGCACATGAGGTTCATGAGGAGGCCAATGATAACTTACCTATTATTTCTTCTAATTGTAATAATTTGGTACCTCTACATAATACCTTGATTCATTCTACCTTACCCCTTTTGGCTAGTGAGCCCGACGAGACTCATATGAACACTAGTGGTGTCTTGAATGGGAACTTTAGGTTAGAACAAAATCTGAAAACTAATTATGAAAGTGCCAATTTGATGAAAGAACAAAATCTAAAAAATGTTTATCCTTTGGTAGTAAAACAAAATCTAAAATGTATTTTTGAAACTAAACATGAAAATTGTGCTATTAATGGTTTCACAACCTCTCCCTCTCCTACCCTTTATAGTGATACTCAGGCTAACCCAATTCCTCATCTTAATTCTGACACTAAAGAAGGGGAAATTATAATTAGGAATGTTTTGATAGATACTGGGCCTTCTCTAAATTTCACAAATCACTATCTCTTGGATGGAGATACTTTGGACATAGATAGACCTTTTCAAATTGTTACTAAGAAAAAATCCTTTAAAGCTAGAATGTTCACTAATAGCTCCACTAGAACCACTAGATCTACTCTAAATTCCCATAAATGATTACATCATGTGTCTTTCTTCTTCTTATTTTTTTATCCTTCTGTTATCTTTCCATTTTTATTCTTATTTATTATGATTAATTTTCTTATTTGGAATGTTAGGGGTATTGGGACTCTCGTTGTCCGCAACCGTGTTAGAAGCCTTTACCGTACTCTTAACATAGCCTTACTTGTTGTTATTGAACCATTCATACACTCCTCTAAGATCACCCAGGTTGCTAGAATGCTTGGTTTTCAAAACTTCTTTTATAATATTAGCAATAAAATTTGGTGTTTTTGGAATAATTTAGTCAACATCTCAATCTTTGATGACCTTCACCAATTGGTTAATGTTCAAATCTCATTGGGTGAATTATCTGCTCTCGGTTCATTTATTTATGCATCTTATAATAGAACAGGTAGGTGCATCCTTTGGGATAACTTAAGAACCTTTGCCTCCTCTCTCAACAAACCTTAGTTGGTTGGTGGTGATTTCAATACTATTTTTGCTTCCTCAAAAAGAAGGGGAGGTTGCTCTCCTAACACTCATTCCATGGAAGACTTTCTAATATGATTCTTGATTGTAATCTGATTGATATTAGCTTTGCGGGTTCCGACTACATGTGGCATAATTCTATACTATGGCAGCGGCTTGATAGGACCCTCTTTAATTCCCTTTGGATCAATCAATTGTCTCTTACATCAGTTGAATATTTAAGCAGAACTTTATCTAACCATGCTCCACTATTGATTTCTGTCAAAAATTGCTCCACTAGACCATCCTTCCCTACTGCCTTTAGATTCCAAAATATGTGGATCCATCATAGAGAATTCATTAATGTTGTTTCCATTAATTGGTGGGCCCCTATTCATCCTGATAATTCTGTTAAAGGCATGATTCACCTTTGGCTTAAGCTAAAAAGGCTTAAACAAAATCTAAATTGGTGGAACAAGCATCATTTTAAAAATCTTTTTGCTAATCTCAAAAATATGGAACAACTTGTTTGCTATCTTGAAGATATTGTCTTGACTGACTCTAATAAGCTTGATGAATTGAATGCTTCTAAAGATAACTTGATTAATTATCAAAATATGGAAGAAACCTACTTGCACCAAAAGGCTGCTAACAAATATATTGCTGATGGTGACAAAAACACAAAGTACTTCCATGCTCTTTTTAAAAAAAATAAAGCCTTAAACTCTATTAAAAAAATCAAAAAGGATAATGGCACCTCGATTACTGAAAATAATGATATTAAATATTCTGTCATACATCATTTTCAAAATTTATTAAACATCAATCCCTCCTTAGAAGCCCTCTCCAACACACACTGATCCCCTCTATGATCACTAATGATGAAAACCACTTGCTTAGGTTGCGTCCTACGGAAGCTAAGATTGGTAGTATTCTAAATAGCATGAACACTGATTCTGTTGTGTCCCTGAAGGCTACATGACTCAATTCTTTCAACATTGTTGGTCTATTATTGAGATTGACCTTGTTGATACTGTTGCTAATTTTTTTGAGGGTAACCCTTTACCTAGATATTTTTCTAGCACTTCAATTATTCTCATTCCCAAAATTAATAATCTTGAATCTTGGGAAGATTTCAGACCTATCAGCCTTTGCACCTTCTTTCATAAACTTATTGCTAAATTGATTGCTAATAGAATTAGTCCGCTACTCCCTAAAATTATTTCCCCCAACCAAACGCCGTTAAAGGTAGAGTTATATCGATAACAAACTTCTAGCACAAGGATTTCATGACATTAATGTTCCTATCAGAGGTGGTAACATCCTTTTTAAACTGGACATCACTAAAGCTTTCAACAACCTCTCCTGGGATTTCCTCTTTCAAATTCTTCATTTGCTTGGGTTTTCAGATTATTTTATTTGTCTCATCAAAAATTGCATTACAAATGTTTGGTTTTCTATTATCATGAATGGTGAATCCCTAGGTTTTTTCCCTTTGAAGCATGGTTTGAGACAAGGGGATCCCTTATCCCCCTCTCTTTTTATTATTAATGTTGAATATCTATCTAGGAGTCTGAATGATCTTTTTTACAATAATTATAGGATGTTTTATAGAACTCAAGGTGGTCTTCCTGTCTCTCATCTTAGTTTTGCTGATGACTTTATAATCTTTTGCAATGCCTCAATTCCTCACATTAAAACTATTAAGAATCTTTTAAATAAATTTGGAAATGAAAGCGGTCTTTTTCTCAATGTAGGCAAAAGTTCTTTCATTCCTTCTTCTAAAATCCTGAGCAATAGGACCAACCAAATCTTGAGAATTACTAATTTTCAACAACAACAACTTCCTATTAAATATCTTGGTGCTCCATTTTTTAAAGTTCAGAAAAGATCTGACCTTTTTGATGAGCTAATCCAAAAAATCTCTAATAAAATTTTTGTTTGGGAATTTCATTTACTTTCATTTGGTGGTAGGCTCACTTTGATTAAGAGCACCCTTAACGCCATGCCTTTGTATCTCATTCAAACCATTGAATTAACTCTACCATTAATGTAATAGATAGCCATTAACAAATTTTTCTGGGGATCTAACAATTCCTCTAAAAAAATGCACTAGACCGCTTGGTATAAAACCCTAAACCCTAAACCCTAAATCTTAAACTCTAAAACCCTAAAACCCTAAAGCCTAAAGCCTAAACCCAAAGCCCTAAATCCTAAATTCTAAAATCATAAATCCTAAACCCTAAACCCTAAAATAACCGTAAACCCTAAGCCAACCCTAGACCCTAAAGCCTAAACACTAAACATTAAACCCTAAACCCAATACCTTAACCCTAAACCCTAAACACTAAAACCTTAAACCTTAAAACCTTAAACCCTAAAACCCATAACCCTAAACCCTAAACCATTATCCCTAAACCCTAGACCCTAAACCTTAAACTTATACCTAAAGTAATAAAAAATAAGGCTAAACCCTAAAAGCCAATAAACCTAAACCTAAACATAAACCCTAAGAATGGGCTGAACCTTGATGACAGAACATCATCAACCGTGCTGGGCCTAGATCCGCCATGGAGGCTAAGTTAGAGGCAGCAATTATCACAGTGGTGGTGGGGGATCTAGAGGTTCTGGTGGATATAAAGGTGTTGGTTATGAAGGTAGGATGAGCAACAAAGATTATAGGCTTGGTGGTGGTAGAGGGAAAGATTAGGGATATGATGGGGCATCCTGCTACTCGAGAGGCGGGGGTAGTTCTGATGGGAACTAGAGAATCTGAAGAATGGAAGATCCAATCTACTACTTATGGAACTATCTTTATAGTGGGGATGATTCTAGTAATCTAGGATTTTTCATTTGCCCTATGCATGCTCATTTTTTATCTATGTCGTCGCTTATGTCTTACAAAACTTGGTGTGCTACTTGCTTGATGAAATCAAAAATAAGAAATCTTGAATATGATTTTATTCTTTATTAAAAAAAAACCATAATCCCTAAACCCTAAAATTTAAACCATAAACTAAAACATAAACCCTAAACCTAAAACTTAAATCCTAAACCCAAAATCCTAAACCCTAACAACCCTAAACCCTATACTAAAAAAAAACCCTAAACCTTAAACCCAAAAGCCTAAACCCTCAAACCCTAAATCTTAAACCCTAAACCCTAAATCCTAAAACCTACAACCCTAAACCCCTAAACCCTAATCCCCAAACCCTAAACCCTAAACCCTAAACCCTAAAAACCTTAAAACCTAAACCTAAATAAAATAAAACCTAAAAATAAAATAAACCTTAAACACTAAACCTAAATAAAATAAAATAAAATAAAGTAAAATGAAAACCTTAACTAAAACATAAACCTAAACCTAAAAATAAATTAAAATAAAATAAACTATTTAAAATAAACTAAAATAATATAAATAAAAACATAAACAAAATAAATAAAATAAAATAAACCTAAAAATAAAAAACCCAAATAAAATAAAAACTAAACATAAAATGAAAATAAAATAAACCTAAAATAAAATAAAGTAAAAATTAAATAAAAACCTAAACCTAAAAAATAAATGTTAATCTAAAACCTAAAAATAAATAAAAAATAAAATGTAAACCCTAAATTAAAAAAAAAAGACTTAAACCTTAAATAAAATTAAATTAAACTTAAACATAAACAGAAATATGTAAAACCTAAACCTAAACCTAAACTAAATAAAATAAATTAAACTAAAAATAAACTAAACCTAAACTAAAAAATAAAACCTAAAAATAAACCTAAAATAAAAACCTAAAACCTAAACCTAAAAAAATAAAATAAAAACTAAAACCATAAACCCTAAACCATAAAAACCCTAAACCCTAAATCCTAAACCCTAAATCCTAAATCCTAAAACTTACAACCATAAACCCTAAACCCTAAATCCCAAACCCTAAACCCTAAACCCCAAACCCTAAACCCTAAACCATAAACCCTAAACTAACCCTAAACTCTAAACCCTAAACCCTAAACCCTAAAACTTAAAAACCTAAACCTAAGCTAAATAAAACCTAAAAATAAAATAAACACTAAACCATAAACATAAATAAAATATAAAATAAAACAAAATAAAATCCTAAACTAAAACTTAAACCTAAGCTTAAAAATAAAATAAAATAAACTAATAAAAATAAACTATAATAAAATAAATAAAAACCTAAACAATACTAAAAAATAAAATAAACCTAAGAATAAAAAACCAAAATAAAATAAAACTAGACGTATAATTACAATAGAATAATCCTAAAATCAAATAAAATAAAAACTAAATATAAAACTAAACATAAAAACTAAACCACAAAATAAAACCTAAAAATAAATAATAAATAAACCTAGACCCTAAACTAAAAAAAACATAAACCTAAAATAAAAATAAAATAAACCTAAACCTAAACTAAAATAAATAAAAATTTAACCAAAAATAAACTAAACCTAAACCAAAACTTAAACCTAAACCTAAACCTAAACCTAAACTAAATAAAATAAAATAAACTAAAAATAACCTAAACATAAAGTAAAAAATAAAAACTAAAAATAAACCTAAAATAAAAACCAAAAACCTCAACTTAAAAAAATAAAATAGGAACCTAAACCTAAACCTCAAAATAAAAAATAAATCCCAAACATAAAAAAATATAAAAAAAATAAAGCTAAAATATAAAATAAACCTAAACCTAAAAAATAAACTAAATAAAAAATCTAAACTAAAATAAACAGACCTAAAATAAATAAACTAAACTAAATAATAATAAAATTGAACCTAAACATAAATATAAAATAAAATAAACTAAAATAAAAAAACTTAATAAACTAAAGTAACTTAAACCTACCGATTTACTTAATTTAAAAAAATAAAAATAAATAAATAAGTAAAACCCAAGCCCTAAACCCTAAATTCTGAACCATAAGCCCTAAACCCCAAACCCACCTTAAACCTAGAAAATTTCCTTTAAACCTTCTCTCGGCCGCGGCGCTCTCTGGCGCTTTCGTGTTCCCTTGCATTTTCCTTATGGCTTGGCAAATTTTTGATCCTCCTCGATCATAATTTTTGGATTTTGGTCTCTTACTTAATGTGAGTGTCCCTTGCTCTTTCAATGGGGGAGGCATTGCTTTCCGTGCAGCCGAGCTCTTCAAACTTGGAGGCGTCGGCTAGGGCTTCCGATTTACAAGGTATTATGGATCTGACTCCATCCTTACTCTGCTATTAAGTCCTTCAAGGATGCATTATCTGGTAAGAACACTTCCTCTAATGCTTCGGTCAATTTGATTTCAACATCTTTTCGTGGAATGTCTGCTGTAATGTGCTCAGATCTTGACGTGGAAAAATTGGCAAAGCCTTTTGAATTCTCTTTAGTTGGTAAATTTTCCTTACGTTGCCCGAATCTTGAGAACATCCAATCCTATTTTCATAGCCTAAATCTCTCTGTCATTTTTACTATCGGATTGACTGATCCTAGGCATATCCTTATTCAGCTATCTAATGACTTAGATTACTCAAGAGTTTTTGCTCGTCGCTCCTACTTTGTGTATAATTATCAAATGAGACTTTTGAAATGGTCTCTTCTTTTTGATGTCAAAGAGGAATCCCCAATTGTTCCTTTATGGCTAGCATTCCAAACATGAGAATACATTACGTTACCCATCAAGTTCTCTTTGCGGTTGGGGCTCTCTTTGGTCGGCCCCTTCAAATTGATCAGGCCACCGCTGCGAGATCACGACCATCAGTAGCTTGTATTTTAGTTGAGATTGATATTACTAAAAAGTATCCTAAAGAAGTATGGATCGGCTCTGAGAAATTTGGTTATAATCAAATAGTGGAATTTGAAAATTTCCCTATTTTTTGCATGCACTGTAAGATTCATGGTCATGATCATTAATGCTTTGTGTTGCATCCTCATCTTAAAAAGATTAAACTATCGGATCCTAATCTCACTCTAGAAAATGAAAAAAACTAATAAATTGGCTTATGTGCCGAAAGTCACTCAAAAGGGATTACTATCTACTGATTTGTCTATTGAAGAGCATTCTGAGAAGGTTAATAATAAGGCTCATGAGGTTCATGAGGAGGCCAATGATAACTTACCTATTATTTCTTCTAATTGTAATAATTTGGTACCTCTACATAATACCTTGATTCATTCTACCTTACCCCTTTTGGCTAGTGAACCCGACGAGACTCATATGAACACTAGTGGTGTCTTGAATGGGAACTTTAGGTTAGAACAAAATCTGAAAACTAATTATGAAAGTGCCAATTTGATGAAAGAATAAAATCTAAAAAATGTTGATCCTTTGGTAGTGGAACAAAATTTGAAAAGTATTTTTGAAACTAAACATAAAAATTGTGCTATTAATGGTTTCACAACCTCTCCCTCTCCTACCCTTTTGAGTGATACTCAGGCTAACCCAATTCCTCATCTTAATTCTAACACTAAAGAAATTGAAATTATAATTAGGAATGTTTTGATAGATACTGGGCCTTCTCTAAATTTTACAAATCACTGTCTCTTGGATGAAGATACTTTGGACATAGATAGACCTTTTCAAATTGTTACTAAGAAAAAATCCTTTAAAGCTAGAATGTTCACTAATAGCTCCACTAGAACCACTAGATTTTCTCTAACTTCCCATAAATGATTACATCATGTGTCTTTCTTCTTCTTATTTTTTTATCCTTCTGTTATCTTTCCTTTTTTATTCTTATTTATTATGATTAATTTTCTTATTTGAAATGTTAGGGGTATTGGGACTCTCGTTGTCCGCAACCGTGTTAGAAGCCTTTACCATACTCTTAACATAGCCTTACTTGTTGTTATTGAACCATTCATACACTCCTCTAAGATCACCCAGGTTGCTAGAATGCTTGGTTTTCAAAACTTCTTTTTTAATATTAGCAATAAAATTTGGTGTTTTTGGAATAATTTAGTCAACATCTCAATCCTTGATGACCTTCACCAATTGGTTAATGTTCAAATCTCATTGGGTGAATTATCTGCTCTTGGTTCATTTAATTATCTGCTCTTGGTTCATTTATTTATGCATCTTGTAATAGAACTGGTAAGAGCATCCTTTGGGATAACTTAAGAACCTTTGCCACCTCTCTCAACAAACCTTGGTTGGTTGGTGGTGATTTCAATACTATTTTTGCTTGCTCGGAAAGAAGAGGAGGTTGCTCTCCTAACACTCATTCCATGGAAGACTTTCTAATATGATTCTTGATTGTAATCTGATTGATATTAGCTTTGCGGGTTCCAACTACATGTGGCATAATTCTATACTATGGCAGCGGCTTGATAGGACCCTTTTAATTCCCTTTGGATCAATCAATTGTCTCTTACATCAGTTGAATATTTAAGCAAAACTTTATCTAACCATGCTCCACTATTGATTTCTGTCAAAAATTGCTCCACTAGACCATCCTTCCCTACTACCTTTAGATTCCAAAATATGTGGATCCATCATAGAGAATTAATGTTGTTTCCATTAATTGGTATTCATCCGATAATTCGTTAAAGGCATGATTCACCTTTGGCTTAAGCTAAAAAGGCTTAAACAAAATCTAAATTGGTGGAACAAACATCATTTTAAAATCTTTTGCTAATCTCAAAAATATGGAACAACTTGTTTGCTATCTTGAAGATATTGTCTTGACTGACTCTAATAAGCTTGATGAATTGAATGCTTCTAAAGATAACTTGTTTAATTATCAAAATATGGAAGAAACCTACTGGCACCAAAAGGCTGCTAACAAACATATTGCTGATGGTGACAAAAACACAAAGTACTTCCATGCTCTTTTTTTAAAAAATAAAGCCTTAAACTCTATTAAAAAAATCAAAAAGGATAATGGCACCTGGATTACTGATAATAATGATATTAAAGATTCTATCATACTTCATTTTCAAAATTTATTAAACATCAACCCCTCCTTAGAAGCCCTCTCCAACACACACCTGATCCCCTCTATGATCACTAATGATGAAAACCACTTGCTTAGGTTGCGTCCTATGGAAGCTGAGATTGGTAGTATTCTAAATAGCATGAACACTGATTCTGTTGTGGCCCTGAAGGCTACATGACTCAATTCTTTCAACATTGTTGATCTATTATTGAGATTGACCTTGTTGATACTGTTGCTGATTTTTTTGAGGGTAACCCTTTACCTAGATATTTTTCTAGCACTTCAATTATTCTCATTCCCAAAATTAATAATCTTGAATCTTGGGGAGATTTCAGACCTATCAGCCTTTGCACCTTCTTTCATAAACTCATTGCTAAATTGATTGCTAATAGAATTAGTCCGCTACTCCCTAAAATTATTTCCCCCAACCAAACTGGCTTCGTTAAAGGTAGAGCTATATCTGATAACATACTTCTAGCACAAGAGCTGATTCATGACATTAATGTTCCTATCATAGGTGGTAACATCCTTTTTAAACTGGACATCACTAAAGCTTTCAACAACCTCTCCTGGGATTTCCTCTTTCAAATTCTTCATTTGCTTGGGTTTTCAGATTATTTTATCTGTCTCATCAAAAATTGCATTACAAATGTTTGGTTTTCTATTATCATGAATGGTGAATCCCTAGGTTTTTTCCCTTTGGTTTGAGATAAGGGATCCCTTATCCCCTCTCTTTTTATTATTACTGTTGAATATCTATCTAGGAGTCTGAATGATCTTTTTTACAATAATTATAGGATGTTTTATAGAACTCAAGGTGGTCTTCCTGTCTCTCATCTTAGTTTTGCTGATGACTTTATTATCTTTTGCAATGCCTCAATTCCTCACATTAAAACTATTAAGAATATTTTAAATAAATTTGGAAATGAAAGCGGTCTTTTTCTCAGTGTAGGCATAAGTTCTTTCATTCCTTCTTCTAAAATCCTGAGCAATAGGACCAACCAAATCTTGAGAATTACTAATTTTCAACAACAATAACTTCCTATTAAATATCTTGGTGCTCCATTTTTTAAAGGTCAGAAAAGATCTTACCTTTTTGATGAGCTAATCCAAAAAATCTCTAATAAAATTTTTGTTTGGGAATTTCATTTACATTCATTTGGTGGTAGGCTCACTTTGATTAAGAGCACCCTTAACACCATGCCTTTGTATCTCATTCAAACCATTGTGTCGACCAACTCTACCATTAACAGAATAGAGCAGCTCATTAACAAATTTTTCTGGGGATCTAACAATTCCTCTAAAAAAATGCACTAGACCGCTTGGTATAAAACCTATGGCCCTTTTGCTGAAGGTGGTCTTGGATGTAAACCAATCAAGGAAACTATCACTACTTTTTCTTATAACTTTTGGTGGAATTTTAGAAAAAAACAATAGTCTATGGGCTAATTTCATGACTGTTAAATACTGCCAGGGTAAGCACCCTCTCATCTGCCTCTATAAAGCGGGAGATTCTCTAGTTTGGAAAAGACTTTGTTCTGTCAAATGGGATGCCGAATTTTTAATTTCCAGGGGGATTAACTCTAGTTCCTCTTTCTTTTGGCAAGATAACTGGACTGGAGGTGGGTCCATTGACGAATTACTTTCTACTCATTCCACTGCTGCTATTAAAGTAAACTCCTTGAGACAATATGGAACAATAGTAAGCTTACTGATTAAATTCCTCCCTCTCTTTTAAATAAGCTTACTACTATTCCTATCATTTCTACCAATCAAGATCAGATCCTTTTTAAGCTTTCACATAATGGTCATTTCAATTTAAAAATGTTTGGATTCACATTAAAGAAGCTCATGATTTTTCCTATGTGTTTTCCAAACTTTGGAATAACAATATCCCTACTTCTTATTCTATTCTTACTTGGCATATTTTGAAAAACTTCATCCCTATTGACTCCTTGTAGTGGGGTAAATGTTTTCAATTACCTTCAAAATGCTAATGTTGTTTCCACATTGAGAATGTGAACTATGTTTTTGTTAATGGGGCCATTGCTTCTAAGCTTTGGATTTGGTATGATGACCTCTTTAACATTGTCATTTTCAATGGCTCCTTAAATTTATACCAACTCCTTGAAGTTTATTTTGAAAACACTACTAAAGGTCACCTTAAAGTCATAATTGCTATCACTCTTATTTGGTTCATATGGATGGACTGAAATGATGCAAAACATCATGGGATCCCTATGAACAACATGAGGATAATTGCTAGAACTAAAAACAAAACCTGTGACTTATTTAATGCCAAATTAATTAAATACAAACAATTCAAAGGGTGCAAATTTGTGGCCAATAAACTAGTTTTTAACTTGTCGGATCAACCCATCTGTAAAGATGACAAAATTGTTTATTGGGTAAATCCTCTACCAACACTATTAAAGTGTACACTGATGGCTCTGTCTCTCCTAAAGGTTCAAGCTGTGGTGGCATTTTCAGAAATCTTAATGGAAAAGTCCTATGTGCTTTTGCATACCCCCTTAATCCTTGCTCTGTTCCCTTTGTTGAGCTCATGGTAGTTTACAAAGCTCTTGAAATTTGCCTTCAAAAAGGTTGGCTCAATATTTGGATTGAGGTGGATGCCCTTCTGATGATTGATTTTTTGACTTCCATGAATATGGGCAATACAAAATTGTACTACCATCTTAAGCAAACTAGAGCTCTCCTTGCCCAGCTCTACTTAAAATCACTCATGTATGGTGCGAGGGTAATGCATGTGCTGATTATCTGGCTAATCTGGGTGCTAGATTGGATGGTATAAAATTCTTTGATCAACTAATCCTTCCTAAACATTTGTGTGGCTTGGTTAATCTGGACAATACTGGGCTTCCTTATCTCAAAAATTAATCTATTCTATTGGATTCACCTGTTTCAATACCTCTTTTATTGCATGATCATTTTCTATTTACTGTTGTTACTTCTTTGGTCTTTTCTGATGCATGGTTGTTTACTTGTCGATCTCTATGGCATGTGATGTTGGTATAATTGTCCTAGCTTTAATTGGGAGCTTACTTCTTCTATTATTTTTACTATTAATATGTTGTTACTACTTTGGAATTTGCTGATGCATCATCAAATTACTCCTTGTTGGTCCTTTGCTGAGCTAAGTGGCATCTGTTGTTGGTTTAATTATCCCAACCTTATTTAGGCTCTTGCTATTTTTGCCTCTCCTATGCTCCATAACCTTACCTTCACAACATGTAAGGAGAGATCTCGTAATATCCTGGCTATAACTTTTTCTCTGCATATTTGGAATTATTTCTTGAATTCCAATATTCATGATGTTGTGGGATTAGCTACTGGTCTGATTATTTGTGTTCCTTTGCTCTTTAATGGTTTATCTTATGTTGGATGCAACATATATGTTGATGGTTTAATTGTTGGCTGTTGGACTTTTGGGCTTTTTGTCCAGCAAGCTGCACTTGGAGTTGGTTTAATGTATTTGTTGTATGTCATTACTAACCCCAGTTTGCATACCTGTAAGGAAAGAATCTACAATACCCTTGATATTATTAATGGTTCTTTGTAGGTTTGGAATTGTTTAATGACTTCCTTTCAGTATGATTTCTCTGAGGATGATAGTTCTGCTGCTAGCCTATTCTCCTTTGTCCTAAAAGATTTCATTGATGAGACCCTTTTGAACCCATATTGTGGCTCTGTTGCCCCATTACTTTTTATTGGCTTATCCTATGGTTGCAATAATTATAGTGTTATTTTAATCTATGGCTGTTGGATTTTTGGATTCATTGTCCTGTAGGCTAACCTTGTGTTTGTTAGCTATTTGTTTCTAGGTGCTCTTCTGAATGTCTTTATGATTCTCATCCGGGTTGTTGTTGATCATTTTATCTGTTGTTTTTTAACTTTTGGCTCTGTTAAAATTGTGCAGATCCAGCCTATTGGTAATTATTTCCTATTGCTCTTCATGCTGCTTCTAGGGGTTTGTTTTGTTTTGTTCAGTTGGACTCTCTTGAGGTTGTGGACTGCGTGATGGCTTTTATTTTTCTACTTGGAAAATTTCTTACCTTTAGTTTCTCTGAATGTTAGTGCTGTTAACATCTGGGATGATGTTGTTTTCACTTGCTGCTATTTTTTACTTCCTGGTTCAGCTAGTCTTGACCAGACCACTTCCTTAACTATCTGGGATTTAACTTATGCATTGTATAATTTGAATGGTTGGTTTTATGGCCAACTTGCTATTATTTCTTTCTTGTTTGTTGGATGGTCTGGATAATTGAGTCTTATATCCAGCAAGCTATTGTTGGGGTTTTTTATCTGGTTCAGCAGGGTGCTTTTGGTGTTGTCTTGCTGATTGTCTTTGACAACCTCCTTTTCCCTATCTGCCAAGAGAGATTTTGTAATTTCCTATTCAATTTTATTATTTCCTTGCAATTTTGGACTTCCTTAATGGCTTCTCAGTTTACCTTTATTGTGGTTGTGGGTTTAACTGCTAGCCTGATCAACTTTATCTAGAAGGTTTTTTTTTGTTGATTATCCTTTGAACCCTTTCTGTTGCTATTTTACATCTCTGCTTTTCATTGGAGTTTTATATGGTGAGTGTAATTTTTGTTTTATTGCTACCACTGTTGGCTTTTGGATTTTAGGATCCTTTGTCCACCAGGTTGTCTTTGTGGCTATTATCTATTTCCTGCCTTTTGTTTTTCTGACTATTTTTTCTATTAATAATTGGGCAACTATTGATTTCTCTTGCTGCTATTTTATCCCACTTGATTCTATTAAAATTATGCAAATCCCTATCATTATCCATCTGATTATTTGGATCTTTACATATGCTTTGTTTACCTTGATTGGGTGGACTCTTGGCCAGCTTGTTGGTATTAACTATCTTGGTTGTTGGCTGAACTTGATTAATACTCTACATGTTGTCTTTGGGGTTTTGGTTTATTTTGTTCAGCAAGCCTCTATTGAAGTTGTTGATTGCTTGGTGGCTTTTGCTTTGAACCCCCTTATTGATTTATTATATGCATATCATCTGAATTCATTGGTCTACTTTACCTGCTGCTATTTTCTCCATCCTCTTTCAGTTAAACCTGCATCTATTGCACTATTTTTTCTAGATGGGTGGCTTTATGGCTAGCTAGCTGGTTTTTGTTATCTTGGTTTTTTGTTGTCTTGGATATTTGCTATCTTGGTTTTTCAAGATTCCTATGTTGGCTCCATCTTTGTTGGCTGTAGGACTTGTGGTCCTATGTTCGCAGTTATTTCTACATTGCTATTCTGATTGTTTTTGGTGATTGGTGTCAGTGTTGCCGCCTTCCAGAACCCTATTTTTATTCTCTATCTATTTGGTTACTAACTAATGTAATGTCTACTCTGATTGAGAGGTTTTATGGCCAACTTGCTGTCCCTTGTTGTCTTGGTTGTTGCTGTCTTGGCTATTTTTTATCTTGGTTATCTGCTGTCTTATTTTTCCTAGATTCTAATGTTGACCCTCATTTGAAGCCCCTTTTTGATTTATCTTCTAGTGGGTTCCAATGTTGTATTAACTATTTTATTGTTGGGGTTGGCTTTCTGATTGCCCTTGATGTTTATGTCTGGGCTATTGTTCATCTCCTTATAGTTGTGATCTACATTATCTGCTATTATCTCTATTCCCATCTGGGTTCGGTTAGGTTTGTGCAGCTATCTTCTTGGTATGCACTGTCTATTCTGAATGGGTGGTACTATGGACAACTGTTGCCTTTTGCTGTCTTGTTGTCTTGGTTATTTGTTGATTTGGATTATCCAATTTTTGGTCCTCAATGCTACTACTGGAGCTGTAGCCCTGACTGTCTTTATTTGGTGCTATTTTTGGTAGGTTGCAGTCTAATTCTTGTGTTGAGTTATGCTGCCTTCCTATACAATTACTTTTTGCCAACTACTGATATAGATATTAATAAGGGGGTTGTTCACATCTGCATTCATTATTATGATTGGGTTCATTTTCTGGCCTTTACTTCTAGGCTGTTCTCCTGGTCTGAAAGATTCATATATATATATCATATGTTTGGGATGGTGTTATTTATAAGCTCATTGACTTGCTTAGAAGGATTTTAGCAGGCTGCCTCCTCTATTATTTTCTTGTGGAGGGTTTATATGCTGGCCTATTTCTCTTCTTGGATATAACTTTTCATGATGTTTTGGCAAAGATTGCTCATTCTCATATGTATAAGTATTCCCATGTCAGGGTGACTATATTGATCATACTTTTCCTGCATGGAACCCCTTATCCTTCTGCCCTTTGCAATTTCCTCTCTATATTATGTATGGTTTTGTTTAGGTTAGCAAGTAGTAAAGCCCGTAAGACTTTCAACAACTGGATGCTATCTTCTCACATGTTTGTTGGCTATGATGGTTGTGATGATTTCACTCCCTTTTGGTTTGGTAGTAGCTCTTGTGATGTAACCCTTCTGCTGAAGTTTGGATGCTCATATTTGCATCTGCCCCATCTTGGTGTGACTGAGCCTGAGCCTACTCTATCACAATTCTTTACTATCATTCTCAAATTATGCTATTTTCATTTATCTTTTTGTATGTATTACCTTAACTACTCTAATCTCTTTTAATTTACATTTTTGCAGGTGCTTCTCTCTTGTCGTCTTACAGGTTTGCTCCATAGTGTCATGCATTCTCACGTCCTGTAGAGAATTGGCCTTAATCTTCCATTGGCTTATTATGTTAATCAATTTATATCTTTTGATTACTTTAATGTCTTCTTTTGCTTTTGGATGTACTTAGATAGGGCATTTACTCTTTAGGGTGATTGTAGCTCTTTGAGCAGTAGTTCTGGAGTTTATCCCCTTTAACGACCTTGTAACCCTCTTTTTGTGGCAATAAAATACCACCTACATGGGGTTTCCCTAAAAAAATAAAAAAAACAAAAAAACCCCTAAACCTCAAACCCTAAACCCTAAACCTGAAAGCCAAACCCTAAACCCTAAAAACCCTAAATCCTAAAGCCTAAACACTAAATGTTAAACCCTAAATCCTAAACACCCTAAACCCTAAAGCCTAACCACTAATCCCTAAACCCTAAACCCTAAAACCTAAGCCCTAAACCATAACCCTAAACCCTAAACCCTAAAACCCTAAACCCTAAACCATAAACCCTAAATCCTAAGCCCTAAACCCTAACACTAAACCTTAAACCCTAAACCCTAAACCTAAACCAAAAGAAACTAAATAAATATAAAAATAAACCTAAACCCTAAAACCTAATCAACCAAAACCTAAACAAAAACCTAAACCCAAATAATGGGAAGAACCTTGACGGCAGGAACATCAGCATCAACTGGGCCCAATCTAGATTTGGCGGTGGAGGCGAAGGCGAAGGAGGCAGTTTTCATAGTGGTGGTGGGGGATCTATAGGTGCTAATGGATATGGAGGTGGTGGTAGGAGCAGTGATGGTTATGGAGGCAAGAGTAGCAATGAAGGTTACAGTCGTGCTAGTCACGGAGGGATAGATCGGGGATATGATGGTGGATCCCGCTGCTCGAGAGGTGGTGGTGGTTCTGATGGGAACTGGAGAAATTGACGATCAGCCAATCTGATCTACTGCTTATTGAACTGTGTCTTTATAATAGATGTAGTTCTACTTATCTATGGATTTTTTCTTTGCTCTATGCGTGCTCATTTTTTTATCTATATCATCTCTTATGTCATAGAAAACTTGGTATGCTACTTGGTTGGTTAAATCAAATAGAAGAAATGTTGAATATGAATTTGTTCTATTTTATAAAAATAACCTTAAACCCTAAACACTAAATTAAAATCTAAACCCTACACTTAAAATCTAAACCCTAAACTATAAACCTGAAAAACCATAAACCCTAAACACTAAACCCTAAACCCTAAACCCTAAACCCTAAGCCCTAAAGTCTAAAACCTTAAACCATAAACCATAAACCATAAACCTTAAACATTAAACCTTAAACCCTAAAACCCTAAACCTAAACCCTAAAACCAACAACCCTAAACCCTAAACCCTAAAAACCCTAAACTCTAAATTCTAATCCCTGAACCCTAAACCCTAAACCTTACACCATAATTCCTAAACCATAAACCTTAAGCCCTAAACCCTAAGCCTAAAACCCTAAATCTTAAAACACTAAACCCTAAACCATAAACCTAAACCTAAACCTAAACCTAAACCCTAAACCTAAACCTAAACCTAAACTTAAACCCTTAATCTAAACTTAAACCCTAAACCTAAAATTAAACCTCAACCTAAACCTAAACATAAACATAAACCCTAAACCTAAACCTAAGCCTAAACTAAACCCTAAACCTAAAATAATAATATAAAACTTAAACCTAAAATTATAAAATAAAAACCTAAACCTAAGAAATAAAATAAAAATAAAACTAATCTAAAAAATAAATCTAAACCTAAACCTTAAAAATAAACTAAAATAAAAAACCTGAACTAAAATAAATAAACCTAAAATAAATAAACTAAACTAGATAAAAATAAAAATGAACCTAAATAAAATAAATAATAAAATAAACCAAAATAAATAAAATAAATAAAAGAAACCTAAACCTACTCATTTACTTAATTTAGTAAAAAAATTTGAAAAAATTAATAAAGAAAATCCTTAACCATAAACCCTAAAAACCCTAAATCCTAATCCTAAACCCTAAACCCTAAACCCTAAACCTTAAATCATAAACCGTAAACCCTAAAAAACCCCAATCCCTAAAACCCTAAACCCTAAACTAAAAATGTAAACCCTAAACCCAAAACATTAAATCCTAAACCCTAAAATCCTAAACCCTGAACCCTAAAACCTAAACTGACCCTAAATTGTATGCTACCCCTAAACCCCAAACCCTAAACCCTAAAAACCTTAAACCCTAAAGCCTAAACATTAAGCACTAAACCCTAAAGCCTAAACCCTAAACCCTAACCCTACTAGATGCACTAATGGATCTGGAGGTGTTGGTGGATATGGAGGTGGTGGTTATGGAGGTGGGAGGAGTGACAGAGGTTATAGCCGTTGTGGTGGTGGATGGATAGATCGAGGATATGATGGCAGATCCTGCTACTCGAGAGGCAAGGGTAGTTCTAATGGAAACTAGAGAAATTCAAGAATGGTCGATCCAATCTGCTGCTTAGGGAACTATGTCTTTATAGTAGAGACGATTCTAGTTATCTAGGATTTTTGATTTGCTCTATGAGTGCTCATTTTTTATCTACGTCTTCGCTTATATCTTAGAAAACTTGGTCTACTACTTGGTTGATGAAATCGAAAAGAAGAAATGTTGAATCTAAATTTGTTCTTTATTAAAAAAAACTTTAAACCATAAACCTTGAACCCCAAATTGAAACCTAAACCATAAACTTTAAACCCAAAAAACCACTAAAAACCCTAAAACCTTAAACCCGAAACCCTAATCCCTAAACCCTAAACCCTAAACTAACATAAACCCTAAACCCTAAACTAAAAAACCCTAAACCTTGAAACCTTAAACTATAAATTGTAAACTAAACTAAACCCTAAACCTTAAAAACTAGGCTTAGTCTACATCTGGTCGTGGAGGCTAAGGCAGAAGCGGCGGTTATCGTAGTGGTGGTGGGGGATTTGGGGGTTCTAGTGGATATGGAGGTGGTAGTTATGGAAGTAAGATGAGCAATGGAGGTTATAGCCATGGTGGTGGCAGAGGGAGAGATCAGGGATATGATGGTAGATCTCAACTCAAGAGGCGGGGGTAGTTCTAATGTGAACTAGAGAATCTGATGAACAGACGATCCGATCTACTACTTTTGGAGCTAAGTCTTTTTCATTTGCTCTGTGCATGCTTATTTTTTATCTATGTTGTCACTTGTGTCTTACAAAACTTTGTGTGCTACTTGTTTGATGAAATCAAAAAGAAGAAATGTTGAATCTAAATTTATTCTCAATTAAAAAAAGCCATAAACCCTAAACCCGAAACCCTAAACCGTAAACCATAAACTAAAGCATAAACCCTATGCCTAAAACCTAAACCCTAAACCCAAAACCCTAAATCCTAAACCCTAATAATAATAAACCATAAACCCTATACTAGAAAAAATAAAAAAACCCTAAAACCCTAAACCTTAAACCCTAAATCATAAGGCCTACATCCCTAAACCCTAAACCCTAAACAACAAACCCTAAACCCTAAACCCTAAACTAACTCGAAACACTAAACCCTAAACTCTGAAAACCTAAAAACCTAAACCTAAAAAAAATAAAATAAGTCGTAAACACTAAAACTAAATAAAATAAAAATAATTAAATAAAATGAAAACCTTAACTAAAACCTAAACCTAAACCTAAAAATAAAATAAAATAAACAAAAACTTAAACTAAATTAAAAAATAAAATAAACCTAAGAATAAAAAACCTAAGTAAAATAAAAACTAAACAAAAAAATGAAAATAAAATAAACTTAAAACAAATTAAAATAAAAACTTAATAAATACCTAAATTTGAAAAATAAATGGCAATCTAAAACCTAAAAATAAATAAAAAATAAAACCTAAACCATAAATTAAAAAAAAAGACTTAAACCTAAAATAAAAATAAAATAAACATAAACCTAAACTAAAATAATAAAACCTAAACCTAAAATAAACTAAACCTAAACCTAAACCTAAACTAAATAAAATGAATTAAACTAAACACAAACCTAAACATAAATTAAAAAATAAAACCTAAAAATAAACCTAAAATAAAAACCTGAAACCTAAACCTAAAAAATAAAATAAAAACTAAAACCATAAACCCTAAAAATAAAAAATAAAACCTAAACATAAAAATTAAAATAAAAATAAAACTAAACAAAAATAAATAAACCTAACATAAATAAAATAAACTAAATAAAAATAAAAATAAACCTAAGTAAATATAGAAAATAAAATAAACTAAAATAAAGAAAAAATAAACTAAATACACCTAAACCTATCCTCTTACTTAATTTAAGAAAAAAATAAATTAAAAAAACCCCCTAAACCCTAACCTAAACACTAAAAACCTTAAACCCTAAATCCTCAATCCTAACCCTAAACCCTAAAAACTAAACCTAAACCTTAATCCCTAACAACTAAACCCTAAACCCTAAACCCTAAACACTAAACCATAAACCCTAAACTAACCCTAAACCCAAAACCCTAATCCTTGAATAACTCTAAACCCTAAACTAAACCCTGCAACTAACTAAACCCTAAACCCAAACTAAAACTATAAACTAACCTAAATCAAAACTTAAAACCTGAATAAACCATAAACCCTAAACAAACTAAACCCTAAACACTGCCCTAAACCCTAAACCTAAACTTAAACCTTAAACCTAAAATCTAATTAAACTCCTAAACTTAAACCTACACCCTAAGCTATTTAAAACCATAAACCATAAATAACCCATAACCTTAAAAACATAAACCCTAAACCCAAACTCTAAACCCTAAACCCTAAACCCTAAACCTAAACACTAAACCATAAAACTTTAGATCTTAAACCCTAAAATGTATACTAACCCTACACCCTAAACCTTAAATCCTAAACATAAAACCTTAAATTCTAAACCCTAAATGATAAACACTAAAACCCTAAACCCTAAACCCTAAACCCTAAACCTTAATTGCTAAACCCTAACCTGTAACCCTAAACCCTAAACCTAAAACTAAAGTAACTAAATAATTAAGAAAATTAACCTAAACCCTAAAAGCTAATAAACTTAAACATAAAGCTAAACCCTAAGAAAGGTCAGAACCTTGACAATTGGAACATCACCATCAACCAGGCTCAAGTTAGATCTAATCATGGAGGTGAAGGCAAAGGCGATGGTTATCATAGTGGTGGTGGGGGATCTGGAGGTGCTGGTGGATATGGAGGTGGCCTTTATGGAGAAGGGATGAGTGACAGAGGTTACAATCGTGGTGGTGGCAGAGGGAGAGATCAGGGATATGATGGTAGATTCGCTACTCGAGAGCCAAGTGTGGTTCTGATGGTAACTGGAGAAACTAAAGAATGATCGATCCGATGTACTACTTATGAAACTTTATCTTTCCAGTAGAGAGAGTTCTAGTTATCTAGGGTTTTTGATTTATTTTATGCATGTGTGGTGTTTATTTTTGAGGATGTGGGACACCACGTAGATCTTAGGGAGTACTAATTGAAATGATTAGGTATGACATTAAAGAATAATGTACTATCTTGAAAGATAGAAATCACCACCCTATAATGGACCTAATAACCTAATAAGAACTCTTAAGGCATGATGGGTCTTCGAATATACCAGAGATATTTTCCTTACTTTACATGAAAAAGTAAAGTATTTTAAGCCAAGTTCATTAAGTTCCCAATGGAGGAAAGCCCCCATAGTTAATTACATCCTAAAGAATGGGAATTCCATAAGAATACTCTTGGTTAAAGTAGATAATTATGGTCTCCAACAATTTCAAGGTTAAGACTATCAAAGGATTAGCTATTTTAGAAAATAAAATGGGATAGATTAAAGAGAAGACTTATTTTTGGAATCCAAAGGGAGAAAGGAAATTTTCATGATACTAGGAAGCCTAGTGAGCATTCCAATCTACCCTATAATTGGGCTTTATATTTTTAAAATTAAAGAGAGTTAATTATTTGAATTGACATTTTATTAGATTGCTAGGGCTTACAATTCAATAACGTAAGATTATGGAAATGCCTAAGAGGTGAGAATTTACGCTTATAGCCTAGAGGAAATAGCTACCTTGGATCCTAATCAAGGGAGTTTTGGCGACGGTCGAAGCATGGCTTAAATCTAAGAAAAAATGGGTATATGGTTTACCTCGATAAGAGAGAATAAACCACTGGACTAATTGACTTATTACCACTTAGAGTGGTAGCTAGCAAAATCCTCCTACTCTTTAAATCCATGTAGGTAAGTCTTATGCTTTGCAAGATGGCTAGGTTGTTGTTTATTTAGAAAGGATACTAAATCCTTAAACTCACTCCCTAAGAGACTAGAGCATGAGTGGTATGAATTCATGACTTAATCAAATGCAAATTTAATCAAATTTATTTGATTCTTTTGAACACTTTATTTTCACATAGGCTATGGGATTTTGTATGCCTAAATGCATGAGAACTTGATTATGGGCCAAATCAAGAGAGAAAGGGGTGTTCTTCATCAAAGGCTCCTGTTAAGCTTCATTCTCCGCATGGAAGCCCCCTTTTAATAAGAGTGGAAGAATATGACATGCATGATATTATACATTCATTCATCCAGCTAAGGGGTTGCTAAAAATTTATTATCTTGATTTAATTCTTAGGCTTTATGGTGAGGTTATGAGGTATTTTAAGTTTTAATTATGAGTTATTAATTGGGGTATCAAAATTAATTTCATCCTAAGAGCCTACCAAATCTAGGCCACACATTCAAGCATTAATCATAAAGACATTATGAAAAGCATGATGTTCTAATACACAATCTAAATACAACATCAAATAATTTTATAGACTACCATTAAAGAATAAAAGGCTAGTGCAGTCAGGTTCTATCGTACACCCCAAAAATAGAAAAAAAAGATGGGCGGCTGAGCTCTACCTTTATATAATCCGGATTACAAAAATAATATATGCTATGGGGATCTTCTTTTCTTCATTTCTTCCTTCTCTTCCTTTTTATTTTGATTTGCTCCAAAGGCATCACGAGAGGTGGTAAACCTTACGGCCACTATTAATCTAATTCCCATAACTAATCCTAATTCCTAATGCAAAATTACCTTTAAATAGGAAAAGTAAATCTAGCTACACCTATAAAATAAATGTTAGCTAAACATACCATACAACCCAAGCAGTTATAAGAATAATTTGGATGTAGCACCCCATACACGGGTAATAAAGCCCACCTGTCCTAACATGGGTTACGCTTAGGGGCTAAGAAACTTGCACAATAAATGCATTTATATTTTTATTATAGCGGGCCCTTAAGCACAACCCCCTGCAAAATATGATTAATCTAATAAGGGCCTAACATCCAATCTATGAAACATAGACCCTAACATCATATGTAAAACATTACATCACAAAATAAAACACAACATCATACAAACAACACCCTAACTTAGCACTAGAAGTGGTGACTTTGTGTCATGATGTGTGTTCTTAAGGCTTGTGTGGGAAGACTTTATTTGGTTTCTTTAGTTTAAGTTTCAATTTGGAACTTGAATTTTTTTAAATTTTACCTTAGGGTGATTTCAATTTAAATGATTTACTTTTCATTTTTATTTTACTTTTATTGGGTTAAATTGATGTTTAAGTTTTTAGGAATGAAGAGTAGAATGAATTCCATTTGTAGATGAAACTCACCCTATTCCACATCCTAACTCTTAAAGAGTCAAACTAAAGTCCTTAAGTATCTTAATTAGCCTATTTGAATTTATGTTATTCATTTGATTTGGTTTAGAATTTAGAATTTAAATTTGTTTAAGTATTTGATTGATTGATTTTGATTTTGATGTTTTGGTTTAATTACATCTTGATAATTCAATATCCTTAATATCTAATGACATTTAAGTTTGTTTAAATTCATGTGCTTTTGATTGATTAATTTTAGATTAGATGTTTTTTGTTTAATTAAATCTTGATAATTCAATATCCTTAATATCTAATAATGTTTAAGTTTATTTAAATTCATGTGTTTTTGATTGATTAATTTCATATTAGATGTTTTGGTTTAATTAAATCTTAATAATTCAATATCCTTGATCTCTAATAAAGTTTAAGTTTGTTTAAATTCATGTGTTTTTAATTGATTAATTTTAGATTAAATGTTTTGGTTTAATTAAATCTTGATAATTAAATATCCTTTTAAATTAATATTTAATTCTTTTCTTTGATTATGGTTATGTGACTTGATTTTATGTTAATTTGATTTGATGATGGTTCATTTATTTGTAGTTCGATCGAATTAGATTAATTGAGATTTTATTTTAATTTTGTTTGATTCTTTGTAATTAGGATTTTATTTTTAATCTCATCTATTTATCATGTTTATCAAAGTTTGGTTTGTATTTTTATTTCAAACATTGGATAGTTAACTAGTTTACCTTATTTAAGTAGGTTGAATGAGGTTTGATTTGAGTAAATATTAAATTGATGAGAGTCTTTCTTAATTTAATTTAATTTGATTTAATTTTATTTGATTAGGTTTATTAGTCTATGGGTTTTCTTAGGTTCAATGTGATTATGTGATTTGTTTAATTAAGAAGTGTATTCATGTTAATTATAAAGGTTTGTTTAATTTTTAATTTGATTTCATATTTGTTTAAGTTAATGATGTAATTAATGACTTAATAATTTAGGTTTAATTTAGGTTTTGATTAGTATTTAATTGCATTTATGTTTGATTAAGCTTAAGTTTAATATGATTAATTTGATTGACTTAATTAGCTTATTTAGAAGTGTGATCAAATTAATTAGTAGATTAATTATGTGTTTGATTTGAATTTGATTTTATAAAGTTAATTTGGTTCATTAAGATGATGGATAAATTCATTAAGTTTTCATTAATTAGGTATTTATTCAATCAAATTAGCTTAAGGGTAATTAATTTAATTAACAAGTGCGTTTAAGTTAATTATTAAAATAAATAAAAATTTATTTATTTTTAATTTGGTTTTATATTTGTTTAGATTAATGATGTAATTAATGACTTAATGAATTATGTTTAATTTGGGATTTGATTGGTATCTAATTGCATTTATGTTTGATTAAGCTTAGGTTTAATATGATTAATTTGATTAACTTAATTAGTTTGCTTGAGGGGTGTGATTAAATTAAATAAAGATTTATTTAATTTTTAATTTGATTTCACATTTATTTAGGTTAATGATCTAATTAATGACTTAATGATTTAAGTTTAAATTAGGATTTGATTAGCATTTAATTGCATTTTATGTTTGATTAAGCTTAAGTTTAATATGATTAATTTGATTGACTTAATTAGTTTATTTAAGAGGTGTGATTAAATTAATTAATAGATTAATTATGTGTTTGATTTGAATTAATTTTAATGTGATTTATAAAATTAATTTGGTTCATTAAGGTGTTAGATTAATTCATTAAGTTTGCATTAATTAAATGTTTAATTAAATAAGTTTGATTAAGGGTAATTAAACATTTTTTAAATTAATAAATTAATCAAATATATTTTTAATTAATGACTTAATTTCCCATATCTGATTGATTTAATTTAGTTATGTGTTTTACTTAAGTTTGATTTGATTAAAGCATTATTGTTATTATCATTTGATTAGAATAAGTGATTTAATTGTTTATTTTTATTTAAATTAAACTCAATTATTCATAATCATAGTTAGGTTTGATTTTATTCATTTATAATGTTCATTAGATTTCATTCATGTTTGATTTAGTTGTTAGGTTTATGTATTAATGGATAATTAATTATGTTATTCCAAATGGATGTGATTTAGTCATATGTTAATTAAGTTTACTTTGACTTTATTCGGATTAATTTGATTAATATCAAATGATTATGGTGAATTGGTTTGTTAATCAATTTGATTTTTAGTTTATTTAATGATTAATTAGTTTCAATTTGTTTATATTCATTAAGGAGTTTTATATGATTAAGACTCCATGCTTAGTGTAGGTTTAGTTATACTAGTTTGACTCATGCTAAAGTTTCTTAGATTTGTTGAATTTTAAGTTTGATTTAAGATTTAATCGTTCAATTAAGTTTTACTGATTTAAATAGGTTTAATCATATTTAATTTAATTTCAGAGGAGGATGATATTTTTCTGATTTGAGGTTTGATTAATGATTGCTTAAGTGTTATTTTATTTATGATTTTGATTTTCATATTTAAATTATTTTTAGATTATATTTTAATTAAGTCCATAATTGATTAAACTTTAATGTTAAGTGTTTGTTTGAGGTTCATTAGGATTTAGAAAGTCACATTATTTTCTTAGGAGTCCTAGATGTCAATCGAAGTGATTTAAGCCATTTTGATGATTTTTGTAAAATTTCTGAATTTTTATGTGATTTATTTTATTAAAATGGACAATCTGAAATTTAAAATTTAATTTCTCCCAATGCAGAAGTCCTTTTTACTTGAGATTTATATGGTAAATGTGCCTTATCTTTAGTTTCAATCTATAGAAATTTCAACTTAATCTGCTATATATTTTTGGTTTAATTAATAAATTTTTATTTTTACTAAAACTCAAATTAAACTCAAAATAATTAGTAAAATTTGAGGATTTTGTGTTTGTTGGATTCCTCTCAGAGAGAAGAATCCAACGACCCCTTGTACGTAATTTTTGGTTAAGTTTTAATTTTCTATAAATTTTGGAAGTTTCACATGATTTAAATTAATTTTTTAAATCAAAAAAATCTGCGTGGCACCACATTGCGCCGCACGATTGGATGCGTAGTGTCAGGTGGCACACGTATGCCACATGGCATCATGCGATTCGTGTGCAGGCCGCATCAGTGTTGTCGAGCGAGAAATAGGTCAACAGTTGAAAAGTGACCCGCAGTTTGCTCTGGACTGGACGGTCCAGAGCGAACCGCAGGTCGCTTTCCAAGCATTGACCCCTTTCCCGCTCGTCAAGGCTGACATGACACAACATACAAATCGCATGGTGCACACATGACACGCAGCACCGCGCATCCAATCACCCGGCACCACATTGCCACATCAGCACTGCACAGATTTTTAGATTTAAAAAATTAATTTAAATCACCTAAAGTTTCAAAAATTCATAGAAAATAAAATACTAAACCAAAAATTGTAAACAAGGGCTCGTTGGATTCATCTTTCTGAGAGAAATCCAACAAATGCAATATCCCCAAATTGTACTTGGTATCTTGAGCTTAATTTAAGTTTTAGTAAAAATCAAATTTCATTAATCAAACAACAAATATATGCCAGATGAAGTTGAAATTTTCAGGGATTGATACTAAAGTTAAAACACACCTATCATAAAAATCTCAAGTGAAAAGGGCTTATAGATTGAGAGAAATTAAATTTTGAAATTTAGATTATCCATTTTAATAAAATACATCAAATAAAAATTCAGAAATTTACAAAAATCTTCAAAATGGCTTAAATCACTTCGATTGACATCTAGGACTCTTAAGGAAATAATGTGATTTTCTAAATCCTAATGAACCCCAAACAACGACTTAAGATTAAAGTTTAATCAATTAAGGACTTAAATAAAATATAATATAAAAATAATTTAAATATCAAAATCAAAATCATAAATGAAATAACACTTAAGCAATCATTAATCAAACCTCAAATCAGAAAAATATCATCCTCCTAAGAAATTAAATTAAATATGTTTAAACCTAATTAAATTAATAAAACTAAATTAAATGATTAAATCTTAAATCAAACTTAAAATTCAACAAATTTAGGAAACTTTAACATTAGTCAAACTAGTATAACTAAACCTAGACTAAGCTTGGAGTCTTAATCATATGAAACTCCTTAATGAATATAAGCAAATAGAAACTAATTGATCATTAAGTAAACTAAAAATAAAATTGATTAACAAACCAATTCAACATAATCATTTGATATTAATCAAATTAAACCAAATAAAGTCAAAAAGTGGAGGGTTGCATTAGGTAGTCAACAGCTAGCATAAAATTTGTTGAAATAATCATGACATGAATCCTTTAAATCATTATGTTAATGCTAGGGCGTCCCCTGGAAGTGACGCGTTGTATGGCTTGAATACAGTGAAAAATGTGCTAGAGCCGCTGCATCGGCGCCCGGGTGTAGTGTTAAATAAGCAAGGGTTCCCACATTATGATGCGGGCAAAGAAGTTAGTCCATGAAACTAGAATTAGGTTAGGATCTTGGAATATAGGTACTCTTACAGGTAAATTAATAGAATTAATATATATTATGGTTCATAGAAAGATAAATATTTTATGTGTTCAAGAAACTAAATGGGTTGGTGAGAAGGCCAAGGAGATCTATAGTTTAGGTTTTAAACTTTGGTATTCACGTAAAAGTCGAACTAGAAATGGTGTAGGTGTGATTATAGATAAAAGTTTGAAGGATAATGTTATAAGTATTAATAGATGTGGAGATAGAATTATAGCTTTAAAGATTATTGTTGATACTAAGATTATCAATGTTATAAGTGTCTATATCAAGTATGTTTGGAGGTAAGCTCAAAAGAAATATTTTGGAATGAATTAGAGGGATTAATACAAAAGATACCTCTTGAAGAAAAAGTATTTATTGGGGAGATTTAAATGGACATGTTGGTAGAGTGGTAGAAGATTTTAAAAGTATTCATGGTGGTTATGGATTTGGAGTGACTAATGAAGAAGGTAGGACTATATTAGATTTTGCCTTAGCTTATGATTTTGTAATTGCTAATACTTTATTTAAGAAAAGAGATGAACATATTATTACTTATAAAAATGGATCTAGTAAAACACAGATTGATTATTTTCTGATAAGAAAAATAGATCGTCTAGATTATAAAGATTGTAAGGTCATTCCAAGTGAAATTTTAAGTACCCAACATTAACTATTAGTTTTAGATTTTAAGATGAAAGGTTGTAAGAGAAAAAATAAACTTAATTATTGTCCTAGGGTTAGATGGGGACACTTAAAGAACACAAATAAAAATATTTTTAAGAGAAAGCTACAAGAAATTAAAGTTTGGGATGTTCATAAGGAAGCTAACATTATGTGGGAAAAAATATCAAGTGCTATTAAACAAGTTGCTAAAGATGTGCTTAATCAAAAGGAAAAGCTTCTTTTAATAAGAATAGTTGGTGGTGGAGTCAGAGTGTGCAAGAAAAGATAAGAAATAAGAAGCCTTGTTATAAAACATGGTTTAGATGTAAAAACTCAGAGAATTGGGAAAGATATAAAATGGCCTGTAGAGATTCTAAGAAAGCAATATATGATGGAAAAAATTTAGCTTTTAGTGATTTATACAATAGATCAGATACCAAAGAAGGTGAAAGATGTATGTATAAGTTAGCCAACCAAAGAGATAGGAGAAGTAAAGACATAGTTCAAGTGAGGAGTATTAAGGATGAAAATAATAAAGTGCTTTTCTTAGAAAAGATATTGAAAATAGGTGGATGAGGTATTTTAATAAACTTTTCAATGAAGGATCTGAAAGAATGCGATTGATTTTAACAACCTTAATACCCTAAACAAAAATAGAGAATTTCATTTTATCATCAGATTAGTAAATCGAAGTTAGTGAAGCTTTAAAGAAAATGAAATGTAGAAAAAGAGGACCGGATAATATTCCAATAGAAGTGTGGAAATGTTTAGGAGATCAAGGAATTTCTTGGCTTACAAATCTTTTAATGTTATTTTAAAGACTAGAAAGATGCGAGTGGAGAAAGAGTTTGTTGGTTCCTATATTTAAGAATAAAGGTGATGCACAAGAGTGTGCAAATTATAGAAGAATTAAGTTAATGTGCCATACATTAAAATTATGGGAGAGTGTAATTGAGCATAGGTTACGATGTGATATAAGTTTCTCACAATCGGTTTGGTTTCATGCCGTAGATCTACTATGGATGCTATACATTTGTTAAGAGGTTTGATGGAGAAGCATAGAGAAAATAAGAAGGATCTACATATGATATTTATTGATTTAGAGAAAGCTTATGATAAAGTCTCAAGAGGCGTTCTTTGGAGAGTTCTAGAACAGAAGAAGTTAATATTGGTTATATTCAAGTCATTAAGGATATGTATACTAGAGGCTCACTTGTGTCCAAACACAAGGAGGATTGACAAAATATTTTCCTATTTGTTGGATTACATCAAGGATCAACATTAAGCCCGTATCTTTTACTTTAGTTATGGATGTTCTTACGAGGCATTTACAAGAAGATGTACCTTGGTGTATGCTTTTTTTGATGACATTCTTCTTGTTGATAAGACTAGAGACGAGTCCAACGTAAACTTGAATTATGGAGGTCAACTTTAGAGTCTAAAGATTTTCATATAGATCTAAAATTGAATATATGGAGTGTAATTTTAGTTGTAGAAGTTTTAGTGGTAGTGTTGTGACTTTAGGTGATCAAGTCATTAATAAGAGTGAGTGATTTAGATGTTTGATTGTTCAAAATGATGGTGAAATAGATGGAGATATTATTAGTAGAATTCAAGTTGGATGGTTAAAGTGGAGGAATGCATCTGGCCTATTATGTGATAGAAAAGTTCCACTTAAACTTAAGAGAAAATTTTATAAGATGGTGGTAAGACCTGCAATAACTTATGGTGCAGAATGTTGGCCAATAAAAGAGAAACATAAGACTAAGTTAAGTGTTACGGAGATGAGGATGCTCAGGTGGATGAGTGGCTTTACCCTTAGAGATAGAATGCAAAATGAGTATGTGGAAAAAGTTGGAGTAGCTCCAGGTGGTAGATAAGATTAGGGAGAGTCGCCTTAGATGGTTTGGCCACATAAAGCGTCTATCCGATGACATTAGAGTAGATGCATTAGATTTGCCTTATGTTAAGAAAGGTAGAGGTAGACCTAAAAAGACTTGGTTAAGATGTATAAAAAATGATCTTAGTATACTTGAATTAAATGAGAATTTGACACCTAATAGGACACAATGGAGACGAATGATTCATGTAGCCGACCCCACCTAGTGGGATTAAGGCTTGTTGTTGTTGTTGTTGTTGTAAAGTCAAAATAAACTTAATTAACAAATGATTAAATCACACTCGATTGGAATAAATAATTAATTAGCCATTAATACATAAACCTAACAATTAAATCAAACATGAATGAAATTTAATGAACATAATAAATGAAGAAAATCAAACCTAACTATGATTATGAATAACCAAGTTTAATTGAAATAGAAATAAATAATTAAATCACTTAATCTAATCAAATGATAATAACAATAATCCTTTAATCAAATCAAACGTAAGTAAAACACAGAACTAAATCAAATCACTCACATCTCGGAAATTAAGTCATTATTTAATTAAATCTTTGACTAATCTAATGATTTAAAAAAAGTTTAATTACCTTAATCAAACTTAATTAATTAAACATTTAATTAATGCAAATTTAATGAATTAATATATCATCTTAATGAACCAAATTAATTTCATAAATAACATTAAAATTAATTCAAATCAAACACTTAATTAATTTACTAATTAATTTAATCACAGCTCTTAAATAAACTAATAAAGTTAATAAACTTAATCATATTAAACTTAAGCTTAATCAAATATAAAATGCAATTAAATCCTAATAAAATCTTAATTAAAACTTAAATCATTAAGTCATTAATTACATCATTAACCTAAATAAATATGAAATCAAATTAAAAATTAAACAAATCTTTGTTTAATTTAATCACACCCCTCAAGCAAACTAATTAAGTTAATCAAATTAATCATATTAAACCTAAGCTTAATCAAACATAAATGCAATTAAATACCAATCAAATCCTAAATTAAACATAAATCATTAAGTCATTAATTTCATCATTAATCTACATAAATATAAAATAAAATTAAAAATTAAATAAATCTTTGTTTAATTTAATAATTGATTTAAACACACTTGTTAATAAACTAATTACCCTTAAGTTAATCCATGTGAATAAATACCTCATTAATGCAAACTTAATGAATTAATCCATCATCTTAATGATCTAAATTAACTTTATAAAATTAAATTCAAATCAAACACTTAATTAATCTACTAATTAATTTGATCACGCTTATTAAATAAGCTAATTAAGTCAATCAAATTAATGATATTAAACTTAAATTTAATCAAACATAAATGCAATTAAATACTAATGAAAACATAAATTATTAAGTTATTAATTGCATCATTAACCTAAACAAATATGAAATCAAATTAAAAACTAAACAAACCTTTATAATTAACATGAATACACTTCTTAATTAAACTATTCACATAATCACATTGAACCTAAGAAAACCCATAGACAAATAAAGCTAGTCAAATCAAATTAAATCAAATTAAATTAAATTAGGAAAGGCTCTCATCAATTTAATATGTAATCAAATCAAGTCTCATTCAACCTACTTAAATAAGGTAAACTAGTTAATTATCCAATATTTGAATTCAGAATATAAACCAAACTTTGATAAAAATGACAAATGGATGAGATTAAAAATAAAATCCTAAATACAAAGAATCAAACTCAATTAAAATCAAATAAAATCTCAATTAATCTAATCCGATCAAACTACAAATAAATGAACCAAAATTAAATCAAATAAGCATAAAATTAAGTCACATAACCATTATCAAAGAAAAGAATTAAATATTAATATAAAAGGATATTGAATTATCAAGATTTAATTAAACCAAAACATCTAATCTAAAATTAATCAATTAAAAACACATGAATTTAAACAAACTTAAAATTTATTAGAGATCAAGGATATTAAAGTATCAACATTTAATTAAACCAAAACATCTAATATGAAATTAATCAATCAAAAACACATGAATTTAAATAAACATAAACTTCATTAGATATTAAGGATATTGAATTATCAAGATTTAATTAAACCAAAAACATCTAATCTAAAATTAATCAATCAAAAGCAAATGAATTTAAACAAACTTAAACTTCATTAGATATTAAGGATATTGAATTATCAAGATGTAATTAAACCAAAACATCTAAATCTAAATAAATCAATCAAATAATTAAACAATTTCAAATTCTAAATTCTAAACCAAATCAAATAAATCAAATCAAATGAATTACACAAATTGAAATGGGCTAATTAAGATACTTAAGGACCTTAGTTAGAACCTTTAGGAGTTAGGATGTAGAATAGGGTGAGTTTTGTCTACAAATGGAATTCATTCTACTCTTCATTCTTGAAAACTTAAACATCACTTTAACCAAATAAAAGTGAAATAAAAATGAACAGTAAATCATTACATCATTTAAATTGAAATCACCCAAAGGTAAAATTTAAACAAATTTAAGTTCCAAATTGAAACTTAAACTAAGGAAGCCTAGTAAAGTCTTCCCACATAAGCCTTAAGTGCACACATTAGAATACTAAGTCACCACTTCTAATGCTAAGTTAGGGTGTTGTATGTATGATGTTGTGTTTTTTTTATAATGTAATGTTTTAGATTGGATGTTAGGGTGTATGTTTCATAGACTGGATGTTAGGCTGTCATTAGCCTAATCATATTTTTTGTAGGGGGTTGTGCTTAAGGGAACGTTGTAGTAAAAATATAAATGCATTTGCTGTGTAGGTTGCTTAGCTCCTAAGCGTAACCCATGTTAGGCAGGTGGGTTTGGTTACCCGTGTATGGGGTGCTAAGTCCAAATTATTTATATAACTGCTTGGGTTGTATGGTGTGTTTAGCTAACATTTGTTTTGCAGGTGTAGCTAGATTTACTTTTCCTACTTTTAAGGTAATTTTGCATTAGGAAATAGGATTAGTGTTATGGGGGATTAGGATGAGCAGTGGCTAAAAGGCTTAGTCCCTGGGGTGCCCTGTGATGCCTTTGGAGCAAATAAAAATCAAAAGGAAGAGAAGAAAGAAATGAAGAAAAGAAGACCCCCATAGCATATATTATTTTTTATAATCCAGGTTGTATATGGGTAGAGCTCGGCTACCCATATTTTTTTCTCTTATTGGGGTGCACGGCAGAACCTGACCGCACTGGCCTTTAATTCTTTTATGATAGTTTATAAAATTATTTGATGTTGTGTTTAGATTGCACGTTAGAACAACATGCTTTTCATAGTTTCTTTATGATTAATGCTTGAATGTGTGGCCTAGATGTGGTAGGCTCTTAGGATGAAATTAATTTTGATACCCCAATTAACAACTCATAATTAAAACTTAAAAAAACTCATAGCCTCACCATAAAGCCTTGGAATTAAATCAATATAATAAAATTTTTAGCAACCCCATAGCTGGATGAATGAATGCATAATATCATGCATGTCATATTCTTCCACTCTTATTAATAGGGGGTTTCCATACTTTCCAGAGAATGAAGGCTTAACCTGTGACTGCCTTTGATGAAAGAACACCCTTTTCTCTCTTGATTTGGCCATAATCAAGTTCTCATGCATTTAGGCATACAAAATCCCATAGTCTGTGTCAAAATAAAGAGTTGAAAAGAATCAAATAAATTTGATAAAATTTTCATTAGATTAAGTCATGAATTCATACCACTCATGCTCTAGTCTCTTAGGGAGTGAGTTTAAGGACTTAGTCTCCTTTCTAAATAAACAACAGCCTAGCCACCTTATAAAGCATAAGACTTTCCTACATGGATTTAAAGCGTAGGTGGAGTTAGCTGGCTGCCACTCCAGGCGGTAAAAAGTCTAGCAGTTGGGTAGTTTATTCTCTCTTGTGGAGGTAAACCTTATACCCATTTTCACCTTAGATTTAGGTATGTTTCGGCCCTCACCAAAGCTCCCTAACTTAGGATTCGAGATAGTTATTTCCTCCGGGATACGAGCATAAATTCTCACCTCTTAGGCATTTCTACAATCTTATGTTGTGGAATTATAAGCCCTAGCAATCTAATAAAATGTTAACTTAAATGAAGAAGAAACTAATGACTTATTTAGGCTATTAGCTAAGTTTAAGGATTGCTTTGCATGGAGTTATGAAGAGATGCCTAGTCTATCCTCTGACATAGCAGTCCACAAACTAGCAATAGAACCTAATGCTAACCATATAAAGCAAGCTCCTAGACACATGTAATTAGACATTGAATAGTAGGTCACTTCTAAAATTAAGATATTGATCGATGCTGGCTTTATCAGGGAAGAAAAATATCCTACCTGGTTGGCTAATGTCATCCCAGTTAAGAAAAAGAATGGCCAAATTCATACATGCATTGATTTTAGGGATTTAAATAAGGCATGTCCCAAGAATGGATTCCCACTTTCTATACCAGAATTAATGGTGGACATTGTCTTATCTCATGCAGTATTCTTCTTCATGGATGAGTCATCTGGCTATAACCAAATCAAGATGGCCCCCGAGGATGAAAGAAACATTGCTTTTCTAACCTCAATCAAAATTTATTATTATAAGGTCATGCATTTCAGCCTTAAAAAATGCTGGTGCTACATACCAGGGGGTCATGAATCGAATCTTCGATGAACTCATTCATCATCAAGTTGAATGCTACGTCGATGATCTCGTTGTCAAAAGCAAAGAAAAGGAAGATCCTCTCTTTAACTTGAGAGTAGTTTTCGAATGGTTAAGACAACACAACCTCAAAATGAACCCCCTGAAGTGTGCATTCAGAGTAACTTTAGGAAAATTTCTTGGTTTGTTGTCCAACACTGGGGATTTGAAATCGACCCAGAGAAGATCAAGGCTATCTTAGAAATGCCACACCCTAAAAGCCTAACACAACTTAGGTCATTTCAAGGGCAGTTGGCATATCTAAGACACTTCATATCCAACTTATCAGGAAGATGCCAACCATTCTTAGCACTTATCAAGAAGGATGCCAAGTTTAAGTGGGACCACAAGTGCCATCATGCCTTCGAGACATCAAGCAATATTTGATGACATTTCTAATTCTAGCGGCCCCTATCCCGAGCAAGTTGCTCATATTATATACTGTTGCATTAGATGACTCCCTTGGCGCTTTATTGGCCCAAGCCAACAACAAAGGGAAAGAAAATGTTCTCTATTACCTCTATCATCATCTAATACCTGCTAAGGTAAACTACCCACCTACTTAAAAGCACTGCCTAGCTTTAATCTTTGCATCCCAAAATCTATGACACTACATACTTTCTCATAAGGTGAACTTAATCTCTAGAATCAATCCACTATAATATCTCATGACACGGTCGATGCTATCTATGGATGATTGGCATGGTGGTCCATGATTTTATCACAGTTTGACATCACATTCATACCTCTCTGTGCCATGAAAGGACAAGCACTTGCATATTTATTAACAGCGCATCCACTCTCTACTGATTCTCCGCTTAATGATGATCTCTCTAATGAACAAATCATGAACTTAGGGGATACTACTGCTCATCACTTGGAGATGTACTTTGATGGTGCAGCTTCCTCTCAAAGAGGAGAAGAACCATAATTTAATATCCTGGAAAGGCAGGGGTAGGAATAGTTCTCCTAACTCTGGACTGCAATGTGATGAGATTCTCATATCATCTATCAAATCCATGCACCAACAATGAAGCCGAATATGAGGCTCTGAATGCCAGTCTAGAATTAGTCATTATACTATGCATCCAAAGTATCAACATCATTGGGGATTCTTAGTTAGGCATTAACCAAATCGTTGTGTACTACAAAGTTCTAAAACCTAAACTCCATCATTACCATAAGTACACTATGGAGTTATTGGACCAAATCCCCGAGGTAACCATTTACAAGATTCCTCAAGGAGAAAATGCTATAGCAGATGTATTAGCCAAGCTTGCTAAAGAGTTGGCATGTTTGAAAGATGAGTCTATTCCAATAAGGGTCCAAAATAGACAAGTCTTGTCCCTTATTGATGCTGAACTCATCGAGAGATTCTCTCTTGAAAGGGAGGTTGTCATTGCCAAAAAGGACGGGGTGTCAAATTGGAGACAACCATTCATGGATTATCTACATACTGGCAAACTACTTCAAGAGAAATCACTAGCACACCAAGTGAAGCAGAGAGCCCTTTCCTACGCTCTCATGGATGTCACCTTGTACTGGCAGTCCTTCAATCATATATGGTTATGTTGTCTGGATAAACATGAAGCCCATAGAATCGTGATTCAGGTACACTTAGGTTTATGTGAGCACACCAATCTGGTCCAAAGATGAAAGCCAAGATCAAGAGACTAGGATACTAATGGCCTTCAATGATCATAGCTGCATGGAGGTAGCTAGGAATTGCCACCAATGTTAAGTACATGGTGTGGTCCTATATCAACCACCCAACATTCTACATCCTACAATGGCCTCATGGCCATTTGAGTGTTGAGGTACTGACATTGTGGGTCTGATCGATCCTCCTTCTTCCAAAGGTCTTCGATTCATCCTAGCTGCTATTGACTATTTTTTCAAGTGGGAGGAGGCAATCCCACTTAGAGAGGTCACAGCTCAGCATGTGCTCCAGTTTTTTAAGAACCATATCGTATATAGATTGGGGGTGCCTCGATGAATTATATTTGATAATGGTACTACATTCAAGAGTATTAAAATCAATAGCATTGCTCAAAGACACAACATAGATTGGAGATATTCTACCATCTACTACCCAAGGTAAAATGGGTTAGCAGAAGCCTTCAACAAAAAACTCACTAAAATAATGAAGAAGATGCTATATGACAACAAACGATGATGGCATGAAAAGTTTGATGAAGCCTTATGGGCTTATCATACCATGTATAGAACTCCAACTCAATCTACCCCTTTCTCCTTAGTGTATGGGTCATTAGCCATTCTGCCATTAGAAGTCCAACTCCCATCACTAATGATAGTCATGGGTAATAAAATCATAATGGAATAGACGCCAATGGGCATGCCATAACCTCGAGTTATACAAAGCCAAGATGATTCAAGCTCATAACAAGTTGGTCCATCCTAGAGCTTTTCAAGTAGGAGAACTTTTCATTTTTTATCTATGTTGTCGCTTACATCTTAAAAAACTTGGTGTGCTACTTGATTGATGAAATTAAAAATTAGAAATGTTGAATCTAAATTTGTTCACTATTAAAAAAAACCATTAACCTAAACCCTAAACCCTAGACTAAAACATAAACCCTAAGCCTAAAACCTAAAACCTAAACCATAAACCAAACCTAAACCTAAACCCTAAACTAAAACCTTAAACCCTACCCTAAACTACCTAAACCCTAAAACCCTAAAACCCCCACCCTAAACCTAAACCCTAACCTAAACCTACAATGCTAAACCCCAAACCCTAAACACTAAACCTAAACCCTAAATCCTAAACCATAAACCCTAAACTAACCCTAAAATCAAAACCCTAAACCCTAAAAACCTAAAAACTTAAACCTAAATTAAATAAAACATAAAAATAAAATGAACCCTAAACCCTAACCCTACATAAATTATAAAAATAAAATAAAAACATATACAAAAACTTAAACATAAACCTAAAATAAACTAAAATAATATAATAAAAATAAACTAAAATAAAAAAATAAAAACCTAAATTATACTTAAAAAATAAAATAAAGCTAACAATAAAAAACCAAAATAAAATAAAATTAAGCATATAATAAAAAAAACCTAAAATAAAATAAAATAAAAACTAAATATAAAACTAAACATACAAAATAAAACTTAAAATAAAACCTAAACCCTAAACTAAAAAAACTTAAACCAAAACCTAAACGAAAATAAACTAAACTAAAATAAAGAAAACCTAAACCTAAACCTAAACCTAACATAAACTAAACCTAAACTTAAACCTAAACTAAATGAAATAAATTAAATGAAAAATAAATTAAACTTAAACTTAAACCTATACCTAAACTAAAAAATAAAACCTAAAAATAAACCTAAAACCTAAACCAAAAAAAATAAAATAAAAATTGAAACATAAACCTGAAAAGAAAAAATAAAACTTAAATCTAAAAAATTAATTAAAAATAAAACTAATCAAAAATAAATAAACTTAATATAAAAAAACTAAACTAAATTAAAATTAAAATAAACCTAAACAAAAATAAAAAATAAAAAATACTAAAATAAATAAAAAATAAACTAAATAAACCTAAACTTACCTACTTACTTAATTTAAGAAAATAATCGATATAAAAAAAATCCTAAACACTAAACCTACAACCCTCAACCCTAAACCAAAAACCTCCAACCCTAAACATTAAACGCTAAACCCTAAACCCTAAAAACTATAAACCCTAAGCCCTAAACCCTAACCCCTAAACTTTAAACCCTAAACTTTAAACCTTAAACTAACCATAAATATTAAAACCTAATCCTTAAACCATAAAAATGAAATAATAAACCCTAAACCCTAAACCCTAAAAGCCAAAACTACCATAAACCAAACTAAACTTAAACCTAAACTCCCACCTCCACTCTAACCTCCCACCACACCCTCACTAAACCTAAACCCTAAACCCTCCCTAATCCAACCTAACCGCTAAATGGTAAACAACTCTAAACCCTAAAATTCTAAGCCCTAAACCCTAAACCCTAAGCATTAAACCTTAAAACCCTAAATCCTAAACCCTAAACCCTAAACTGACTCTAAACCCTAAGCTAACCCTAAACCCTAACTTTAAATGTTAAACCCTAAAACCCTAATCCATTAAACCCAAAACCATAAACCCTAAACCATTAACCCAACTAAACCCTAATCCTAAACCCAACCTAAAACATAAACCTAAAGTAACTAAATAAATAAAAAATAAAATAAAATAAAAACTAAATGAAATCCTAAACCTAAAATCAAACTTTAATCTAAAATCTAAAAATAAACAAAAAATAAAACCTAAAACCTAAACTAAAAAATGACTTAAACCTAAATCATGAACATTGGAAGTAAGCTCCAAATCATATGGCTAATTAATTTAACTACTTAGTCAATTATGAATGCATACAATTTTAATGTAAAATGGGATTTTCATTCACTAATCACATAACAAAGACATAAGCAAGTATGTGTTGTTGTTAAACCGGGGAAGTGAGGTAATCAAATAACCTCCTTGGGGCTAACTAAACCCTCAATTTTCTAGGATGTTCAGACTATATACTTGCTTTTTTTATTTGATTGAATCATTTATATATATGAATTAAAGTTCTATCCAAATTCTAATGTTGAAATAAATAAGAATGAAATCAAATGGGTATGTGCCTTTGTTAAACTAAGAATGTGAGGTAATCAAATAACCTCCCTGAGGCTAGCTAAAGCCTCATGTTCCTGAGATGTCCAGACTATATACCCATTACCATTCAATATTATATAAATTAACACATGAATTGAGGAAAGAGAAGTCATGATTCATACACTTAAGCTATAAGGACTTGCATTTCATATGTATTTATAACTAGCATCATAACACATGTTTTTTTCATTTATAAGCTTTTGAAAAATACATTTGGATTTAATAGTGATAACAACCTTGCATATATTAAATTAAATCAACACATGCAAGCTTACATAAAAGAAATCCATTTTATTTTACTTGATTTTGAAAAGATGGATGCATGAATTCAAATGACATACTAAATTTAACTTGATTGGAAAGAGGACAAGCAAATATAAGTATGCGATTCATTCAACCAAACTAGTTCTTAAGGACAATCAAACCAAATTAGATTATTTAAAGCAAACCAAAGTTTCTTTATTAAGTTTTGGATTTGATTTGATTTAAAGAGGAGAAGAGAAATCATCACTTATTATTTTAAACCCATTCCTACATTACTACTTTAATTTTATTTAATGAAATGTAGTTAAGATGATTTTATGGGTTAATTAGGTTGAACCCTTAATTAGATGAATTAATTACCCTTACTTATGTCACCATAAAGTAATTAACTAAATAATTATGAGTCAACATGATATGCATGGAAAATAAGCTTGCAATGATACTAGGAAATAAAATGGGCCTAATGTAATTGGATCATGATTAATAGTTAATTAAATTATGGGACTTAATTAATTACTCTTAGGGTTTTCCCACACATGTGGACTAACCATAATTTCATTAAACACCTTTAGGTTGTTAAACACTTAAAGATCTACCCCATGATTTAAGTAATTAAGGTATGATGTGATTATGATTTCAACTTGATTAAGTGATTTAATTAATTAGTTAAATATTAATTAATTTCATTTCAAAAAAAGGGTGAAATGAACATAGGGAAAGGGGTCCCAACCCTATTCATTAGTTCACTTACTATTGAATAATGATTAATAAACTCAATTAACCAATTTGTTACTGTTCATGGGATTAATTAATCATTAATTAACTTAGAAGAGTAGTTAAGGTTTAAATAGTCAATTTTCCTAATTAAGTGAGCAATAAATTCCAAGAAACTCATGGGAGGCAAAGGTCATCCCATTAAATTAACCCATAAAATTTGGGATTAATTGCTCAAGTAATTAAGGAGTAATTAAGCTAGCTAATTTTATAATTAAAATATAATTACTGTTTAAAATTAGTCAAGATCATTTTAATTAATTCTCCTCTGAAGTGCCTTTAAAATGAGTATTTATTTGGATTTGCTTGATTTGTCTATGATGTTTTATGATTTTTAGAAGTTTCTGCCATAAAAATGATTAATTAAGCCTAATTAAAGCCTAATAATGTTGGCGCTACGTGGCGCACTAACGCGACGCACTTTCCACGTGGAGCCATGGGATTGCCTACTTAAAACTTATCCTACTTAGGTCCTTCATGGGGAAGGCAGATGCGCTTTCCCGTCTATCATTCGATCTAAGATCAGACGGCTACGATTAATCTCATAGCTTAATAGGATTAAATCAAATCGATATTGTGAATCTAATCATGACCATCCATTTTGATCACGTAGAATGGATGGTGCGTGATCTAACATCATGCGAGTGAGGGAGAATGGAGTTTGTCTACCATTTCTTACTTGATCTGAGCTTACTAGAGCTCAGAACAACTCCAAAATGATCCCACACCTTCACAAAATCAATTGGAGGGGATCCAATGGTCTAGATCACATGAGATGCAAGCGTTCTTCAAAAAGCTCCAACCCATTTTTGCCTAAGGATCAGTTTTGGAAGAATACCTCACTATAGCTCAAGACCTACGGCTCAAATTATTAAGAAAGCTTCATCTAGTGGAGTTGAAACCTTGTTGAGTAGCAATTAGAATAATTCCTTGGCAATCACTCATAAGGCCATGAACTGATGATTTGGAGCTCAGCTTTGATCGAAGTCCCACCTTTGGTGCTTGACAACTTGGGAGATGATTCATTGCTCAATGAGGTGTAGGGAAGGTGCATGCAAAGTTAATTTGAGTTTGATGTAGAAATAAAGAAGTTTAGTCAAAAATGAAGTGTCCTATTTGGGGATGGACGTGAATGGCATTTTTCAATCGAGGAATGAGCTGGGGAGCTTAGAGAATGGCTTTAGGAGCTCATCTTGGGAAACTAGGGCTCTAAGAAATAATTTTTATGTCTATTTGAGTAGAAATGAAGGGGTGTATAACACCCTTCTCTTTATCGAATGATGGGATTAGGTTTGGCTTGTAGTGGAAATACAACCATCTTAGGGAGTCATGGGTGGTAGGGAAGAGGTGGGCTTGGCTTAGTGGCTGCCAAGGAGAAATAATGGGTGTCCTATGGGTTTCAAATGCTCCGATGGGGAGGTGAGGTGATTTTACCTCCCATGGGCTATGGCTGACCCAACCACCCCTTGGGTCAAGTTGGGTAGTGTCCTAGGTGCCTAGGTAGACCATTATGAGAGTACCAAGTGGCCAAGGAATGGAAATGACCATTTACATGGGTGATCTATCTCATGTGATGCCCTTGACCAAAGGGTAGAATGATCATTTGGCATTATATTTGATTTGAACAGATTTTAAATGAGTTAAAAGTGGGTTAGCCTAACTTTCAAGTCAATTAGAGTTAATTTGGTTAAGTTTGGCTCAATTTGACTCATTTAGGTCAAATTGGGTTAGGTTGAGTCAAGTTGACCAATTGGTCAAATTGGGTCAAACCAAGGGTTGGGTCAAGTTCATATGATCATTTGAGATATTTTTGTTCAATTGGATTGGTTTAGTTTGTCTTAGATTTGATTTTGGATCATCTGAATTCATTTGGGTCAAATGGATTAAGATGACCAATTTGACCAAATTGGCCAAATTGGCTTGGGTTGGGTGTTGGTATGGGTTTAGTTCCCCAATTAAAGATGATTGTAGGCTTTAGTTTTAATTAAATTGGATTTTGTTTTGATTTAGGCCAACTTGACCCTTTAGGTCAATTTGGGCTAAGTAGGTCAATTGGGTTCATTTGGGTCCAATCAAGGCTTTGGTCAAGTTAAAAAATTAATTTGGAATGAACTTGAGCCATTGGTTGTAATCAATTTGGTCTATATTTTGATTTGACCCAATTTAGTCTTTTAGGTCAATTTGGGTAAACTTAGGTCAAGAGGGCCAATTGAATTTGGTTTGACTCAATTGAAGGTCAAGTCATATTCAAATATTGATTTTGATTTGGTGGATTTTAAAGAGGTTTTTCACCCGTGGGACTTCCTCTGAACTAACCTCTTCCTCTTCCTACTGGAGGTTAGGTCGTCCTATCCATATGTTCGAATAGAGTAATGAACTGTGGGTGTAATTTAATGTCAGGCTCAACTTCCTCCTCCAAGTCTATTTCCGCTCCCTTTTATTTTCTTTTTCATTTTCTCTTGTCTTTTCTTTTTTTTTTCTCTTTCCTTTTTTCTTTCAATTTTTTCTTTTATTTTTAAACTTTGGCCAAGTTTACGAGAATAGACTTATTGATTTTGAGGGAGGAAGTAAGCGCATCCTCATATATGCCAACCTCGTGAACTATAAATGGCTTGAGATCTCCTTTGACACAGTAAACGATCCCACCACTCACGAACTTCATACACTAATGTAGAAAGGATGGAACTATGTTGTTCTCATGTATCCATGGTTTCCCAAGCAAAGTATTGAAACATGTATTCGAGTCTATAATATGAAACTTGGCTTCGATCTTCCAATCATCTATATCCAAGGGCAACACTTTAGAGCCTAAGGCCTGTTGACCTCACTTTTGAAGCAGATTCAATCTTCCAATCTTAGACTTAGGAGTCTTCTAGATACTAAGACTTCCCTAGTAATAAGACACTTCTAACAATTAGGCAAACACTTAACCTAATCCTAAAGACTTAGAAGGGTTAACCATAGGATTAGGTTATGCCTTAGGGATTAGGATAATCGAGTTACCCTACAACCAAAATCCAATCCATATTCACCTTCTCATACCAAACCTCAAGTTCAATTTAAACATCAAATTCAAATCCAAATCCAAGCCCCAATTTCAAATCCAAATCCAAGCCCCAGTTTCAAAACAAAATGATAGAAACCCATGATTAAATCCAAACTTGAAACCCTTGCTAAGCCATATAACCTATCCCATGGACTTAGCCAAATCTTAATTCAAATCAATCCAAAATCAATTGATTTTCTCATAATAAATTTATATCTTCAACCATCTTCCAAAATATAAATAAAATTTACATTCAAATGTTCAAAATTAAATCAAATTTAATCAAATTAAATCAAAACCCTTCCTAAGCCATATGACCCATCCCAAAGACTTAGCCAAATATTAATCCAAATCAAATCAAACTCAATTAATTTTCTCACAAATCAATCATATTTTCAATCAACTTTACAAATTTAAATAAAATGTACATTTAAATCATCAAAACTAAATCAAACCAAATCAAAATCTATACTTATGCCACTTGACCCAACTCCACGGACTAAGCCAAATTCATTCATTCCAAATCCCAAATTAAATTTATTTTCTCATGAATCAATAATACCTTCAATCATATTCACAAATATAAATGAAATCTATAATCATCAAGCCAAACCAAAATCTATCCAAGTAAAACCCAACTTAACCCTTTTGACTTGAAATGTTCAAATGAACCAAAACCCATTTGAACCCAAGTTAATTGCAATTGAATTTATATATCAATCCCAACTCCATATATAAACTCAACTAAATCAAACTCAACCCAAAATCAAGCCAACTAAACCCAATTGGTCCACTTGACCAAAAGTGGGCAATTTGACCTATTTGAGGCAAGTTTTAATCCTACCCAAATTGGATTGAACCAAGCCCATCAAAACCTCCCATCATGATTATTAATCACCCTAAGTTGATTAAATGCCCCAAATTGGGTCAAACCAAGTCAACTTGGACATTTGACCAAGTCAACCCCTTAACCCATATGAACCCAAACTAGCTAAATTGTAACCTAAGCCAAATCCCTTGAAACCACTGATTCATACCAAATAAAAATCAATATTTGAATATGACTTGACCTTCAATTGAGTCAAACCAAACCCAATTGGCCCTCTTGATTGAAGTTGACCCAAATTAACTTAAAAGATCAAATTGGGTCAAATCAAAATATAAACCAAATTGATTGTAACCAATAACTCAAGATTATTCCAAATTGATTGTTGAACTTGACCAAAGCCATGATTGCACCCAATTGAACCCAATTGACCTAGCCTGACCTAAAGGTTCAAGTTGGCCTAAAGCAAAACCAAATCCAAATTAATTCAAACCAAAGGCTACAATCATCACCAATTGGTCAACTAAACCCAAACCAACACCTAACCCAAGCCAATTTGGCCAATTTGGTCAAATTGGTCAACTTAACCCATTTGACCCAAATGAATTCAAATGAGCCAGAATCAAATCTAAGCCAAACTAAGCCAAACCAATTGAAGCAAAATATCCCAAATGATTATATAAACTTGACCCAACCTTTGGTTTACCTAATTTGACCATTTGGTAAACTTGACCCAACCTAACCCAAATTGACTTAAATGAGTCAAATTGAGCCAAACCTAACCAAATCAACTCCAATTGAATTGAAATTTGGGCAAACCCACCTTCGTCTCATTTCAAATCTGCCCAAATTAAATCTAATGCCAAATAATCATTCTACCCTTGGGTCAAGGGCATCACATGAGATAAATCACCCATGTAAGTGATCATTTTCATTCCTTGGCCACTTGGTACTCTCCCAATGGTCCACATAAGCACCTAAGACACCGCCCAACCTAACCCAAGGGGTGGTTGGGTTGGCCATGACCCATGGGAGGTGAAATCACTTCACCCTCCCCATTAAAGCATTTGAAACCCATAACAAACCCAAGATTCCTCCTTGGCAGACACCTCCATGATTTCAACCAAACATGCCGAGCCAACTCACCTCTTCCTTGCCACCCACAACTCCCTAAGATGGTCGGACGGCCGCTAGAAGCCAAACCTGAACCCACCATCTGATCAAGATAAAGGGGGTACAAACCCCCTTATTTCGATTAAAACACAGACAAAAATCATTCTCATAGCTCTAGTTACCCAATACTAGCTACTAGAGCCATTCCTTAAGCTCCCAAGCTCATTCATCGATCAAAAAATGCAATTCCCATCCTTCCCAAAATAGGACACTCCATTTCTGACCTAACTTCCCCATTTATCCATAAAACTCAAATTAACTTTGCACAAACCTTCCCTAGGCCTTGTCCAGCAAGAACATATCATCTCCCAAGCTTCTCGAGCACTGAAGGTGGGACTTTGATCAAAGCCAAGCTCCAAATCAGCAATTCATGGCCATCTAAGCAAACATCGAGGAATTAATCCAATTGTTGGTCAACAAGGCTTCATCTCCACTAGATGAAGCTTCCTCAATCATTTAAGCTGCCGATCTTGATCTTCAATGAGGTTTTCTTCCAAAATTGATCCTTAGGAAAAAAAATGGGTTGGAGCTTTTTGAAGAAAACTTGCATCTCATGTGATCTTGACCATTGGATCCCCTCTGATCAATGTTCAAAAGGTGTGGGATATTTTTGGAGTTGATCCGAGCCAGGGTAAGCTTGAATTAAGTGAGCAATGGTGAATGAACTCCATTCTCCCTCACCTGTGTGATGTTAAATCATGCACCGTCTGTTCCGCTTGATCGGAATAGATGGTCATGATTAGATCTACTAGATTGATCTAATTTAATCTAATTAAGCTCTGGGATGAATTGTAACCATCTGACCTTAGATCGGATGGCAGACAAGAAAGTGTTCCACCACTGCAATGTAAGTGCTATGTTAGATAAGTTTTAAGTAGCCAATCCTACGACGCCATGTGGAAAGTGTGCCACATCAGCACGCCATGTGGTACCAACAGGATTAGGCTTTAATTAGGCTTATTTAATCATTTTTAATGGCTAAAACTTCTAAAAATAATAAAAGATCATAGAGAAATAAAAAAATATAATTAAATACATATTTTAAAGGTATTTTAGAGGAGAATTAATTAAAAATGATCTTAACTAATTTTAAATAGTAATTAAAATTTAATTAAGATTTATTTACAAAATTTCTTAGTTTAATTAATTAAGTAATTAATGCAAAATTTTGTGAGATAATTTAACGGGATGACCTCTGCCTCCTTTGATTTTCTTGGGATTTATTGCTCACTTAATTAGAAAAATTAACTAATTAAACCTTAACTACTCTTTTAAATTAATTAATGATTAATTAATCTCATGAATAGTAATTAAGTTTATTAATCATTGTTCAACTTTAAGTGAACTAAGGAATATTGGACCCCTTTCCCTAAGTTCATTTCACCCTTTTTTAAAAATGAAATTAATTAAGAATTAACTAAATTATTAAATCACTTAATCAAATTGAAATCATAATCACATCAAACCTTAATTAATTAAATCATGGGGTAGATCTTTCGGTGTTTAATAACCTAAAGGAGTTTAATGAAATTATAGTTAGTCCATATGTGTGGGAAAACCATAAGAGTAATATATTAATTCCCTTATTCTAATTAACTATTAATCATAAGCCAATTTCATTAGGCCCCTTTTATTTCCTAGGATCATTGCAAGTTTATTTTCCATGCATATCATGTTGGCTCATAATTATTTTGTTAATTACTTTAAGGTGACATAGGTAAGGGTAATTAGTTCATCTAAGTAATGGATCAGCTTAATTAACACATAAAATCAACTAAATTATATTTCCTTAAATTAAAATAAATCACTATGGTGGAAATAGGTTTAAAATAATAAGTGATGATTTCTCTTCTCCTCTTTAAATCAAATCAAATCCAAAGCTTAATTAATAAAGAAGCTTTGCTTTGCTTTGCTTTAAATAATCTTATTTGATTAGATTATCCTTAAGAATTAGTTTGGTTGAATGAATCACATGCTTATATTTGATTGCCCTCTTTCTAGTCAAGTTAAATTTGGTATGCCATTTGAATTCATGCATCCATCTTTCAAAATCAAGTAAAATAAAATGGATTTCTTTTATGTAAGCTTGCGTGTTGATTTAATTTAATATATGTGTGGCTATTATCACTATTAAATCTAAATGTATTTTTTGAAAGCTTATAAATTAATAATAATATGTGTTATGATGATAATTATAAATGCATAAGAAAATCATGTGCTTATAGCTTAAGTGTATCAAATGTTGTGTTCTCTTTCCTCTATTCACATGTTGATTTATATAAGATTGAATGGTAATGGGTATATAGTTTGGACATCCCAGGAACACGAGGCTTTAGCTAGCCGCAAGGAGGCCATTTGATTACCTCATTTCCATGGTTCAACAAGAGCATGTACCCATTTGTTTTCAATCTTATGTATTTCAACAATAGAATTTAGATAGAGCTTTAATTCATATATATAAATGATTCAATCAAAAATAATCTTTGCATGGTTTTCTTTCCCTCATTTATGTATGCATCCATGTGCGTCCATGAAAAGAAAGTATATAATTTGGACATCCCCAGAATATGAGGCTTTAGTTAGCCCCAAGGAGGTAATTTGATTATCTCACCTCCTTGGTTTAATAATGACATGTACTTTCCTATATCATTGTACATGTATATGTATATGTGATTAGTGAATGAAAATCACATTTTACATTAAAATTGCATGCATTCATAATTGACTAAATTGTTGAATTAATTAGCCATATGATTTGGAGCTTACTACCCATGTTCATGTATATGAATTTACATATGTTTGAATGCAAATGGATATATAATCTAGACATCTCGAGAATACAATGCTTTGGCTAGCTCCAAGGAGGTCATTTGATTACCTCACTTCCCTGATTTAATAATGGCACATGTCTATTTAATTTTATTCTTATGTCCTTTTTGTATAAAAATTTGGACAAATTTTTAAGTTAATATTTTTAAATTATTCAATCAAATAAAATATAAATTCTAAACATACACATACATTCATCATTTAAGTGTGGTAAAATATGTTTCATGTATAGATACACTTAGGAGTAAATCATATGCATGTTACATGTGATGGAAAGGAATGATTTAATATATGTCATGTGGTAGTAATTCAATTAAATTAATCTTAAGATACCTTTCATATTGAATAGGATTAATTCAAGTGAACCTAAACTTAGGATTAATTAAATCATTTAATAAGACATTCACTAAAGAAAACTAAATCAAATTAATATACTTTAGAAAGTGACTTAAGGTATGGATGAAAGAGGGAAATCCTCTTTTTCTCTCTTCATAACACTTTGTTGTTAAGTGTAGTCAAATGAAACAAAAGAAAATACAAATTAAAATTCACAAATCAATTAAACTACTTTCAGTGAAATCAATCTTTCATGTTAAATTGAATCCTTCTACACTCAGAAAATGCAACACTAATGCTTAAGAAGACATACCACACAAGCCTTAATACACACATTAGAATTAATTCACCACTTCTAACTCTAAGTTCGGACAGTGTATGATGTGATGTATGTTTTGTTTTATGATGTATTATTTCAGATTGGATGTTAGGGTGTATGCTTCATAGACTGGATGATTGGTCAATATTAGCTTAATCATGTTTTCTATAGGGGATTATGCTTAAAGGATGCTTAAAAATAAATGTGATTTCGGTGAAATCAACCTTTCATGTTAAATTTAGTCCTTCTACACTTAGAAAATGTAACACTAATGCTTAACAAGACATACCACACAAGCCTTAATACACACATTAGAATTAATTCACCACTTCTAGCTCTAAGTTAGGACAATGTATGATGTGATGTATGTTTTGTTTTATGATGTATTATTTCAGATTGGATGTTAGGGTGTATGCTTCATAGACTAGATGATTGGTCAATATTAGCTTAATTATGTTTTCTATAAGGTATTATGCTTAAGGGATGTTTAAAAATAAATGTGAATGCTCTTTTTGCAAGTTGCTTAAATCCTTAAGCATAATCCAAGTAGGACAGGTGGGCTTAGTTACCCATGTGTAAGGTGCTAAGTCCAAATTACAAATACAACTACTTAGGATTATATGTATATTTAGCTAACCTCTATTTTGTAGGTATAGTTAGATTTACTTTTCCCACATAATTGTAATTTTTACATTAGGAATTAAGATTAGTGCTATGGGTGATAAGGATGAGCAGTGGCCAGAAGACTTTATCTTGGGGTGCCCTGTGATGCCTTTGAAGCAAGCACCATCCAAATAAAAGAAGGAACCAAATCAGAAATGGAGATATGAAGAAAGAAGAACCCCATAACATTTAATACAATTATAATTATTCTTTCATATTTGAGATTGTATAAGGGTAGAGCTTGGCTAACCATCTTTTCTCTCTTCAGGTTGTACGGTGGTACCCGACCGTACCGACCATTTATTCTTTTATGATATTCTATATAGCTGTTTGATGTTATGTTTACATTGTGCATTAGGACGGCAAGAATTTTATATTTTCTTAAATGATTTATGCTTTAATGTGTGGCTTGGATATGATTAATCTCTTAGAATAAAAAAAACTTTTCTACCCAACTAATCACTCATAATTAAATTTTAAGCAACTCATAATCTCATCATAAAGCCTAAGATATAAATAAGATAATTAAAAGATTTAGCAACCCCTTAGCTATATGGTTGTATGTTTCACATCATGCATGCATAATCCGTTTCTCTTTAACATGAAGGATCTCCATCCTTGCACGATAAAGGAATGCTTGACCTATGAGGGTATCCCTTGTGGTGAAGAACACCTTATAGTTGATTTGACCCTAACCTATTTCATCATGCATTTAGGCATAAGAAATCCTAAAGCCTCTGTCAAAATGTTGTGTCTAAAATGAAATAAAATTTAAAGATTTTGCATCTATAGATTAAGTCATATGCTCATACCACTCATGCTATAGTCTTTTAGGGAAGGTGTTTAGGACTTTAATCTCTTTCTAATTAAATAACAACCCTAGCTATCTTGTAATTCACAAGATCAAACTACATTATTTTAAAATCATATGAGGAGTTAGCTAGTGGCTACAATAGGTGATTATATGTCTAAAAGGTGGACAATTTATTCTCTCTTGTAGAGGTAAACCCTTATGTCCACCTATCACTTAGATTTAGGTCATGTTTTAGCTCATACTAAAGCTCCCTAGATTTAGGATCCAAGGTAGCTTTTTTCCTTCGGGATACAAGCATAAATCCTCACCTCTTAGCATTCCCACAACCTTGTGTAGGTGCATTATAAGAACTTGTAATCTAATTAAATTTAAACTCAAAATTATAAAGCCCAACCATTGGTTAGATTGGAATGCTCACTAGGCTTCCTAGTATCATGAGAATTTCCTACTTATTTCATTTGGATTCCAAAAATAAGTCTTCTCCTTGAACTTTCCCAATTGATTTTCTAAATACGACCAATCCTTTGATAGTCTAACCTTAAAATCTTTAGAGATGATAGTTGTCTTCTTTAATTGAGAGTATTCTTAGGAAGTTTTATTTTCTAAAATATAATTAATTATGGAGGATTGCCTCCTTAGGGAACAAAAGAACCTAGTTTAATATAGACCCTGCTTTATTCATCCATATAATGTAGGGTAAAAATCTCTTGTACATTCATTGACCCACCATGCCTTAGGTCCATTATAGGTCCATTGTAGGGTGATGTCTCTATCTTTCAAGATAGTACGTCATACCTTAATGTTGTACCCAATCACCACAAAAAGTACACCCCCCTATGACTACGTGGTGTCCCCCCCCCCTAAATCCAAAAATAAACACCACAAGGCCCTCTCGCCTTGTTCATTGAATCCCTAAACATTATCCTTTCTTTTTGGAGTTTGGATATGTCGATACTTACGTAGGAAAGGGTTCTTAAACTCATAATGTTGAATGACACACCTAGGTCAACCAAAACTCAAGATAACCTATATCTACCAAACCCTAAACCCTAAAACTAACCCCAAACCCTAAACCTACAACCCTAAACTTATAACACTAAACCCTAAAACCCTAAACCCTAAAACCTAAACCCTAAACCCTAAAACCTAAACCATAGACCCTAAATCTTAAACCCTAAACCCGAAACCCTAAACCCTAAAATCCTAAATCCTAAACCCTAAACCCTAAACCCTGAAACCCTAAACCCTAAACCCTCGACCCTAAACCATAAACCCTAAAACCTACAACCCTAAACCTTTATCCCCAAACCATAAACCCTAAACACTAAACCCTAAACAAACCCTAAACCCTAAGTTAAGCCTAAACCATAAGAATGGGCAGAACATTGATGGTAGGAACATCTTCGTCAATTAGGCTCAGTATAGATCTAGCAGTGGAGGCAAAGGCAGAGGCGGCATTTACCGTAGTGGTGGTGGGGGATCTAAAGGTGCTGGTGGATATGGAGGTGGCGTTTAGAGTAGTGTTGGTTATCGAGGTAGGAGGAGCGACGGAGGTTACAACCATGGTGGTTCTGATGGGAACTTGAGAAACTGAAGAACGATCGATCGAATTTGCTACCTATGGAATTATGACTTTACAGTAAAGATGATTCTACTTATCTAGGGTTTTTGATTTTCTCTACGGGTGCTCATTTTTTATCTATGTCATCACTTATGTCATAGAAAACTTGGGGTGCTACTTGGCTGATGAAATTGAAAATAATATACGTTGAATATGAATTTGTTCTTTATTAAAAGAAACCTTAAACCCAAAACCCAAAACCCTAAACTAAAGCTTAAATCCTAAACCTAAAACCAAAACCCTTTACCATAAACCCTAAATCCTAAACCCTAAACTCTAAAAACCCTAAATCGTAAACACTAAACCCTAAACTATAAACCCTAAAACCCTAAAATCTTAATTATAAACATTAAACCCTAAAACCTATAATCCTAAACCCTAAACCCTAAACCTTGAATAAAGATGTCATTAGGAGTAGATCTAAAGAATGACCTAATCTTAACATAGTTATGGTAGCTAAAGAAAATGTCTTCAAGAGACTTTCCCTTGACTATTGGAGATTTTAATACCCTAAACCCTAACCCTAAATCATAATTTAATATCGTATATTGTAGTACAATGTAGCCTCATATCCTAGAGCATGTAATGATGTGTTTTGGATGTTATAAGATGTTTTGAAATGTTTTAGTATATTATGGTATTGTGCCCTATAATCTATATTAATATAAATAAAAAAAATATTAATTTAATAAATTAGATGATGAAATTTGTTAAATTTGAAGTGGGAATTAGGTTGTACTACCAAATGTGTGCTACGCCACTTGTAGTTCAAAAAGTAAGATTTTATGTTCAAAATAAATATTATATATTGTAGCATAGTACAACATCATATATCATAATATATTGTTCTGTGCATTTTAAATTATTTTAGTGTTATATAATCATGCAATCTAGCCTACACTAGCATTAATTATAAAAATGTTAATTTAGATTTTAAAATGGTGGAATTTGGCCAAATTCATAACAGGTAGAGCATGACATCATAATGTATTATTTCAATTTAAAATATGTAAGTGATACGACTAAAATATATAGTTTTTTTTATTGTTTAGACTAATTTAATGATTTTTTATCTTATGCAATCCCTTGTGATGTGATATGCAATATGATATAATATAATATGCTATAGTGTATTATAATATAGGTTGCCATAATGTAGTGTAGCATAATTCATTATAACATACTATTGTGTATTAGTACTTGTTGTTTAGAATATTTTAGTTTGTTATAGTATGATGTAGTAGAGTTTGTACTAGTATAATTCATAAAAATATTGATTTATAGGCTAGATGATAGGATTTGGCCAAATATTTTAAGGTAAGCATTAGGGAACATCATTGGGGGTGTGCTATGGTGTGTCATTTAATCAAAAGAATGGAATTTTACATCTAAAATAAATGTTCATTTTTTGAACAAATTTGATAAATTTTTTACTTAAAGTGATTCATTTTAAGGTGTAATGTAAGATAATATATAATATGAAAGTGTATTAAAATATAATGTACATAATAATATAACTTCACATATATATGAATGTGGATGTGTTTTACTAAATGTTATTGTACATTTTAGTATGTTTTACTTTTATTATAATACATTTGGTCAAAACTCACAAAAATGTTAATTTGAAGGTTGTGATGGAAGAATTTTTCCAAATTCATGGCACACACCAAGAAGCAACACCAAAATTATGCTATTTTGTACCATTTCTAATAAAAAAATAATAATTTTACATCCAAAATGAACATTATTCATATTTTGTGAAAATTTTATTATTTGTTCCTTTGAAGTGATTCTAATGAGGTGTAATGTTAGACAATATATTATATTATAGCAAATTATAATATAACATCATATATTATAATATAATATAGTGTGTTAATAGTGATGATTATTTAGTTTGAGCTTGCACCATCATAAAAATGTTACAATGTTAAGATGATGAATGAATTTATTAGGCTTTGAAAGGTGTGCATAAATATGATTTGAAATACCATGTCAAGGACATGGAGGGAGATGCTAGGGATCACACATGCATTGGACATTACATGTGAGGGGTCTATGATGAGGGAATAGAAGAAGAAAACCTGCTGGGGATAAGGTTTGAATTTGATTTGATTATATGATTTTGCAAAGAATATTTGCTCGAGATAAGAATATACAATCCACCAAGGATTAAGATCAAATCAACTTTAATTTGTTTTATTTTAATTGATGTGGAGGCATATCTGCTAGAGATATGGGCTTTAGTTTACTGGGGATCAGGTATATGAAGCTTCCACTAGGGAAGCATGTTCGAGCTATTCATTGGGGATTGGGATTTGAGTTTGATTTCATAGATTTATTTGGGGATGTATCCACTGAGGATAAGAGTTTGGTTAGATTTCTTTGATTTAGATTTACTGCGGTAGTTAGTTTAATTTGGCTCCACTAGGGAGGTTGGTTTTGAATTAGATTTATTTGCATGAGTTATTTATATATGATTTGGGGCTCCACTAGGGAGAAGGGTGATTTAACTCTACTGGGGAAAATTTGAATGAGTTTAATTTAATCTTAGTTAATGTATGAATCCTTTCGATGTGCAATGGACCCACTAAGAAGGGGCTATATCAGCCTTGACCTACCTCAGGTTTACAAATCCAAAATGATAGTCTACCGGCTGCGGGGTAGAGCTAACCAACCTAAGGGGTTTCGTTTGAGTGTGCAATGGCTATGTTAGAAAAAAGGCGTAGCAGACTTACATCTTCCAAAGTGAGGAAAAATTGCTAGGGTGACCTGTTGGTTGCACAATAAATCAAGCCTAACTTAGGGTGACTACTAAGTGAATATCGTTGGGGACTTATGTCAACTCAAAAGTAGTTAAGATTAATATTATCTTAACTTCATCAAACATGAAATGGTTTGTTTGGTTTAGTTTATTTTTGAATTGAGGGCGTATCCACTAAGGATGTGAGCTTGGTCAAATTTGATAGATTTAATTTATGAACCATGTCAGTGTGCGATGGACCCACTAAGAAGTGGCTATGTCAGACTTTTCCTATCTTTGATTTACAAATAAAGGGTTAGTCTACTGCCCATGGGGTAGAGCTTGCCAACCTAAGGGGTTGCCTTTCAGTGTGCAATGACTGTGATAGGAAAAAGGTATAGTAGACTTACATCTTCTAAAGTAGGGAACAACTGATGGGGTGACCTATTGGTAGCTCAACAAATTGAACCTGACTTAGGGACGACTACTAAGGGAATGCCACTAGTGACTTATATTAACTCAAGAGTAGTTAGGTGATTCCTATGGGGAGTTTTGCTGACATTGCCTTAAAGATAGGATACTTACTTGGGAAATGGTACCGCAAGGGGTGTCCTCCTAATCCAGAAGTGAATATATATTTTGTTTATATATTTGCGTGGACCTTATTGGTGCGACGGACCACACTGAGAATGGGTTATGTGACATCTTTAGATAAGACCAAGGAAGAATCTGCACATCCATAGGACAGATTCTCCAACCATAAGGGTGGTTACTAGGAAAGGGGAACTGGTCAATTTGATAGTAATCTGGGTAGTGTGTAAATGGGGTCATCAAAGATGTCATCCAAATATAGTGCCCACAGGGGAGGTTCTACTAGGAGCATTATCTTGAGACCTAAAAAGGAAATCCTATAGGTGTACAGTGGCCAACTTAAGGAGAAAAAATAGCAGACTTACATCTGCAATGAGTGAGATATCCTAAGGTGCGAGAACCAACCAACTTAAGGTGTATCTGTCAACATGAGTGGTGTATCCATCAACATAGTGAGAACTAACCAACCTAAGGTGCCCATCAAAGTGCAACGATCAATCTAAAAAAGAAAGCATGTAGGCTTACAACTTCCCAAGCTGAATAAATCATTGAAATAGTCTATCATCGACAGAACATATGTTATGTAATCTAGAGCCACTACTAAGTGGGGAGCCTTGAGGAAGGACTGAATCTAAACTTGAAGTAGTCAAGAGGGAATGAACAGCTAGGGGACTTATCCTAAATGTCAAATATACTCGACCCAGTTAGTGCACGAAGTCTAATCCAAGAACAAAGTGTAGCAGACTCAAGCCCTCTTAAATAAACCTAACATGAGGTAGCTTACTGGCCATGAAGTAAAGCCTACCAAATAAAGAAGGTGCTCATCGGTGTGTAGTGGCCAAATAAGGAAGGAAAGTATAGTAGACTTAGATCCTCCAAAGCAAGAAGAAGACCAGGGTGACACAGGTTGCATCCGACCATACCTAGAAATACCAGTGAGTGCCACTAGGGAAAATATCTCAACTCATAGTAGCCTGAGATAAAAGATATGTGTTTATTTTATATGTTTATGTGTAGTTTGTGTTTGTCTTGTGTTGATGAAGGATAGGACACCATTTGGGTTCTTTACACCTACCATAAACACATCATTGAAGATTCACAAACAAAAATACTTTCAACATGGAAGAGATTGAATTTGAAATGTAATTTTCATTAATGATAATTATTTTCAAACATGATTTATAATATTTATTTAAGTAAAGCCTATTGATTGGAAGCATTTTACGCTCTCCCTTATGATTAATAAGCTGATAAGATCCTCCTTGGTAGGCCTTCTCTATGGCAAAAGGGCATTCCCAAGTGGGTTCAAATGTGCCTCCCATCTTATGATGAGCAATAATCGATCTCCTCATAACTAAAATAAGCACTCCTACTTGAAAGCTCTAGCACGGACCAACTTGTTGTGAGCTTGAATCATTTTAGCTTTGTACAACTCAAGCTTTTAGCATGACCGCAAGCGTCTCTCCTCCAAACCTTTGAGCTCTTCTAACTGCAGCTTGGCATTCTACTCTATTATGATCTTGCTACCCATAACCATGCTTATTGATGGTAGTTGGATTTATAATGGTAGAACAGCTTCAGACTGAGTAGACTGCATTGGAGTTCTATATGTTGTGCGGTAAGCCCACAAGGCTTCAACTAACTTCTCATGCCATTGTTGCTCTTTGTTATCGAGTGTCTTCTTTAGTACTTTGATGAGAGTTTTTTTATGGTTTCTGCTAAGCCATTTCCCTTGGGTAGTTGATGGTAGAATATCTTCAATCGATGTTGTGATTCTAGGCAAAGTTGTTGATCCTGCTCTTGAATGTGTACCATTATTAGATATAATTCATCGAGACACTCCGAACCTATATATGATGTGACCTCTCATGCAGAATCTCCTTCGCCCATTTAGAAAAGTAGTCAGTAGCAGCTAAGATGAACTGATGACCCTTGGAAGAAGGAGAATCAATCAGACCCACTATGTTGGTACACCAACACTCGAATGGCCATGAGGCCAATGTAGGATGTAGAATGTTGGGTCGTTAGTGTAGGACCACACCGTTTATTTAATATTGGTGGCATCGCCTAGCCATATCCATGCAATCTTTGATCATCAATGAACAGTGGTATGCTAGTCTCTTTATCTTGGCTTTCATCTTTGGACAAGCTTGGTTGACTCAACATAATCCTGAGTGTACCTCGGTCACGATCTTACAGGCTTCATGCTTATCTAAATAAGTTAACCACATATGATCAAAAGATCACTAGTATAAGACACCATCCACAAGAGTGTAGAAAAGTGCTCTCTGCTTCATCTAATAGGCTTGGGACTTCTCTTTAGAAAGTTTTCCTTTATTTAGGTAATACGTGAATGGTTGCCTCCAATCTAAATCCTCATCCATCTTTGGAATGGCAACCTCCCCTTTAAGATAGTACTTTTTGATGAGTTCAATATTAATAAGGGATAAAACTTTTCTATATTGGACCTTTATTAATATGGACTCATCCTTTGGACATGCCAACTCCTTTGCAAGCTTGGCTAAAACATACGCTATGACGTTCTCTCCTTAAGGAATCTTATAAATGGAATCCTCTGAAATTTGGGGCAACAACTCTATGGTGTATTTATGGTAGTGATGGAGCTTGGGCTTCATAACCTTATAGGACCCAATGGTTTGGTTGATGACTAGCTGAGAATCCCTGATGATGTTGATGCTTTGGATGCTTAGAGTAACGGCTAACTCCAGACCAGTAATTAGAGCCTCATATTCAGATTCATTGTTGGTTTAAAGATTGGACAGATGATATTAGAATCTCATCACATCACGGTCTGGAGTTTAGAAAACTATTCCTACCCCTGCCTTTCCTAGAAGAATAGATTGTATTTCTGCTCTTCCTTGAGAGGAAGCGCACCATCAAAGTACACCTCCTAGTAGTGAATGCTAACATCCCCTAAATTCATGATTTGTACATCAGATAGATCAGCTCTAAGAAGAGAGTCAACAAGAAGTGGGTGTGCTGCTAAGAAATCTGCTAACGCTTGTCCTTTCACCGCATGGAGGGGCATGAAGGTAATGTCAAACTGTGAGAGGATCATGGACCGTTGTTTCAACATTTCAGATAGCGTCGACCATATCATGAGATACTGTAGTGGATTGATCCTAGAGATTAAGTTCACCTTATGAGGAAGCATGTAGTGGGGTAGCTTTTGGGATGCGAAGATTAAACCTAGGAAATGCTTCTTAATGGGTGGATAATTAGCCTCAGCGGGGATTAGATGATGGTTGAGGTAGTAGAGTGAATTTGCCTTCCCTTCATGATTAACTTCAGCCAATAAAGCATGAAGGGAGTCCTTTAACACAGTAGTATAAAGTATGAGCGGCTTGACCAAAATAGGGGCTGCTAGAACCAGCAATGTCATCAGGTAATGCTTGATGTCTTCAAAGACATGCTCATGCTTGTCATCCTACTTGAACTTGGCATCCTTTTTAACAAGTGCTGAGAATGGCTAATATCTTCCCAATAGGTTGGATATAAAGCTTGTTAGATATGTCAACCGCCCTTAGAATGATCAAAGTTGAGTCAAACTTTAGGGGGTGGCATTTCTAATATCGCCTTGATCATCTCTTGATCGATTTTAATTCTCTGGTGTCAGACAACAAACCCAAGGAATTTCCCTGAAGCTATTCTGAATTCACACTTTAGGGGGTTCATTTTGAGGTTAATTATTTTAACTATTTGAAAACTACTCTCAAGTCAAAGAGATAGTCTTCCTTTTCTCTACTTTTGAGCATCATCATCAACATAGTACTAATTTGATGATGAATGAGTTCATCAAGATTCGAGTCATAGTAGCACCGATTTCTAGGAAGGCATGACTTTATAGTAATAGATTTCGATCGGGGTTCTAAAAGCAGTGTTTCTTTCATCTTCAGGGGCCATCTTTATTTGGTTATATCCAGTAAACCTAAATAAATCTAAACTTAAATAAAATAAAATAAAATAAAACCTAAACTAAAACCTAAATGTAAACCTAAAAATAAACTAAAATAAATTAAAGAAAAACCTAAACTAAATTAAAAAATAAAATAAACTTAAGAATAAAAAACTAAATAAAATAAAAACTAAACATAAAATAAAAATCTAGTAAACCTAAAAAAAAATCAAAACTAAATAAAAACCTAAACCTAAAAAATAAAGCAAAAAATAAATAAAAAGTAAAACCCAAACTGATAAACCAAAAAGAAAAACTAAACCCAAAATAAAACAAACCTAAACCTAAACTAAACTAAAATAAATAAAACCTAAACCTAAACCTAAAATAAACTAAACCTAAACCCAAAACTAAATAAAATAAAATAAACTAAAAATAAACTTAACTAAACTAAAAAATAAAACATAAACATAAAACTAAAATAAAAACCTAAAACCTCAATGCTAAACCCTACCTAAAAATCTAAAAAAAAATATAAACTAAATAAACTAAAAAAAAAAAAAAAAAAAAACTTAAGCAAAATAAATGAAAGCTAAATGAAAATAAAATAAAATAAACCTAAAATAAAATAAAATAAAACTAATTAAAACCTAAACCTAAAATATAAACCTAAAATTAAAAAAAAAATAAATATAAAGAAAACCAAACCTAAACTAAAACCTAAATCTATAATAAACAAAATAAAATAAACATAAACCTAAACCAAAATTAACTAAACTAAAATAAATAAATCCTAAACCTAAACCTAAAATAAACTAAACTTAAACCCTAAACTAAATAAAAGAAACAAAAAATAGACCTAAACCTAAACTAAAAAATAAAAATTAAAAATAAACTTAAAATAAAAACATAAAACCTAAACCTACAAAAATAAAATAAAAACCTAACCTAAACCTAAAAATAAAAAATAAAACCTAAACCTAAAAAATAAAATGTAAATAAAACTAAATTAGAAAATAAACATAAACCTAAACCTAAACCTAAAAAATAGAGTGAAATAAATAAAGATAAAATAAACTAAATAAAAATAAAAAATAAACTTAAATAAAAATAAAAAATAATATAAAGTAAAATAAATAAAACATAAGCTAAATTAACTTTAAAAAAAACTAAACCTACATGTTTACCTAATTTAAAAAAAAAACCCTAAACCTTAACTAAACCTAAATCAAACCCTAAATATTTAATTACTAAACTAAGTTTAATCATGAACCTAAACTCATAACCTAAACTAAACCTAAACCTTAAACTATACTAATCAATCTAAACCTAAAACCATAAACCCTAACTAACCCTAACCTTAAGCCTAAAACTAAACCCTAAACTAAACCCCTAACCAAACCCTAAACCCACTTAAACCACTAACCTAATCTATAAAACCCTAAACTAAAATCTAAACTTTAAACTAAACTTACTCTAAATCAACCTAAACCTGAACTAAACCTAAACTTAAACTAAACACTAAAACCTAAACCTAAACTCTAATTTAAACCCTAAACCCTAAACCTAAACCCTAAACCCTAAATCTGACCTTAACACTAAACCTACACCTAAACCTAAACTAAAACCCTAAACTAAACCCTAAACCCTAAACTAACTTAAAACCATAAACCCTAAACCTAAAGTTTAAACTAAAACCTAAATCTAACCTTAAACCAACCCTAAACCTCTAAAACCCTTAAACACTAAAAGATAAACCTAAAGAAACACTAACCTTAAACCTAAACCTAAAACTACATAACACTAAACCCTAAACCCTAAACCTAAAAAAAAAAACCTAAACCTAAAACTTAAACCCCAACCTAAACTCTAAAAATCTAAAACCTAAGAAACCTAAAATAAAATAACTAAATAAACCTAAACCTAAATAATATAAAAAAATAAAATAAAAACCTAAACTTAAACCTAAACCTAAACCTAAAAATATAATAAAATAAAAAATAAAAAACTAAAATAAAATTAATAGAATCCAAAACTAAACTAAAAATAAAATAAACCTAAGAATAAAAAACCTATATAAAATAAAAACTAAACTTAAAATAAAAATAAAATAAGACTAAAATTAAATAAAATAAAATAAAACAAAAACCTAAACCTAAAATATAAACATAAAAATAAATAAAAAATAATAACCCAAACTCTAAACTAAAAATAAAAACTAAAGCTAAAATAAAAGTAAAATAAATAAAATAAAATAAACCTAACCTAAACTAAAATAAATAAAACCTAAACCTAAACCTAAAATAAACTAAACCTCAACCCTAAACTAAATAAAATAAAATAAACTAAAAATAAACCTTAACCTAAACTAAAAAATCTAACCTAAAATAAAAACATAAAACCTGAACCCTAAACGCTAAACCCTGAAAAGCTAAAAACCTTAACCTAAATGAAGTAAAACTAAAAAATAAAATTAATAAAAAAAAACTTAAATAAAAATAATATGAAAAAATAAATAAAATAAAAACATAAACTAAAACCTAAACCTAAAAAATTAAAAAAAATAAAAATAAAAACTAAATTAAAATAAAATAAATAAAACCTAAACTAAACTAAAAATAAATAAATAAAAGTAAATAAAATAAAAACCGAACCTAAAATAAAAATAAAATAAACATAAAATAAAACTAAATAAAAACTAAATGAAAACTTAAACTTAAAAATAAAACCTAAAAATAAATAAAAAATAAAACCTAAACCCTAAACTTAAAAAAAAGACCTAAACCTTAAATAAAAATAAAATAAACCTAAACCTAAACTAAGATAAACTAAGCTAAAATTGATAAAACCTAAACCTAAACCTAATCCTAAACTAAATAAAATAAAATAAACTAAAAGTAAACCTAAACAGAAAACTAAGAAAGAATACCTAAAAATAAACCTCAAATAAAAACCTAAAACCTAAACGTAAAAAAGATAAATTAAAACCTAAACCTAAACCTAAAAGTAAAAAATAAAACCTAAAACCAAAAAATAAAATATAAATATAAATAAACTAAAAAATAAACATAAACCTAAACCTAAACCTAAAAAATAAACTAAAATAAATAAACCTAAAATAAATAAACTAAGCTAAAAAAATAAAAATAAACCTAAATAAAAATGAAAAATAAAATAAACTAAAGTAAATATAAAATAAACTAAATTAACTAAATAAACCTAAACATACGAGTTTACTTAATTTAAAAAAAATGAAAAAAGAAAAAAATAAATTAAAAAAAATCCTAAAGCTTAAACCCTAAACTTACAATGCTAAACCCTAAACTCATAACCCTCCTCCCCCAAGTGCTCTCTCATTCTATGGCAATTTTAAAATTCCTCTTGGCGGCGCACCCTTGATTGGGGATTTTTGTGTCTTTGGCTTAGATTTTGACTGATTTTAAAGGCTTGAATGACATCTAGTCGTTTGTATGATGTTTTGTCATTGACCATGGCTGTGATGAGTTCTATTCCTTGGGTTCCACCTCAAAATATAGATGTTTCGACTAGGACATTTGACATTTTGGGGACTGGTGGCCCTAATGTTGCATCTTCTACTAAATATTTTAAGGAAGCGCTCTTTGGTAAGATTTCTCCCTCTGTTGATTCGGTTAATCTAATTTTGATGTCTTTTAGAGGTTTGATAGCCATAATGTGCTTTGATGTGGATGTTGAAATGTTGGAAAAACCCTTTCAATTTTCTCTTATTGATAAATTTTCTTTGTGTCATATGAATTTGGATAAGATCCGCTCTTTTTTCCATAATCTCAAGCTAACAGGTGCCTTCTCAATTGGTCTTATTGACCCTCAGCATATCCTGATTCAACTTTCTAATGATCTGGATTATTCATGTGTTTTTTCACATCATTCTTAGTTCATATTTAATTGTCAAATGTGTTTGCTGAAGTGGTCACACCTTTTTGACATTAAGAAGGAATCTGCTATTATCCCTATGTGGTTATCTCTTCCTAATATGCGCATTCATTTTGTTTCGCATCATATGCTTTTTGCTATCAAAGATTTATTTTGTTGGCCTTTGTAACTTAACCAAGCGAACACTGAACGATCTCACCTTTTTGTGGCTCACATCCTAGTGGAATTAGACATAACTAAAAAATGCCCTAAGGAAGTTTGGATTGGCTCTAAAAAAATATGGGTATTCACAAAAGGTTGAATTGGAGAACCTTCAAATTTTTTGTTCCCACTATAAAATACATGGTCATGACAATTCAGAATGTTTTATTCTCCATCCCCACTTAAAAAAAAAAAGAATTCCTCCTAAGGAAAATCTTGTCTCTACCCATAAGCCAATTCTTACTTATGTTCAAAAATTGGCCTCATTTCCTAAGGATGGTATGAAGGCTGTTATTGAGGTTGATTCCTTGGATATTGGGGTTAATCTATTGAACATGTTTGACTTCTAATGTTGGTAGGGATTAGGAATATTCAAAATGGGAAGATGATTTATCTTTATTCCTTCTTTGAATTTGAATATTTCTAATGTGGAGAATAATAAATTCTATAAGTTATTAGAAGATGATTCTATCTCTTTAATTCTATTCTTCCTATATGCCGCTTTGGTGAAATGAAGCTTTTAATGAGGATTTAAATGATGTAGCATCTTTGAAAACATTTTGATCTAGATTTTACTACATGTGCTTTAAATTGTTCTAAATCATCACCATCTCTCACTTCTAATCTTGATATTCATGTTAATCCTACTTTTCAACTAAATATGGATTTGGAAGAAGGTGAACTTCACTCCAAACACTTGGAGATTTCTCCTAAATCTCTGACAATTAAATCTTACTCGGATGATAACTCTAGGGGAAAAGAAAATGGCTTCCAAACTTATCATGCTAAAAAGAAAAAAAATGTTAAACATTTCCCTCCCAAATTGTCCAAAAACACTAGATCTATTGCGACCTCTTACTCCTCTCTTAATAACCTTTGCTTAACCCCTCTTTTTTAATTTTCCTTATGTTTAATTTTCTTGTTCAGAATGTTAAAGGGATCAATACCCTCTATATTCATAATCATAATAGAAATCTTTGTCGCATTCATAATATTTCTCTTCTTATTGTTCTGGAGTTTCTTATTCATGCTAATAAAATTAACCAAGTTCCTAGAATGATCAGTTTCAATAAATTTTTCTCTAATGTTAGTAATAAGATTTGGTGTTTTTGGAATAATTTTGTTGAGGTCTAAATTCTTGATTACTTTCATCAAGTTGTTAATGCTCAAATCTCTTATGGTGATTATTGTGTTTTGGGATCTATTGTTTATGCATGTTGTTATAGATCTAGTAGAAATCTTCTTTAGGATAATTTAAGGAATTTTGCTACCTCTGTCAACAAACCTTGGTTTGTTGGTGGTGATTTCAACACAATTTTAATTCTCTTCTAAACGAAGTGGTGGCTGCTCTTCTAATATTTATTCCATGGAAGATTTCTACAATATGATCCTTGATTATAATTTAATGGATATTGGCTTTAAGGGCTCTAATTATACTTGGAAAAACTCTAGACTTTGGCAAAGGTTGGACAAAATTCTTTTTAATAGTCATTGGATTACTCAATGAACAATTACTTTTCTTGACCATTTAAGCAGAACATTGTCAGATCATGCTTCTCTTCTAGTTTCTACTAAAGATAATTCTAAAATACTAAAAAACCTCTCTCCTTTTAGATTTCAAAACATGTGGATTCAACATATTGATTTTTTAATGTTGTGGATAATAATTGGAATGCTCCTTTATATCTTGATAATTTGATTATGGGGATGACTAGACTTTGGTTTAATCTTAAAAGACTTAAACAAAATTTGGGCTGGTAGAACAAGCATTGTTTTAAAACCTTTTAGCTAATATTAAAGATATGGAAAAATTGGTTGGTGATCTTTAAGTCTCTTTTATGTCAAATCCTTCTAAGATTATAGACTTGACTAAGGTGAAAGATAAACTTGTTAACTTCCAAAATATGGAAGAGACTTATTGGCGCCAAAAAGTTGCTAGTAAACATATTAGGGATGGTGATATGAATACTAAGTATTTCCATGCTTTGGTTAATAAAAATAGAGCTTTAAAGAATACTCAAAAAATTTAAAATGATAATGGAGATTGGATTATGTAGAATAATGATATTAAGAAATCAATTATTAATTACTTTAGAAATATGTTTAATTAGAATTGCTCTTAAGAAGTTATTTCTCAATCGCACTTGATTCCTTCTATTATTACTAATGTTGATAATGATTTGCTTAACATTGTGCCTAATGAAGATGAAATTTTCAAATTTCTGAATATCATGAACATAGATTATGTTGCTGGTCCGGAGGGTTTCACTACTCAATTTTTCCAAAAATGTTGGTTTAGAATTAAAAATGATTTGATTGAGGTTGTCATTGAATTTTTTTAATGGTAATCCTTTCCCTATATATTTTTCTAGTACATCTATTATTCTCAAACCTAAAAAAGATAATCCAGAGTATTGGAGTGATTTTATACCTATTAGTCTTTGCACCTTCTTCAATAAGCTAATTTCCAATATTCTTACCAACAAACTTAGTCCTTTACATAATAGAATTATCTCTCTCAACCAAATTGGTTTTGTTAGAGGTAGATCCATTTCAAATAATATTTTACTTGCCCAAGAATTAATTCATGATCTCGATGCCGAGACTAGAGGTGGCAACATTCTTTTCAAATTAGATATTACCAAAGCCTTTTATAATATCTCTTAGGATTTCCTTTTCCATATTCTGAATTTATTTGGGTTTTCTGCTAAATTTATTTTTTCTATTGAAAATTATATTTATAATGCCTGGTTTTTGATTTTGCTTAATGGAAGCCTTAGGTTTCTTTCCCTCTTCCCATGGCTTATGATAAGGGGATCCTTTATCTCTTGCTTTATTTATTATTATTGTTGAGTACTAATCTAGGAGCATCAATGATTTTTTTCTTAAACAATCCTGGTATGTACTACAGAACTCTTGGTGGTCTTCTTGCTTTACATTTAAGTTTTGCAGATGATTTCATTATTTTTTGCAATGCTTCTATTCATCACATCAAGCTTCTCAAGTCTTTTTTAAATAAATTTGGTAGAAAAAGTGGCCTTTCTATCAATGATAACAAAAGATGTTTATCACTTCCTTTAGTATCTCCAATAATAAAATCAATCAAATCCTGCATATCACTAATTTTAAACATCAACACTTACCTCTTAAGTACTAGGGTGCTCCGCTCTTTAAAGGCCCAAAATGTTCTTGTCTCTTTGATGAGTTTATTCAAAAAATTTCATATAAAATTTCTCTTTGGGAATTCCATTTACTTTCTTTTGGTGGTAGGCTCACTATTCTTAAAAATACCCTCAACTCAATGCCTCTTTATTTGATTCAAACTATTATCCCCACTAATGCTACACTTATCAGAATTGATCATCTGCTTAACAAATTTTTTTAGGGCTCCAATAATTCTACCAAAAGAATGCATTGGACATCTTAGCACAAATGTTCTGATCCTTTGGGAGGAGGTTGTCTTGGTTGTAAGCCTATTCATGAAGCTATCACTACCTTCTCTCATAGCTCTGGTGGAATTTTAGAAGTAATGATAGCCTTTAAGATAATTATATGATGGAAAAATATTTTCAAGGTAAACACCCCATTAACTATGCTTATAAAGTTGATGACTCTCCAGTTTGGAAAAGGCTTTGCTCCATTAAATGGGTTACCAAATCATTAATATCTTCAGGTATTCAGTCTGTTTCTTTCATCTTTTGGCAAGACAATTGGATTATCAATGACTCTATTGACACCGTTTTATATGCCCACTCCATTATTGCTATCAAAGTTAATTTTTTGGCTTAATAACAATTGGAATGAAAGCAAACTTGAGAATTATATTCAAATTTCTCTTTTTGACAACTTTAGAAATATCCCCATTTCTTTTAACAAACCTGAAAAAATTCTTTTTAAGCTTTCCTATAATGGTGACATTGTTCTTAAAGTTGTTTGGAATTTAATTAGAGATAATCGAAACCCCTCTAATGTTTTTTATTAAACTTTGGACAATATCATTCCCATTTCCTATTCAATTTTAGCTTGGAGTATTTTGAATTACTTTATTCTTGTGGACTCTTTGCCTTAGACTAAAGGGTTTTACTTGACTTCAAAGTGCTATTGTTGCTTTCATATTGGAAATGTAAATCATGTTTTTAGCAATGGTGCTATTGCTTCTAAATTATTATTTTGGTATGATGATTTATTTAATACCAACTATTTTCAGTCTCTTTCTTTATATCAACTTCTTGAAGTCTATTTCAAATATATTATGAAAGGTCATATCAAAGTTTTAATTGCTATTACCCTCATCTAGTTCATCTAGATGGATAGAAATAATGCTAAATATCATGGTATTCTAGTGAACCATAAAAGGATCCTGGCTATAACCAAAGAAAAAATTTATGCTCTTTTTAATGATAATCTTATTAGTAATATTGATTTTAGAGGTTATAAATTTGTAGCTAAAAAATTGGGTATCATTCTGCCTATGTTTGACTCTTATAAAAGTGCTAGGATTATCCATTGGATCGAACCTAAAGACAATTTGACTAAAGTGGATACTGATGGTTCTGTTGCTTCCAATAAATATGGTTATGGTGGTATCCTTAAGGATTATAAAGGTACTGTCATTTGTGTTATTGCCTATCCTCTCAAAGCCTGATCTACTTTTTTTTGCTGAGCTTATGGCTGTTAATAAAGCTATTGAAATTTATTTGAATAGAGGTTTCCTCAACATCTGGATTGAAGTTGATGCTCTCTTTCTTCTTGACATGATTAATTCTAACAAAAATGGGAATTCTGAATTATTTTATCTTCTTAATCATACTAAAAATCTTCTTTCTCAAGTTTGTTTTAAAATTTCCCACATCCTTCATGAAGGTAATGCTTGTACTGATTACTTGGCTAACTTTAGTGCCAACATAACTAATTTTATTTTATTTGACAACCAAACTTTGCCTAAACTATTAAGAGGTTTGGTTAATCTGGATAATACTAGATGGCCTTATCTCTGATTATAAATTCTTGGTTTGGTTTTTGCTGTTGGTTTTTTAAGATCTATCACTTTTGGTTGCTCATTGTTAAACCCTCTTTGGGTTGTGGTTATCTACTTATTTTCTCTCTTTGACTTGAGCTAGGTTATGTTTTTGATCTCTTACTTTTGGATTGGCCTGGCTTTTTCTACCTAGTTGTTCTTGTAAGTGCAGCTTGGGTTGTTTTTGTTTTTTCAGCTTGGTGGCATCTATTTATCTGGCTGGGTGTTTACCATAATTTTCCTTTAGCTATTTTTCATATCCTCATTTTGGGTTGTGGCTATGGCTGTTGTAGGTTTTTCTTTCTGTATGAATTTTGCCTCTTTTCTAGGCTACTTCCTAACATACCTGAGTTTGATCTACTATTGTGCTATTTGACAGGGTGGCTTTCTTGGCTGGCTGGGTTGGTTGGCTATTTTTGCTAATTTTTCCTTTTCTATTGGTGACTGATCTGGGGGGCTGTAGGTGGTTTATCTTTGGATTGATTTTGGCATGGGGGAGGTTGTTGGTTGGCTATTATTTTCTCTATTTTGTTGACTAGGGGCTTGGTGGTTGGTTTTGCTGGTTTTGGTTTGTTTCTTTTTGTTATGGTTTTGACCTCCTCCTGGATTGGCCTTCCTCTTTTTGGCTGCAGCAGATTTGGGTTTGGGTATTGTTCTGGATTGGCTGGTTGAAGGCTATTTTGTGGCTGTTAGTTGGCCTCGGGTGATGGTGGCTTGGTTGGGTGCCTTTATTATTGTTGTTCATGTTGCTTGGCTTGTAGTATGTCTTACTATGCTTTTTACCATTTTTGTCTTTGGCTGGCTGTTCTACTTACCTGGATCAAATTTTCTTTAGCCTTGGTTGGGTTTGGTGGTTGTTGTTTTCTTCCAGCCTTTACCTGGCTATCTTGGGTGATTTTGGCTTGATGACCATTGTTGGTATTTACACTGACTTGGGTCCTCTACTACTGTGGTGGTTGGGTAGGAGGATATATTAGCTGGCTAGTTTTGTTGGTTGTATTGGCTAACTAGGTTATTTAGAGGGGAAGCTATTTTGGCCAGTTTTTCTTACTCCTTTGGTGATTGTTCAACGAATCTGCTAGTGTTCTTTCTGTGACCTATATTTCACATTTCCTCCTGCTTTGTTTTTCCTCTCTTGGCTTCAGCTGACCCCCTTTTTCTTGTTTAAGTGGCACTTCGCCACTTAGATGATGGGTGTTTTTACTAACTCTTTTTTTTGCTTTGTTGGTGGAGGATATGAGCACTTTTGTTTTTCCTTTTTGCTCTTGTTTATCTTTGGTTTGTGTTGTTACCCCCTATCATGATGCTTGCTCCTTTTGATTTTATTATTCCTTTTTGGTGATGGCTATGGTGGTGCTCTTACTATATTGCTATTATCCCTGATAGTTGGTTGATTATCTGCCTTATTGGGCTTGGTTGTTCTAGTGGCTTGGTGGTTGGCTATTATTTTTTGTTGTTTGGAGGCTTTTACAGCCTTACAGGATGACCGGCTTTGGAAGATGGGCTACATGAGGTATGTTATCTATGATGGCTTTGTAACCCTTCTGCTGAGGTTTTGGTGCTTACATATAGTGTTGCTCAATGAGATGATTGTAATTAAGCCTAATCCTTTTCTTAACTATACTCCTTTTATTTGCTCTTACTTTTTATGGTTGCTTAATTATACTCATCCTTTCAAACATATCTTGTGGAGTTCTTTTACATGTTGGGAGAGTCTTGCAGGTGGATCTTGTTGGTATCAGACGTACCAAATGAAGTTTATCGCTGCTCACATGGATTTTCTGCTGTTGATTTTTTGGTTTCTCATTTGCTATCTTTCCTTCATTATTATAATAGTTAGGGGTTTATCTCTTTAGGATTTATTGTAGCTCTTTGAGCATTAGCTTAGAGATTTACCCCCTCTAAGGACTTCATACTTTTCCTTGTGACAATAAAATTTCCTTAAAAAAAACCCTAAACCCTAAACCCTAAACCCTAAACCCTTAAACCCTAAACCGAAACTTTATAGCCTAAATCCTAAACCCTAAACCCTAAATAATAAAACTCTAAACCCTACCATAATCCTAAATCTAAACCCTACCAAACCTACCTACAAACCTATAAACCCTAAACCTAACTAAAACCTAAACCTAATCTAAACTAAATAAAACCTAAAAAATAAAATAAATAAATACTTAAACTTACATAAAATAAAATATAAAATAAAATCTAAACTAAACCTAAACCTAAACCTAAACATAAATAAAATAAAAATAAAATAAAACTAAACTAAAATAAAATAAATAAAAGCCTAAATTAAACTAAAGTAAAATAAACCTAAAATAAAAGCCTAAATAAAATAAAACTAAAATGTAAACTAAAAATAAAATAAACCTAAAATAAAATAAAATAAAAAAACTAAAAACCTAAACCTAAAAATAAATAAAAATTAACAAAATAAACCTAAACCCTACAAAATAAATATCTAAAATAAACAAAATAAACCTAAACCTAAACCTAAAATAAAATAAACTAAACCAAATTAAATAAAACCTAACATTTAACCCTAAACTAAACAAAATAAAATAAACTAAAGACTTAAACCAAAACTAAAAATAAACCTAATTAAAAAAAAATAAAAAATAAAACCTAAAATAAAAAAAATAAAATAAAATTGAAATCAAACCTAAAATGAAAATAAAACCTAAACCTAAAAAAATAAATAATAACTAAATAAAATAAACATAAAATAAACCTAAAATAAATAAAATAAAATGTAAACCAAAATAAATAAACTAAAATAAACTAAAATAAAATAAAATAAACCTAAATTAAATAAAAAAATAAAATAAACTAAAATAAATAAAAATTAATTATATAAACTAAATAAAACTAAACCTAGTTTAATTAATTTAAAAAACCCAAAACCATAAACAAACCCAATCCTAACCCTAAAAAATAGTGACCTTAAACCCTAAATCCTAAATAATCCTAAACCATAAACTAAACCAACCCTATCACTAAACTAAAACCAAACCCCAACCCTCCAAAACCTAAACTCAAAATCTAAACCACAAAGCCTAAAAACCTAAAGAATCCTAAACCCTCACTAACCCTAAACCTCATACTAAATTCCAAAGCCTAAACACTAAACCTAAACCCTAAAACTATACCTTAAACCTAAAACTAAACTAAATAGTAACCTAAAGCATAAAAAAACCACAAACACTAAACCTTAAACCTTAAACCCTAAACCTTAAACCCTAACCCTAAACCCTAAGCCCTATACCTAAACCTAATGTAACTAAATAAATTAAAAAATAAACCTAAATCATAAAATCTAATAAAGCTAAACTCTAAGAATCGACAGAACCTTGACGTAAGGAACATCATCGTTAACTAGATCTGGTGGTGGAGGCACAGGTGCTGGTGGCGGTCATTATAGTGGTGGTGGGGGATTTAGAGGTGATGGTGGATATGGAGGTGGTGGTCATAGTAGTGGTGGTTATGGAGGTAGGAGGAGCGATGGAAGTTATGACCGTGGTGGTTACAGAGGGGGAGATTGGGGATATGATGGTGGATCCCTCTACTCGAGAGGCTGAGGTGGTTCTGATGGGAACTAGAGAAACTAAATAATGGCCGAGGTGGTTCTGATAGGAACTAGAGAAACTAAAGAATGGCCGAGGCAGCTATGTAGGAATTTTGATTTGCTCGATGCATGCTCATTTTTTGTCTATGTCGTCGCTTGTGTCTTTGAAAACTTGGTGTGTTGTTTGGTTGATGAAATCAAAAACAAGTGTTGAATTTGAATTTACTCTTTGTTAAAAAAAACTAAAAACTCTATCCCTATAAACACAACCCCAGGACCTAAAACCTAAACACTAAACCTAAATCCTAAACCCTAAAACCACACTAAAACCCTAAACCCAAACCCTAAAACCTAAACCTAAAAAACCCTAAACCCCAAACCTATACCTAAACCCCAAACCCCAAACTATAAACCCTAAACCCTAAACCTTCAACTCAACCTAAACCCTAAACCCTCAACTAAAGCAAAACCTTAAATCCTAAAAGCTAAAAAACTAAACCTAAACTAGATAAAACTTAAAAATAAAATAAAAAAAAATAAAAATAAAATAAGATAATAATATAAAATAAAAACCTAAACTAAAACCTAAACTTAAACCTAAATCTAAATCAAAAACTAAAAAGAAAATAAAATAAAAAATAAAAACCAAACTAAAATAAAATAAATAAAATCCTAAACTAAACTAAAAGAAAAACCTAAATAAAATAAAAATAAAATAAACCTAAATAAAATAAAATAAAACTAAATAAAAACGAACTAAAAAATAGACCTAAAAAATGAAACCTAAACATAAATGAAAATAAAACCTAAACCCTAAATTAAAAAAAAAAAACCTAAAATAAAAAATTAAATAAGTTATTTCTAACTTTTATTAATACCTAAAATGATAACCTAGACTTTTGGAGTGATTTTAGACCTATTAGTATTTGCACCTTTTTTAATAATCTGATTTCCAAAATCCTTACAAATAGACTTAGTCCTTTACTCAATAAATTATCTCTCTAAACCAAACTGGTTTTCTTAGAGGTAGATCTATTTCTTTTACATGTTGGGAGAGTCTTGTAGGTGGATCTTGTTGGTATCGACTAAATGAAGTTTATGCTACATGGATTTTTTAGTTGATTTTTTGGTTTCTCATTTGCTATCTTTCCTTCATTATTATAATAGTTAGGGTTTGTCTCTTTGGTTTATTGGCTCTTTGAGCATTAGCTTAGAGATTTACTAAGGACTTCAAACTTTCTTGTGACAATAAAATTTCCTTAAAAAAACCCTAAACCTAAACCTAAACCTAAACCCTAAACCTAAACCCAACTTTATGCCCTAAATCCTAAACCCTAAACCCTAAAACAATAACTCTAAACCCTGACCTAAATCCCTAGAAGCCCAAACCCTAAACCCTAAAACCTACAACCCTAAACCCTAAACCCTAAACCTCACCCAAACACAAAACAAAACCTAATCCTAAACTAAATAAAACCTAAAAATAAAATAAATAAATAAAACTTAAACTTACATAAATAAAATAAAATAAAATAAAAATCTAAACTAAAACCTAAACCTAAACCTAAACCTAAACATAAAAATAAAATAAAATAAAAAATAAAAATTAAACTAAAATAAAATAAATAAAAGCCTAAATTAAACTAAAAAGTAAAATAAACCTAAAAATAAAAAGCCTAAATAAAATAAAAACTAAATGTAAACTAAAAATAAAATAAACCTAAAATAAAATAAAATAAAAACTAACTAAAAACCTAAACCTAAAAAATAAACCTAAAAATTAATAAAAAATTAAACCTAAACTCTAAACTAAAAATAAATCTAAATCTAAAATAAACAAAATAAACCTAAACCTAAACCTAAAATAAAATAAACTAAACCAAAATAAATAAAACCTAAACATTTAACCTAAACTAAACTAAACAAAATAAAATAAACTAAAAAGAAACTTAAACCAAAACTAAAAACTAAAACCTAATTATAAACCTAAAATAAAAACATAAAACCTAAACATAAAAAAATAAAATAAAAATTGAAATCGAAACCTAAAAATGAAAAATTAAACCTAAACCTAAAAAATAAAATGAAAATAAAACTAAACTAAAAAAATAAACATAAACCTAAACCTAAACCTAAAAAATAAACTAAAATAAAAAAATGTAAACCAAAATAAATAAACCTAAAATAAATAAACTAAATTAAATAAAAATAAAAAATAAACCTAAATTAAAATAAAAATAAAATAAACTAAAATAAATAAAAAAATTAATTATATAAACTAAATAAAACTAAACCTACCAATTTAATTAATTTAAAAAAACCCTAAACCATAAACCCTAAACCCTAAATCCTACAACCCAAAAGTACCTAAACCTAAACCTAAACTAATCCTAAAACCTAACTACCCTAAACCATGAAACTAAACCCTAAACTAACCTAAACCCAACTAAAATGCTAAACCCTAAAGCCTAAACCCTACCAACTACCTAAACTCTAACCCTAAACCCTCAATCCACTAAATTCATAAACCTAAACTAAACCTACCCACCCAAACTATGCTTAAACCCTAAAACCCTAAACCCTAAATCATAACCCAAGCATAAACCTAAACCTAAACCTAAACCCAAAACCTAAACCTAAACCTACCACAACCCAAACCCTACCTAAATGTGTAAAAATAAATTTAAAATAAACCTAAATCATAAAATCTAATAAGGCTAAACTTAAGAATGAGGAACCCGTGAACATCATGGCAACCTGATCTGTGGTGGAGGCAGTCTGGTGGCGGTCATTATAGTGGTGGTGGGGGATCTAGAGGTGATGGTGGATATGGAGGTGGTGGTCATATTAGTGGTGGTTATGGAGGTAGGAGGAGCGATGGAAGTTATGACCGTGGTGGTTACGAAGGGAGAGATTGGGGATATGATGGTGGATCCCTGAGGCGAGGTGGTTTGGGAACTAGAGAAACTAAGAATGGCCAAGGTGGTTGATGGGGAGAAACTAAAGAATGGTAGAGCGTTATCTAGGAATTTTGATTTGCTCGATGCATGCTCATTTTGTCTATGTTAAACATGTCTTTGAAAACTTGGTGTGTCGTTTGGTTGATGAAATCAAAAATAAGGGTTGAATTTGAATTTGCTCTTTGTTAAAAAAAACTAAAAACTCTAATCCCTAAACTAAAACCTGAACCCCAGACCTAAAACCTAAACACTAAAAAATCCTAAACTACACCTAAACCCCAAAAAAACCTAAACTCCAAAACCTAAACCCAACCCAAACCCCCTATAAACCCTAAACCCTAAACCTTCAACTCAACCTAAACCCTAAACCCTCAATTAAACCAAAACCTTAAATCCTAAAAGCTAAAAAAGTAAACCTAAACTAGATAAAACTTAAAAATAAAGTAAAAAAAAAAACAAAAATAAAATAAGATAATAATATAAAATAAAAACCTAAAATAAATCATAAACTTAAACCTAAATCTAAACCAAAAACTAAAAAGAAAATAAAATAAAAAATAAAAACTAAACTAAAATAAAATAAATAAAATCCTAAACTAAACTAAAAAAAAGAAAAAACCTAAATAAAATAAAAATAAAATAAACCTAAAATAAAATAAAATAAAAACTAAATAAAAACTTGAACCTAAAAAATAGACCTAAAAATGAAACCTAAACATAAATGAAAATGAAACCTAAACCCTAAATTAAAAAAAAAACCTAAACCTAAAATAAAAATTAAATAAGTTATTTTTCTAGTACTTCTATTATTCTGATACCTAAAAATGATAACCTAGACTTCTGGAGTGATTTTAGACCTATTAGTATTTGCACCTTTTTTAATAATCTGATTTCCAAAATCCTTACAAATAGACTTAGTCCTTTACTCAATAGAATTATCTCTCTAAACCAAACTGGTTTTCTTAGAGGTAGATCTATTTCTGATAATATTTTACTTGCCCAAGAATTAATTCATGATCTTGATGCCAAGACTAGAGGGGGCAACATTCTTTTCAAATTAGATATTACCAAAGCCTTTAATAACATCTCTTGGGATTTCTTTTTTCATATTCTAAATTTATTTTGGGTTTCTAGTAACTTAACTCTTCTTATTGAAAATTGTATTAATAATGCCTGGTTTTTTATTTTTCTTAAAGGAGAAGCCTTAGGTTTCTTTCCTTCTTCCCATGGCTTAAGACAAGGGGATCTCTTATCTCCAACTTTATTTATTATTACTATTGAGTACTTTTCTAGGAGCATCAATGACTTATTCTTAAAACATTCTGGTATGTACTATAGAACTATTGGTGGTCTCCCTATTTCCCATTTAAGTTTTGCCAATGATTTCATTATTTTCTGCAATGCTCATCAAATTAAGCATCTTAAGAATTTTTTAAATAAATTTGGTAGAGAAAGTGGCCTTTTGTTCAATGATAACAAAAGCTATTTTATTATATCCTCTAGTATCTCCAATAATAAAATCAATCAAATCCTTCATATCACAAATTTTAAGCATCAACACATACCTCTTAAGTACTTGGGTGATCTACTCTTTAAAGGCCTGAAATGTCCCCACCTTTTTCATGAGTTAATTCAAAAAATTACAAATAAGATATCTGTTTGGAATTCCATTTACTATCCTTTGGCGGTAGGCTTACTATCCTTAAAAGCACTTTCAACTCTATGCCTCTTTATTTGATTCAAACTATTATTCCCACTAATGCTACTCTTATTAGAATTGATCATTTGCTTAACAAATTTTTTTGGGGCTCTAATAATTATATCAAAAGAATGCATTGGACATCTTGGCATAAATGTTGTGGTCCTTTGGGTGATGGTGCTCTTGGTTACAAACCTATTCGTGAAGCTATCATTGCTTTCTCTCATGAACACTGGTGGAATTTTAGAAAGAATGATAGCCTTTGGGCTAATTTTATGATGAAACAATATTGTCAAGGAAAACACCCTCTTAACTATGCTTATAAAGTTGGTTACTCTCCAATTTGGAAAAGGATTTGTTACATTAAATGGGTTGCTTGATCATTAATACCTTGGGGTATCCAGTTGGGATCTTTCTTCTTTTGGCAAGACAATTTGATTGGTAATGGTTTGATTGACACCCAATAATGTACCCACTATACTACTACTATCAAAGTTAATTCTTTTTGGCTCAATAACAATCGAAATTAAAACTAACTTGAGAACTATAGCTGTATTTCTCTTTTTAACAACTTTAGAAATATTCCCATTATTTCTAGCAAACCTGATCAAATTCTTTTTAAACTTTCTCATAATGGTGATTTTGTTCTTAAAGAGGTTAAGAACTTTATTAGAGATAAACAACACGCTTGTAATGTTTTTATTAAAATTTGGAACAATATCATTCCCATTTCTTATTCAATTTTTGCTTGGAGGATTTTTAATAACTATATTCCTTTGGACTCTTTGCTTTCACTAAAGGGTTTTATTTACCTTCAAAGTGATATTGTTGCTTTCATATTGAAAATGTAAATCATGTCTTTGTAAATGGTGATATTGCTTCAAAATTATGGTTTTGGTATGATGATTTATTTAATTCAAACTATTTTCATGGTTCCCTTTCCTTATATCAACTTCTTGAAGCCTATTTCAGAAATAATGTGAAAGGTCATATAAAAGTTCTAATTTCTATTACCCTTATCTGGTTCATTTGGATGGATAGAAATGTTGCTAAATATCATGTTATTCCTATGAAAAATAAAAAGATCCAGGCTAGAACTAAAAAAAAATTCATGCTCTTTTTAATGCCAATCTTATTAGTAACATTCATTTTAGAGGTTACAAATTTGAGGCAAAAAAATTGGATATCATTCTGCTTGATCTTGACTCTCAAAAAGGTGCTTGAATTATCTATTGGATCAAACCTAATGATAATGTGATTAAAGTTAATACTGATAGTTCTGTTGCTTCCAATAAATATGGTTGTTGTGGCATCCTTAGGGAATATAAAGGTGCTGACATCTGTGATTTTGCCTACCCTCTCAAAGCCTGATCTGTTCTCTTTGCCGAGCTTATGGCTGTTAATAAAGTAATTGAAATTTGTTTGAATGCAGGTTTCCTCAACATCTGGATTGAAGTTGATGCTCTCTTGCTTCTTGATTTCCTTAATTCTAATAGAAATGGGGATGCTGAATTATTTTATCTTCTTAATCATACAAAAATTCTGCTTTCTCAAGTTTATTTTAAAATTTCCCACATCCTTGGTGAAGGTAATGCTTGTGATTATTATTTAGCTAATTTTGGTGCCAACTTGATTAAGTTAACTTTATTTAACAACCAAGCTTGGCCTAAATTTTTAAGAGGTTTAGTTAATCTGGATAATACTAGATTGCCTTATCTCTGATTATGAATTCTTAGATTGGTTTTATCATTATTTTTTGATGAACTTTTGTTTTTGTTTTGGCCTTATTAAACCCTCTTTGGGTTGTGGTGAACTTCTAATTTTACCTATTTCAGGTTTTGTATTTCAACTCTTGTTTTTATTATAGCCTAGTTGTTGGTCCCTGATGATTTTTGTTAGTGCAACCTGGGTGTTTTGGTTTATTCAGCTTGGTGGTTGCTAATTTTTTAGTTTGGATTTTACCAACTTTATCCCTTGGCTGTTTCCTATTTCCTTCTTCTAGGTTGTGGCTTTGGCACCTATAGGAATTTCTTTTTGTATAGTTTTTGCTTCTTTTTTGACCTACCTATAAATCTATTATATCTATTGTTGTAGTGGTTGATTATGTGGCTAGGTTGACTAACTGGGTTGGCTGACAATTTTTGCTAGTTGGGTTGGCAAGATGGTTGTTCTAGGTGATTTATCTCTAGCTTGATTTTAGCATGGTGGAGGTGGCTGACAAACTGTTATTTGATCTGTTTTGTTGACTAGGGGTTGGTGATTAGTTTGACTATTTCTGTTTAGATTATTTTGGTTATGTGTTGGACTTCTCCTGTACTACTGTGGCTTTGGGTTTGGGTAATGTTCTGAAATGGTGGTTTGATGGCTGCTATATGACTATTATTGGGCCTTGACTGCTAGTGGCTGGGTTTGGTACCTTTCTTGCTGTTGTTTTTGTTTTTTGGCTTGTTAGTTGTCTAATTGGGCTCTATATCTTTCTATCATTGGCTGGTTTTTCTACCTTTATGGATTGGTTTTTTCTTTTCCTTGATTAGGTTTGGAGGCTATTATCTTTCTCTAGCCCTTCTCGGGTTATTTTGGAAGTTTCTGGCTTGATGACTACTGTTGGTCTTAATACTGATGTATTTTGTTTTGATGACTTGGATCTTCTCACATTGAGGTGGTTGGCTAGGATGATTTTTTGGATGGCTGGTTGGACTGGTTGGAGGAGTGGCTGCTTTGGCTATTTTTTCCTACTCCTTTGGTGATTGCTCTGGGAACCTGCTGGTTGTCTTTCTATGATTTTTTTCTTCTAGTTTCCCTTGCTTAGTCTCACCTATCTTGACTACAGCAGAACACCCTTTTCCTGCTTGAATGGTAGCCTTGCTCCCCACCCCTCTTGTTGTTAGTCTCGATTTTTCTATTTGGTGGATGAAGGATTTGAGCACTTATGGTTTTCCTTTTTGCTCTTGTGTTGTCTCTTTTTAGTGTTGTCACCCATGTCATGATGCTTGCTCCTCTTGAATTGGTTATTCCTTTTTGGTGGAGGTTCTGGTGGGGCTCATATTGTTTTGCTACTATCCTTGCAGGTTGCTTGACTAGTTGTCTTATTAGGATTGATTATGCTGGTGGCTTGGTGGTTGGCTGCTATATTTGCTATTTTGAGGATTTTGCAGGCTTAGTGGAGGACCATCTTTGGATAATGTGTGAAACGAGGTATTCTGGAAATGATGGCCTTAATGTTTCTCGCTCTTTTTTCTTTTGGTTGGTAGTGCTATATGTAATTATAACCCTTCTCCTAAAGTGTGGATGCTTACATACAATGTTGCTCATTGAGATGATTGTAACTGAGCATGAGCCTTTTCTTTACTTTACTCCTTTTATTTGCTCTTACTCTTTATCCTTGATTAATTGTACACATTCTTCCAAATGTATGTTGCAGATTTCTTTTACAAGCTAGAAGACTCTTTCAAGTGGATCTTGCTGGCATCAGAAGACCTAGATGAAGTCGGCTGTTGCTTACATGGATTTTCATTTGTTGTTTATTTGGCAATTTTTCTTTTGCTTTCTTTATTTAATTATTGTAGTAGTTAGAAGGTTTATCTCTTTAAGACATATTTTAGCTCTTTGAGCATTAGCATAGAGATTTACTCCCTTTAATGACTTTGTACCTTTTCTTTGTGGCAACAAAATATCCCTAATTTCCTTTAAAAAAAACCAACCTTAAACCCTAAACTCTAAACCCCAAACCCTAATCACTAAACCCTAAAAACTTAAAAACCTAAACCTAAACTAAATAAAATCTAAAAGTAAAATAAATAAATAACCCTAAACCAAAATAAAATAAAATAAAATAAAATAAAATAAAGTAAAATAAAAACCTAAACTAAAACATAAACTTAAACCTAAACCTAAACCTAAACCTAAACCTAAAAATAAAATAAAATAAAAAATAAAAAACTAAACTAAAATAAAATAAATAAAAACCTAAAGTGAAATAAAAATAAAATATACCTAAAAATAAAAATCCTAAATAAAATAAAAACTAAAAATAAAACAAACCTAAAATAAAGTAAAAACCTAAAAAAAACTTAAAAATAAATAAGAAATAAAACCTAAACCCTAAAATTTAAAAAAAACCTAAACCTAAAATAAACAAAATAAAATAAACATAAACCTAAACTAAAATAAATAAAACCTAAACATAAACCTAAAATAAACTACACCTATATCCTAAACTAAATAAAATAAAATAAACCTAAAATAAACTAAACCTAATCCCTAAATTAATTAAAATAAAATAAACTAAAAATAAACCTAAACCTAATTAAAAAAATAAAACCTAAAATCTAAATCTAAAAAAATAAAATAAAAACATAAACCTAAATCTAAAAATAAAAAAATAAAACCTAAACATAAAAAATAAAATAAAAATAAAATAACATAAACCAAAACCTAAACCTAAAAAATGAACTAAAATAAAAAACCTAAACTAAAATAGATAAACCTAAAATAAATAAACTAAACTAAGAAAAAATAAAAAATAAACCTAAATAAAAATGAAAATTAAAATAAACTAAAGTAAATAAAAATTAAACTAAATACATCTCAACCAACCGATTTACTTATTCTAAAAAAAAAATATCCTAAACCCTAGTCCCTAAATATTAAATCCTAAAGCCTAAAGCCTAAACACTAAACTCTAAACACTAAACTTACAACTCTAAATCCTAAACCCTAAACCCTAAACTCTAAATCTTAAACCCTATGCTAACCCTAAACCTAACTTAAACCCTAAAAAACCAAAACCCTAATGCCTAAACACTAAACTCTAAACCCTACACCCTAAACCCTAATCATAAACCATAAACTCTACAACATAAAACCCTACACCCTAAACCCTAAACCCTAAAAACCTAAAAATCTAAACCTAAACTAAATAAAACCTAAAAATAAAATAACTAAATAAACCTAAACCTAAATAAAATACAAACTAAAACTAAACCTAAACCTAAATCAAATAAAATAAAATAAAAAATAAAATAAAATAATATAAATTAAACTAAAAATAAAACAAACCTAAGAATAAAACCAAAATAAAATAAAACTAAACGTAAATAAAAGTAAAATAAAAAAAATAAATAAAGTAAATATAAATTTGGACCACCTAAACTCATTTACTGATTTTATAAAAGCCTAAAAAAACCCTAAACCAAACCCTAAAATCATAAATCAAAATCCTAAACTATATAAACCCTAAATCTACTTAAACAAACCCTGAGCCTAAACTAAAAAACCTCTAAATCACCCTAAATCCTAAATCCTAAACTGCCTAAACCTTTAAACCCAAAGAAACCTAAACTATAAACCACAAACAAACAAAATGGCCCCAAACTAAACCCCTAACTAACCATAAATTCTAAACCAACCCTAAACCTGACCCTACTACCAGACCAAAAACCCAAAATCCTATAAATAACCTAAACCCTGAGCCAAATTAAAACCCTAAACACTAACCCTGACCCCAAACCAAACCTAAAATAATAAAACCCAAACCTAAACTAACCTAAACCCTAAAACCTAAATCTAACCCTAAACCCTAAAACCTAACGCTAAACTCTAACCTGATCCCTAAAACCTAAATTAAACCCTAAACCCAAAACTAAAACTAAACTCACGAAACAATAAAACCTAAACCTAAACCTTATCTAAATAGGACATAAAAATAAAATAAATAAATAAAATATAAACTTAAATAAAATAATAAGATGATTTAATATAAAAACTTAAACTAAAACTTAAACCTAACTAAAATTAAAATAAAATAAAAAATAAGAATAAACTAAAATAAAATAAAGAAAAACTTAAACTAAACTAAAAAAATAAAATAAACCTAAAATAATAAAAAACCTTAATAAAATAAAAACTAAACTTAAAATAAAAATAAAATAAACTTAAAATAAAATAAAAACTAAATAAAAACCTAAAACTAAAATATAAACCTATAAATAAAACCTAAAAATAAATAAAAATTAAAATCGAAACCCTAAACTTAAAAAAAAATCTAAACTTAAATTAAATAAAATAGAATAAACTAAAATAAATAAACCTAAAAATAAAATAAACTAAAATAAATAAAACCCAAACCTAAACCTTAATTATATTAAACTTAAACTTAAACCCTAAATAAAATAAAATAAATTAAAAATAAACCTAAACCTAAACTAAAAAATAAAACCTAAAAATAAACCTAAAATGAAAACCTAAAACCTAAACCTACAAAAATGAATTAAAAACCTAATCCTAAACATAAAAATTTAAAAAAAATAAAACTTAAACCTAAAAAACAAAATAAAAATAAAACTCAACTAAAAAATAAACCTGAACCTAATCCTAAAAAATTAACTAAAATAAAAAACCTAAACTAATATAAATAAACTAAACTAAATAAAAAATAAAATAAACCTAAATAAAAAATAAAAATAAAATAACCCAAATAAATAAAAAATAAACTAAATAAATCATCATCTAATTTTGCTTAATTTTTTTAAAATAAAGCCTAAACCTATACTTAAATCCTCTATACACCACTAAAATCCTAAAACCTAAACTCCTCTCTTGACCCACCATCTTCCATAAACCATCCACTCCCTAAACCCTAAACTAACCTCCCTAAATCCTAAACCTAAACCCTAAACCATAAAAACCACCTTTACCCACAACTCTAAACCCTAAACCCTAAAACTAAAACCAAACTAACTGAGCCTAAACTCTAAACCTAAATAAACTAAACCTAAATAAACTAAAAATAAACTAAACTAAATAAACTAAACCTAAACCTAAATAAACTAAACTACTAACTAAAATAAACTAAACCTAAACCAAAATAAACTAAACTAAATAAACCTAAACTAAACTACACTAAATAAACTAAACTAAATTAAACTAAATTAAACTAAACCTAAACCTAAACCTAAACTAAACCTAAAGCAAAATAAATAAACTAAATAAATAATCTAAAGTAAACTAAATAAATACATAAACTAAACTAAAATAAATAAACTAAACTAAATTAAATAAATAAACTAAACTAAACTAAACTAAACTAAACTAAACCTAAACTTAAACCTAAACCTAAACCTAAACCTAAACTAAACTTAACCTAAACCTAAACCAAGAAAAAAAATCAAAAAAAAAAAAAAAAACAAAAAAATCAAAAAAAATCAAAAAAATATAAAAATATAAAAATATAAAAAAAAACAAAAACATTAAAAAATAAAAAATAAAAAATAAATAAAAAAACAAAAAAAATAAAATATATAAAAAAACACTGAACCATAAACCCTAAACCCTAACCCTAAACCCTAAACCCTAAACCCCAAACCCTAAAACCCTAAATCCTAAAACCCCTATATCCCAATTCATAAACCCTAAGCCCTAAACCCTAAAAACCTAAAAAACTAAACCTAAATTAAATAAACCTAAAAAGAAAATAAATAATAAAAACTAAACTTAAATAAACTAAAAAACCTAAGCTAAAAAATAAAAAAATGTCAATTAATAAAAATAAACTAAATTAAAATAAATAATAATCTAAACAAAATTAAAAAAATAAAGGAAACCTAAGAATAAAAACTTAAATTAAATTTAAATTAAAAGAAAAATAAAAATAAAATAAATCTAAAATAATCCTAAAAGAAAATAAAATAAAAATTAAATAAAAACCTAAACACTAAACCTAAACCCTAAAATACTAAACCCTAAACCCTAAATTCTAAACCTAAACCCTAAACCCTAAACAACCCCAAACCCTACCTAACTTAAACCATGCCTAAACCCTAACCCTAAACCTAAAAACTCCCTAAATCTAATGACCACTGATCTCACCATAATCCTGATCCCACCACTGATCATACTCCCCCAACTCTAACCAACCCAATCCACCCTGATCCTACCCAAACCTGCTCTAAACCTTCCCTGGGCCACTAAACTAAACCTTTCAAACTACCAAATACTACATCCTAAACTTAAACCTTTCTCCACAACCCTATACCACTACCCACCCTCCCAAAACCCTGAAACCTAAATGTAAATCTCTCATTTGACCTATCCTCCTCCTGATATACCCAATGCCTCTGGCGTTATGGGCCACCAGGCCACTCCACTGATATGACCTTATCTTATCCTTAAACCACAACTCTACTAACCTAAACCCACTCCACTGACCTAGACCTTTCTTGCCCTAAACCTTAAACCTAATCAGACCTAACTGAGCCCCACCCACCTTACCCACTGACCCACCATCCCAAACCCCACCCTAAATCCTAAACACTCCAAAACTGACCCACCTCCTGAGCCACCCAACCTAAACCTCTAAACCAGCCACCCTCCACCAAATAACTTACCCTGGACCTTAAACCCTGAGGCCCCCACCATAATGCAAAGAATAAACCCTAAACTCCCACTAACCCTAAAACCACTAACTATAAACCCAAAACCCTGAATGCCAACTAAAAACCTTAAAACCTAAACCCTAAACTAAATATAACTTAAAAAAAATGAATAAAAAAACTTAAACCCAAATAAAATAGTAAAATAAAATAAAATAAAAACATAAACTAATACCTAAAAATAAACCTAAAAATAAAATAAAATAAAAAATAAAAATAAACTAAAATAAAATAAAGAAAAACATAAACTAAACTATAAAATAAAATAAACATAGGAATAAAAAATCTTAATAAAATTAAATAAAAACATAAACTAAAATAAAAACTAAATAAAAACCTAAACCTAAAAATAAATAATAAAAAAATCTAAACCCTAAACTAAAAAACACTAAGCCTAAACAAAATAAAATAAAATAAACTAAAATAAATAAACTTAAAAATAAACAAAACTAAAATAAATAAAACCTAAACCTAAAACTAAAATAAACTTAATTTTTCCAATGTGTTTTTCAAACTTTGGAATAACATTATTCCTACTTCTTTTTCTGTTCTTACTTGGTATATTTTGAAAAACTTCATCCCTGTTGACTCCTTGATGTGGGGGAAAGGTTTTCACTTACCTTCAAAATGCCACTGTTGCATTCACATTGAGAATGTAAATCATATTTTTGTTAACAGAGCCATTGCTTACAAACTTTGGATTTGGTATGATGATCTCTTTAACATTGTCAAATTCAATGGCTCCTTAACTTTATACCAGCTTCTTGAAGTTTATTTTGATAACACTACTAAATGTCACATTATAGTCATAACTATTATCACTCTTATTTGGTTCATAGGGATGGACAGAAATGATGCAAAATATCATGGGATTCCTATGAACCACTTGAGGATAATTTCTAGAATTAAAAACAAAATTCGTGACTTGTTTAATGCCAATTTAATTAACTACAAACAATTCAAAGGTTGTAAATTTGTGGCCATTAAACTGGGTTTTAACTTGCCGGATCAACCCAACTGTAAAGATGACAAGATTATTTATTGGGTAAAACCTCATGTTAATACTATTAAAATTAACACTGATGGCTCTGTCTCTCAAAATGCTTCTGGCTGTGGTGGTATTTTTAGAAATCCTAATGGTAAAGTCCTATGTGTTTTTGCTTACCCCCTTAATACTTGCTCTGTTACTTTTGCTGGGCTAATGGTAGTGTACAAAGCTCTTGAGATTTGCCTTCAAAAATGTTGGCTCAATATTTGGATTGAGGTGGATTCCCTACTGCTGATTGATCTTTTGACTTCCACAAAAATGGGCAGTGCAGAATTGTACTATATTCTCATGCAGACTAGAGCTCTCCTTTCTCAACTCTATTTTAAAATCTCTCATGTATGGTGTGAGGGTAATGCATGTGCTGATTACCTTACTAATCTGGGTGCTAGATTGGATGGCATAAAATTCTTTGATCAACTTACTCTTCCTAAACATTTGTGTGAATTGGTGAATCTGGACAATACTGGACTCCCTTATCTCAAAAATTAATCCAACATTTTGGATTGATCTGCTATATTACTAGATTAATTGCATGATCATTTTCTATTTAGTTTTGCTATTTCTTGGGAATTTGCTGGTGCATCATCCTGATATCCCTTGTTGTTGGTTTAATTACCCTAGCTTTAATTGGGGGCTTACTACTTCTGTTGTTCCTACTGTTAATGTGTTGATGTTCATTTAGAATTTGTTGATGCATCCTGATACCCCTTGCTGGTTATTTGCTAATTTTGTGGCATCTGCTATTAGTTTAATTCTCCCAACCTTAAATGGGGCCATACTACTTCTACTGCTTCCACTTTTAATGGTAAGGTGTTTCCTGTTTGCTGGAGGGAGATGTATTACTTTATGCTTTATTTGATCAACAGGGACAAACCTCTTGCCATCATTATTTTGATTATGGATCCTACTATTTCTATTTCTCATTTTATGATTAAAGCTGTGTTCTTCCTCCTTTCCTCTTTCTGGAATTATATTCTGGGGAACTTATCTCAATGTTTAAATGCTATACTTCTGTATACCCTTATGGCTAGCCCTAATTTATCTGTTATTCTTCTCCTTATTATGGTTGTGGCCCCTCCTATGTTCCATAACCTTACCTACACAACCTGTAAGGAGAGAAATTGCAATAACTTTGCTATTATAACTTCTTTTTTGTAGGATTGGAATTATTTCCTCATTTCCATCCAGTCTGTTATTATTGATGTTGTGGGATTAGTTATTGGCCTAATATTATGTGTCTTGATGGATCCTAAAGATGGCTTTCCTTTAGACCACTTTATAACCGATGTTGTAACATTGTTTTTTACTAGCTCTTCTTATGGTGGGTGCAATATCTATTTTGATGTCTTAATTACTGGCTGTTAGATTTCTGGGTCTTTTGTCCTGTAGGCTGCCCTTGGGGTTGGTTTGCTGATTGTATTTGCTAACCTCATCTCCCCAACCTGTAAGGAGAGAAACTGTAATACCCTTGTTATTATTATTGTCTCTTTGCAGGATTGGACTTACTTAATGATTTCCTTTCAATCTATTTTTTTTAGGATGGTAGTTCAGCTGCTAACTTGCTCTCCTTTGTCTTGAAGGATTTCATTGATGGCTTACTTTTGAACCCTTTCTTATATGTTGCCCCATTTGTTCTTTTGGCTTATCTTATGGTTGGTGCAATAATTGTAGTGCTGTGTTATTTGTTGGCTATTGGATTATCGGGTCCATTATCCAACAGGCTGCCTTTGTGGCTGGTGGCTGTTTGTTACCTATTATTTTTCTGATTATTTCTGCAAGTTTTGAATTACTTCATGTTTGCTGCCCCACTAATTTTGATGTTTTCAACCAGGCTGCAGCTGATCACCTGATGTTTGAAGTCTACATAATCTACTGTTGTTTATTCCCTATTGCTCCTGTTAGAATTGTGCAGATCACTGTGATTATGCTATTGCCTAATTGGATATTAACCTATGCACTGTTTACTCTGAATGGGTGGATTTTTGGCCAGCTTGTTGGTAGTTACTGTCTTGGTTATTGGCTGAACTGGATTAATGCTCAACAAGCTGCTTCTGGGTTTTTGGGTTCTTATCAACAGCAGGCCTCTTTTGAGGTTTTTGGCTGCATGGTGGCTTTTGCTTTTCTGCTTATTATTGTTGTTTGCAATAGGGCTGCAGCTGATCATCACATGTTTGAGGCCTTCTAAAAGTTGTTTTTTCCATCTTGGTTCAAAGACTTGGCTAGACCACTTCATTATCTACACACGAATTTATCTTATGCATTGTTTATTTTGAATGGGTGGTTTTATGGCCAACTTGCTATTTTTTCCTATCTTGGTTGTTGTTGAGGATCATTGGATATGTAAGGCTGCTCTCTATCATGCTTAGCAAGGTGCTTTTGGAGTTATTTTGCTAATTGATTTTGCTAACCCCATCTTCCCAACCTGTCAGGAGAGAAACTATAATTTTCTAGTTATTTTTATTATCTCTTTACAGGATTGGTCTTTATGGTTTCTTTCCAGTCTGCTTTTCCTGAGGATTTTGGTTTAGCTGCAAGCCTGCTCATCTTTACCTTGAAGGATTTCAATGTTGATTATCTTTTGAACCCATTTTGTTTCTTTTTTGCATCTCTGCTTTTCACTGGCTTATCATATTGTGGATGCAATAATTGTATTGTTGTTTTCATTGTTGGTTGTTGGATTTTTGGGTCATATGTCCAGCAGGCTGTCTTTATGGTTGTTGGCTGTTTGTTGCCTGTTGCTCTTTTGAATGTTTTTACTGATTGTAATTGGGCTGCTGCTGATTACCTGATGTTTGAGATCAACTTAACCTGCTGCTATTTTCTTGCTCTTGGTTTTGTTAGATTTATGTAGATCACTGAGATTATGCTTTTGCCTAATTTGATTTTAACCTTTGCATTGTTTACTCTGAATGGGTGGATTTATGGCCCTTGGCTATTACTATATATCTTGGTTAATACTGGATTCTTGAGTTTTCTGCTCAGCAAGCTGATTCTGGGATTGTCTCTCTGATTATTTTTACTTAGAGTTATTTATGGTGGGGAGTAGCTTATTACCTGTACCTTATGGTTCATCTAATCTGCAGCTGCGTTCCCATCTCCTCTCTGATAGAATTCTTATCTTACACTTGCTGGTTACTAACTTCTGTAACTTCTATAACAAGGAGGTTGTTAACTTCTGAATTGCTTTCTTTCATTGCACTTATTTTTATATCCACGGGCATCTTGGCTTACCCTATTTGTTTAATATTTGTCCCATATGTTTGGGATGGGATTAATTCCATGCTATTTAATTTTCCTTGCTGGATTTCAGTAGGTCTTTCTATTGGTCTTTTATGCTTCTTACCTCTGCCTAGCCTTTTATATTGTTTTCCTGTGGTGAGACTTCATGCTGATCTAACTAAACCCTTGGACCTGCTTAAAAATATGGTAGACCTGACAATGATGGTTCACTTTCATTTGTGTTGGGATTCTCAGGACATGGTGCCTAATATGATGACATTTACTGCATGGGATCCCCTTACCCATTCTCGCTCTTTCTTTGCTTTCTTTTCGATTCAGTATAGGGCTTTGCTTAGGTTTGCAGGTACTAAGGCTCAACAAACTTTCAACAAATGGTTGCTATACAGGTTTGTTGGCTATGATGGTTGTGATGATTTCACTCCTTTTTGGTTTGGTAGAAGCTCTTGTAACCCTTCTGCTAAAGTATGGATGCTCATATTTGCATCACCAACTTGGTGTGGTGACTCTATCACACTTCCTTATTATCCTTTTCAGTTTATGCTGCTTTCATTTTTCACTTTGTCTATATTACCTTAACTGCTCTAATTTCTTATTTTTCTACAATTTTATAGGTGCAATTCTCTTGTTCTCTTACAAGTTTGCTCCATAATGTCATGCATTCTCTCATCCTGAAGAGCTTTGGCCCAATCTTCCATTGGCTTATCTTGTTAATCAATTTGTATCTTTTGTTTTCCTTACTCTTTTATTTTGCTTTTGGTTGTATTTAGGTAGGGGATTTACTCTCTATGCTGATTGTAGCTCTTTGAGCAGTAGTTGTGGAGTTTATCCCCTTTAAGGACCTTGTAACCCTATTTCTGAGGCAATAAAATTCCCCCTATATGGGGTTTCCCAAAAAAAAACCCTAAACCAAAAACCTTAAAACCTAAACCCTAAACTTGCAACCCTATACTTCAAAAATAAAATACATTGGACGGTATCAATGATCAATTATGTTAAAATCATTCAATACTTCCAAAATAGGAAAGTTCTTCAAACCCTAAACCCTAAACCCTAAATTCTAAACCCTAAACCCTAAACCCTAAACCCTAAACCCAAAAACCCTAAACCCTAAACCCTAATCCCTAAAAACCTAAAAACTTACACATAAACAAAGTAAAACCTAAAAATAAAATAAATAAAAAAACTTAAACCTAAATAAAATAAAATAAAATAAAATCAAAAATGTAAACTAAAACCTAAACCTAAACCAAAAAATAAAATAAAATAAACTAATAAAAATACTAAAATAAAATAAATAATAACCTAAATTAAAGTAAAAAAGTAAAATAAACTTAAGAATAAAAAACCTGAATAAAGTAAAAAATAAACATAAAATAAAAATAAAATAAACCTAAAATGAAATAAAATAAACCTAAAATAAAATAAAATAAAATAATAACTAAATAAAAATCTAAACATAAAACTAACCCTAAACCTACAAAGCTAAACCTTTAACCCTAAACCTACAACCCTAACCCCTAAACCTAAAAAAACCTTAAAGCCTAAACCTTAAACTAAAACTTGATCCCTAAACCTAAAACCTAAACCTTAAACCATAAACCTACAACCCTATACATTAAAAAAAAGTACATTGGATGGTATCAATTATCAATTATATTAAAATCATTCAATACTTCCTACATAGGTAAGTTCTTCAAATTATAAACCCTAAATCCTAAATGTTAAACCTTAAACCCTAAACATAAAAACAAACCATAAACCCTAAACCTAACCCTACCCTAAACCCTAAACCCTAAGCTAAACTAAACCCTAAAACCCTAAACTTACTTTAAACAAACACTAAATTATAAAGCTAAACACTAAACCCTAAACCCTAAACCCTAACTCAAAACCCTAAACCCAAAAACCCCAAATCCTATAACCCTAAACCCTAAACCTTAAACCCTTAAACCTAAACTCACAACCCTAAAAACCTGAAAACTTAAACATAAACTAAGCAAAACCTAAAAATAAAATAAATAAATAAAAACCTAAACCTAAATAAAATAATAAAATAAAATTAAAATACAAATGCAAGTGAAAACCTAAACTTAAACTTAAAAATAAAATAAAATAAACTAATAAAAATAAACTAAAATAAAATAAATAATAACCTAAATTGAACTAAAAAAAAAAACCTAATAATAAAAAACCTAAATAAAATAAAAACTAAACGTAAAATAAAAATAAAATAAATTGAAAATAAAATAAAATAAAAATAAAATAAAAACCAAAACGTAAAACTAACCTTATACCTATAAAACTAAACTTACAACCCCACCCAAAAACCCTAACCTAAACTAAAACTGAACCTCTTCTACCATGAACCATAAGCTCTAAACCCTAAACCATAAACCCTAAACCCTAAAAAACCCTTAACCCTAAACCCTAAACCCTAAAAAACCCTAAACCCTAAGATAACCTTAAACCCTAAACCCTTAACTCTAATCCATAAACCCTAAAAACAATAAACCCAAAAGCCTAAACACTAAACCCTAAACCCTAAACCGTAACTTGAAACCCTAAATCCTAAAACCTCAAACCATAAAATCCTAAACCCTAAACCCTAAACCCTAAACTCGAAAACCTAAAAACCTAAAAACATAAACCTAAACAAGTAAAACCTAAAAATAAAATAAATAAAAACCTAAACCTAAATAAAATAAAAAATAAAATAAAATAAAAAAATAAACTAAAACCTAAACCCTAAACCTTAAACCTACAACCTTAAATCCTAAACCCTAAATCCCAAACCCTAAACCCTAAACCCTAAACACTAAAAACCTAAAAACCTAGACCAAAACTAAATAAAACCTAAAAATAAAATAAATAAAAACCTAAACCTAAATAAAAAAAATAAAAAAATAAAACTAAAACCAAAACTTAAACCTAAACCTAAACCTAAATATATAATAAAATATAAAATAAAAACTAAATTAAAATAAAATAAATAAATACCTAAACTAAACTAAAAAATAAAATAAACCTAAAAATAAATATCCTAAATAAAATAAAATCTAAATGAAAAATAAAAAGAAATTAAACCTAAAATAAAATGAAGTAAAAACCTAAACTTAAAGATAAAACTAAAAAATAAAAATAAAATAAAACCTAAACATTAAACTAAAAAAATAAAACCTAAACCTAAAGTAAACAAATTAAAATAAACCAAAACCTAAACTAAAATAAACTAAACCAAAATAAATAAAACCTAAACCTAAACCTAATTTAAACTTAACATGAACCCTAAACTAAATAAAATAAAATAAACCAAAAATAAACCTAAATTTAAACTAACAAATAAAACCTAAAAATTAACCTAAAAAAAATATAAAATAATGAAATAAAATCCTAAACCTAAACCTAAAAATAAAAAATAAAACCTAAACATAAAAAATCAAATAAAAATAAAACTAAATTAAAAAATAAACATAAACCTAAACCTAAACCTAAAAAGTAAACTAAAATAAAAAAACCTGAACTAAAATAAATAAACCTAAAATAAAATAAAAAAAACTAAAAAGTAAACTTAAATAGAAATAAAAGATAAAATAAAATAAAATAAATAAAGAAATGAACTAAAAAAATTAAAGAAAAACCTAAAGCTACTGGTTTACCTAATTTTAAAAGGCTAAACCACCACCTCTTTAAATCCTAAATACTAACCCTCTAAACTAAGCCCCTAATCCCTAAACTTAACCCTACCTACACACCTCCCTAAACTTGCACCCTAAACCACCCTAAACTCCTACACCCTTAACCTCTAACCCTCCCTCCTAATCCTAAACCCTAAACTCTAAATGACCTAAACTAACCCTCACTAAAGCATAACCTCCACACTGTCCTACTAACTAAACCTGGGCTCTAAACCTAAACCCAGGCCCTCCTCCACCTCCTAAACCTAAACCTAAAACCTAAATCATAAACTCACCTAAACTAAACTGCCACACCTAAACCTAAAATAGATCTTGGACACACCCTTCCCTTAACTCCACTAAAGCTAACTATGGCCTCCTATATCCTTAAACTAACCCCTCCTAAACTAAACTCATCCTACCACCCTCCCTCCATAAATCCACCTAAATCATAAACTCTAAACCCTAAACACTAAACCCTAAACCCTAAACCATAAACTAAAACCTGAAGCCTAGACCTAAAACTTAAACCCAAAACTTTAGAAATAATAAACCCTAAACCCTAATGCCCTTAACCCCAAACCCTAAATTATAAACCCTAAACCCTAAAACCTAACCTTAAACCCTAAACCCTAAAATCATAAACTCTAAAACCCTCTACCCTAAGAACTTATTCCTTAGATCATTTACAATTGAGCAATGATTAGTAAACTTAATTAATCAACTTATTACTATTCATGGGATTAATTAGTCATTAATTAACTTAAAAGAGTAATTAGAGTTTATTTAGTCAATTTTCCTAATTAAGTGAGCAATAAATCCCAAGGAAATCATGGGAGGTAGATGTACAACAACAACAACATCAAGCCTTTATCCCACTAAGTGGGGTCAGCTACATGAATCCTTCATCTCCATTATGTCCTATTATGTGTCAAATTCTCATTTAATTTAAGTATACTAAGGTTATTTTTTATACATCTTAACCAAGTCTTTTAATGTCTACCTCTACCTTTCTTAACATAAGGCAAATCTAATGCATCTACTCTCCTAACCGGTCATCGTCGCTTTATGTGGCCAAACCATCTAAGGCGACTCTCTCTAATCTTCTCTGCCACTGGAGCTACTCCAACATTTTCTCAAACATACTCATTTCACTTTTTATCTCTAAGAGTAAAGCCACTCATCCACTTGAGCATCCTCATCTCTGTAACACTTAACTTAGTCTTATGTTTCTCTTTTATTGGAAAACATTCTGCACCATAAGTCATTGCAGGTCTTACCACCATCTTATAAAATTTTCCCTTAAGTTTAAGTGGAACTTTTCTATCACACAATAGGTCAAATGCATTCCTCCACTTCAACCATCCATCTTGAATTCTACTAATAACATCTATATCTATTTCACCATCATTTTGAACAATAGAGCCTAAATATCTGAATCGCTCACTCTTATTGATGACATGTTCACCTAATGTCACAACATAACCACTAAAACTTTTACAATGAAAATTACACTCCATATATTCAGTTTTAGATTTACTTAAATGAAAACCTTTAGTCTCTAATGTTGACCTCCATAATTCAAGTTTCTCTTGACTCCCTCTCTAGTCTTATCAATAAGAAGAATGTCATCAGCTAAAAGCATACACCAAGGTACATCTTCCTGTAAATGCCTAGTAAGAACATCCTTAACTAAAGCAAAATGATAAGGGCTTAAAGCTGATCCTTTATGTAATCCAATTGAAATGGGAAAATATTTTGTCAATCTTCCTTGTGTTTGGACACAAGTAATGTCTCTAGTATACATATCTTTAATTATTTGAATATAACCTATATTAACTCCTTTCTATTCTACGACTCTCCAAAGAACATCTCTTGAAACTTTATCATAAGCTTTCTCTAAATCAATAAATATCATATGTAAATCCTCCTTACTATCTCTATACTTCTCCATCAAACCTCTTAATAAATGTATAGCGTCCGTAGTAGATCTACCTGACATGAAACCAAACTGATTGTGAGAAACTTTTGTATCACATCGTAACCTATGCTCAATTACTCTCTCCCATAATTTTATTATATGACACATTAACTTAATTCCTCTATAATTTGCACACTCTTATGCATCACCTTTATTCTTAAATATAGGAACCAACGGACTCTTTCTCCACTCATCTGACATCCTTTTAGCCTTTAAAATAACATTAAAAAGGTTTGTAAGCCAAGAAATTCCTTGATCTCCTAAACTTTTCCACACTTCTATTGGAATATCATCAAGTCCTACTACTTTTCCACATTTCATTTTCTTTAAAGCTTCTCTAACTTCAGATTTACTAATACAACGATAAAAATAAAATTCACTATTTTTGTTTAGGGTATTAAGGTCGCTAAAATTAATCGTACATTCAGATCCTTCATTGAAAAGTTTATCAAAATATCTCATCCACCTATGTTCAATATCCTTTTCTAAGAAAAGCACTTTATTATCTTTATCCTTAATACACCTCACTTGAACTAGGTCTTTATTTCTCCTCTCTCTTTGGTTAGCTAACTTATACATACATCTTTCACCTTCTTTAGTATCTAATATATTGTATAAATCACTAAAAGCTAAATTTTTTGCATCATATATTGCCTTCTTAGAATCTTTACAGGCTACTTTATATTTTTCCCAATTCTCCAAGTTTTTACATCTAAATCAAGTATTATAGCAATGCTTCTTATTTCGTATCTTATTTCATATCTTTTCTTGCACACCCTAAACCTTAAACCCTAAATGCTAAACCCTAAACCCTAAACTATAAACCCTAAAACCTAAATCCTAAATAGTAAACCCTAAAACCTAAACCTTAACCCTAAACACTAAACAATAAAACCCTCAACCCTAAAACCTTGAACCCTAAACCCTAAAGCCTAAACCCTAAAAATGTAAAAACTTACACCTAAACTAAGTAAAATCTAAAAATAACATAAATAAAAAAACCTTAACCTAAATAAAATAAAATAAAAAATAAAATTAAAATGTAAACTAAAACCTAAACCTAAACCTAAAAATAAAATAAACAAATAAAATAAAAAATATCATAAACGAAATTAAAAAATAAAGTAAACCTAAGAATAAAAAAACCTAAATAAAATAAAAACTAAATGTAAAATTAAAAAATAAACCTAAAATAAAATAAAATAAAAATTAAAGAAAAACCTAAACCTAAAACTAACCCTAAACCTACAGCACTAAGCCTAAAACCCTAAACCCTAAAAAATCCTAAACCCTAAACTAAAACTTGAACCCTAAACCTAAAACTTAAACCCTAAACCCTAAACACTAAATCCTAAACCCTAAACCCTAAACCCTAAACCCTAAACCATAAACCTTAAAACCTAAACCCTAAACCTACAACCCTATACTTCAAAAACAAAATACATTGGACGGTATCAATGATCAATTATATTTAAATCATTATATACTTTCTAAATAGGAAAGTTCTTCAAACCCTAAACCCTAAAACCTAAATACTAAACCCTAAACCCTAAACCCTAACCCTAAACCCTAAATACTAAAACCCTAAACCCTAAACCCTAAACCATAACCCTATAACCCTATACATTAAAAAAAGAACATTGGATGGTATCAATTATCAATTATATTAAAATCATTCAATACTTCCTACATAGGTAAGTTCTTCAAATTATAAACCCCAAACCCAAACCCTAAATCCTAAATGTTAAACCTTAAACCCAAAACATAAAAAACTAACCATAAACCCTAAACCCTAACGTACAACCCTAAACCCTAAACCCTAAACCCTAAGCTAACCCTAAACCCTAAACCCTAAACTCTAAACCCTAAATCCTAAATACCCTAAATTATAAAACCTAAACACTAAAACCTAAACCTTAAACCCTAAACCCTAAATCTTAAACCCTTAAACCTAAACTCGAAACCCTAAAAACCTGAAAACTTAAACCTAAACTAAGTAAAACCTAAAAATAAAATAAATAAATAAAAACCTAAACCTAAATAAAATAATAAAATAAAATAAAATAAAAATGCAAACGAAAACCTAAACTTAAACTTAAAAGTAAAATAAAATAAACTAATAAAAATAAACTAAAATAAAATAAATAAAACCTAAACTAAACTAAAAAAGATAAAATAAACTTAATAATAAAAAGCCTAAATAAAATAAAAACTAAACGTAAAATAAAAATAATATAAATCATTTATAAAATAAAATAAAAACTAAATAAAAACCTAAATGTAGAACTAACCTTAAACCTACAAAACTAAACTTACAACCCCAAACCTTAAACCCTAAAAAACCCTAAACCCTAAACTAAAACTTAAACCCTTAACCTACAACCATGAAGCACAACCCTAAACCATAAACCCTAAACCCTAAACCCTAAAACACCCTAAACCCTAAACCCTAAGCTAACCTTAAACCTTAAACCCTAAACTCTAATCCATAAACCCTAAAAACCATAAACCCTAAAGCCTAAACACTAAACCCTAAACCCTCACCAGACCCTAAACCCCAAACCCTAAACCCTAAACCCTAAACACCAAACCCTAAATTCGAAAACCTAAAAACATAAACCTAAATTAAGTAAAACCTAAAAATAAAATAAATAAAAAACCTAAACCTAAATAAAATAAAAAAATAAAATAAATTAAAAATGTAAACTAAAACCTAAACCTAAACCTACAAATAAAATAAAATAAATTAATAAAAATAAACTAAAATAAAATCAATAATAACCTAAACTAAAATAAAAAAATAAAATAAACCTAAGAATAAAAAACTTAAATAAAATAAAAGCTAAACATAAAATAAAAATAAAATAGACCTAAACTAAAAATTAAATGAAAACCTAAACCTTAAACTAACCCCAAACCTCCAACACTAAACTACCTCCTAAACCCTAAAACCCTACTAAAACTAAAACTTAAACCCCTAAAGCTAAACCCTAAACCCCAAACTAGGCTTGGACCTTAAACCTTAAACCTACAACCCTATACTTTAAAAAAAATACATTTAATGGTATCAATTATCAATTATATTAAAATCATCCAATACTTCCTAAATAGGTAATTGCATCAAATTATAAACCCTAAACCTTAAACACTAAACCCTAAACCCTAAAAACCCTAAACCCTGAAGCCTAACCACTAAACCTTAAACCCTAAACCCTAACCCTAAACTCAAACACTAAAACCCTAAACCCTAAAATCCTTTAAAAAAATTAAAATTAAACTCAACTAAAAATAAACATAAACCTAAAAAATAAATTAAAATAGCTAAACCTAAAATAACTAAACTAAACTAAATAAAATAAGAAATAAACTTAAAGAAAAATAAAAAATATAATAAACCAAAATAAATAAAAAATAAATAAAGTAAACTAAATCAACCTAAACCTATCAATTTACTTAATTAAAAAAACCTTAAACCCTAAATCCTAAACCCAAAACCCTAAACTCTAACACCTAAACCATAAACCCTAAAACTAACCCTAAACGCTAAACCTATAAAACTAAACTTATAACCTTGAACCCTAAACCCTAAACTCTAAACCCTAAACCCTAAACCCTAAACAACAAAAAACCCTAAACCCTAATCCCTAAACCCTAAACCCTAAATCCCTTAGCCTAAACCCTAAACCCTAAAAACATAAAAATAAAAACCTAAAAAATATAATAAAAATAGAACTCAACTCAAAAATAAACCAAAGCCTAAACTTAAACATAAAAAGTAAACTAAAATAAAAATCCTAAACTAAAACAAATAAACATAAAATAAATAAACTAAACTAAACAAATAAAAAATAAACCTAAATAAAAATAAAAATAAAATAGACTAAAATAAAGAAAAAAAATCTAAACCTACTTGGTTTTTAATTTTAAAGTAAACTAAATAAACTCAACCTATTGGTTTTAATTTTTTTAAAACCCATTACTAAACCCTAAACCTTAAACCACAAATCCTAAAAACCCTAAACACTCAGTATCTTAATCCTAAACTAAACCTAAAACTAAACCATAAACCATAAACCTAAAAAATCCTAAACCCTAAACCCTAAAAAACAATAAGCCCTCAACCTTAAACCCTAAAACTCCATAAAACCCTAAAATAAAATAAAAAATAAAAATATTTAAAAAATACCATAAATGTTAAACCATAAACTAACCCTAAACCCTAAACCTAAACCCAAACCTCCTAAACCCTAAATCCAAAACCTAAAATGCTAAACCCTAAACTGACCCTGGGCCCTAACCACAACCTTCCTAAACTTAAATCCTAAACCCTAAACCCTAAACACTAAAACCTAAAAACCTAAACCTAAACTAAATAAAACCTAAAAATAAAATAAATAAAAAACCTAAACCTAAATAAAATAAAATAAAAAATAAAACAAAAACCAAAACTTAATCATAAACCTAAACCTAAATATATAATAAAATATAAAATAAAAACTAAACTAAAATAGAATAAATAAATACCTAAACTAAACTAAAAAAATAAAATAAACCTAAAAATAAATATCCTAAATAAAATAAAAACTAAATGAAAAATAAAAAGAAAATAAACCTAAAATAAAATGAAGTACAAACCTAAACTTAAAAAATAAACCTTAAAAATAAAAAAAAAATAAAACCTAAACATTAAAGTAAAAAAATAAAACTTAAACCTAAAGTAAACAAATTAAAATAAACCTAAATCTAAACTAAAATAAACTAAACCAAAATAAATAAAACTTAAACCTAAACCTAATTTAAACTTAATATGAACCCTAAACTAAATAAAATAAAATAAACCAAAATAAACCTAATTTTAAACTAATAAATAAAACATAAAAATTAACCTAAAATAAAAACCTAAAAAAACATAAAATAATAAAATAAAATTCAAAACCTAAACCTAAAAATAAAAAATAAAACCTAAACATAAAAATTAAAATAAAAATAATACTAAACTAAAAAATAAACATAAACCTAAACCTAAACCTAAAAAGTAAACTAAAATAAAAAAACCTGAACTAAAATAATTAAACTAAAATAAAATAAATAAAAATAAAAAATAAACATAAATAGAAATAAAAGATAAAATAAAATAAAATAAATAAATAAATAAACTAAAAAAATTAAAGAAAAACCTAAACCTACCAGTTTACCTAATTTTAAAAGACTCAAAACCTTAAACCACAAACTTTAAACCCTAAATACTAAACCCTAAGTCCTTCCACAAATCTAAATTAACCCTAAATCACAGCCCTAAACATAAACCCTACTTACAACTACCAACCCTACACCCCCCTAATCCCTAAATCACGGACTAATCCTCCCTAAACCCTACATTAAACCCAAAGTTTAACCTCCCTGACCCATCCTCCTAAACTCTAAACTGAGCCCTAAAACCTTAAAACCACAAACCTAAACTATATTCCTTAAACATCTAACTAAACCTAACCTTTAAAACCTAATTAAACTCTAAAACCTCCCTAAACTAAAAGCTTTAAATAAAACCTTAAACTGACCCTAAACTCTAAACCCTAAAGAAAACCCTAATCCTAAACCTCCCAACCCAAACCATAAAACCTAAACTTAAATCATATAACCTACCACACCACACCCTAAACCCTAAACTAAACCCTAAACTAAACCTAAAACCTGGACCTAAAACTTAAACCTTAGAAACCATGACCCCAACCACCCAAATAATCAGAAACTGTAAACCCTAAACCCTAAATCCTAAACCCTAAACCCTAAACCCTAACCTTAAACCCTAAAATCATAAATTCTAAAACCCTAGACCCTAAGCCTTATTCCTTAGTTCATTCACTATTGAGCAATGATTAGTAAATTAATTAATCAACTTATTACTATTTATGGGATTAATTAGTCATTAATTAACTTAAAGGAGTAATTAGAGTTTATTAAGTCAAATTTCCTAATTAAGTGAGCAATAAATCCCAAAAAAATCATGAGAGGTAGATGTACAACAACAACAACAACAACAACAAGAAGCCTTTATCCCATTAAGTGGGGTCAGCTACATAAATCCTTCATCTCCATTATGTACTATTATGTGTCAGATTCTCATTTAATTCAAGTATACTAAGGTTATTTTTTATACATCTTAACCAAGTCTTTTTAGGTCTACCTCTACCTTTCTTAACATAAGAAAAATCTAATGCATCTACTCTCCTAACCGGGTCATCGACCGACCGATGCTTTATGTGGCCAAACCATCTAAGGCAACTCTCTCTATTCTTATCTGCCATCGGAGCTACTCCAACTTTTTCCTGAACATACTCATTTCACATTTTATCTCTAAGAGTAAAGCCACTCATCCACTTGAGCATCCTCATCTCTGTAACACTTAACTTAGTCTTATGCTTCTCTTTTATTGGCCAACATTCTGCACCATAAGTCATTGCAGGTCTTACCACCATCTTATAAAATTTTCCCTTAAGTTTAAGTGGAACTTTTCTATAACACAACAGACCAAATGCATTCCTCCACTTCAACCATCAAACTTGAATTCTACTAAAAACATCTCTATCTATTTCACCATCATTTTGAACAATAGAGCCTAAACATCTGAATCGCTCACTCTTATTAATGACTTGTTCACCTAATGTCACAACACAACCACTAGAACTTCTACAACTAAAATTACACTCCATATATTCAGTTTTAGATTTACTTAAATGAAAACCTTTAGACTCTAATGTTGACCTCCATAATTCAAATTTCTCTTGGACTCCCTCTCTAGTCTTATCAATAAGAAGAATGTCATCAGCTAAAAGCACACACCAAGGTACATCTTCCTATAAATGCCTAATAAGAACATCCATGACTAAAGTAAAAAAGATAAGGGCTTAAAGCTAATGCTTGATGTAACCCAATTAAAATGGGAAAATATTTTGTCAATCCTCCTTGTGTTTGGACACAAGTAACAGCTCTAGTATACATATCCTTAATGACTTGAATATAACCAATATTAACACCTTTCTATTCTAGAACTCTCCAAAGAACATCTCTTGAAACTTTGTCATAAGCTTTATCCAAATCAATAAATATCATATGTAAATCCTCCTTACTTTCTCTATACTTCTCCATCAAACCTCTTAACAAATGTATAGCGTCCATTGTAGATTTACCTAGCATGAAATCAAACTGATTGTGAGAAACTTTTGATCACATCATAACCTATGCTCAATTACTCTCTCCCATAATTTTAATGTATGACACATTAACTTAATTCCTCTATAATTTGCACACCCTTGTGCATCACCTTTATTCTTAAATATAGGAACCAACAGACTCTTTCTCCACTCATCTAACATCTTTTTAGTCTTTAAAATAACATTAAAAAGATTTGTAATCCTAGAAATTCCTTGATCTCCTAAACATTTCCACACTTCTATTGGAATATCATCAGGTCTTATTGCTTTTCCACATTTCATTTATTTTAAATCTTCTCTAACTACAGATTGACTAATACGATGATAAAAATAAAACTCTCTATTTTTGTTTAGGGTATTAAGGTTGCTAAAATTAATCGTACATTCAGATCCTTCATTGAAAAGTTTATCAAAATATCTCATCCACCTATTTTTAATATCCTTTTCTAAGAAAAGCACTTTATTATCTTTATCCTTAATACACCTCACTTGAACTGGGTTTTTATTTCTCCTCTCTTTGGTTGGCTAACTTATACATACATCTTTCACCTTCTTTAGTATCTAATCTATTGTATAAATCACTAAAAGGTAAATTTTTTGTGTCATATATTGCTTTCTTAGAATCTCTACAGGCTACTTTATATCTTTCCCAATTCTCCAAGTTTTTACATCTAAATCAAGTTTTATAACAATGCTTCTTATTTCGTATCTTTTCTTGCACACTTTGACTCCACCACCAGCTATTTTTATTAAAAGAAGCTTTTCATTTTGATTCTCCAATCTCATTTTTAGCAACTTGCTTAATTTCACTTGCTACTTTTTCCCACATAACATTAGCTTCTTTATGAACATCCCAAATTCTAAGCTCTTGTAACTTGCTCTTAAAAATATTTTTATTTGTGTTCTTTAAGTGTCCCTATCTAATCCTAGGACAATAATTTGATTTATTTTTCCTCTTACAATCTTTCATCTTAAAATCTAAAACTAGCAATCGATGTTGGGTACTTAAACTTTCACTTGGAATGAACTTACAATCTTTACAATCTAAACGGTCTATTTTTCTTATTAGAAAATAATCAATCTGTGTTTTATTAGATCCATTTTTATAAGTAATAATATGTTCATCTCTTTTCTTAAATAAAGTATTAGCAACTACAAAATCATAAGCTAAGGAAAAATCTAATATAGTCCTACCTTCTTCATTAGTCACTCCAAATCCATAACCACCATGAACACTTTCAAAATCTTCTACCACTTAACCAACATGTCCATTTAAATCTCCTCCAATAAATACTTTTTCTTCAAGAGGTATATTTTGTATTAATCCCTCTAATTCATTCCAAAAATTTTCTTTTGAGCTTACATCCAAACCTACTTGAGGAGCCTAAACACTTATAACATTGATAATCTTAGTATCAAAAATAATCTTTAAAGCTATAATTCTATCTCCACATCTATTAATATTTATAACATTATCCTTCAAACTTTTATCTATAATCACACCTACACCATTTATAGTTCAACTTCTGCCGGAATACCAAAGTTTAAAACTAAACTATCAATCTCATTGGCCTTCTCCTCAATCCATTTTATTTCTTGAATACATAAAATATTTATTTTTCTATGAACCATAATATCTTTTAATTCCATTAATTTACTTGTAAGAGTACTTAAATTCCAAGATCCTAACCTAGTTCTAGTTTCATGGACTAACTTCTTTGCCCGCATCCATTCATAATGTTGGAACCCTTGCTTATTTAACATCGCACGGATGGCCTTCAATTTTCATCAGATTCAAGCCATACGATCGCTGTGGACGCTAGCATTAACACAATGATTTAAAGGATTCATGTCATGATTTTTTTGACAAGTTTTATGTTAGTTGTCGACTACCTATCGTAATGCTCCACTTTACACATCTGGACTTGGGACCAAGCAAAGGTAGTGTTCATGGGAGGTAGAGGTCATCCCATTAAATTAACCCATAAAATTTTGGATTAACTGCTCACTTAATCTGAATCCTAAACTAAATATGAACCCTTGACCTAAAACCTAAAACCTAAACTAAAACCTAAACCCTAGACATAAACCATAAACCCTAAACCCTAAGCCTTAAAACACTAAATCCAATACCCTAAAACATAAACCAAAACCCCTAAACCCTGAACCCTAAACTAGAAACCCTAAACCCTAAACTAAAAGATGAACCCAAGACCTAAACCCTAAATGCTAAACCCTAAACCCTAAAACCCTAAACCCTAAACCCTAACCCTAAACCCTAAATCGTAAACCCTAACCCTAAACCACAACCCTAAAACCTAAATGAAAAACCTAACCTTAACCCTAAAACACAAACCTACAAACCCCAAACCCCCAAACCATAAACCTAAACCTAAAGTAACTAAATAAATTAAAAAATAAACTTAAACCCTAAACCCTAAACCATAAACCCTAAAGCCCAAACCTTAAACCTAATCTTAAAATAACTAAATAAATTAAAAAATAAACCTAAACCCTAAAACCAAATAAACATAAACCTAAACCCAAAGAATGGACAGAACCTTGACAGCTAGAACATCACCGTCAACCAGGCTGAGCCTAGATCTGAAGGTGGAGGCAAAGACGATAGTTATTGCAGTGGTGGAGGGGGATCTAGAGGTTTTGGTAGTTATGGAGGTGGTGGTCAGAGTAGTGTTGATTTTGGAGGCGGGAGAAGCGACGGAGGTTACATTCGTGGTGGTGATGGAGGGAGATATCGGGGTTATGATGGTGGATCCCGCTACTCAAGAGGCCAGGGTGGTTCTGATGGAAACTAAAGAAACTAAAGAATGGCCAATCCGATCTACTACTTACGAAACTATGTATTTACAGAAGAGACAGTTCTAGTTATCTAAAGTGTTTTATTTGCTCGATGCATCCTTATTTTTGATCTATGTCATTGCTTGTGTTTTTAAAAACTTAGCTTGCTACTACTTTGTTGATGAAATCGAAAAGAAGAAATATTGAATCTGAAGTTGTTCTCTCTTTAAAAAATTGAAAACCCTAAACCCTAAACTAAAAACAGAACCCTAAACCTTAAACCTAAACCCTAAACCCTAAATCAAAATAAATAAAATATAAAAAAATAAAAAAACCCTAACCATAAATCCTAAACCCTAAACTCTAAATCTAAAACCCTAAACCCTAAACCCTAAAACCTTAAACCCTAAACCCTAAACCCTAAAACTTAAACCCTAAACTCTAAACCCTAAAGCCTAAAACCCAAACCATATACCACAAACATTAAAATAATCCTAAACCCTAATCTATCCTTAAACACTAAACCATTAACCCTAAACTCTAAACTGACCTCCAGGCCCTGGGCCCTAAACCCTCTAAACCCTGAGCTAACTACCCTTAACTCTGGTTAGGCCACCTAGGCCACTGCATCCCTGACCTCCCTGGGCCTAAACCCTAAAACTGAGCCCACCCTGACCTGAACTCCACAGGCCACTAAATCCTAAACTAAGGCGGATCCTGGACCTTTTACCACAAACTATAAACTGAGCCTAAATCCTAAACTGATCACTAAACCCTGAGTTCCCTAAACTGAAATCCTAAACCCTAAACCTTAAAATCATAAACTCTAAAACCCTAAACCCTAAACCCTAAACCATAAACAAAAATAAAAATTAAAAGAAATCTAGAAATAAAAAACCTAAATAAAATAAAAACTAAATTTAAAATAAAAATAAAATAAACCAAAAATAATATAAAATAAAAACTAAAGAAAACCTAACCTAAAATATAAACTTAATAATAAAACCTAAAAATAAATGAGGATAAAATCTAAAACCTAAACTAAAAAAAACCTATACCTAAAATAAATAAAATAAAATAAACCTAAACCTAAACTATTACAAACGAAGCTAATAAATAAAACCTAAACATAAACCTAAAATAAACTAAATGTAAGCCTCAAACTAAATAAAATAATATATACTAAAAATAAACCTAAACCTAACCAAAAAAAATAAAACTTAAAAATAAACCTAAAACCTAAACCTAACAAAATAAAATAAAAACCTAAACTCAAACATAAAAATAAAAAAATAAAACTTAAACCTAAAATTTAAAATTAAAATAAAACTGAATAAAAAATAAGCATAAACCTAAACCTAAACCTAAAAAATAAATTAAAGAAAAAACCTAAACTAAAATAAATAAACTAAACTAGTTAAAAACAAAAAATAAAAAATAAAATAAACTAAAATAAATAATAAATAAACTATATAAACTAAATAAACCTAAACCTACCGGTTTACTTAATTTTAAAAAAAAAACCCTAAACCCTAAATTTTAAACCCTAAACCCTAAATCCTAAATCCTAAACCATAAATCATAAACCGTAAATCATAAACTAACCTTAAACCTTAAACCCTATACCCTCAAAACACTAAACCCTAAAGCCTAAACACTACACCCTAAACCCTAAACCCTAAAAACTAAATCCTAAATCCTCACCTTAACCCTAAACCCTGAACCCTAAATACTAAACCCTAAACCCTAAAACCCTAAACCCTAAACCCTAAACCCAAAACTAACCCTAAACCATAAACCCTAAACACTAAAACCCTAAACCCTAAATCCTAAATCTTAGGTTTATTTATTTAATTTTAGGTTTTTTATTTTAGTTTATTTTTTAGGTTTATTTTTAGGTTTATATTTATTTTCAAGTTTAGTTTTCTTTTTATTTTATTTTTTTGTTTTAAGTTTTAATTTTTATTTTTAGGTTTAGGTTTACGTTTTTATTATATATTTTTTTAGGTTTAGGTTTTAGGTTTTTACTTTTGGTTTATTTTTAGGTTTTTTTTTTAGTTTAGGTTTAGGTTTACTTTTAGTTTATTTTATTTTATTTATTTTATGGTTTATGTTTAGTCTATTTTAGGTTTAGGTTTAGGTTTTTAAGTTGTTAGGGTTTAGGGTTTGTGGCTTAGGGTTTAATGTTTAGAGTTTAAGGTTTAGGGTTTAGGGTTTAGGGTTTAGGATTTAGGGTTTAGGGTTTAGGGTTTAATGTTATAGGCTTTAGGGTTTAGTCTCTAGGGTTTAGGGATTTAGGGAGGCTTTATGTTTAGGGTTTAGGGTTTAGGGTTTAGGGTTTAGAGTTTTAGGGTTTAGGTTCTAGGGTTATGGTTTTTTCATTTTTTAATTTTGTTTATTTTTCAATTTTTTGAAATTAAGTAAACTAAAGGTTTAGGTTTATTTAGTTTATTTAGTTTATTTTATTTTTATTTAGGTTTACTTTTATTTTTTTAGTTTAGTTTATTTATTTTACATTTATTTGTTTTAGTTTATGATTTTTAGTTTAGTTTATTTTTTAGGTGTATGTTTAGGTTTAGGTTTATTTTTTAGTTTAGTTTTATTTTTATTTTATTTTTTTAGGTTTAGGTTTCTTTTTTATTTTTAGTTTTAGGTTAAGGTTTTTGTATGTTTAGGTTTTAGGTTTTTCTTTTAGGTTTATTTTTAGATTTTATTTTTTAGTTTAGGTTTAGGTTTATTTTATTTTTAGGTTTATTTTTAGATTATTTTAGGTTTATGTTTAGGCTTTGTTTATTTTAGTTTATTTTATTTTAGCTTTGGTTTAGGTTTATTTTATTTTGTTTATATTTTTTATTATAGGTTTAGGTTTTTTTTAGTTTAGGGTTTAGGTTTTATTTTTATTTATTTTTAGGTGTCATTTTAGGTTCATTTTCTAGGTTTAAGTTTTTATTCAGTTTTTATTTTATTTTATTTTAGGTTTATTTTATTTTTATTTTATGTTTCATTTTTATTTTATTAAGGTTTTTTTACTTAGGTTTATTTTGTTTTTTAGTTTAGTTTAGGTTTTTATTTATTTTATGTTATTTTTTATTTTATTTTATTTGAAGGTTTTGGGTCAAGTTTTAGTTTAGGTTTTATTTTATTTTATTATATTTTATTTAGGTTTAGTTTATTTATATTATTTTAGATTTTATTAAGTTTAGGTTTAGGTTTTAGGATTTAGGGGTTTGGTTTTGGGTTAGGTTTGTAGGTTTAGGTTTAAGTGGGTTTAGGGTTTAGGGTTTAGGGTTTAGGGTGGTTTAGAGTTTAGTGGGTTTAAGGTTTAGTTAAAGTGGGGATTATTTAGGCTTTAGGCTTTAGAGGTTTAGGTTTAGGGTTTTAGGTTTAAGGTTTAGGGTTTAGGATTTTAGGGTTTTATTTAGAGTTTAGAGAGGGAGGGAGGTAGGGTTTAAGTTTTAGGGTTTAGATTTAGGGTTTAAGGAGTTTAGGGTTTAGGGTTTAAGGGTTAGGGTAAAGAGTGTAGTTTAGGGTTTAGGGTTAGTTTTAGGGTTTAAGGTTTAGGATTTAGTGTTTAGGGTTTAGGGTTTAGGATTTAGTATTTAGGGTTTAGGGTTTAGGGTATTTTTTTTAAATTAAGTAAATCGGCAAGTTTAGATTTATTTGGTTTATTTAGTCTATTTTACATATTTATTTATGTTCATTTTTGTTTTTATTTAGTTTAGTTTATTTATTTTATGTTTATTTATTTTAGTTTAGGTTTTGTATTTAGTTTATTTTTTAGGTTTAGGTTTAGGTTTATGTTTATTTTAGTTTAGTTTTATTTTTATTTACTTTTTTAGGTTTAGGTTTTTTTTTATTTTTAGGTTTAGGTTTAGGTTTTTATTTTATTCTTTTAGGTTTAAGTTTTAGGCATTTATTTTAGGTTTATGTTTAGGTTTTATTTTTTAGTTTTAATTTATATTTATTTTTAGTTTATTTTATTTTATTTAGCAAGGGTTTAGGTTTAGTTTATTTTAGGATTTGGTTTATGTTTTATTTATTTTAGTTTAGGTTTAAGTTTATTTTAATTTATTTATTTTAGTTTTGGGATTTTTTTTAGTTAGGGTTTAGGTTTTATTTTCAGGCATTCTAGTTTAGGGTTTAGGGTATAGGGTTCCAGGTTTAATGTTTTACGATTTAGTGTTTCAGGGTTTAGGGTTTTTGATTAGGATTTAGGGTTTAGGCATTAGCCTTTAGTTTTGAGGCTTTAGGGTTTATAGTTTTTAGGGTTTAGGGTTTAGGGTTTAGGGTTTAAGGTTTAAGGTTTAGGGTTAGCTTAGGGTTTAGGGTTAGGTTAGGGTTTAGGATCAAGGCTTTAAGGTTTAGGCTTTTTATGGTTTAGGGTTTAGGGTTTAGGGTTTAGGGTTTAGAGTTTAGGGTTAGTTAACATTTTAAAGTTTAGGGTTAGTTTAGTGTTTAAGGTTTATGGTTTAGGGTTGTTGGTGTATGTCTTATGGTCTAGGGTTAATTTTGGGGTTTAGGGTTTAGGATTTAGTGTTTAGGGTTTAGGGTTTAGAGTTCAGGGTTTAGGGTTTTTATTAAAATTCAGTAAACCGATAGGTTTAGGTTTATTTGGTTTATTTTATATATTTATTTAGGTTTATTTTTTATTATTATTTAGTTTAGTTTATTTTTTTTAGTTTCAATTTTTTATTTTAGTTTATTTTTAGGTTTAGGTTTAGGTTTAAGTTTATTTTTTTAGTTTACTTTTATTTTTATTTTATTTTTTTAGGTTTAGGTTTTATTTTTTATTTTTAGGTTTAGGTTTAGGTTTTTATTTTATTTTTTTAGATTTATGTTTTTATTTTTTATTTTAGGTTTATTTTTAGGATTGATTTTTTAGTTTTAGTTTAGGTTTATTTTTAGTTTATTATTTTATTTTATTTAGATTAGGGTTTAGGTTTAGTTTATTTTAGGTTTAGGTTTGGGTTTTATTTATTTTAGTTTAGTTTATTTTAGATTTGGTTTTGGTTTATTTTATTTTGTTTATTTTAGGATTAGGTTTTTTTTAGTTTAGTATTTAGGTTTTTTAAAAAAATTTTTTTTATGTTTATTTTTGAGGTTTAGATTTTATTAAGTTTTTATTTTATTTTCATTACGTTTATTTTATTTTTATTATACATTTAGGTTTTATTTTATTTCAATTTTTTATTTTTGGGTTTATTTTACTATTTTAGTTTACTTTTGATTTTTATTTATTTTATTTTTATTATTATATATTTTTATTTTATTTTATCTTTAGGTTTAGGTTTAAGTTTATGTTTTAGTTTAGGTTTTATTTAATTTTATTTTCTATTTTATTTAGTTTAGATTTTATTTATTTATTTCCTTTTTTATTTAGTTTAGTTTTGGTTTTTTAGGGTTTAGGGTTTAGGGTTTGGGGTTTAAGCTTTAGGGTTTAGGGTTGTATGTTTTTGGTTTAGGGTTTAGGGTTTATGGTTTAGGGTTTAGGGTTTTAGGGTTTATGGTTTATGGTTTAGGGTTTAGGGTTTATGTATTTTAGGGTTTAGGATTTAGGGTTTAGGGTTTAGGTTTTAGGTTTATGGTTTAGGTTTTAATTTAAGGTTTAGGGTTTTTGATTTTTTTTAACAGAGAATAAATTCAAATTCAAGATTTCTTCTTTTTGATTTCATCAAACAAGCAACAAACCAAGTTTTCTAAGTCACAAGCGATGACACAAATAAAAAATAGCACACATAGAGCAAATCAGAAACCCTTGATAGCTAGAACCACCTCTATTATAAAGACACAGTTCCATAAGCAGTAGATCGAATTGGCCGTTCTTCAAAAATCCTAGATAGCAAGAACCACCCCGACATCTTGAGTAGCGGGATTCACCATCGTATCCCAGATCTCTCCCTCGACCACCACCATGGCTGTAACCTTTGTTGCTCCTCCTACCTCAAAAACTGCCACTACTCTGACCACCACCTTGATATCAACTAGCACCTCCAAATCCCCCACCACCACTATGATAACCGACCTTTCACCTCTATCACTAGATCTAGACTACCTAGTTGTTGATGTTCTTGCCATCAGGGTTCTGCACATTCTTAGGGTTTAAGTTTAGGTTTATTAAGTTTTAGGGTTTAAGTTTACATTTTAATTTATTTAGTCACATTACGTTTAGGTTTAGGGTTTGTGGTTTAGGGTTTAGGGTTTCCTTTATGGTTTAGGGTTTAGGGTTTAGGGTTTAGGCTTGTAGGTTTAGGGTTTTGGGTTTAGGGTTTAGGATTTAGGGTTTACTATTTTTTTTCTTTTTTTATATAAAAAATTAAGAAAACTAGTAGGTTTAGGTTTATTTAGTTTATTTTTTATTTATTTCAGTTTATTTTATTTTTTATTTTTATTTAGGTTTATTTTTTATTTTTATTTTGTTTAGTTTATTTATTTTTGGTTTGTTTATTTTAGTTTAGGTTTTTTATTTTAGCTTATTTTTTAGGTTTAGGTTACGATTTAAGTTTATTTTTTAGTTGTGTTTTATTTTTATTTTATTTTTTAGGTTTAGGTTTTATTTTTTATTTTTAGGTTTAGGTTTAGGTTTTTTTTTTAGGTTAGGTTTTAGGTTTTATTTTAGGTTTATTTTTAGATTTTATTTTTTAGTTTATTTTCAGTTTATTTTAGTTTATCTCGGTTAGGTTTAGGTTTAGGTTTAGGTTTAGGTTTAGATTAAGGTTAGGGTTTAGGTTTAACTTTTTATTTATTTTTAGGTTTAATTTTTAGGTTTAGTTTTTAGGTTTAGGTTTTTATTTTGTTTTTATTTTATTTTTTTATGTTAATTTTATTTTATTTTACGTTTTTATTTTATTTTAGGTTTTTATTATTAGGTTTGTTTTATTTTTAGTTTAGTTTAAGTTTTATTTATTTTATTTTAGATTATTTTGATTAGTTTAATTATTTTATTTTTTAGGTTTAGGTTTCTATTTTATTTTATTTTTTTATTTCATATAGGTTTAAGTTTTTTAATATTTTTTATTTTTAGGTTTTATTTAGTTTAAGTTTAGGTTTTTAAGTTTTTAGGGTTTAGTGTTTAATGTTTAGGGTTTAGTGTTCAGGGTTTTAGGGTTTAAGGTTTTTAGGATTTAGGTCTTTTTTAAAAAAAAATTATGTAAATCGGTAGGATTAGGTTTATTTAGTTTATTTTACTTTTTATTTTTATTTATGTTTATTTTTTATTTTTATTTTATTTTTATTTTATTTAGGTTTCTTATTTTAGTGTATTTTTTAGGTTTAGGTTTAGGTTTTCGTTTATTTTTTAGTTTAGTTTATTTTTTTGGTTAAGGTTTCATTTTTTACTTTTAGGTTTAGGTTTAGGCTTTTATTTTATTTTTTTAGGTTTAGGTTTTAGGTTTTTATTTTAGGTTTATTTTTATGTTTTATTTTTTAGTTTAGGTTTAGGTTTATTTTTAGCTTATTTTATTTTATTTAGTTTTGGTTTAGGTTTAGTTTAGCTTTAGGTTCAGGTTTAGGTTTCTGTATTTTAGGGTTAAGGATTTATTTTTGATTTATTTTTTAGTTTATTTTTTAGGTTTAAGTTCTTATTTAGTTTTTATTTTATTTTATTTTAAGTTTATTTTATTTTTATTTTAGGTTTAGTTTTTATTTTATTTAGGTTTTTTATTTTTTCGTTTAGTTTAGGTTTTCATTTATTTTATTTTAGTTTAGTTTTTTCTTTTAGGTTTAGGTTTAGGTTTTAGTTTAGGTTCAGGTTTTAGTTTATGTTTTTTTTATTATTATATTTTAGTTTAGGTTTTTTTATTTATTTTAATTTTAGGTTTATTTAGTTTAGGTTTAGAGAAACTTTTAGTGGTTTTTATTTTAGGGTTTAGGTTACTTGGTTTAGTTTAGGGTTTAGGTTTTTTAGTTTAGGGGAGTTTAGTGGGTTTTATAGGTTTTAGGGTTTAGGGTTTAGGGTTTAGTGTTTTAGGGTTTAAGGTTTAGCTTTTTAGGGTTTAGGATTTCAAGTTTAGGGTTTTAGAGTTTAGGGTTTAGTTTTTTTAAGGTTTTGGGTTTAACATTTAGGGTTTAGTGTTTAGGTTTTAGGTTATAGGTTTAGGGTTCTGGTTTATGGTTTGTGGTTTAGGGTTAGTGTTAGGGTATAGGGTTTAGCATTAGGCTTTTTTTTATTTTATTTATTTTTTTATTTTTAGGGTTAAGGGTTTATGGTTTAGGGTTTAGGTTTTAGTTTAGGGTTTAAGGTTTTTAGTTTTTTTTAACAGAGAACAAATTCAAATTCAACATTTCATCTTTTATATTTCATCAACCAAGTAACACACCAAGTTCTCTAAGACACAAGCAACGACATAGATCAAAATGAGCACGCATAGGGCAAATCAAAAATCCTAGATAAGTAGAATCATCTCTACTATAAAGACACATTTTCAAGCAGTAGATCGGATAGGCCATTCTTGTTTAGTTCCCAGAACCACCTAACCTCTGAGTAGCGGATCCACCATCATATCCCCAATCTCTCCCTTCGCCACCACCACCAGTAACCTCCCGCCTCCTCCGCCTATAACAACCATTGCTCAGACCACCACCTCCATATCCACCAGCACCTTCAGATCCCCCACCACCACTGCAATAACCATCGCCTCTGCCTTCGCCTCCACTACTGCACCTGGACTAAGCCTGGGTGATGTGTGATGTCAGGTTCCGCCCATTCTTAAGGTTTATGTTTAGGTTTATTTGGTTTTAGGGTTTAGGTTTATTTTATAATTTATTTAGTTATTTTAGATTTAGGTTTAGGGTTTGGGGTTTAAGGTTTGAGGTTTAGGGTTTAGGGTTAAGGATTTCGGTTTAGGATTAGGGTTTATGGTTTAAGGTTTTGGTTTTAGGATTTAGGGATTAGAGTTTAGGGTTTTTGGGTTTATGCTTTTAGGGTTTAGGGTTTAGGATTTTTTAGGGTGTAGGGTTTAGGGTAGTAGGTTTAGGATTTAGGGTTTAAGGTTTATGGTTTAGGGTTTAGGATTTAGGGTTTAAATTTTTTTTTAATTAAGTGAACCAATAGGTTTAGGTTTATTTAGTATATCTAGTTTATTTTTTGTTTATTTTAGTTTACTTTAGTTTTTTCATCTTATTTAGGTTTATTTTTTATTTTTTATAGTTTAGTTTATTCATTTTATGTTTATTTATTTAAGTTTATTTTTTAGGTTTAGGTTTAGGTTTTGGTTTATTTTTTAGTCGAGTTTTTATTTTATTTTATTTTTTTTAGATTTAGCTTTTATGTTTCTATTTTAGGTTTATTTTAAGGTTTTATTTTCTAATTTAGATTTAGGTTTATTTTTAGTTTATTTTATTATATTTAGTTTAAGTTTAGGTTTAAGTTTAGTTTATTTTAGGTTTAGGTTTAGGTTTAGCTTTATTTTAGTTTGTTTATTTTATGTTTATTTTAGGTTTATTTTATTTTGTTTATTTTATTTTTATTTTAGGTTTAGGTTTTTTTTAGTTTATGGTTTAGGTTTTATTTTTTATTTATTTTTATGTTTTTCTTTTAGGTTTAAGTTTTTATTTAGTTTTTATTTTATTTAGGTTTTTTATTCGAAGGTTTATCTTATTTTTTGTTTTAGTTTATGTTTTTGCTTATTTTATTTTAATTTTTTTAGGTTTAGGTTAAGGTTTTTATTTTATTTTACTTTTTTAGTTTATTTAGGTTTAAGTTTATTTATTTATTTTATTTTTTTTAATTAGTTTTAGGTTTTAGGTTTTGGTTTATTTGGTTTATGGTTTATAGTTAGTTTAGTGGAGTTAAGGTTTAGAGTTGGTAGGTTTAGGTTGTGAGCCTGGGTTTTGGTTTTATGGTTTAAGTTTAGGATTAGGTAGTTAGCTTTGGTTTAGGATTAGTAGAGGGTTTATGGTTTTTTAAGGTTTAGAGTTTATTATTAGAGTTAGGGTAGGGGGGTTTAGGATTTGGTAGGTAGTTTAGGGTTTAGGGTAGGTAGGTAGTTAGTTAGGTTAGGGTTTAGGGTTATGATTTAATTTAGGGTTTAGGATTTAGGTTTTAAAAAAAATCGGTTTTAGGTTTATTTAGTTTAATTTTTATTTGTTTTAGTTTATTTTAGTTTATATTTTTATTTAGGTTTATTTTTTATTTTTATTTAGTTTAATTTATTTATTTTAGTTTAGGTATTTTATTTTAGTTTATTTTTAGGTTTAAGTTTAAGTTTATTTTATTTTTTAGTTTAGGTTTATTTTTATTTTATTATTTAAGTTTAGGTTTTATTTTATTTTTTTAGGTTTATGTTTTGGTTTTTATTTTATTTTTTTAGGTTTCAGTTTTAGGTTTTCATTTTAGGTTTATTTTTAGGTTTTACTTTTTAGTTTAGGTTTAAGTTTATTTTTATTTATTTTATTTTATTTAGTTTAGGGTCTAGATTTAGTTTATTATAGGATTAGGTTTAGGTTTTATTTATTTTAGTTTACTTTATTTTAGTTTAGGTTTAGGTTTATTTTATTTTGTTTGTTTTAGTTTTAGGTCCTTTAGTTTAGCAAAAGGCTCAGGCTCACTTACAGAAAAAGGGGCAACCAAAATTTATGAGCAGCTGAATTTTGAAAGAAGGGTTACAATCACAAAAAAAGGGCTACCAACCAATATAAGAGAAAAAATCTGTAGCCATCATTTCCAACAAACCTCACAAGTGCACCCGACCAAGCAGTAATGCCAGCCAAGAACAAGGAATAGCCATCAAAAGGGAAAAATAAGAAACAATCCAGCCAAACAACCAACCAAAGACCCCAATAGAGAGGATCAACCAATAGAACACCAACCACCAAAATAGAAGAAGAGTTGAAAGCACCACAACCCCAACCAAAAGCCGGACCATAACCAAGTAAGAGACAAAAAAACCACCAACCAACCGGAGAAATGAAGGAAAAGGGAAAGCCAACAAGACAACCAAAAAAAAAAGCCCAAAACCCAATGAGAGTAACCACCAAATTAGTAAACATAGAGAACATAAAAGGGAGCAACAAACAACCAAAGAAAGGAAGCCAACAAACCAAAAAGGAGTGAAACAAAAATAGAGGGATAGAAGAAGAAAAAACTCCCAAGGGAAAGGAGGCAACAATAACAGAATAGAATACCACCAGTAGAAGCACCCCAAAAAAGAAAGCAAGAGAAGCCACCAACAGAGAAGGAGAAAAAGAAACTAAGTAAATCTAACATAAGGCAAACCATCTTTATCTAAGTTAGAAAGGCCACTTAATTACTTAGGAATAATATCTTTAATAAAAAATGTAAAATCATAGAGTTTGCTCCCTAAGTCAACTAAAAAATCAGCACAAGGATTCCCTTCCCTAAAAATATGAGTCATTTTAAATGAAAGTTTAGAAATAATGTCTTACATATTCATAATTAGATAGAAAAGCTCAGCATTACCCTTGTGATTGATCATAGCAACAACCATCTCGATCGATTCCAACCAAATAGTAAGAAAATTTCTGTCCAAACAAAGCTTAAGAGCATTATAAACAACCATCAATTCATCCATAATAACAGAAGTAGTAGAGAGAGCAATGGAAAAAGCCAAGATAATATTCCCAAGACTATTTTGAAAAATACCACCACAACCAGACTTGTTAAGTGCAACAGAGCCATCAATATTATTTTTAATACAATAATTAAGAGGCTTAATCTAGTAAGTGATTTTATAAATAAGAGGCGAGTCATAATAAGGAAACTTGATACCCAATTTAGAGGCAACAAACTTGCAACCTCTATAATTAGTACCACTAAGAAGAGCGCCTTATGTAAAGAAAAAATCTTATCTTTTCTTTGCAATAATCCTCTTATAATTCATAGGCACATTACGATGCTTAACATCATTTCTGTCAAGCCAAATAAACCAAATCAAAGTAAAAGCCACCACAATTTTGATATGCCCTTTGATAGTATTTGGAAAATAAGAGTTAAGAAGTTGCATTAAAGAAAGCTTACCATTAAAATAACTTAAATTAAATAACTCCTCATACTAACCCCAAACTTTAGAGGCAATGGCACCATTAACAAAACATGACTAACATTCTCAATATGGAAGCTACACATGCATTTTGAAAGATGATAAAATCCTTTATCCAAAAGTAAAGAATCAAACAATAAAACCCTTTAAAATCCTCCAAACAAGAATCAAATAAGAGGTAGGAATAATATTATTCCAAATTTTAAGAAAGATAGGAGAAGAGGGTTTATTAACTCTAATATGGTTCCAAGTATCTTTAAGTGAAAAATCATCATTACTAAAAATGTTGTAAAGACCCTGATCCAAAATAGTACCATCAATAATAATATTGGTGATATTATTACAAATGGATTCACAAATCAAATCATCTAAAGAGAGAGTGATTCCAATCACCATTAAATAAAAAGATTAACTTTTAAAGAAGAAGTTAAATGAGTATTAAGCATTGAATCAATAGAATAAACCCCAATCCAGTTATCTTGCCAAAAAAGGAAGAACCACCATTGATACCCAATAAAATGAGAGGTTCTACAAGCCATTTAACATCACAAATGCATTTCGATGCAATATAATCACCATGTTTATAGTTACAAATTTAGGGAAGCTTACCTTTGCAATATTTAAAATTCATAAAATTAGCCCAAAGACTAACATTCTTCCAAAAATTTCACCATAGTTTATATGAAAAAGCATTGGTGGAATCCATCAAGGACCTGCAACCACTACCACCTTCAAATAAAGTACCAAACATGCTAGACCAACAAGCCCAATGAAGCCTTTTGGTCGAATGCCTAGAACCCCAAAAAAACTTATTAAAATTTATTAAAAAGTCATTCAATCTGAATAATAATAAGGGAAGTAGGAACAATATTAAGCAACAAAAACAAAGAAAGAGAGTAAAGAATACTTTTAATAATAATTAATTTATCACCAAAAGATAAAAAAAATGAAATTCAAGGGGAGAAACTTTATTCTGGATATTTTGGATAACCTCATCAAAGAGATGAGATCTTTTAGGACAACAATATAAAGGAGAGCCAAAATATTTGATAGGAAAACAATGAAGAGAAAAACCAATAATATCCTTTATTTTATTGATTCTATGAGCAAATATAGAAACAAAAGAGATAAACTAGTAGGGTTTACGATTTAGGGTTTAAAGTTTTTTTAATTAAGTAAACTAGTAGGCATACGTTTATTTAGTTTCTTTTATATTTTTATTTAAGTTTATTTTTATTTTCATTTGGCTTAGTTTCTTTATTTTATGTTTATTTATTTTAGTTTAGGTTTTTTATTTTAGTTTATTTTTTAGTTTAAGTTTAGGTTTATGTTTATTATTTTATTTTAGTTTCATTTTTATTTTATTTTTAAGGTTAAGTTTTATTTTTTATTTTTAGGTTTAGGTTAAAGGTTTTTATTTTATTTTTTTTAGGTTTAGGTTTTAGATTTTTATTTTAAGTTTATTTTTAGTTTTTATTTTTTTAGATTAGGTTTAGGTTTATTTTTAGTTTATTTTATTTTATTTCATTTAGGTTTAGGTTTAGTTTATTTTAGGTTTATATTTCAGTTTTTTTTATTTTAGTTTAGGTTTTAGGGTTTAGTGTTTAGGCTTTACAGTTTAGGGTTTTTAGTGTTTAGGGTGTTGGGTTAGCTTAGGGTTTAGGGTTAGTTTAGGGTTTAGGTATTAGGGTTTAAGGTTCAGGCTTTAGGGTTTAGGGTTTTTAGGGTTTAGGATTTAGGGTTTAAGGTTTAGGGTTTAGGGTTAATTTTAAGGTTTAGTGTTTAAAGTTTAGGGATTAAGATTTAGGGTTTAGGGTTTAGGGTTATATTTTTAAAAAAACTAACTAGATGATAGTTTTAAGTTTATTTAGTTTATTATTTACTTATTTTAGTTTATTTTATTTCATATTTTTATTTTGGTTTATTTTTTATTTTTATTTAGTTCAGATTATTTATTTTAAGTTTATTTATTTATGTTAGTTTATTTTTTAGGTTCAAGTTTAGGTTTATGTTTATTTTTTAGTTTAGTTATTTTTTAGGTTTAAGTTTTATTTTTTATTTTTAGGTTTATGTTTAGGTTTTTATTTTATTTTTTTAAGGTTTTGGTTTTAGGATTTTATTTTAGGATTATTTTTTTGATTTTATCTTTTAGTTTAGGCTTAGGTTTATTTTTTGTTTATTTTATTTATTTAGTTTAGGGCTTAGGTTTAGTTTATTTTTGGTTTAAGTTTAGGTTTAATTTATTTTATTTTAGTTTAGCTTTATTTTATTTTTTTATTTTAGGTTTAAGTTTTTTTTAGTTTAGGGTTTAAATTTTTTTTTTATTTTTATTTTTTATTTTTAGGTTTAAGTTTTTTATTTAGTTTTTATTTTATTTCATTTTAGGATTATTTTATTTTTATTTTACATTTGGGTTTTATTTTGTTTAGTTTTTTTTTAGTTTTATTTAATTTTTAAGTTAGGTTAGGTTTTTTTATTTATTTTATCTTACTTTGTTTTTTATTTTTTATTTTATTTTAGGTTTTTAGTAAGTTTTTATTTTATTTTATTTAGGTTTAGGTTTTTTTCTTTATTTTATTTTTAGGTTTTATTTAGTTTAGGTTTCAGTTTTTAGGTTTTTAGAGTTTAAGGTTTAGGGTTTAGGGTTTAGGAAGGGTTATTATTAAGGTTTAGGGTTTAGGATTTAGGGTTTAGGGTTTTTTTAAATTAAGTAAATCAGTAGGTTTAAGTTTATTTGGTTTATTTTTATTTTTATTTACCTTATTTTTATTTTTGTTTAGTTTAGTTTATTTTTTTAATTTTGTATTTCTTAGGTTTAGGTTTAGGTTTATGCTAATTTTGTAGTTTAGCTTTTTTTAATTTATTTTTAATGTTTAGGTTTTATTGTTTATTTTTAGGTTTAGGTTTAGGTTTTCATTTTATTTTTTTAGGTTTGGGTTTTAGGATTTTATTTTAGGTTTATTTCTAAGTTTTATTTTTTAATTTAGGTTTAGGTTAATTTTTAGTTCATTTTATTTTATTTAGTTTAGGGTTTAGGTTTAATTTATTTTAGGTTCAGGTTTAGGTTTAGTTTATTTTAGTTTTGGTAGAGGTTTATTTTATTTTGTTTATTTTATGTTTAGGTTTTTTTTTACTTTAGGGTTTATGTTTTATTTTTATTTGTTTTTTTATTTTATTTTTAGGTTTATTTTTTTGGTTTTGGTTTTCATTTAGTTTTATTTTATTTTATTTTAGGTTAATTTTAATTTTCTTTTATTTAGTGTTTTTATTTTAAGGTTTATTTTATTTTAGTATAGGTTTTTATTTTATTTTATTTTTTATTTTATTTAGGTGTAGGTTTATTTATTTATTTTATTTTTAGGTTTTACTTAGTTTAGGTTTAGGTTTTTAGGTTTTTAGGATTTTAGGGTTTAGGGTTTAGGGTTTAGGGTTTGGGGTTTAGGATTGAGGGTTTAGGGTTGTAGGGTTTAGGGTTTAGGGTTTACGGTTTAGTGTCAGGGTTTATGGTTTTCTGATTTAGGGTTTAGGGTTTAAGGTTTAGGGTTCAGGATTTAGGGTTTAGGGTTTTGGATTTAGGGTTGTGGTAGGGGAGGTTTAGTGGTTTAAGGTTAGAGTTTATGGTTTAGAGTTTAGGTTAGACTTTTTTAATTAAGTAAAATCATAAATTTAGGTTTATTTAGTTTGTTTAGTTCAATTTATTTTTTTTACATTAGTTTATTCTATTTTTTATTTTTATTTTGGTTTATTTTTATATTTTATTTTGATTAGTTTATTTATTTTAGTTTAAAGTTTTTACTTTAATTTATTTTTAAAGTTTAGGTTTATGTTTATTTTTTAGTTTATTTTTATTTTTATTTTATTTCTTAGGTTTAAGTTTTATTTTTTATTTTTAGGTTTAGATTTAGGTTTTTATTTTACATTTTTAGGTTTAGGTGTTTTTTATTTTAGGTTTATTTTAGGTTTTCTTTTAGTTTATATTTTAGGTTTATGGTATTTCATTTTATTTTATTTAGGGTTTATGTTTATGTTTATTTTAGTTTATTTTAGGTTTAGGTTTAGGTTATTTATTTTAGTTTAGGTTTACATTTCTTTTATTTTTTTTATTTAGGTTTGTTTTTTTTAGTTTATTTTATTTATTTCTTTATTTTTAGTTTAATTTTTAGGTTTATGTTTTTATTTAGTTTTTATTTTATTTTATTTTAGGTTTATTTTATTTTATTTTAGGTTTAGTTTTCCTTTATTTAGGTTTTATTATTTTAGTTTAGTTTAAGTTTTATTTATTTAATTTTAGTTAGTTTTATTTTTATTTTATTTTTTTAGGTTTAGGTTTAGGTTTAGGTTTATGTTTTACTTTAGATTTTATTCATTTTATTTTATTATTTTATTTTGGTTTAGGTTTTTTATATTTTATTTTTAGGTTTTTTAGCTTAGGTTTAGGTTTTAGCCTTTTTTTCGATGAGTTAATGAGGATTTAGGTTTAGGGTTTAGGGTTTGGGGTTTGGGATTTGGGGGTTAGGGTTTAGAGTTTAGGGTTTACGGTTTAGGGTTTAGGTTTTAAGGTTTAGGGTTTTACGGTTTAGGGTTTTATGGTTTAGGTTTTAGGGTTTAGGGTTTAGGGTTTATCATTTAGGGTTTAGGATTTAGGGTTTAGTGTCTGGGGTTTAGGTATTTTAGGGTTTAGGGTTTAGAGTTTAGGTTTTAGATTATAGGTTTATACTTCAGGTTTTAGTTTAGGATTTAGGTTTTTTGGTTTTTTTAATAGAGAATAAATTTAGATTCAACATTTCTTCTTTTCGATTTCTTCAACCAAGTAACACACCAAGTTTTCTAAGACACAAGTGATGAGATAATTCAAAATGAGCATAGAGCAAATCAAAACCTTAGATAACTAGAACCATATTTACCGTAAAGACACAATTCCATAAGCAGTTGATTGAATTGGTTGTTCTTTAGTTTCTCTAGTTCCCATCATAACCATCTCTCCCTCCGCCACCACCACGGCTGTAACCTCCTCGCCTCCTCGACTTCATAACCACCGGTTCCACCACCACCTCCATATCCACTAGCAACTCTAGATCCCCACCACCACTCGATAATGGTCGCCCTTGCCTCCACTACTAGATCTAGATTGAGCTTGGTTGATGGTGATGTTCCTGTCATCAAAGTTTTGCCCATTATTAGGTTTTAGAGTTTAGGTTTATTTTTAATTTATTTAGTTATTTTAGTTTAGGTTTAGGGATTGCGGTTTAGGGTTTAGGGTTTAGGGTGTAGGGTTAGGGCTTAGGGTTTAGGGTTTAGGGTTTAGGATTTATACTTTTAGAGCCCAAGGTTCAGGGTTAGGGTTTAGGGTTTAGGGTTTAGGGTTTAGGGTTGTAGGCATAGGATTTAGGATTTAGGGTTTAATATTTAGGGTTTAGGATTTAGGAGTTTAAGATTTACTAGTTTAGGATTCGAGTTTGTTTTATTTAAGTTTAGTTGTGTTTTATTAGGTTTAGAGTTAGTTTAAGTTTATTTTATTTATATTTTTTAGTTTATGGGTTTTTAGGTTTATTTTTTGGTTTTAGTTTAATTTATTTTAGGTTTAGGTTTGAGGTTTAGTTTGGTTTTTTAATTAGTTTATTTTTTTGGGTTTATCTTTACTTTATTTAGGTTAGTTAGTTTTCTTTTATTTTATTTTTAGGTTTCAGTATAGTTTTTATTTTATTTATTTTGTTTATGTTTGAGGTTTTATTTTATTTTTATTTTAGGTATTATTTTTTAGGTTATGTTTAGGTTTAGGTTTAGTTTATTTTAGGATTTTAGGTTTTATTTATTTTAGTTTAGTTTATTTTACTTTGGTTTATGTTTATTTTATTTTGTTTATTTATTTTTTTAATTTTGGGTTTTTTTTTTTGGTTTAGGGATTAGATTTTATTTTTTTTATTTTAGGTTTTGAAGGTTTATTTTTTTAGATTTAGGTTTTATTTAGTTTTATATTTTATTTTAGATTTATTTATTTTTATTTAGGTTCTTTATTCTTTGGTTTATATTATTTTTTAGTTTAGTTTAGGTCTTTATTTTATTTATTTTATTTTATTTTATTTTTAGGTTTAGGTTTAGGTTTTAGTTTATGTTTTTATTTTAATTTTTTATTTAATTTTATTTAAGTTTAGGTTTTTTATTTATTTTAATTTTAGTTTTTTAGGGTTTAGGGTTTAGTGTTTAAGGTTTAGGGTTTAGGGTTTTAGGGTTCAAGGTTTTAGGATTTTAGGGTTTAGGGTTTAGGGTTAGGGTTTAGGGCTTAAGTTTTAGGGTTTAGTGTTTAGGCTTTAGGGTTTTGGGTATTTAGGGTTTAGGGTTTAGAGTTTAGGGTTTATAATTTTTTTAAAAAAATTAAGTAAAGTGGTAGGTTTTGATTTATTTAGTTTATTTTTTTAATTATTTTTATTTAGGTTTATTTATTTATTTAGTTTAGTTTATTTATTTTAGGTATATTTATTTTAGTTTAGGTTTTTTTATTTTAATTTATTTTTTAGGTTTAGGATTAGGTTTATGTTAATTTTTTAGTTTAGTTATATTTTTATTTTATTTTTTATATTTAGGTTTAGGTTTTAGGTTTTTACTTTATGTTTATTATTAGGGTTTTTTTTTAGTTTAGGTTTATGTTTATTTGAATTTTATTTTATTTTATTTAGTTTAGGGTATAGGGTTAAGTTTTATTTATTTAGTTTAGTTTATTTTAGTTTAGGTTTATGTTTACTTTATTTTGTTTATTTTAGGTTTAAGTTTTTTTTTTTAGTATAAGGTTTAGGTTTTATTTTTAATTTTTTTATTAGGTTTAGGTTTTTATTTTATTTAGGGTTTTGTGCCACTATCCTTCAAGATTTTGATGTGATATGATAAACATTGTACACTTTAGGTTGTTGCAACAGGTGTGTGCACTGCCTTTTCCTTAATCTGTCGGTGTTGCATTTGATTGGTCAGGCGAGTCGGTGAAGACTTTTCTTGGTTAGACACCTCTTCATCAGAGGTTTCTAGAGCTCGATGAGAGAGTCAACCTATTGTAGAAACATAAACTCAATGAGTTTTATTGATTACATTCTCGGTGGCACAACTTTGAGCATGAAATATGACCACATCTATCGAACAACATGTCATTGAGATTCTTCTCAAGAATATCCATAACTTCGGTGCCTTCATGCTTAAGGGCTTTACCATCAAACATTGAGAATTAATCAACAATCGCTTTACAAGAGTGAAACATTTGCCCTTCTCTAGACCCAAGCTGAGGTGTTTGCGAAGCGAGAGAGTTGTGGCGGTGGATAGAGGAAGCGACGGGAATTAGTATGAGACTAGGCTCGGCCTCCTTTGCCACCTCCTCTTCCACCCCTCCATGCGGCCACATACATACTGACCATTTCCACCACCTCGGTAGCCTAGCGTGGCGGTATATCCATCATGGTCTACCTACTCGATAGATTGATATTCATTCAAGTAGGGAGGTAGTATGGAAAATCTTTAAGAATCTATAACTTGACTTTCAATTACGAGCCTAAGAGGTCGTGAGGAAGTGGGCAAAAGTGATGATCCTATTACCCCCACCATCGCAGCCATGTCTTAGAGGATTGTATCACTTTAAGGATTATCTTGAGCAGCTACAAGTTGAGAGCCATAGTTATCCCTAAGGAAATACTTATTAGAACAACCATTTAGTTCCATTAGAGTAATCCTTGGGGATACTTACATCCTTACCAAAGAAGGTTAGGATATCTCCTATCTCAACCTCAAAGAAGATCATTTCTAAGATCAAGAAGCTTTCTTTACAAGTGTCAAAGTAGCTCAAACCTCCAACACCAAAGAAGGTTTGCTAGTTGCAAAGGATAACTCGGGGAGGGTAGCAGCAGCTCACCATACTTGCTCAGATAGTCTAGTAGCATAGCCACCATCTGAGTCCAATACTCCTTCCACTATTATAACTACCACCTCTTCGCTCCTCTTCTATAGAAACATTGTATTTGTGATAAGGGCACTAAATCCCTTACTGCTTACTTTACTTGATTTCTATCATGTACCTCCACCCAAAAAAGAAATTAATGAAGAAAGTTGATTCTACTTATATATTGTCTACTCTAATGCTTTGATTTTATTCCTATTGAAAGCTCTCGGAGTCTAAATAAAAATAATAGCTCTAGTAGTTCCGATCCTTTCATTTATGATTCAGAGTAGACTATCCTTCTCTGAATCAGTCGGGTTCACCTCTTGAGATTGACTTGGAGTCGACTGACTCTGAGGATCCCATAAGATAAGCTGTAGGTATGCCCGATGAGAAGGTAGAACTTTCCACAAGCTCAACATTCCAAGAAGTCACTGAAGTCAACCTACGCAGTGGCAAAGTTCTACCTCCTAGGGTAGCACCTCAGGATAAGGGTAGCAAGTCATTAGTTCTACTAAGCAGATAGCCCCTTCATAAGATGCTCCACCCATGGATATGCTTGTGGAGGACCAAGCCAGAGTTGATTACAATGTCCTAGCTCACCTTAGAAAGTTTTCAGCTAAGTTAAGCATATACAACACCCTTGTCTTATCCAAAGAGATGAGGAAATCTCTAATCAAGGCTTACTTGATCTAGAGATATGCTTAGCTCTGACCACTAAAAGAGGAGGCATGAAGGAAATTAAGACATCTTAAGAGTTACATTCAAATGAAGACTTACCCAGGGTCCTAGGTGTATTAGTCAACATTATGAGTCTAAGAACCCTTGCCTACTTGAGGATGATCTCAATGAACAAGACAAGAGGGCCTTGTGGTGTTTATTTTTGGATATATGGGAGGGGTGGGGGACCATAGATCATTGGGGGTTACTTTTTGAATCAGGTACAATATGAGGTATGATGTACTATCTCAAAAGATAGAGGCATCACCCAATGGACCTAATCATATAATAAGGACCCTAAGGCATGAGGTCTTGAATGTACTAGATTTTTTCTACTTTACATGAATGAATAAAGAGGGTTTATATTAAACAAGGTTCTTAAGTTCCATGGAGGCAAGCCTAGTTAATTACATCTTAGAAATGAAATTTCTAAGAATACTCGAAAGTACAATTATCATCTCCAAAGATTTCAAGGTTAGACTATCAAAGGATTGTATTTGGAAAATCAATTGGAAAAGTTTAAGGAGAAGACTTATTTTTGAATCCAAATGAAATAAGTAGGAAATGCTCATTATACTAGGAAGCCTAGTAATCTATCATATGGTTGGGCTTTATAATTTTGAAGTTGAGGAGATTTATATGTTTTGAGTTGAAATTTAATTAGATTACTATGGCTTATAATCCACCAACACAAGGTTGTGGGAATGCCTAAGAGGTGAGGATTTATGCTCATAGCCCAAAGAAAATAGCTACCTCGGATCCTAAATCTAGGGAGCTTTAGTACGAGCTAAAGCATGACCTAAATCTAAGCGATAGGTGGACATAAGGGTTTACCTCCACAAGAGAATAAATTGTCCGACTGACTTATAATCGGAGTTGCCGCTTAATGCCTCCTACAATTTTAAAACCATGTAGTCTCTTATAAATTGCAAGATAGCTAGGGTAGTTATTTAATTAGAAAGAGACTAAAGTACTAAACACACTTAAGAGACTAGAGCATGAGTGGTATGAGCATATAACTTAATCTATAGATGCAAAATCTTTTTTTTGTCATTTTATGTCATTTTGATAGGCTTTAGGATTTTTTATGCATAAATGTATGATGAAATAGATTATGGGTCAAATCATCTAAAAGAAGGTATTCTCCACCACAAGGGATGCCCTCATAGGTCAAGCATTCCTTTATCGTGCAAGGATGGAGATCTTTCGTGTTCAAGAGAGAAAGAATATGCATGTAAGATGTGAAACATACAACCATACAACTAAGGGGTTTTTAAATGTTTTAATTATCTTATTTATGTCTTAGGCTTTATGATGAGGTTATGAGTTGTTTAAAATTTAGTTATGAGTGATTAGTTGGGTAGAAAAGTTATTTTATCCTAAGAGCCTAATCCAAGCCACACATTAAAGCATCAATCATTTAAGAAACTATGAAAAGCATACCGTCCTAATGCACAATGTAATTATAACATTAAACAATTATATATACTATCATAAAATAATAAAAGGCCGCCTGGCCTCTTATACAACCTGGAATATGAAAGAATAATTATAATTATATGAAATGCTATGTGGGTCTTCTTTCTTCATACTTCCATTTTTGATTTGGTTCCTTCTTTGATTTGGATGGTGCTTGCTTCAAAGGCATCACAAGGCACCCCAGACAAAGCCTTCTGGCCACTGCTCATCCTAATCACCCTTATCACTAATCCTAATTCCTATTGCAAAAATTACAATTATTTGGGAAAAGTAAATCTAACTACACCTGCAAAATAGAGGTTAGTTGAATATACATATAATCCCAAGCAGTTGTATTTATAATTTGGACTTAGTACCTTACACATGGATAACTAAGCCCACCTATCATAACTTGGATTATGCTTAAGGATTTAAGCAACTTGTAAAAAGAGCATTCACATTTATTTTTAAGCATCCCTTAAGCATAATCCCCAGTAGAAAATATGATTAGGCTAATATTGGCCTATCATTTAGTCTATGAAGCATACACCCTAACATCTAAAATAATCATAAAACAAAATAATACATCACTCATACACCATCCTAACTTAGAGAAGTGGTGACTTAATTCTAATGTGTGTGTATTAAAGCTTGTGTCTTGTTAGCATTAGTGTTGTATTTTCTAAGTGTAGAAGGATTCAATTTAACATGAAAGGTTAATTTCACTTGAAGTAGTTTAATTGATTTGAGAATTTTAATTTGTGTATTCTTTTGTTTCATTTGATTACACATAGCAACTAAGTGTTATGAAGAGAGGAGAAAAGGGTTGCCCTCTTTCATCCCTACCTAATTTTCTAAAGTATATTAATTTTATTTTATTTTCTTTAGTGAATGGTTTATTAAATGATTTAATTAATCCTAAGTTTAGGTTCACTTTAAATAATTCTATTCAAAATGAAAGGCATCTTAAGATTAATTTAATTGAATTACTACCACTTGACATATACTAAATCATTCCTTTTCATCACATGTAACATGCATATGATTTAATCTAGAGTGTATCTATACATGCAACATATTTTAGCACACTTAAATGATGAATGTATGTGTATGTTTAGAATTTATATTTTATTTGATTGAATTATTTAAACATATTAATTTAAAACTTTACCCAAATTCTTATACAAAAGGACATAAGAATGAAATTAAATAAGCATGTGCCATTGTTAACTGAAAGTGAGGTAATCAAATGACCTCCTTGGAGTTAGCTAAGCCTCGATTCTGAATGTCTAGACTATATACCCATTTGCATTCAAGCATATGTAAATTCATAATGTAACATGGGGAAGTAAGCTACAAATCATATGGCTAATTAATTCAACCACTTAGTCAATTATGAATGCATGCAATTTTAATGTAAAATGGGATTTTCATTCACTAATCACATATACATATACATGTACAAAGATATAGGCAAGTACGTGTCATTGTTAAACCAAGAAATGAGGTAATCAAATGACCTCCTTGGGGCTAACTAAAGCCTCATATTCTCAAGATGTCCAGACTATATACTTGCTTTTCTTGGACACACATGGATGTATACATAAATGAGGGAAAGTAAACCATGCAAAGATTATTTTTTTATTGAATCATTTATATATATGAATTAAAGCTCTATCTAAATTTTAATGTTGAAATACATAAGAATGAAATCAAATGGGTATGTTTGTTAAACGAAGTGAGGTAATCAAATGGCATCCTTGGGGCTAGCTAAAGCCTCATGTTCCTGGTATCTCTAGGCTATATAACCATTACCATTCAATCTTATATAAATCAACACATGAATAGAGGAAAGAGAACTCAACATTGATACACTTAAGCTATAAGAACATGCATTTCTTATGTATTTATAACTAACATCATAACACATATTATTATTCATTATTAAGCTTTTGAAAAATACATTTGGATTTAATAGTGATAATAGCCATATTATATTAAATTAAATCAACACAAGCTTACATAAAGGAAATCCATTTTATTTTACTTGATTTTGAAAAGATGGATGCATGAATTCAAATTATGTACCAAATTTAACATGATTGAAAGAGGACAATCAAATATAAGCATGTGATTCATTCAACCAAACTAGTTCTTAAGACAATCAAATCAAATAAAATTATTTAAAGCAAACCAAAGCTTCTTTATTAATTAAGTTTTGGATTTGAGAGAGAAGAAATCATCACTTGTTGTTTTAAACCCATTCCCACATTAGTGATTTGATTTAATTTAAGGTAATGTAATTAAGTTATTTTATTAGTTAATTAAGTTGAACCCTTAATTAGATGAATTAATTACCCTTACCTTTATCACCTTAAAGTAATTAACTAAATAATTATGAGCTGACATGACATGCATGGAAAATAAACTTACAATGATCCTAGGAAATAAAAGGGGCCTAATGCATTTGGCTCATGATTAATAGTTAATTATATTAAAGGACTTAATTTATTACTTTATGGTTTTCCCACACATGTGGACTAGCCATAATTTCTTTAAACTCCTTTAGGTTATTAATTACCCCATGATTTAATTAATTAAGGCCTAATGTGATTATGATTTCAATTTGATTAAGTGATTTAATTAATTAGTTAAATCTTAATTAATTTCATTTTAAAAAAAGGGTGAAATGAACTTAGGGAAAGGGGTCCCAACCTTATTCCTTAGTTCACTTACTGTGTATAAATGATTAATAAACTTAATTAACCAATTTATTACTATTCATGGGATTAATTAATCATTAATTAACTTAAAAGAGTAGTTAAGGTTTAATTAGTCAATTTTTCTAATTAAGTGAGCAATAAATCTCAAGAAAATCATGGGAGGCAGAGGTCATCCCATTAAATTAACCCACAAATTTTGGGATTAATTACTCAAGTAATTAAGGAGTAATTATGCTAATTAATTTTATAATTAAACCATATATTTCAAAATTAGTTAAGATCATTTTAATTAATTCAAATACCTTTAAAATGAGTATTTATTTGCATTTTTTTATTTCTCTATGATTTTTAATGATTTTTAGAAGTTTCAGCCATTAAAAATGATTAATTAAGCCTAATCCTATTGGTGCCAAGTGGCGCGCTGATGCCACACACTTTCCACGTGGTGCCGCAGGATTGGATACTTAAAACTTATCAGACTCAGTGCCTACATGGTGGCGGTGGATGCGCTTTCTCATCCGCTGTCCGATCTAAGATCGGACGGCTATGATTAATCTCATAGCTTAATAGGATTAAATCATATTGATCTAGTAGATCTAATCACGATCATCCATTTTGATCATGCGAAATGGACGGTGTGTGATCTAATGTCACATGAGTGAGAGAAAATGGAGTTCGTCCACCATTGCTCACTTGATTTGAGCTTACCCGAGCTCTGATAAACTCCAAGAGGATCCCACACCTTCAAGAAATTGATGAGAGGGGACCCAATGGTCAAGATCACATGAGATGTAAGTTTTCTTCAAAAAGCTCCAACCCATTTTTGCCAAAGGATCAATTTTGGAAGCATACCTCATTGGAGCTCAAGATCGATGGCTCAAATGATTGAAGTTTCATCTAGTGGAGATGAAGCCTTGTTGAGCAACAATTGGATAAATTCCTCTGTTGCTCAAAGGCCACAAACTAATGATGATTTAGAGCTTTCATCGAAGTCCCACCTCCCATGCTCGGGAAGCTTGGGAGATGATTCATTCTTGCTCGACGAGGCCTAGGGAAGGTGCATGGAAGTTCATTTGAGTTTAATGGAGAAATGGGGAAGTTAGGTCAGAAATATGAGTGTCCTATTTCAGGATGGATGAGAATGGCATTTTGCAATCGAGGAACGAGCTTAGGAGCTTAGGGAATGGCTCTAGCAGCGCTTCTTGGGTAGCTAGGGCTCTGAGGAATGATTTTTGTGTATGTTTGAGTGGAAACGAGGGGGTGTATACCCACCTTCATCTTGATTAGACAGTGGGATCATGTTTAGCTTCTTGTGGCCGTCCAGCCATCTCAAGGAGTCATGGGTGGCAGGGAGGAGGTGAGTTGGCTTGGTTGGTTGAAGGTGTGAGGTGGTCGCTAAGGAGGAATCATGGGTGTCCTATGGGTTTCAAATGCTCCAATGGGAAGGTGAGGTGATTTCACCTCCCATGGGTCATGGCAACCCAACCACCCCTTGGGTCGCAATGTCCTAGGTGACTAGTGGACCATTGGGAGAGTACTGGCTAAGGAATGGATATCACCACTTACATAGGTGATTTCTAATGTGATGCCCTTGACCCAAGGGTAGAATGATCATTTGGCATTTGATTTTATTTGGGTAGATTTGAAATGAGCCAAAAGTGGGTTAACCCAAATTTCAAGTCTATTGGAGTTGATTTGTTAGGTTTGGCTCAATTTGACTCAATTAGGTCAAATTGGGTTAGTTTGGTCAAGTTGACCAATTGGTCAAAATTGGCAAACTAAGGGTTGGTCAAGTTCATATGATCATTTGGGATGTTTTGGTTCAATTGGTTTGGGTTAGATTTGATTTTGGCTCATTTGAATTCATTTGGGTCAAATGGTTAAGTTGACCAATTTGACCAAATTGACCAAATTGCTTGGGTTGGTGTTGATTTGGGTTTAGTTGACCAATTGAAGATGATTGTAGGCTTTGGTTTTAATTAATTTGGATTTGTTTTGATTTAGACCAACTTTAACCTTTAGGTCAATTTGGGCAAGTCAATGGGTTCAATTGGGTTCAATCATGGCTTTCAAGTTCAACAATCAATTTGGAATGAACTTGAGCCATTGGTTGCAATCAATTTAGTTTATAGTTTGAATTGACTCAATTTGGTCTTTAGGTCAATTTGGGTCAACAAGAGTTTTGGTTTGACTCAATTGAAGTTCAAGTCATATTCAAATATTGATTTTGATTTGGTATGAATCATTGGTTTCAAGGGATTTGGCTTAGGTTGTAATTTGGCTAGTTTGGGTTCATATGGGTTAATGGGTTGACTTGGTCAAATGAACAAGTTGACTTGTTTCAATTTGTGATAATTGATCAACTTAGGGTGATCAACAATCATGATGGGAGGTTTTGATGAGCTTGGTTCAATCCAAATTGGGTAGGATTAGAACTTGGCACAAATAGGTCAGCCACTTTGGCTCAAGTGGACCAAATTGGTTTAGTTGAATTTATTTTGGGTTGAGCTTGATTTAGTTGATTTTATCTATGGATTTGGGATTGATATATAAATTCAATTGCAATTGGCTTGTGTTCAAATGGGTTTTGGTTCAATTGAACATTTCAAGTTAAAAGGGATTCATGGGTTTGAATTTGGGTTGATTTTTGGTTCATATTGATTTCATATTTTGTGAATATGATTGAGGATGATTGATTAATGAGAAAATCATGATTGAATTTGGGTTTTGGATTAGGATTTGACTAAGTCTATGGGTCACATATGGCTTAAGGGTTTTGATTTTGATTTAGTTTGATTTAATTTTGATCATTTGAATGTAGATTTGATTTATATTTAGAAAGAAGATTGAAGATATAAATTGATTATGTGAAGATCAATTGGTTTTGGATTGATTTGGATTGAGATTTGGCTAAGTCCATTGGATAGGTCATATGGCTTATGAAGGGTTTCAAGTTTGGATTTGATCTTGGGCTTCAATCATTTAGTTTTGGAATTTGGGTTTGTATTTGGATTTGAATTTGAATTTGAATTTGATGTTTAAATTGAACTTGAGTTTTGGTTTGAGAAGGTGAACATGGATTGGATTTGGGCTGTAGGGTAGGTTGATTATCCTAATCCCTAAGGCATAACCTATTCTTGTGGTTAACCCTTCTAAGTCGTTAGGCTTGGGTTTTTAGTGTTTAAATTGTAGGAAGTCTTAGTTCTAGAAGACTCTAAGTCTAAGATGGGAAGATTGAATATGCACTCCAAAAGTGAGGTCAACAGGACTTAGGCTCCATAGTGTTGCCCTTGGAGATAGATGATTGGAAGATAAGCCAAATTATAGACTTGGATACATCTGCTTTGCTTGGGAGACCATGGATACATGAGAACAACATAGTTCCATCCTCTCTACATCATGTATGTTTGTGAGAGGTGGGATCCTTTGTGTCAAAGGAGATCTCAAGCCATTTAGTTCATGTTGACATATATGAGGATGCTTTACTACCTCCTCAAAATCAACAAGTCTATTCTCGTGAACTTGGCCAAAGTTAAAAATAAAAGAAAAGAAAATAAAAAAAGAAAAGGAAAGAGAAAAGAAAAAGAAAAGAAGAGAAAATGAAAATGAAAATAAAAGGGAATAAAATAAACTTGGATGAGGAAATGGAGCGACATTAGATTCCACCCATACGTTACTCCTTTCAAACATATGGGTAAGATGACCTAACCTCAACCAAACAGAGAAGAGCGTAAGAGGTCATCCTGTGGTGGAAAACCTATTTATTGTCCTCCCCTAGAAGATAAATCCCAGTTACCAGGAGTACACCTGCTATCCATATAGACTTAGAATTTAGTTCATAGGATGAGTCTTATATGATTAGCACACTAGCCAGCTCTACTCAATAGTAGATTCCCTTGGAGGTGACACTTGAGCCAGATAATAATGAAGACTGGGCTCTAAAGCAAAGCATAAGTGTATCTAAGTATATATGTTAAACAATTAGGCATCTTGGGAACCTTAGCTCTAACCCCACTTTCCTCTCAAAAGCCGAGGGTTTAGTAGTTAAGGAAGCCCTAAGTTATCCTGTGAAGTCTAGAGATTCTTGGGGAGCACCATCCTCAAGTCAAGAAGTTGATGTAGAACTTGTGGATGATTCATATAAAGATTTAATAGAATTACCTTTTGATTGGCTTACCTTGTGTTCATAATTTCGCAAATAAAGGGTTAATCCCACATACTTGGTCAAAGAAAAAGGTTAGACTACTTTGAAAGAATGTGGAAGAACAAATGCAAAAGCTCTCAATCAATACTTAGACTAGGATTCGGTATAGTGGGTCCAATCGATGATGATGATTACTGCTTAGTCATCACCAATAATTTGGAATCTGATAGGTTCTTTTAAAATCACATTAACTCATATGAGGAGTGTTTAGAAACTTAGATGATCCGTGATGATTTTGAAGTCAAAGATGCACCACTAGAGTTTGAAGAAGAGATCAAGTCAACCATCAATGAGCTCAAGGAAATCAACTTAGGAACTAAAGAAGATCCATGCCTGACATACATCAGTTCTTTGTTGAATGAAATTGAAACCAATGACTTAGTTAGGCTATTGATTGAGTTTAAGGACTACTTTGCATGGAGTTATGAAGAGATGCTGGATTGGTCCTAATATAATGGTCCATAAACTAGCAATAGAGCCTTGCTAACCCTATCAAGCAAGCTCCTAGATGCATGATTAGACATAGAACAAGGGTCATTTATGAAGTCAAGAAACTAATCGATGGGCTTTATCCAGAAGAAAAATACCTACATGGTTGACCTCATTTTAGAATGAGCTCTCAACCCTCCATCTTAGACATAGGACTCCTCTTAGGCTTTAAGAGTTCTTAGTCTTAAGACACATCTAGTGATTAGTGGACACTCAACCTAGCCCAGAGACTTAGGAGAGTTAGCCATGGAATAGGTCATGGGGTGTTAGGAAAACTTCCTACCATTAGCTTAAACCATTCTCACTTTCCTCCTTTCAAGTCAAACTCCAAATCAATTCTCATTTGATTTTCAAAACTCAAATCAACTCCATATGATTGAAATCCATGATTGGAAATCTATGATTGAAACACATGATCAAAATCCATCAAAATTCCTAAGTTCAAATTTCCTAAGTCCTTAATCCTTTCTTAAGGACTTAACCAAAATTATGATCTAAACCAAATCAAATCTTTTGAGATTTTCTCATAATTATTTATATTCTCATTTATATTCACATATAAAATGAAATATAAATTCAAATCAATCAAACTAAACTAAAAATTCCAAATCAATTCATGAAATTTTCCTAAGTCTCTTAATTTTCCATTAATGGACTTAGCCTAAACCTGTCAAATCAATTCAAACTCATGAGATTTTCTCAAAACTTATTTATATTCTCATTTATATTCACATATATAAATGAAATATAAATATAAATCAATCAAATCAAATCCTCAAATTAAATTTCCAATTAAAAAAATTTCCTAAGTCCCTTAATTTTCCATTAAAGGACTTATCCAAAACCTTAATCAAATTAACTCGAACTCATGGAATTTTCTCAAAACTCATTTATATTCATATATATAAATGAAATATAAATATAAATCAATCAAATCAAACCCTCAAATTAAATTCTCAATTTAAAAAAATCTTTCTTAAGTCATTAATTCTCCATTAATGGACTTAGCCTAAAACTTGATCAAACCATATCAAAGTCATGGGATTTTCTCATAATTATTTTATATTCTCATTTATATTCATATATATAAATGAAATATAAATATAAATCAATCAAACCAAATTCAAAATTCAAATCCCTACTCCAAATTTCCTAAGTCCCTTAAATCATTCTTAATAGACTTAGCCTAAATCATGATTAAACCACTTCAAATCCTTGAAATTTTCTCATGATCAATTTATATTCTCATTTATATTCACATATATAAATGAAATATAAATTCAAACAATCAAAACCAATTCCAAATCAAACTCAAATCAACTCAAAATCCAATCTAAGTCTTTCAAGTAAAAATCTTGAACTTAGCCAAATCAACTTCAAATCAAGCCAAACTTGATTTTCTCTCATGATTCAATCAACCCTACAATCATGAGCCCATATATAAATCCAAACTTCAATCACTCAATCAAAACCAAGCCAAAAAATCAAAGCCAAAATCCTTTCATATTCTTCCTTTGAATATGAAATTGTCAAATGGATCAAAACCCATTTGACTTCAAACCACTTATAAATGGATTTATATTTCAATCATAAGTCCATATACAAGATCAATCAAGCTCAAATCAAGCTTTGACCAAGCCATTTGACTCACTTGACCCAAAGTGACCTAAAGTACCCTTATGAGCCAAATTCTAATCCTAACCAAATTGGATTGAACCAAACTCATATTTGCCTCTCATCATGATCAACAATCATCATGGGATGATCAATCAATCAAATTGGTCAAACCAAGTCAAACCCAAGTTGACCAAGTCAACACTTAACCCAAAATGAAACCTAACATAGCCAAATTCCACCATAGGCCAAATTGATTGAAACCATTGATCTAAGTTCACTCATGACTTATGTTTGAACTTGACCAAGCCAACATTTGAGCCTAACTACAATTGGCCACTTGACTAAAGTTGACCCATTTTGACCTAAAGGGTCAAAATGTGTCAAAACTTGATCTAAGCCAAATTGATCTAAACCAATGGGTCAAGTTCATTCCAAACCAGTTGTGGAACTTGACCAAAGCCTCAATTGGCCAACTAGACCTAACTACGTCCAATTGACCTTAGACCCAACATGACCTAAATGGGTCATGTTGAGCCAAATTTGAACATAAAAAATTGATTGGAAACAAAGATTAATCCACTCCATATGACTAACCTACCCCTTGACCTACCCCAAATAGGTCAAATGGGTCAAATAGGTCAACTTGACCCATTTGACCTAAATGAAGTCATATGAGCCAAATTCAAAACTATACCAAATTGAATCAAACCAAAGCACCAAAATATTTCAAATGGTCATTTGAACTTGACCCAACCCTTGACCAATTTGACCAATTGGTCCTTGACCAAGTTGACCCATTTTGACCTAAATGGGTCAACATGAGCCAAACCCTATCAAATGAATTCCAAATCTCATGAAACTTGGCCAAACCTAGTTTCTCCACATACCCAACATAAAAAAATTAGCAAAATGACCATTCTACCCTAGGACATAGAATAATTTTGGCCTAATCCATGGGTAATTTGGTCATACCTCTTCACATTCACTTGAGGCTTTCCTAAAAGCTCAAGGGACCTAGTGAAGAGTGGTGCACCCAACCCAATGGGTTTGGTCACCTAATGGTCCCTAGACCAAACATGACCCATGGGTCAAAATGCCAAATTCAAACTCCCTCTCCCACTCAAATTAAAGCACATGGGAGGTTGGCAATCCACTCCTTGGCTCAAAGCAACCATGTGCACACTCAAAACAGCCAAAAAAACTCCCCAATAAGATCAACTAGATCAAAATGGCCAATGGCTTGTGACCGTCCGATCCTTCAAGGGGAAGATATACTCCCCTAAACAAACTCAAATCCATCAGTCCTCAATTTGATTGAACCTAGGGAAGCCAGAGAAGCCATTCCTCAGCCTCAAGCTTCCTAGAGTGAAATCAAATCTCATATTCTCAGTTTTGCATAGTGTGAAAACAAGGGAGCTCAATCCATTTTTGAATTTCATGTTCACTCAATTTCACTCCAATTGCTTTTGCACCATCAGAGGCAAGTCAGTGCCCAAGCTCTTGAAGTTCCAAAGGCAAGTGGGAGCTAGCTATCAAAGCGCAAGCTAAGGAGGAGGTGGTCCATATAATCCACTCAACCTCAAGTGCTCAAAACTCATACTGCCTCAACCGCACTAAGCTTCTCCGAATCGAGAAGTGATCACCTCTGAGGTATGGGATTTTTTGACCATTAAACTCATTATGGTTTGGAGATTTGTGAAATAAATTTTAATCCCATGTATTTTACTTGGATGTGCCGCTTTAGCTTTAGAGATGGTGGGTTGAGTTTGGTTTGAATTGAGCTCAATCGAGCTCGATCTTCCCTTGATCATGGATCTTGTTGATCAAGGGGAAGAACTTGGAGATCTCACCATCCATCCATGCATTTTGGATGGACAAGAGATAATTCCCCACATTTAGAAATTCCTTATCCATTTTAAAATGAGATCTCTGCTGATCATCGATCGATGGCGAGATCAAACCACGCGCTTCTAACCACCATTTGGGATTTGATAACTTAAGTAAGCCCTCATGCAAGCATGTAAAGCGCACTAATCACCGCCACACATCGCCATGAGCCGAGGATTAGTTAGATGTTTTTTTAATTATTTCTAATTAATGGGATCTTCTAAAATTCATAATGCCTATATAAAATTTAAAAAATTATGAAATAAAATCTATGGAAAGATAATTCAACCTAGAATATTTTAAAATTAATTTCAATGGGTTTTGATTATGATTTTCTTTGAATTTGGTTTTATTGGAAACTTCATTTTGCTAATTAGTTTTAATTAAGCCTCTTATTAATCCCAAACTTCTTGGGTATATTTTAGGGATGACTTCGCCTCCCCTAATTTTCTTTGGATTTATTGAAGGCTTGATTAGAAGAATTGCATATAAATTTCTTAATTAACCTCCTTATGTAATTAAGAATAATTAAGGTGTAATTAGTGATTTTAATCCTGATTAGGGTTGATTAAGGTCAGATCCAATAAGTAAGAGGTTTATGAAATATTTTTAGGGCATTTCCCCTATGCTATTCCCTAAACCCCATTTTCTCTCCTCAATCTCCTTTTAATTAAGGGTTAATTCATTAATTATCCCCTTAATTAATTTCTAAAAATTATAAAAAGTTCTATAACTTAATTAATCTACTTTGGGTAGATGCTTAAGTGTTTAATAGCCTAAGTTCAATTAAGGAAATCAAAACCCAATTCATAAGTATGAAAGGGTGTTTTGAAATTACTTAAGCTAAACCCCTTAGCTTAATTAACTATTAATTGTGAGCCAAATTGCATTAGGCATTTTTCTAATTAGGTGCATTGAAATTTAAATTCCTTGTGAGTTTTTATGTCATCTCATTGGCTCATAATTATTTGGTTAATTCTTCTGAAGGTGGTGTAGGTAGTTAATGCATAAAAATGGATCTAATTATCTAAAAATTGAACAAAATATCAAACACATGTGGAATGGGTTAGAATAGCAAACTCATCTCACCTTTCAAAATTAAATCAAACTCCAAACTAAACACAAATCACTTTGAATTCACTTTGATTTATTTTAAACTTTCTTATTCTATAAGAATGTCTTTAGGATTTAAGTGAAGTGAGTTTGTTTACATGCTTTCATTGTTTGAATCTTTCCCCAACATGTTAAATTTGTATGTCATGTGATTTCATGCATTCATATTTTTTCAAATTCAAAATTTCAAATGAAATTGTTTACTTTATGTCAAATTTGTATGTGTTGGCTAAAGTAGAAATATGAATGGCTATTATCACTACTAAATCTAATTTATTTTCAAAACATATAAATCAAATACCAAATCTAAAAGTGCTACTTATACTTTAATTATAAGCATGTGTGAAAGAAAATAAAGGTATGCTTAGCATAGGTTCCCTTTCTTTCTTATGTTGGTATAGTTTTGAATAGAATTTGGTGAGGTGTATGGTTCATTTGAAAAGAACCTAACACACCATATCCTATTCATCTCTATGCTACCACATTAAGAAGGGTTACCTATACTAGCATAAATTGCATAAATAAAATGAATCCATTAATACAACTTTTGCATTCTCCTTTTCTATTTCATTTCTTTTATACATATGTTTGTTTAAAGAAAGTGTATATTAGTCTGACAGGTTGATTTAAGTAGCCCTAAGTAGGTCTTGTACCTTACACCTCTGGTTAACAATGGCTGTACTCACTTATGCCTTTCTTACTTTCATGTGTGTATGTGAAAATTTGGATAAGGAAACCCTTACTTAAGAAAAATTATGCATATTCAACTTCTACATTTCCTTAAATGGATTACATAGCATGCATCATAAAGTGTGTTAAATTCTCTCATTTGTATGTATAGATATGCTTAGGGTCCATTCATATGCATGTTATATATGTTGGGAAAAAAAGGAAGTATTGTGTGTTATGTGAATTTTGATTCATCTTATTTAATCTTAAAATATCTTTCTTTTTTAATAGGTTTGTTTAGAGTTTATCTAATCATAGGATTAATTAAAATATTTAAACAAAACATTCACCTAAATAAAACTAAATTATGAAGGAAATTACTTAGGTTAGGGAAGGAAAGAGAAGTTCTCTTCTCTTTCCATCTCTTCATAACTTAGTAATTAATTGTAGGATCCACTTAAACCAAATAAAAACATGAAATAAAATCAACCCAAAATAATTAAACAACTTAAATGAAACCCTCCTCTAAGTTGAACATGTTCTTCACACTTATAAAATTTGAACCTAAAGCCATAGCTAAGCATACCACATAAGCCTTCAAAGCACACACATTAGCCTAAGTCACCACTTCTAGCTAGTTAGGTGGCATGGTTTGATGTTTTGTTTTATTTATGATATATGTTTTAGACTGATGTTAGGATGTATGCTCATAGAATGAATGGTAGGATGTTCATAGTCTAACTATTCTTTCAGGGATTGTGCTTAAGGGTTTATCATAAATAAAAATATAAATCTTTTGCTTGGTGCTTTTACCCCTAAGCATAATCCAATAGTGGTGGACTTAGTCACCCATGTGGGGTGATAAGTCCAATATACATGCTTGGGATTTGTGTGGTGTGTTTTAACTAACCTTTTTATTTTGGTGTGTTAGTTAGATTTCCACTTTTCCTTTTCATGTAAATTTGTGCAATTAGGATTTTGGAATGATTGTTATGGGGATTAGATGAGCATTGGTCATAAGATCTATCTTATGCACCATGTGAGGCCTTGGAGCATCTACCTTCCAACCATCCAAAGAAAGGAACCAAGAGAAAAGAAGAAGAAAGAAAGAAGAAAGAAAGAAAAGAAGAAAAAAAAGAAATAAAGCACCCCATAACAATGAATTCTTGCTTAATTATAATTTAATTCATTTGTAATATGGGTTGTATAAGGGTAGAGCTCATACCCACATTTGATATTTTGTTTGTCTGTGGTGCGACCACAATTAATCTTTTGATTAGCTTTATAAATTGATTGATGATTTGTTTAGCTTTTGTATTAAGTGGCATGTTATTCCTAGTTTCTTCCTTTATTTATGTATGACCTAGATGTGGATTAGGCTCTTTAGAGAAAAATAAATCTTTTACTCAATTAACAGCTCCAAATAAAATTAAACAACTCATAACATCACCTAAAGCTTAGGTTTAAAATCAATATAAAATAATTAGCAACCCCTTAGCCGGATGAGAATTTCTTTTATAATATGATGCATAAAAGCATCTTATTTCACTCTTGATTGGATGGCTTTCACCTTTTCTAGAGAAACTTGGCTTGACCTTTGAGAGCCATGGTGGAAACTCACCTCCTCCCTTCTCGCTGATTTTGGCCAATAACCTTATTTCTCATGCATTAGTCATATGAATCCTATTAGCCTGAGTTAAAATAATTGTCCAAAAATAAAAATAAAATGAAATTTGAATTGCATTAGATTTAGGTCATTTGAAGCATGTCCCTTTACATGATCTAAGTCTCTTTAGGGAGTGAGTTTAAGGACTTAGTCTCTTTCTAAATAAATAATTGACCTAGCTATCTTGCATAAGCATAAACTTGCCTACATGTATTTAAAATCAGGAGGAGTTAGGCCACCCTCAGGTGGTTGTAAGTCAAGCTGTCGTGTGGTTTGTCCTCTCTTATGGAGGAAAACCAATTACCCAAGTTTGCCTTAGATTTAGGTTGTGCTTTCAACCCTTGCCAAAGCTCCCTAGATTTTGGTTCTGAGGATGCTTTTTCTCTTTGTGGTCCATAGGCATAATTTCTCACCTCTTAGGCATTTCCTTAATCTTGTGTTAAGGAATCTTAATTCACAAATTTCTGATGAAAAATTCAACTCAAATAAACTAAACTAGTTTCAAAAATGTAAAGCCCAACTATTAGATAGTTTGAGATGCTCGCTAGGTTTCCTAGTATTGTGGGCATCTCCTACTTATCTTCCATTTTGGCTTTGATAATAACTCCCCTATATGATCAATCCCATTTGATTTTTTAAAAATAAATCGATCGATTGATAGTCCTTCCTATTGAAATCTTCAAAGACAATGATCAATTACCTTAATTAGGAGTTTTCCTAAGGAATCTCCAGTCCTTAGGATGCAATTAACTATGGGAGCTTGCCCCTGTAGGGAACTTAACAAACCCAATTTAAAATAAACCTTGCTTTACTTTTTCATGTAAAGTAGGGGAAGAATCTCTGGTACATATGCAGACCCATCATCCTTAGGAGTCATTATTGAGGTGATTCGGTACATTAAAGGGTAGTGACTTCTGTCCTTTGACATAGTACACTATTCCCTTGATGGCATACTTGATCACCAAAATAAGCACATCTATGGATCTATGTGCCATCTTAATAAGATGAATTTCTATAAGTGTTATCTTTCTTCTCTCACCAACAGATTTGAAAGGTGAAAGGCGACTCCTTATAAGAATTTTTCTCCACAGAATTTTTTTGGCGACTCCACTGGGGATGGTTTCTCTCTCCATCTTTGGTAAATGATCATTGTCTTTGAGTATCGATAGTGGATTTGTACTTTGGTATGAATCCAAGACTATCTTTCTTTCCATTGGTACTCAGCTTATTTCATCCTTAGGTTGAGTTAGCCAACATCTTTAGGTTTTAGGACCGCATTCCTTATTGGTCTTAAAACCCCATTGGTTCTCCAATGGGTAAAAATGAAAAGATCTAAATCAAAAAGAAACATCTTAAAGACTTCCTCCTTATCATTTTCATGATAAGGAAAGGTTCATTCCTAAAAAATGAAATAAATCTTCCATAAGAACTTTGCTTTTCAAAAGCACCTTTGAAAGAATGCACTTAATAAAATATTTTCCACCTTCATTTAACAATTCCCATAATTGTTACATGTAGGATTTTAAAAAATAAAACTAAAATTTTTCAAAAAAGCAAAAATGAACATCTTCTTTCAATTCACTTTGTGAAGATTTCATTTTAAAATAAAATGAACAACCATCTTTCCAAAAATCAAAATCAAAATCATAAAGTTTTCAAAAAGCACACTTGAATATTTCTATTCAATACACTCACACTTATTGAATGGAAAGTTCATTTGTAAACAAAATTAAACTTTTCAAAAAGCACAAATGAACACCTTCATTTAATATACTCAAATTTATTAAATGAAGATTCCATTCCAACTAAAAAGAAATATCATTTAGGAAATCCCACTCGAACATATCTAACATATGTTTTAAGTTGGAGTTCCTTTCTTTCAAAAAGCAATAATCACACACACAAAAATTTTACATTTCAAAAATAAGATTGATATCCATTCTACATACTTTGAGTTGTTGGATGGAAGTCCTCATTTCAAAAATTAAAACTTCAAACAATCATATTTCAAAATTATTCAAAACACATTTTTGGAACTTCATTTAGCACATTCAAATTTGTTAAATGAAGTTTCCAAATCTAAAATCAAGATCAACAATCATATTTAAAAAAATAATAATTTCAAAACACATTTTGAACTTCATTTAACGTACCCAAAATTGTAAAGTGAGTCTCCAAATCCAAAATTCAAAATTTTCAAACATATTTGGAACTTCATTTAGCATATAATCAAATTTGCTAAGTGAAGTTTCCAAATCCAAAATCAAAAATCAACAATCATATTTCAAAAAATTTTAAACACATTTGAAACTTCAGTTAACATACCCAAATTTGTTAAGTGAAGTTTCCAAATCCAAAATCAAAATCAACAATCATATTTCAAAAAAAATTAAAAATACATTTCTAGGACTTCATTTAGCATACTCAAATTTTCTAAGTGAAGTTTCCAAATCCAAAATCAAAAATCAACAATCATATTTCAAAATTTTCAAACACATTTTGAACTTTATTTAACATACCCAAATTTCTTAAGGAAAGTCTCCAAATCCAAAATCTAAAACTTTTTTCAAACACCATTTGGAACCTCACCAAGCATACTCAAAATTTTCTAAGTGAAGTCTCCAAAGCCAAAAAAAAAAAAATCCTCAAACACCTTTGGAAATTCCATCCTCAAAACAACAAAACCAAAATGAAACACTTAGGATTTTTTTAACATACCTAAATTTGTAAGAATCCTATTTTCAAAAACATCAAACAAAACACACTTGGATTCCTCACTTAGCATACCTAAATTTGCTAAGAGAGAATTCCAAATTTTCCAAAATCAAAACAAAAATTCACAGAAAGAAACAATCACTTTCTTAAACACTTTACTTAGCATACCTAAATTTGTTAAGTAAGTGAAAATTCAAAATAATCAAAAAACAAAAAACAAAATCATTTGATCCTTACTTTAACATACCTAAATTTGTTAAAGGAGAGGGTCCTCAAATCAAAAATTTAAAATTCAAACAAACCATGAACCTATGGAAGCATCCTTATCAAAAACTTTTAATCCATATTTCAACAAACCTAAATTTGTTGAAGTTGGATTCATATTCATATTCCTCTTTCAATCAATCTCGTCAAATCCATTTGAACACCACTTAACACTTCCAAGTTGTTGGATGTGGGTTCAAATTTTTAAGTTCAAATTCAAAATCTATGGAGATAGAAATCATAAGCTCATTTCATAGATCTACAATCAGTGTAGCATAAAGTTCAATTTCAGTTATTATAGTATTGAAATGGCCGTTCTCAAGTTTGTCTTCACCTTCCCCATGGTATGGATCGCTTTAGATCGCCACTTCCCATCTGGACCATACCCACCTGATTCATTTTGGTTGGGGATTTGAGGGAGCCAGGATCACTTATGATGGCACTCCCATCACCACATTTAGTAGGACCAAGGTGACCGAGCAGAACCTGGTCATCAGGATTGACTTACCCTCTGATTCTGATGTCTCCTCACTGAAGAGGAAAGCTATGATAGTACCACAGACTTCAGTTATTACAGTACCAAAAGTATCAGCTTTGATTATAGCTCACCCTAAAGTTGCTCATGTTACCCTAGTGCGGGCTAGACCCTACCATTCGTACCCTTTAATGGTAAGGCTCCCCTAGTCTCAGAGCTTTCGTCCCCTACATTTAAGTATGGGTCTAACTCGTACTCCTCCCATCCTACCTTTACACAGTGTAGGAACAAGAACTGCATGATCAAGTGGTACAATGCTCGAATAACCAGTGACCAAGAGGTAGCAGCTCGATCTATTGTGGTTGAGTTTCTAGTTATCACTTCACCATTGGTTACATAAAACCAATTTCACCCTCTCTCTAGATCAGATAGAGAGGATGTCAAGAGAATCTATTCATCACCTCCTCAGTGGTTTAGTTTTAGCCCATAGATTCCAAGAGTAGGAGGTCATATGCCGGCCTCTGATCTATTATATGCTAGGTAGGCAGAGCATACGGATGCTCAGAGTCTAGCACTCAGTTTGATCTTTGATCTATTATCCTTGATAGCATGGGGAAGCAAATTTTCTAGGAGAGGGCTCATGAGGCCCATACAACACATGTTACTAGCAGGGAGCGACGGAGGTTCAGCTGGTAGTCAGCCACTTTTGCTTTGATTAATTTTCCAGCTTGACGCGCTACCTGCACTGACCATATTGATATTATTCTTCTCAGTGGGACTAGCCACCACAGGAGGGAAGTTCTTGAGCACAAAGAGTCGGTGTCTCCCACCGCCTACCCTCATCCGCCATCGCCAGGTGTTACAACAGCCTCCCATTCCATCTAAGGACATGAAGGCACATCCGGGAAATTGCACCCGCTGATGATCCCAGCCCAAGGGATCCTACCCTTCTACACACCCATGGTATGAGGCAGAGTTTCCTACTTGACCTTCTACCCTAGTGGTGGTGCAGAAGGAGTGGAGACCCGGCATCAGTCATCCTTTCACCAACCTATACGATGTGGAGTTGGTAGATTATGGATATTCCATGATAGTTCAGTTGCACGGTGGTAGGAACATCAGAGGATTGTTACCTCTTATAGCTAGTTAGAAGTGTCATTTATCTAGTGAGAGTAAGTCCACATAGGATTGACTCTCCAAAGGGAAGGTGATGCCTTCTCGGTAATGATCAAGATCACATCGACCCTAAATTATTTGTACCTTTGGAGATTATTCCTTAGATGAGATAGTTTCACATTATTTCATGGAGAAGAAGGAGATCTTGGGGTACACCTACTTCGATGAACAGAAAGTCAGCTTCGATCCCAATGAAGATGACTTGATAGGAGACTCAACTAAAGTCTGCATGGTTGACACTAAAAAGTTCTTCTTAGGGAACAATAAGACATAGAAGGTGATGAGGTTGATCAAGAAGACACCACAAAATCAGCCCAACACCTCCAACAGTAGTTGAGGCAGAAGGATGAATAGATTGATAGGATGGCATAATAGTTACAGGACTTTTTAGTAGTAGTGTTAGTGCTCCAGAAACAAGCCCCTTTAGTTCATCCTATTATAGTCGACGTCAGTCAGCCTGAGTTAGTGCATGTCTTTGAGCAAGGCAGCACTAGCCTGTATAGGAAGGTAGTGAAAAGTACCTCCATACAAGAAAAGGACATAAAATTTATAGTTAAGCAGTAGGTGAAGGAAGCTTTGGCTCAAGCTTGGGGAGGATCATCGGTTCCAAAGGGTAGACCTTACCTAGAGGAATTTGATGATATCCAATATTCTAAGGGTTTCATGCCTTCTTCCTTCAAAAGCTTTTATGGTAGTGGAAACCCGGGGCAACACATAACACATTTTAGGTCCAGTTGTTACAACACAGGTGGCAGCAATGCTTTGCTCTTCTAACTTTTGTTAGTAGCCTAGCAGGTATTACTTTTGATTTATATGCTGAATTGCCCAATGGTTCAGTAAAGACATTTGTAGAGTTAGAGCAACTCTTCATCAAGAGATTTGCTAGAGCTCAGCAAAGGGTTATTGTAGGTGATCTCATTGTAGCACAACAACACCCCGATGACTCACTTGTTGATTATATTCTCTGATGGCATAACGTGAGTATGAAGTGCAAACTGTAGCTTTCTGAATAGAATGCCATTGAGATTCTCTTGAAGAATATCTGTGGCCCAGTCATCTTCATGCTTAAGGGCTTTATTATCAAGACATTTGAGAAGCTAATCAACAAGATGGCTCCTACAAGGAGAGCCAAACAGTACCTTTTCAAGATGCTTGCCAAGCGTATAGAAGGTCTATGAGAAGAAGCTAGGAGCAGTAGCAGTGGTTGATAAGGGGAAGCAACCAGCTAGAGATTAGTCCGAGAGACCATGACCTCAGCAACCTCCACCTCCTTTTCCACCATCGAGAAAGCCCTATCATCCTCCACCATAGCCTCCATGACCAGCACAGCCACCGCCTCAGCCATACCTCTAGTAGCAACAGCATTCATACCCACTGCCAGGTAGCTATGGCCACCTACTCTTTTAGATAAGTTAAAACTAACCTTATTCTTTTAAGAGGAAGGTAATCAGGAAGATCTTTAATAATCTCTTAAAGAAACCTAATTTTTAGCTACCCGAGTCTAGGAGACCAGAGAAAGTAGGTAAAAGTCATGATGCAAACTTTTGCCCTTACCATCATATGCTAGGCCACATTTTGGAGGATTGCTTCACATTTAAGGACTAGCTTAAACACAGTTTCATGACCGGTGTTGTAGTTTTCCCAAAGGAATACCTTGTGGAATAATCTTCTAGTTCCATTAGGGTAATCCTTGGGGATACATGTGATCCTACCAAAATTAAAGAATGTTGGACATTTCTTTATCTAAAACATCTAAGAAAATAATTTAGAAGATCAAGAAGCTTTCCCTACAGGTGCCTGAGTCAGCTCAAACCTCCAATACTAAGGAAGGTTTGCAAGTTACCAGTGCCAACTCTAGGAAAGTGGGAGCTCAGCAGCAGTAGCATGTGTCAGCCTGGGATAGCCCTTTAGCATAGCCACTAACCATGTCCAGCCTCTAACCTTCGGTTGCAGCTTCCACACTTAGGACTTCTTCCATTTCAGCTAGCAAAACTCTTGTATCAATGGATAAGAGCATCAAATCTGTTACTCTAGTCACTTTACTTGACTTCTACTTTGTACCCCCAAATAAATCCAAGAAATTGAAGAATAAAGCTAGTTTGAATTACTTATGTGTCACTTCTGATGGGTTGTCTTCTTCTATTCCTAATGATAACTCTTCAAATCTAAATAACTATAATAATTTTGATCTTCCTCTTTTTGATTGAGTGTTGGACTTTCCAACTCTGAATACTACAAGTTCATCTCTTGAGATATACTTAGAATCATTCGATTCTGAGAGTCCCATAGGAGAAGGTGTAGGTGAGCCTAATGTGCAGGTAGAACCTTCCACCACCTTGCCTCAAGAGATTATCGAAGTCAACCTTCATAGTGGCAAGGTTCTACCTCCTAGGGCAGCACCTCAAGATAAAGGGAAATAAGTCATTGGTACTAAAGATCGAGAATCCCTTCCACAAGATGCTCCACCCTTGGATATACTTGTGGAAGACCAGCCGAAGGTGGACTACAACATCCTTTCTCATCTAAGAAAGTTGCCATCTAAGCTAAGCATATATGATGCCTTTGTCTTATCTAAAGAGATGATGAAATCACTAATCATGCCCCTCCTTGATCCTGAGATATGCTTAACTCAGTTGAACACTATAGGTGAGGAACCACATTATGCAAAAGAAGCCTAAGGGATCACCTTAACAGATGAAGACCTTCTTCTAGGGGACTTGGAGCACAACCATCCCCTCTACATCACAGTTGACATGGATAGGTTCAGACTCGCTAGGGTTCTCATGGATTTTGGTGCATCAGTGAACATTATGAGTCTAAATACCCTTGCTTATTTGAAGATTAATATCTCTACACTCTGAGGAGAAAGGATGATGTTGAGAGGGTTCAATGATCAAGGTGAGCCAGTTTTAGGTTCTATAGTGTTACCTTTGGAAATAGGTGATTGGAAGATTGAAGCCAAGTTCTACATAACATTGTATCATTCATTACTTTTGCTTGGCCTTGGATACATCAACAAGATCGTTCCATCTTCCCTTCATCAGTGCATCAAGTTCAGAAAAGATGGAATTGAGTACCATGTCAACACGGATGAAAAGGCATTTTTAGTTAGAGAGGTTGAGATTTATGAGGATGCGACCTATTATCTTCCTCAAAACACCCTTTCTCATGAACATGGACAAAATTCAAATGCAAATAATTTATGAGGATGCGACCTATTATCTTCCTCAAAACACCCTTTCTCATGAACATCGACAAAATTTAAATGCAAATACAAAATCAAAAGAAATTGAAGCAAAAGAAAAGATTAAAGAAAATGAAAAGAAAAGTAAAAGTCTAAGTGAACAAGAAAGGGGAATTGAAGAAGAAAAAGATCAGCACATTCCACCCACATTTCATTCCATCATATGGACATGTGGGTAGAATGGTTCAACCTCCACCAAAGAGGAGAGGCAAAAAGAGGAGTGTGGTGGAGACAATTGGCCTTCACAATAGAGAGGTCGTGTTCCATTCATGAGTACCCTACTATTCACATAAACTTGGAATCTAGCTCAAAGGATGAGTCCAATGTGATTAGTACACACACCCTCTGGGTTCCATTGGAGGTGACTTTGATCAGATGAGATGAAGACTGCCTCCAAGAAAAGCAAAGTATTCAAATTTGGTTTATGTGAAACTATTAGGCAGCAGTTGGGAACCTTAGCTTTAACCTCACTTACATCTCAGAAAGTTGAAGATTTAGTAGTTAAGGAAATCCCTAAGTCTTCTAGTGACATGTAGCAGAAGAAGTTCTTTTTGGGATCATCCTCCTCAAAACCTAAAGTTGATATAAAGCTTGAGGAAGATACTTTTATAGAATTAATGGAATTACCTTTTATGTTCAAAGTCTTATACAAAAAGGTTTAGCTCCTCACATAGGCTCCAAGCATAAGTCAGAGTACTTCAAAAAGCTATAGAACAATGGGGGATAATCAAGAGCAAGACTAGATTCAAAGTATCTCCGATGATGATGATTATTGCCTAGTTGTTACAAACTATTTGGAATCTGATAGTTTCTTCTCACACATCCCCAACTCTTATGAGAATGTACATTTAGAAACTTCAAATGAGATGATCTCCTTGTCAAAGAGGCACTGCCAGAATTTGAAGAGGAGATTCATTCAGTAATCGATAAGCTTAAAGGAATCAACCAAGGGACAGAAGAAAATCCACGCCTAACATACATCAGTTCATTACTGAATGAAGAAGAAACCAATGCCTTAATTAGGCTATTGACTGAGTTTAAAGACTTCTTCACATGTAGTTATGAAGAAATGCTCAGATTATCTCCTAACATAGTAGTCCATAAGCTAGCAATAGACCCTAACGTTACCCCAATTAAGCAAGCTCCTAGAAGCATGTGATTAGAAATTGAACAATAGGTCATTTCTAAAGTCAAGAACGATCAATCGGCTTCTAGGAAGAAAAATATCCTACTTGGTTAGCTAGTGTCATCCCAGTTAAGAAGAAGAATGGCCAAATTTATAATTGCATCGATTTTAAGGACTTAAATTCCTAAGGATAAGTTTCCTCTTCCCATACTAGAGTTAAGGGTGGATATCACCTCATCTCATGCAGTATTCTCTTTCATGGTTGGATCATCTGGTTATAACCAAATCAAGATGTCTCCTAAAGATGAAAGAAACACTGCTTTTCGAACCTTGATTAGAATCTTTTGTTATAGGGTCATGCCTTTCAGCCTTAAAAATGCTGGTGCTACATACCAACGGGCCATGACTCAAATCTTCAACGAACTCATCCATCATCAAGTTGAGTGCTACGTTGATGATCTAGTAGTCAAGAGTAGAGAAAAGGAAAACCACCTCTTTAACTTGATAGTAGTTTTTGAACGATTAAGATAATATAATCTCAAAATGAATCCCCTGAAGTGTGCATTTAGAGTAGCTCTAGAGAAATTTCTTGGGTTTATTGTTTGACACCGGGGAATAGAAATAGATCCTTAAAAGATTAAAACTACCTTAAAAATGCCACCTCTTATGAGTTTACTCAACTCAGATCATTTCAAGGATGATTGGCATATCTAGGACGCTTTATGTCAAATCTATCAGGGAGATGCAAGCAACTATCAGCACTTATCAAAAAGGACTCCAAGTTCAAGTGGGATGATAAGTGCTAGCATTCTATCAAAGATATCAAAGAGTACTTGGTGAAGCTGCCAATTCTAGCAGGCCCTATCCTAGGTAGGCCACTCATCTTTTACACTGCTGCATTGGACAACTCTCTTAGTGCTCTATTGGCCCAAGCCAATGATGAAGGGAAGGACAGCGCACTCTACTAACCTCAAGAAATCATCTGATTCCTGCTGAATCTAACTATCCACCTATTGAGAAACATTGCCTAGCTTTGATCTTTGCTTCTCAGAAGCTACAACACTATATGCTTTCTGATAAGGTGAGCTTGATTTCTAAAACAAATCCACTACAGTACCTCATGACACGGCCAATGATTTTTAGACAATTGGATCATTGGTCCATGATTCTCTCACAGTTTGATATCACATTTGCACCCCTCTGTGCGGTAAAAGGATAGGCACTGGCAAATTTTTGAGTAGCACACCCACTTCTTACTGATTCTCCGCTTAGTGACAATCTCACCGATGAATAAATCATGAACTTAAGGGAGGTCGGCAACAGCCAATGGGAGATGTATTTTGATGGTACTGCTTCTTTTTTTAAAGGTGAAGCACCATGATCTATTCTCCCAGGAAAGATAGAGGTAGGAATAGTTCTTCTAACTCTAAACTATGATGTGATGAGATTCTCATACTAGCTTTCCAACAATGAAACTGAGTATGAGGCTTTGATTGCCAGTATAGAGTTAGCCATCACCATCAATGTCAAGAGCATCAACAGTATAGATTAGAGATACTCCACCATCTACTACACTAGAGCAAATGGCTTAGTAGGAGCATTCAACAAAACTCTCATCTAAATACTGAAGAAGACTCTTGATGGCAATAAATGATAGTGGAACGTGTAGTTGGTTGAAGCCTTGTGGGCCTACCACCACATACCAAACTCTAACTCAGTCTACCCCATTTTCCTTAGTGTATGGAGCCGAAGCCATTCTTCCTTTAAATGTTCAACTCCCGTCACTAAGGATAGCATTAGGTAGCAAGATCACTAAAGAGTGGAATGCATAGTTGTGATTAGAAGAGCTCGAAGGTTTGGAGGAGAGTCTCATATGGGCATGCTAGTATCTCGAGTTGTAAAAGGCCAAAATGATTCAAGCTCACAATAAGCTGGTCGACCCTTGGTCTTTTCGAGTAGGAGAACTTATGTTAGTCCTAAGGAGACCAATTATTGCACATCAAAATATGGGAGACAAGTTTGAACCCACTTGGGAAGGTCCCTATGTCATAGAGAAGGCTTACCAAGGAGGATCTTATCAGCTTATTAATTATAAAGGGGAATACCCGATGCTTCCAATTAACGAGATCTATCTAAAGAAATATTACTCATGAAACAAATCATGTTTGAAAACAATCATTAATAAAAAGAATAAAAATTTGATTCCATTCATCAAATCTTTTCTTCTTTGAAAGTATTATTTTCTTGTCTTGCGAATCTGTCATGACATGGCTAGGGTAGGTGTAAGAGTCCCCCAGTGGCATCTTATCCCTCTTTCACAATAGAAACACAATCTCGATGCTATTAGAATAGGTGTAAGAGAACCCGAGAGGCATCCTATTTTGATTAGCGTAACTAAGATAGGTATGAGAGAACCCAAGCGACATCTTTCTTAGTGGGAATCATTTTGGCCATCCGTGGTACCATTTCATCAAACCCTCAGTGTGTTTAAGGTAAGTGTAAGAATCCTCCAGGGGCATCCTATTTTTTTACACATGTACACAACAAACATAAATCTTTTATCTGAAGCTATTTTGATGCGGGAGCAAGCCCCCTGTGGCACTCACTCATTAGCTGCTCTTGGTCGGGTCTACATGCTACCTCGCTAGTATGTCACCCCAGTGGGTACTTATTTGGAGTATGTGAGTCCCCGTGCTTTCCTATCTTGACAATTGCAAACCAATGAGTGCCTTGTTTGTATGATAGTCTTCATTACTTAGCCAATAAGCTACCTCATGTTGACTTTGGTTAAGAAGATGTGGTCCCCATGCTTTCTTCTTGAACTAGCCATCATATTCTAACTAGGTTGAGTATATTTGAGGTTCAGGATAAGTCCTCTAGAGGCTTCTTTTCTTTTGACTACTTTTGAGTTCATATAAGTCCCCTAGTGGCATTCACTCAGTAGTCACCCTAGGTTAGATATCACTTGTCAAGCCAAAGATATACTATCCCAACAGTCAGTTTCACTATATGAGGATGTGAGTCCCCGAGCTTTCTTCCTAGGCTAATAGTTGCAAACTAACAAGCACCTTAGGTTGGTTGATGTTTGCTATGCTGACAGTGACTCACCCGATGGATACACCACTCTTGACAGATGTGAGTCCCCTTGCTTTCTCTTTTAGTTGGATAGTGAATACTTATTGAATAGATGACTAGCCATGTCATCTACTCTAAGGGTTTTGGATTAAGCCCCTAGTGGCCCCATCCCCTACGGATATTCTATTTGGATCATGTCCTTTACGACCCCATTTAGACACTACCTGGGTTAATTTTGGATTAGATAGTTCCCCTTTCCTAGTAGCCACCGTTGTGGTTGGAGAAATTATTCAGCTGATGCGCAGATTCTCCCTTGGTTCAGTAAATCTATGATAGGTCTATGCTGATATAAGCTTCTTTTTAGTGTGATCCCTCGCAAACCAATAGGGTCCATAATAAAACTAAAATAAACAAAATTAACTCACTTGTGGATTAGGAATTCAAGCCCCCAAAGGGCCCTTTTTCCCAAACAGAATCCTTTAGTTAGTAGAACTCCCTATAGAATTTCGACTACCGAGTGAGATAAATCCATGGGTCGGTACTCACTCTGTAGTCTCCCTTAGGTCAGGTTCAATCTATTTTTCCATAAGTAGGTCACCTCGGCAATCATTCTACTTTGAAAGATGTAAGACTATGATGCATTCTTTCTAGCATGATCATCACAAGCTAAAGGGCAGCCCTAGGTCCGGTTTGATTTGTTGCCCAAAGCAACTAATCACCTCAGTGGTCTTTTCTAGTGGAAGGTGTGAGTCCCCGAGCTTTCTTCGCTTCAATTGATCATTGCAAACTGAAAGGCACTTCTTTGGTTGGATAGTTCTCTCATCGGCCGGGAAGCTACTCCCTTTGTTTCAGTAAATCTAAGATAGATCTAGGGTTCTATAAGCTCCTTCTCAATTTGATCCATCACAATCTGATAGAATCCATCCAAATAAATCTAAAAATGAAAATTAACCTTGACTATCTTTGAGTTGATTTGAGTCCCCCAACGACATTCACTCAATAGTCATCCCTAGGTTGGGTTGAATATGTTGCCTTGCCAATAGATTACCCCAGCAACTAATCTCTAGAGGACATAAGTTTGGTAGGATTTTTTCCTAGTATAACTGCTGCCTACCGAAAGTCATCCTTTTAGTTGGCTAGTCCTACTATGTGTTTAGTAGACTACCCCTTTGGATTGGTAAATCTAAGTTATGTCTTAGCCTCCATGGCCCCTACTTAGTACAGTCCATCATAAACCAACAGAGTTCATCTGAAAATCCAAACCTAACAAAAAATTGAAACAAATTCAACCATCTTCTCTAGTGGAACTTAAATCAAATCTTTTTCTCCTCAGTGAGAGTCCAATAAAATCAAACCTCTCATCCCCTTGTGGTTGACTTGAACCTGCTTCCCTAGTGGAAGGTTCACACTCTATCCCTTAGTGGATTTCTTCCCTCTCTCTTATGTCTTGGACATAAGTAAAGCCACATTGCACTAAGCTCTGGATTCTTTCTTTTCCATGCATTAAGGATAGATTGTTTCTATTAGAGCTTGTGATCTCTCAGTGTTGTTGATCATTTTGTCAACACCAATACGTGCAGTGTTCCATGTCAGTCACACCACACCTATTGGGCACCGTTTGTTCATCTCATTTTTTAGAATGAGCTCTCAACCCCTCCATCTTTGGCATAAAACTCCTCTTATACTTTAAGAGTTCCTTAGTATTAAGACACATCTAGTGATTAGGTGGACACTTAACCTAGCCCTAGAGACTTAGGAGAGTTAGCCATATGAATAGGTCATGCCTTGGGGTGTTAGGGAAAACTTCCTACCCTTAGCTTAAACCATTCCTCACTTTCCTTATTTCAAGTAAAACTCCAAATCAATTCTCATTTAGTGTTCTCAAAACTCAAATCAACTCTATATGATTGAAATCCATGATGGAAATCTATGATTGAAACCCATGATCAAAATCCATCAAAATTCCTAAGTTCAAATTTCCTAAGTCCTTAATCTTTTCTTAAGGACTTAACCAAAATTATGATCTAAACCAAATAAAATCTTTGAGATTTTCTCATAATTCATTTATATTCTCATTTATATTCACATATATAAATGAAAAATAAATTAAAATCAATCAAACTAAACTCAAAATTCCAAATCAATTCATGAAATTTTCCTAAGTCCCTTAATTTTCCATTAATGGACTTAGCCTAAACCTTGGTCAAATCAATTCAAACTCATGAGATTTTCAAAACTCATTTATATTTTCATTTATATTCACATATATAAATGAAATATAAATATAAATCAATCAAATCAAATCCTCAAATTAAATTTCCATTTTTTAAATTTCCTAAGTCCCTTAATTTTCTATTAAAGGACTTATCCGAAACCTTAATTAAATAAACTCAAACTCATGGAATTTTCTTAAAACTCATTTATATTCTCATTTATATTCACATATATAACTAAAATATAAATATAAATCAATCAAATCAAACCCTCAAATTAAATTCTAAATTTAAAAAAATCATTCTTAAGTCATTAATTCTCCATTAATGGACTTAGCCTAAAACTTGATCAAACCATATCAAAGTCATGGGATTTTCTCAAAATTCTTTTATATTCTCATTTATATTCACATATATAAATGAAAAATAAATATGAATCAATCAAACCAAATTCAAAAATTCAAATTCGTACTCCAAATTTTTTCAAGTCCCTTAAATCCTTCTTAATAGGCTTAGCCCAAATCATGATTAAACCACTTCAAATCCTTGAAATTTTCTTATGATCAATTTATATTCTCATTTATATTCACATATATAAATGAAATATAAATTCAAACAATCAAAACCAATTCCAAAAATCAAACTCAAATCAACTGAAAATCCAATCTAAGCTTTTCAAGTCAAAATCTTGAACTTAGCCAAATCAACTTCAAATCAAGCCAAACTCTTGATTTTCTCTCATGATTCAATAAACCCTACAATCATGAGCCCATATATAAATCCAAACTTCAATCACTCAATCAAAACCCAAGCCAAAAATCAAAGCCAAAATCCTTTCATATTCTTCCTTTGAATATGAAATTATCAAATGGATCAAAACCCATTTGACTTCAAACCACTTATAAATGGATTTATATTTCAATGATAAGTCCATATACAAGATCAATCTAGCTCAAATCAAGCTTTGACCAAGCCATTTGACCTATTTAGGCTCACTTGACCCAAACTGACCTAAAGCACCCTTATGAGCCAAATTCTAATCCTAACCAAATTGGGTTGAACCAAACTCATATTTGTCTCTCAACATGATCAACAATCATCATGGGATGATCAGTCAATCAAATTGGGTCAAACCAAGTCAAACCCAAGGGTTGACCAAGTCAACACTTAACCCAAAATAAAACTTAACATAGCCAAATTTCACCATATGACAAATTGATTGAAACCATTAATCTAATTTCACTCATGACTTATGTTTGAACTTGAACAAGCCAACATTTCAGCCTAACCTAACCCAATTGGCCACTTGACCCAAGTTGACCCATTTTGACCTAAAGGTCAAAATGTGTAAAAACTTGATCTAAGCCAAATTGATTGAAACCAATGGGTCAAGTACATTCCAAATCACTTGTGGAACTTGACCAAAGTTTAATTGGCCAATTAGACCCTCCCTAATTGACCTTAGACCTAACATGACCAAAATGGGTCGTGTTGAGCCAAATTTGAACATAAGCAAAATTGATTGGAAATAAAGATACCACTCCACTCCATATGACTAACCTAACCTAAACCTACCCTTGACCTACCCCAAATAGGTCAAATGGGTCAAATAGGTCAACTTGACCCATTTGACCTAAATGAAGTCATATGAGCCAAATTCAAAACTATACCAAATTGAATCAAACCAAACCAACCAAAATATTTCAAATGGTCATTTGAACTTGACCCAACCCTTGGTTTGACCCAATTTGACCAATTGATCAACTTGACTCAAGTTGACCCATTTTGACCTAAATGGGTCAACATGAGCCAAACCCTATCAAAAAAATTCCAAATCTCATGAAACTTGGAGAAACCTAGCTTCTCCACATACCCAACATACCCAAAGTAAAAAATTAGAAAAATTACCATTCTACCCCTAGGCCATAGAACAAATCTTGGCCTAATCCATAGGTAATTTGGTCATACCCTCTTCACATTCACTTAAGGATTTCCTAAAAGCTCAAGGGGACCTAGTTAAGAGTGGTGCACCCAACCCAATGGATTTGGGTCAGCCCAATTGGTCCCTAGAAAAAACCCGACCCCTTGGGTCAAAATGCCAAATTCAAACTCCCTCTCCCACTCAAATTGAAGTACATGGCAGGTTGGTAATCCATTCCTTGGCTCAAACTGACCATGCACACACTCAAAATAGCCAAAATAAACTCCCCATTATGATCAATGGGATGAAAATGTAAAATGGCTTTCCGCCATCCGATTCTTTAAGGGGGAGATATACTCTCCCTAAGCAAACTCAAATCCATCAGTCCTCAATTCAATTGAACTTAAGGAAGCCAAAGAAGCCATTCCTTAGCCTCCTCAAGCTTCCTGGAGTGAAATCAAATCTCATATTCTCAATTTTGCATAGTGTGAAAATAGGGGAGCTCAATCCATTCTTAAATTTCCTCTTCACTTAATTTCACTCCAATTGCTTTTGCACAATCCATTAGAGAGGCAAGTTGAGTGCACCCAAGCTCTCTTTGAAGTTCCAAAGGCAAGCAGGGGACCTAGCTCGATCAAAGTCACAAGATAGCTAAGGAGGAGGTGGTCCATATACCAGTCCACTCAACTTCAAGTGCTCAAAACTTCAACACAGCTTCGTGTCAACTAGACGACGCTTCTTCAAGGGAATCGAGCACCGGTGTTCACCTCCGATGAGGTATTGGATTTTTTGACCATTAAATTCAATGTGGTGTTGAGCTTCGTGAAAGAAATTTTAATCCCATGGATTTTTGATTGTTGGATGTGCTGCTCAATTGAGTTCAATTGAGCTCAGATCTTCCCCTTGATCATGGACAGTCTTTGTTAATCAAGGGGAAGAACTCAGTAGACTCAGTCATCCATCTACGCATTTTGGATTGACGGCGAAGATAATTCCCCATGTTTAGAAATTCTTTATCCATTTTAAAACTACTGGGAGATCTCTGGCTGTTCGATCTTTGATCGGACGATAGAGATCAAACTGCATGCACTACTAGCCACCATTTGGGATTTGACAACTTACATAAGCCCCTCACACTGTGATGCATTTAAAACGTGCTGACCGCAGCCGCCACGAGTCGCATCGTGAGCTAGAGGACTAGTTAGGATGTTTTAATTATTTCTAATTAATCTATGAATCTTCTAAAATTTAAAATGGCCTCTAGAAAATTTAAAAAGTTATGAAATAAAATACAATAGAAAGATAATTCAACCTAGAATATTTTAAAATTAATTTCAATGGGTTTTAGATTATGCTTTTCTCGAAATTTGGGCTTTATTGGAAACTTCATTTTGCTATTTAATTTTTAATTAAGCCTCTATTTAATCCCAAACTTCTTGGGTATATTTTAGGGGATGACTTCTATCTCCCCTAATTTTCTTGGGATTTATTGAAGGCCTGATTAGAAGAATTGCATATGGATTTCTTAATTACCCTCCATATGTAATTAAGGGTAATTAAGGAGTAAATAGTGGTTTTAATGCATGATTAGGGTTGATTAAGGTTAGATCCAATAAGTAGGAGGTTTATGGAATATTTTTGGGGCATTTCCCCTAAGCTGACCTAAACTCCCTTTTCTCTCCTTAATCTCCTCTTAATTACAGGTTAATTCATTAATTATCCTTGTAATTAATTTCTAAAAATTCTAAAAAGTTCCAAAACTTAATTAATCTACTTTGGATAGATGCTTAGGTATTTAATAGCCTAAGTTCAATTAAGAAAATCAAAACCCAATTCATAAGTATGAAAGGGTGTTTTGAAATTCCTTAAGCTAAACCCCTTACCTTAATTAACTCCTAATTATGAGCCAAATTGCATTAGGCCTTTTACTTATTAGGTGCATTGCAAATTTAAATTCCTTGTGAGTTTTTATATCATCTCATTGGCTCATAATTATTTGGTTAATTCTTCTAAGGTGGTGTAGGTTAGGGTTAATTAAGTTACTTAATTCATACCTTAACCTAATTAATGCATAAAAATAGATCTAATTATCTAAAAATTGAACAAAAATATCAAACACATGTGGGAATGGGTTAGGAATAGCAAACTCATCTCACCTTTTCAAAATTAAATCAAACTCCAAACTAAACACAAATCACTTTGAATTCACTTTGATTTATTTTAAACTTTCTTATTTTATAAGAATGTCTTTAGGATTTAAGTGAAGTGAGTTTGTTTACATGCTTTCATTGCTTGAATCTTTCCCCAACATGTTAAATTTTTATGTCATGTGATTTCATGCATTCATATTTTTCAAATTCAAAATTTAAAAATGAAATTTTTTACTTTATGTCAAATTTGCATGTTTTGCTTAATGTAAAAAATATGAATGGCTATTATCACTACTAAATCCAAATTATTTTCAAAAAATATAAATCAAATACCAAATCTAAAATTATGCTACTTATACTTTAATTATAAGCTTACATGTGAAAGAATATAAAGGCATGCTTAGCATAGGTTCTCTTTCTTTCTTATGTTGGTATAGTTTTGAATAGGAATTCGATGAGGTGTATTGTTCATTTGGAAAGAACCTAACACTCACCTAATTCCATATCCTATTCATCTCTATGCTACCACTTAAGAAGGGTTACCTATAGTAGCATATATAAATTGCATAAACCAAATGAATCCATTAATACAACTTTTGCATTCTCCTTTTTTTATTTCATTTCTTTTATACATATGTTTGTATTTAAGGAAAGTGTTGTATTACTCTGGACAACCCCAAGGTTACGAGTCTTTAAGTAACCCTAAGTAGGTCTTGTACCTTACACCTCTGGTTAACAATGGCGTTGTACTCACTTATGCCTTTCTTACTTTCATGTGTATGTGAAATTTGGAAAAGGAAACCCCTTGCTACTTAAGAAAAATCATGCATATTCAACTTCTAAATTTCTTTAAATGGATTACTTAGCATGCATCATAAAGTGTGTTAAATACTCTCATTTGTATGTATATATATGCTAAGGGTCCATCCATTTGCATGTTATATATGTTGGGAAAGAACGGAAGTAATGTGTGTTATGTGAATTTTGATTCATTTTATTTAATCTTAAAATGCCTTTCTTTTTGAATAGGTTTGTTTAGAGTTTATCTAAACCTAGAATTAATTAAAATATTTGAACAAAACATTCACCTAAATAAAATTAAAATGTGAACCTATTTTAGAAATTACTTAGGTTAGGGAAGGAGAGGGAAGTTCTCTTCTCTTTCCCTCTCTTCATAACTTAGTAATTAATTATAGGATCCACTTAAACCAAATCTAAACATGAAATAAGATCAACCCAAAATAATTAAACAACTTAAATAAAACCCTCCTCTAAGTTTAACATGTTCTTCACATTTAGAAAATTTGAACCTAAAGCTATAGCTAAGCATACCACACAAGCCTTCAAAGCACACACATTAGCCAAAGTCACTACTTCTAGCTTTAGGTTAGGTTGGTGCATGGTTTGATGTTTATTTTATTTTGTGATATTTATTTTAGACTGGATGTTAAGATGTATGCTCATAGAATGAATGATAGGACGTTCTTAGTCTAACTATTCTTTTTTGTGGGGAATTATGCTTAAGGGGCGCTATCATAAATAAAAATATAAATGCTTTGGCTTGCAGGTTCTTTATACCCCTAAGCATAATCCAACAATTCCAGGTGGACTTAGTCACCCATGTGTGGGGTGATATGTCCAATATACTTGCTTGGAATATGTGTGGTGTGTTTTAACTAACCTTTATTTTACGGGTGTTAGTTAGATTTCCACTTTTTCTTTTCATGTAAATTTATGCAAGTAGGATTTTTGAATGATTGTTATGGGGATTAGGATGAGCATTGGTCATAAGATCCTATCTTATGCACCATGGGTGGCCTTGGAGTATCTACCTTCCAACCATCCAAAAGAAGGAACCATAGAAGAAAAGAAGAAAAGAAGAAGAAAGAAGAAGAATGAAAGAAAAGAAGAAAGAAGAAGTAAAGCTTGAAGACCCCCATAATAATGAAATCCTTGCTTAATTGTAATTTAATTCATTTATAATCCAGGTTGTATAAGGGTAGAGCTCGGCTCCCCACATTTGATATTTTGGGGTTTGTGCGGTAGTGCTTGACCACAACAGCCTTTTATTCTTTTTGAGATTAGCTTTATAAATTGATTGATAATTTGCTTAGATTTTGCATTAAGTGGCATGTTTTTCCTAGTTTCTTCCTTGCTTTATGTATGGCTTGTATGTTGATTAGACTCTTTTGAGAAAAATAAATCTTTTATCCAACTTAACAACTCAAAATAAAATTAAACAACTCATAACCTCACCTAAAGCTTAGGTTTAAAATTGAGATAAAAGAATTAGCAACCCCTTAGCTGGATGAACATTTCTTTTATAATATGATGCATAAATGCATCTTATTTCACTCTTGATTGGAGGGCTTCCACCTTTGCTAGAGAAACTTGGCTTGACCTTTAAGAGCCATGGTGGAAACTCACCTCCTCCCTTCTCGCTGATTTTGGCCAATAACCTTATTTTTCAAGCATTAGTCATATGAATCCTAATAGCCTGAGTCAAAATAATTGTCCAAAAATAAAAAAAAATAAAATTTGAATTGATTATATTTAGGTCATTTGAAGGATGTCCCTTTACATGATCGAGTCTCTTTAGGGAGTGAGTTTAAGGACTTAATCTCTTTCTAAATAAATAACAGCCTAGCTATCTTGCATAAGCATAAAGACTTGCCTACATATATTTAAAATTGTAGGATGAGTTAGTTGGCGGCCACCCCCAGGCAATTATAAGTCCAAGCTGTCGGGTGGTTTGTCCTCTCTTGTGGAGGAAAACCAATTTCCCATTTTTTCCTTAGATTTAAGTTATGCTTTTGTCCCTTGCCAAAGCTCCCTAGATTTAGGTTCTAAGGTTGCTTTTCCCTTTTATGGGCCATAAGCATAATTTCTCACCTCTTAGGCATTTCCTTAATCTTGTGTTAAGGAATCTTAAGTCTTAAATTTCTAATGAAAAAAGTAACTCAAATAAACTAAATCAATTTCAAAAATGTAAAGCCCAACTATAGGATAGTTTGAGATGCTCCCTAAGTTTCTTAGAATCATGAAAATCTCATACTTATCTTTCATTTTGGCTTCGATAATAACTCCCCCTTTTGATCCCATTTGATCTTCCAAAATTAAACCAATCGATTGATAGTCCTTCCTATTTAAATCTTCAAAGAGAATGATCATTTACCTTAATCGAGAGTTTTTCTAAGGAATCCCAATTCCTTAGAATGTAATTAACTATGGGGGCTTGCCTTTATAGGGAACTTAAAAAACTCAATTTAAAATAAACCCTGCTTTACTTTTTCATGTAAAGTAGGGGAAGAATCTCTGGTACATATGTAGACCCATCATTCTTGGGAGTTCTTATTAAGGTGATTAGGTCCATTAAAGGGTAGTGACTTCTATCTTTCGAGATAATGTACTATTTTCTTGATGGCATACTCGATCACCTAAATAAGCACATTTGTGAATCTGCGTGGCATCTTAACAAGATGAATTTCTATAAGTGTTGTCTTTCATCTCTCACCAACAGATTTGAAAGTCGACTCCTTATAGGAATTTTTTACCATAATGGTTAGCCATCATCATCCTAGTTAAGAAAAAGATTAGCCAAATTCACATATGCATCAATTTTAGGGATTTAAATAAGGCATATCCAAAAGATGAATTTACACTACCAATCCTGGAGCTGATGGTGGACATTGGCTCATCTCATGTAGTCTTCTCTTTCATGGATGACTCATCTGGATATAACTAAATAAAGATGTCCCATGAAGATGAAAGAAACACTACTTTTAGAACCCCCAATTAGAATATATTACTATAAGGTCATGCCTTTCAGCCTTAAAAATGTCGGTGCTATATACCAGTGGGCTATGACTCGAATCTTTGCTGAAGTCATTCATCATCATGTTGAGTGCTATGTCGATGATCTCATGATTAAAAGTAGAGAAAAGGAAGACCATCTCTTTGACTAGAGAGTAGTTTTCAAACAGTTAAGATAATTTAACCTCAAAATGAACCCCTTGAAGTGTGCATTTGGAGTAGCTTCAAGAAAATTCCTTAGGTTTGTCCGACACCATGAAATTGAAATCAATTCAGAGAAGATCAAGGTGATATTAGAAATGCCACCCCCTAAAATTTTAACTCTACTCAGATCATTCCAAGGATTGTTGGAGTATCTAAGATGCTTTATATCCAACCTATCCAAAGATGTCAGCCATTCTCAGTACTTATCAAAAAGGACACCAAGTTAAAGTAGGATGATAAGAGTGAGCATGCCTTCGAAGACATCAAGCATTACCTGATGACGTTACCAGTTATAGAAGCCCCTATCCCGGGCAAGCCGCTCATACTTTATACTACTGTGTTAGACAACTCTATTAGTGTTTTATTGGCCCAAGCCAATGATGAATGGAAGTAAGTTGAACTCTACTACCTTAACCATCATCTAATCCTTGATAAGGCTAATTATCCACCCATTGAGAATCATTGCCTAGCTTTAATCTTTGCATCCCAAAAGATACAATACTACATGCTTCCTCGTAAGGTGAACTTAATCTCTAGGATCAATCCAGTATAGTATCTCATGACATAGACGATGCTATCTAGACAATTGGCATGATGATCCATGATATTCTCACTATTTTACATTACCTTTGTACCCCTTTGTGTGGTGAAAGGACCAGCCCTAGCAGATTTCTTAACAACACACCCACTTTCTATTGACTCTCCACTTAGTGATGACTACCTAGATGAACAAATCATGAACTTAAGTGATACTAGCATTCACCCCTGGGAGATATAATTTGATGGTGCGGCTTCCTCTCAGAGAAGAGAAGAACCACAATCTACTATTCTAAGAAAGGTAGGGGTAGGAATAGTTCTCTTATTTTGGACTGCGATGTGATGAGATTCTCATATCATCTGTCCAATCCTTGGACCAATAATGAAGCTAAATATAAGGCTCTGATTGCTAGTCTAGAGTTAGTCGTTACTCTAAGCATCCAGAACATCAACAACTTTGGGGATTCTCAACTAGTTATCAACCAAATCGTTGGGTCCTTTAAGGTTAAAAAGCCCAAGTTCCATCACTACCATAAGTACACCTTGGAGTTGTTGGCCCAAATCCTAGAGGTTACCATTTATAAGATTTCTCAAGGAGAAAACACCATAGCGTATGGTTTATCCAAGATTGCCAAGGAGTTGATACGTATGGAGGATCAGCCCATATCAATAAAGGTCCAAAATTGACAAGTATTATCACTTATTGATATTGAACTCATCAAAAAGTACTATCTTGAAGGGGAGGTTTCCATTTCCAAGAAGGATGAAGAGTTAGAACAGAGGTAACCATTCATGGATTACCTAAATAAAGACAAACTACCTCAAGAGAAGTCCCAAGCCCATCAGATAAAGTAGAGCACTTTCCTGCTCTCTTATGGATGGTGTCTTGTACTGGCGATATTTTGATCATCTATGGTTATGTTGTATAGACAAGCACGAAGCCCATAAGATCGTGACTATGGTACACTCAGGATTATGTGGAGCCTATCAATCTGAACTAAAGATGAAAGCCAAGATCAAGAGACTAGGATAATATTGGCCATCGATGATCAAATATTGCATGGATACAGGTAGGCGATGCCACCAATGTCAAATACACAATGTGGTCTTACACCAACCAACCAACATTCTACATCCTACATTGGCCTCATGGCCATTTGATTGTTGGGGTATCGACATAGTGGGTCTCATTGATCCTCCATCTTCTAAGGGTCATCAGTTCATCTTAGCTGCTACTGACTACTTTTCCAAATGGGCGAAGGCGATTCCACTCAGAGAGGTCACAGCTCAGCATGTGCTCTAATTTTTTAGGAACCATATCATATATAGGTTCAGAGTGCCTCCATGAATTATATATGATAATGGTACTGCATTCAAGAGCATCGAGATCAATTACTTTTCTCAGAGACACACATAGACTGAAGATATTCTACCATCAACTACCTGAGGGCAAACAGCTTAGTAGAATCCTTCAACAAAACACTCATCCAAATATTGAAGAAGACACTCAATAATAATAAGTGACAGTGGCATGAGCAGTTAGTTGAAGCCTTATGGGCCTACCACACCACACATAGAACTCCAACTCAATCTACTCCTTTCTCTTTAGTGTATGGGTCCAAAGCCATTCTACCATTAGAAGTCCAACTCCCATCACTAAGGATAACTGCGGGTATCAAGCTCACAATAGAGCATAATGCCAAGTTATGATTAGAAGAGCTTGATGGTTTTTGGGAGAGACGCCTGCGGGCATGCTAAATCCTCAAGTTGTACAAAGATAAAATGATTCAAGCTCACAACAAGTTGGTCTGTCATAGAGCTTTTCAAGTAGGATAGCTTATTTTAGTACTAAGGAGACCGATTGTTGGTCATCGTAAGATGGGAGGCAAGTTTGAACCCCCTTAGGAAGACCCTTTTGCCATAGAAAAGGCCTACTAAGGATGATCTTATCAACTTATCATAAGGGAGAGCACCCAATGCTTTCATTCAACAAGCTCTACTTAAAAAAATATTATAAATCATGTTTGAAAATAAATATCATCAATGAAAATTCCATTTCAAATTCAATCTCTTCCATGTTGAAAGTACTCTTGTCTATGAATTCATCACAATATGTTTAGGGTAGGTGTAATGAATTCGAGCATCTATCCTTCATCGACACAACATAAACACAAACTACACATAAATATATAAAAAACACATATATTTTATCTCGTGCTCCTCTAAGTAGAGATAATGCCCATAGCGGCACTCACTCAGTAGTTGCTCTAGGTCAGGTTGATGTGCTACCCTGCAAGTGTGTCACCCTAGTAGTCTTCTTTCTTTTGAGGATGTAAGTGTGCTACGCTTTCCTTCCTTACTTGGCCATTGCACACTAAAGAGTACCTTGTTAGTCTGGTAGGCCTTATTGTGTGGTGGGTAAGCTACCTCATATTGGCTTTGTTTAAGAGGATATGAGTGTGCTATGCTTTCTTCTTGGATTAGCCTTCATGCACTGATTGGGTCGAGTATATTTGAGGTTTAGGATAAGTCCCCTCATGGCTCCTTCCCTCCTGACTACTTTAAGTCTTGGTCTAGTCCTTCCTTGAGGCCCCCCTTAGTAGTCGCTCTAGGTCAGATAGCATATGTCCCACTGATGATAGACTATCCCTATGATCAGTTTTGCTTAGAAAGTTGTAAGCCTATATGCTTTCTTTCTAGATTGATCATTGCACATTGACACCTTAGGTTGGTTGGTTCTCACTATGCGTATGGATACACCTTAGTTTGGTTAGTTCTTGCACCTTAGGATATACCATTCATGGCAGATGTACATCTGCTATGCTTTCTCTTTAAGTTGGCCACCGTACACCTATAGGCTTTCTTTTTTAGGGCTCAGGATAACGCCCCTACTAGGACCTCCCTTATGGGCACTATATTTAGATCACGTCCTTTGCAACCCCATTTAGATACTACCTAGGTTACTATCAGATTGGATAGTTCCCCTTTCTTAGTAACAACCCCCGTGGTTAGAAACTTTGTCCTATGGATGTGTAAATTCTCTCTTGGTCGAGTAAATCTGAGATAGGTCAAGGCCGACATAGCCCATTCTCATTCGTCCCTCGTACACCAATAAGGACCATATAAACATATAAATAAAATATATATTCACTTGTGGATTAGGAGGAAAACCCTAACAACACCTTTTCCCAAGCAAGCATCGTATCTTTAGAGTAGTGTCAGCAAAACTCTCTATAAGAATCACTTGACTACTCCTGAGTTGATATAAGTCCTCAGCGACATTCACTCAGTAGTCACCCCAGATTGTCCCTTGCTTTAGAAGATGTAAGTCTGCTATACTTTCTTCCTAGCATAGCCGTTGTACTCCAAAAGGCAACCCCTTAGGTTGGCTAGCTCTACCCCATGACCAGTAGACTATTCTTTTGATTTGTAAATTTGAGATAGGATAAGTCTAATATAGCCCCTGCTCAGTGGGTCTATTGCACACCGACATGGTCCATAAATTAAATCTATCAAATTTGACTAAGCTCACATCCCCAACAGATATGCCCTTAATTCGAAATCAAGCTAAACCAAACAAACCATATCAAATCACATGAAATTAAGATAAAATTAATCCTGACTACTTTTGAGTTGACATAAGTCCCCAATGACATTCGCTCAGTAGTCGCCCTAAGTCAGGTTCAATTTTTTATGCATCCAACAGGTCACCCTTATGGTTGTTCCTTGCTTTGGCAGATGTAAGACTGCTATGCCTTCTTCCTAGAATAGTTGTTACACACTAAAAGACAACCCCTTAGATTGGCTAGCTCTACCCCGCAGCCGGTAGACTATCCCTTTGGATTTGTAAACTTGAGGTAGGTCAAGGCTGATATAGCCCCTTCTCAGTGGGTTCATCGTAGACTAATAGGGTCCATACATTAACTCAAATTAAATTAAACCTAATCTGATTTTCCCCAATAAAGTTAAATCACACCATTCTCCCCAATAGAGCCCCAAATCATATATAATAAGTCAAGCAAACAAATTAAATTCAAAAGCAACCTCCCTAGTGGAGCCAAATTAAACCAACTCCCTAGTAGAGTCTAAATCAAAGAAATCCAACCAAATGCTTATTCCCAATGGATACATCCTCAAACAAATATATGAAATTAAACTCAAATCCTAATCCCCAATTGATAGCCCGAACCTACTTCCCTAGTGGAAGGTTCACATACCAATCCTCAGCAGACTCTAGACTATATCTCTAGTAAATGTGCCACCACATCAATTAAAACTAAATAAATTAAAGTTGATTCAATCTTCATCCCTGATGGATTATAGATTCTTATTCCCAACAGATCTTCTTTCCATAAATCATATAATCAAATTAAATTCAAACCTTATCCCCAACAAATTTTTTGCATCTATGCCCTCAACATAGACCCCTCACATGTCATGTCAATACATGTGTGATCCCCTAGTGGATCTACCTTTATGTCCTCGACATGGAATTCTCATCAAATCTTATTTCTTCTCTTATGCAAATCTTTAATACTTCAACAAAAAGCCTAACAATGTATTCATTCAAATTACATCATCTTAACATTGTAATCAACATTTTATGATTTGTAATGGTGTAAGCTTAAACTAAATATACAATATCATGCTAAACATATTATAGTGTGAATTAACACACTATATTATATTATAATATATGATGTTATATTATAATCTGCTATAATATAATATATTGTTTAATATTACACCTCATTAGAATCACTTAAAAGGAAGAAATAACAAAATTTTCTCAAAATATGAATAATGTTAATTTTGGATGTAAATTTGTTATTTTTCTATTAGAAATGGTACAAAATAGCATAATTTTGTTGTTGCTTCTTGGTGCATACCATGAATTTGGCCAAATTCTTCCATCTCAACCTTCAAATTAACATTTTTGTGAGTTTTGACCCAATGTATTATATCAAAACTAAAACATACTAAAATGTACAATAACATTTAGTAACACACAACCACATTCATATATATGTGAAGTCATATTATTATGTACATTATATTTTAATATGCTTTCATATAATATATTATCTTACATTACACTTGAAAATGAATCACTTTAAGCAAAAAAATTATAAAATTTAGTTAAAAAATGAACATTTATTTTGGATGCAAAATTCCATTCTTTTGATTAAATGACTCACCATAGCACACCCCCAAAGATGTTCCCTAAAGATGACCTTAAATTTGGCCAAATCCCATCATCTCAGCCTATAAATTAGTATTTTTAAAAATTATACTAGTACAAACCCTACTACATCATACTATAACAAACTAAAATATGCTAAATAATAAGTATTAATACACAACACTATGCTATAATGCATGATGCTACACTATATTATGGCATTTTATATTATAATACACTATAACATATTGTATTATATTATATTGCATATCACATCACAAGGGATTGCTTAAGATAAAAAATTATTAAAAAATAAAAAACTATATATTTTAGTCGTATCACTTACATATTTTAAATTGAAATAATATATTATGATGCCATGCTCTACCTATTATAAATTTGGCTAAATTCCACAATTTTAATGTATAAATCAACATTTTTATAAATAATTCTAGTGTAGGCTCGACTGCATGATTGAGAATATTAAAATAATTTAAATATGCATAATAATATATTATGATATATTATGTTATACTATGCTACAACATATTATATTTATTTTGAACATAAAATCTTATTTTTAGACTACAAGTGGTGTAGCACACCTTTGGTACTACAACTTAATTACTAATTCAAATTTAACAAATTTCATTATTTGATTTATTAAATCAATATTTTTATGATTTATATTAATATAGACTATAGGGCACAAAACCATAATATACTAAAACATTTCAAAATATCTTATAGCATCCAAAAACACATAACTACATGCTAAAATATATGATGCTACATTATACTATAATAAATAGTATTATAATATGATTTAGGCTAAAGTTTAGGGTATTTAAATCTCTACTAGTCAAGGGAAAGTCTCTTGAAGATATTTTCTTTAGTTACCATAACTATGTTAGGCTTAGGTCATTCTTTAGATCTACTCTTAATGACATCTTTATTCAAGATTTAAGGTTTAGGGTTTAGGGTTTTGGGTTTAGGATTTAAGGTTTAGGGGTGTAGGATTTAGGGTTTAGGGTTTATGGTTAGAGGTTTTAGGGTTTAGGGTTTAGGGTTTTATGGTTTAGGGTTTAGGGTTGAGGGGTTAGGGTTTAGGGTTTAGGGTTCAGGGTTTTTATGGTTTAGGGATTAAGGTATGGGGTTTTATGTTTAGGGTTTTAGGTTTAAGGTTTTTTTTAACGAAGAATAAATTCAGATTAAACATTTCTTCTTTTCATTTTCATCAACCAAGTAGCACCCCAAATTTTCTAAGCCACGTGCAACAACATAGATAAAACATGAACACCCATAGAGTAAATCAAAAACCCTAGATAAGTAGAATTATCTCTACTACAAAGACACAATTCCATAAGCAGTAGATTGAATCACCCATTCTTTAGTTTATCTAGTTCCCATCGAAACCACCCCTGCCTCTTGAGTAGCAGGATCCACCATCATATCCCCGATCTCTCCCTCATCCACCCCCATGGCGGTAACCTTCATCACTCATCCCACCTCCATAACCACCACTGCTCCGACCACCACCTCCATATCCACCAGCACATCTAGATCCCCCGCCACCACAGTGATAACCGTCACCACTGCCTTTGCTTGCACCGCCAGATCTCTACTTAGCCTAGTTGATAGTGTTGATCTCCATCAAGGTTCAACCCATTCCTAAAATTTAGGGTTTAGGATTAGTTTAGGGTTTATCATTCAGGGTTTAAGGTTCTAGGTTGTAAGTTTTAGGATTTAAGTTTTAGGGTTTAGGGTTTAGGGTTTAGGGTTGTAGGTTTAGGGTTTATAGTTTATGGTTTAGAGTTTTTAGGGTTTAGGGTTTAAGGTTTAGGGTTTAAGGTTTAGTATTTAGGGTTTAGGGTTTAGGGTTTTTTTTAATAAATAAAAAATTTAGATTCAAAATTTCTTCTTTTTGATTTCATCAATCATGTAGAACCCCAAGTTTTCTAAGAGATCAGCGATGACATAGATAAAAAATGAGCACTCATAAAGAAAATCAATAACCTTAGATAAGCAGAATCATCTCTAATGTAAAGACATAGTTCCATAAGTAGCAGATCAATTCAGCCATTCTTTAGTTTATCCAGTTCCCATCATAATAACCCCAACCTCTCAAGTAGTGGGATCCACCATGATATCCCTGATCTCTCCTTGATTATTTACTTTATTTTTTATTTATTTGAGTTTTCTAATTTTTTATTTTTATTTAGTTTTGTTTATTTATTTTAGGTTTATTTTTTTCATTTTAAGTTTTTTATTTTAGTTTATTTTTTAGGTTTAGGTTTAGATTTTTATTTTATTATTTTAGGTTTAGGTTTATTTTAAAGGTTTCATTTTTTAGTTTATTTTTTGTTTATTTTATTTTATTTAGTTTAGATTTAGGTTTTATTTATTTTAGTTTAGGTTTAAGTTTATTTTATTTTGTTTATTTTATTTTTATTTTAGGTTTAGGTTTTTTTTTGTTTTAGGTTTGGTTTTATTTTTTATTTATTTTTTAGGTTTAGGTTTCTATTTAAATTTTATTTTATTATATTTTAGGTTTATTTTAGTTTTATTTTACATTTAGTTTTTATTTTATTTAGGTTTTTTATTCTTAGGTTTATTTTATTTTTTTAGTTTAGTTTAGGCTTTTATTTATTTTATTTTACTTTATTTTATTTTATTATATTTTAAGGTTTAGGTTTAAGTTTTAGTTTAGGTTTTTATTTTTTTTATTTTTTTTTATATTAGGTTTAGGTTTTTTTATTTATTTTATTTTTAGGTTTAAATTAGCTTAGGATTAGTTTTTTAGGCTTTAGGCTTTAGGGTTTTGGGTTTTTAGGGCTTAGGGTTTAGCTTTAAGGTTAGTTTAGGGTTTAGGGCTTAGGGTTTAAGGTTTAGGGTTTAGGTTTTTCAGGGTTTTGGCTTTTTAGTTTAGGGTTTAGGATTTAGAGTTTAGGGTTTAGGGGTTTTTTTTTTAATTAAGTAAACTAATAGGTTTAGGTTTACTTAGTTTATTTAGTTTTCTTTTATTTTTTTATTTTGGTTTGGTTTATTTTTTTATTTTTATTTAGTTTAGTTTATTTATTTTAGGATTATTTCTTTTAGTTTTGGTTTTTTGCTTTAGTTTATTTTTTAGGTTTATGTTTTTGGTTTATGTTTATTTTTTTGTTCAGTTTTATTTTTTATTTTTTTTTAGGTTTAAGTTTTATTGTTTATTTTTAGATTTATGTTTATGTTTTTATTTTATTCTTATAGGTTTAGGTTTTAGGTTTTTATTTTAGGTTTATTTTTAGGTTTTTGTTTTTGTTTATGTTTAGGTTTATTTTTAATTTATTTTATTTTATTTAGTTCAGGGTTTAGGTTTAGTTTATTTTAGGTTTAGTTTTAGGTTTTATTTATTTTAGTTTTGTTTATTTTAGTTTTCGTTTATGTTTATTATAATTTATTTATTTTAGGTTTAGGTTTTTTTTAGCTTAGGGTTTAGGCTTTATTTTTTATTTATTTTTAGGTTTACTTTTTAGGTTTAGGTTTTTATTTAGTTTTTATTTTATTTTATTTGAGGTTTATTTTATTTTTATTTTACGTTTAGTTTTTTTATTTAGGCTTTAATTTTTATGTTTATTTTATTTGTAACTTTAGTTTCAGTTTGTAGTTATTTAGTTTTTATTTAGTTCTTATTTTTTTTTTTTTTTATTTTTAGGTTTAGGTTTAGGTTTAAGTTTAGGTTTTAGTTTAGGTTTTTATTTATTTAATTTATTTTTTATTTTATTTAGGCTTAAATTTATTTATTTATTTTTTTTAGGTTTTATTTAGTTTAGGTTTATGTTTTTTGGTTTTTATGGTTTAGGGTTTAGGGTTTAGGGATTATGGTTTAGGGTTTAAGGTTTAGGGTTTAGGGTTTAGGATTTAGGATTATAGGTTTTAGGATTTAGGGTTTAGGATTTTTGGTGTTTTTCTTTTTAATAAAGAACAAATTCGTATTTAACATTTCTAATTTTCGATTTCATCAACCAAGTAACAAACCAGGGAAGTGAGGTAATCAAATGACCAGCGGGCTATGACTCAAATATTTGATGAACTAATTCATCATCAAGTCACGTGTTATGTCGATGATCTCATGGTCAAAAGTGGAGAAAAGGAAGACCATCTCTTTGACTTGAGAGTAGTTTTTGAACAGTTAAGACAAATTTAACCTCAAAATGAACCCCCTGAAGTGTGCATTCAGAGTAGCTTCAGGAAAATTCCTTGGGTTTGTTGTTCGACACCAAGGAATCAATATTGATCTAGAGAAGATAATGACAATTTTAGAAATTACACCCCCTAAAAGTTTAACTCAACTCAGATCATTCCAAGGGTGGTTGGCATATCTAAGATGCTTTATATCCAACATATTGGGAAGATGTTAGCCATTCTCAGTAGTTATGAAAAGGATGCCAAGTTCAAGTGGGATGATAAGTGTGAGTATGCCATCAAAGACATCAAGCATTACCTAATGAATCTGCCTGTTCTAGCATCCCCTATCCCAGGAAAGCAGCTCATACTTTACACTACTACATTAGACGACTCCCTTGGTGCTTTGTTGACCCAAGAAAATGATGAAGGAAAGGAAAATGCACTATACTACCTCAGTCATCATCTATTCTCTATTGAGGCTAATTATCCACCAAGTGAGAAGCATTGCCTAGCTTTAATCTTTGCATCCCAAAAGCTACAGCACTACATGATCCCTCATATGGTGAACTTAATATCGAGGATCAATACACTATAGTATCTCTTGACATGGTCGATGTTATCCAAATAGTTGGCATGATGGTCCATGATCCTCTTACAATTTGACATTACCTTTGTACCCCTTCGGGCAGTGAAAGGACAAGCGCTAGTGGATTTCTTAGCAATACACCCACTTCCTGCTGACTCTCTGCATAGTGATGATCTCCCCAATGAACAAATCATGAAATTAGGATATACTAGCATTCACTGTCAGGAGATGTACTTTGATGGTGTGGCTTCCTCTTAAAGAGGAGAAGAACCATAATCTACTTCCAAAAAAGAAAGGAGTACAAATAGTTCTCTTAACTCTGAACTATGATGTAATTAGATTCTCATATCAACTGTTTAAATCTTGTACCAACAATGAATCCGAATATGAGGCTCTAATTGCTAGTATAGAGTTAGCTGTCAATCTAAGCATCGAGAACATCAACATCTTCAAGGATTCTCAACTAGTTATCAACTAAATTGTTGGGTCTTATAAGGTTATAAAGCCCAAGCTCCATCACTACCATAAGTACACTATGAAGTTGTTAGCCTAAATCCTAGAGGTTACAATTTAGAAGATTCCTCAAGAAGAAAATGTCATAGCGTATGCTTTAACCAAGCTTTCTAAGGAGTTGGCATGTCCAGAGGATGATTTCATATCAATAAAGGTCCAAAATAGACAAGTCTTATCCCGTATGGATATTGAACTCATCAAAAAGTACTCTCTTGAAGGAGAGGTTGCCATTCCCAAGAAGGATGAGGAGTTAGATTGGAGGCAACCATTCATGGATTACCTAAATAAAAGTAAACTATCTTAAGAGAAGTCCCAAGGCCATCAGATGAGCTAGAGAGCACTTTCCTACGCTCTTGTGGATGGTGTCTTGTACCGGCAGTCTTTTGATCATATGTGGTTACATTATTTAGACATGCAAGAAGACCATAAGATCGTGATCGAGGTACACTCAGGATTATGTGTAGCCAACCAATCTGGTTTGAAGATGAAAGCAAAGATCAAGAGACTAGGATACTATTGGTCGTCAATGATCAAAGAGTACATGGATACAGCTAGGCAATGTGACCAATGTTAAACATATATCTTTTATCTCGGGCTACTCTGAGTTGAGATAACATCCCCAGTGGCACTCACTCAGTAGTTGCTCTAGGTCAGGGTGACAAGCAACCCTGCTAGTGTGTTAGCCTAGTGGTCTTCTTGCTCTAGAGGATGTAAGTCTGCTACACTTTCCTTCCTTACTTTGCCACTAGACATCGATGAGCACCTTATTAGTTTGGTAAGCCTTACTGCATGGCCCATAAGCTACCTCATGTTGGCTTTATTTAAGAGGATGTGAGTCTACTACACTTTCTTCTTGGATTAGCCTTTGTGCATTGACTGGGTTAAGTATATTTGATGTTAGGATAAGTCCCCTAGTGACTCCTTCCCTCCTGGCTGCTTGAAGTCTAGGTCGAGTCCTTCCTTGGGGCACCCCACTTAGTAGTTGCTCTAGGTTAAATAGCATATGTCCTACCGACGATAGACTATCCCGATGATCAATTCCACTTGGGAAGTTGTAAGCCTACATGCTTTATTTCCAAAATGATCGTTGCACACCATCGGGAACCTAAGGTTGGTTGGTTCCACTATGCTAATGGATACGCCACTCATGCTAACGGATACACCTTAGGTTGGTTGGTTCTCGCACCTTAGGATACACCACTCATGGTAGATATAACTCTACTATGCTTTCTCCTTGAGTTGGCCATTGTACACCTATAGGCTTTCTTTTCTAGGGATAAGAATTATGCCTCTAGGAGCACCTCCTCTGTGGGCACTATATTTGGATCACATCTTTTGTGACTCCATTTAGACACTACACGAGTTACTATCGGATTGGATTGTTCCCCTTTCAAGTAACCACCCCTGTGGTTGGAGAATCCATCCTATGGATGTCAAGATTCTCCCATGGTCCAGTAAATCAGAGACAGGTCAAGGTCGACATTGCCCCTTCTCAGTGTGGTCCCTCTCACACTAATAGAGTCTATGAAAACATATAAATCAAATATATATTCACTTATAGATTAAGAGAACACCCCTAGCGGTACCTTTTTTCAAGTAATCCCATCTTTAGGGTAGTGTCAGCAGAACTCCCTATAGGAATCGCCTAACTACTCCTGAGTTGATAAAAGTATCTAGCAGTATTCACCCAACAGTCGCCCCTAAGTCGGGTTAGATTTGTTGTGCTACCAACAAGTCACCATAGCTATTGTTCCCTACTTTAGAAGATGTAAGTCTACTATGCCTTCTTCATAGCATAGTTGTCGCACACCGAAAGGCAACCCCTTAGGTTGGCTAGCTCTACCCCACAGCCAGTAGACTATCCATTTGGATTTGTAAATCTGAGATAGGACAAGTCTGATATAGCCCCTTCTTAGTGGGTCCATCACACACCGACATGGTCCATAAATTAAATCTATCAAATTTGATCGAGCTCACATCCCCAGTGAATATGCCCTCAATTCAAAATCAAACCAAACCTAAGAAACCATATCAAATCATAAGAAATTAAGATAAAATTAATCTTGACTACTTTTGAGTTAAATTAAGTCCCCAGCGGCATTCACTCAGTAGTCTCCCTAGGTCAAGTTTCATTTGTTGTGCATCCAATAGGTCACCCTAGCAATTATTCCTCGCTTTGGAAGATGTAAGTCTGCTACGCCTTCTTCCTAACATATCCATTGCACATTAAAAGGAAACCCCTTAGGTTAGCTAGCTCCACCCTATAGCCGGTAGACTAACCCTTTGGATTTGTAAACTGTAGGTAGGTCAAGGCTGATATAGCCCCTTCTCAGTGGGTCCATCGTACACCGATAGGGTCTATACATTAACTCAGACTAAATTAAACCAAATTTGATTTTCTCCAATGGAGTTAAATCATACCCTTCTCCCTAGTGGAGCCCTAAGTCATATATAAACAAGTCAAGCAGACAAATTAAATTCAAAACCAACCTCCCTAGTGGATCCAAATTAAACCAACTTCCCCAGTAGAGTCTAAATCAAAGAAATCCAACCAAACTCTAATCCCTAATGGATACATCCCCAAACAAATCTATGAAATCAAACTCAAATTCCAATCCCCAGTAGATAGCCCAAACCTGCTTCACTAGTGGAAGGTTCATATACCCGATCCCCAATAGACTCGATTCCATATCTCTAGCTGATATGCCTCGACATCAATTAAAATAAAATTAATTAAAGTCAATTCGATCTTAATCCTTGGTGAATCATAGATTCTTACCCCCAGTGGATCTTCTTTCCACAAATCACATAATCAAATCAAATTCAAACATTATCCTAATAGATTTTCTTCTTCTATGCCCATCGACATAGACCCCTCACATGTCATGTCCAATGCATGTCTGATCCCCTAGCGGATCTCCCTCCATGTCCTTCACATGGAATTCTCTTCAAATCTTATTTCTTCTCTTATGGACACCATTAATACTTTGACCAAAAGCCTAACAATGCATTCAATAAAATTACATCATCTTAACATTGTAATCAACATTTTATGATTTGTGATGGCACAAGCTCAAACTAACTACACAATATCATGCTAGACATATTATAGTGTGAATTAGCACACTATATTATATTATAATTTTCTATAATATAATATATTGTCTAACATTACACCTCATTAGAATCACTTAAAAAGAACAAATAACAAAATTTTTGCGAAATATGAATAATGTTCATTTTGGATGTAAAATTATTATTTTTCTAATAGAAATGGTACAAAATAGCATAATTTTGGTGTTGCTTGTTAGTGTGTGCGATGAATTTGGCCAAATTCTTTCATCTCAACTTTCAAATTAACATTTTTGTGAGTTTTGACCCAATGTATTATAACAAAAGTAAAACATACTAAAATGTACAATAACATTTAGTAACACACCACCAGATTCATATATATGTGAAATTATATTGTTATGTACATTATATTTTAATATGCTTTCATATAATATATTATCTTACATTACACCTTAAAATGAATCACTTTAAGCAAAAAATTATAAAATTTGGTTGAAAAATGAACCTTTATTTTGGATGAAAAAATCCATTATTTTGATTAAATGACACATCATAGAATACCCCAATGATGTTCCCTAAAGCTTAACTTAAATTTGGCCACATCCCATCATCTCAGCATATAAATTAGTATTTTTATGTATTATACCAATACAAACTCTACTACATCATACCATAATAAACTAAAATTTGCTAAACAATAAGTAGTAATACACAATAGTATGCTATAATGCACGATGCTACACTATGTTATGGCATCCTATATTATAATACGCTATGACATATTATATTAAATTATATTGCATATCACTTCACAAGGGATTGCTTAAGATAAAAAATAATAAAATTAATCTAAATAATAAAAAACTATATATTTTAGTCATATCACTTACATATTTTAAATAGAAATAATATATTATTATATCATGCTCTACTTATTATGAATTTGGCCAAATTCCACCATTTAAAAGTGTAAATCAACATTTTTATAAATAATGCTAGTGTAGGGTTGACTGCATGATTGTAAAATACTAAAAAAATTTAAAATGTGAATAATAATATTTTATGATATATGATGTTATACTATGTTACAAAATATAATATTTATTTTGAACATAAAATCTTACTTTTTAGACTACAAGTGGTGTAGCACACCTTTGGTACTACAACTTAATTCCCACTTCAAATTTAACAAATTTCATCATCTGATTTATTAAATCAATATTTTTATGATTTATATTAATATAGACTATAGCTCAAAATACCATAATATGCTAAAACATTTCAAAACATCTTATAACCACCAAAAATACATCACTGCATGTACAAATAAATGATGCTACATTATACTATAATATATGGTATTTTAATATGATTTAGGTTTAGGGTTTAGGGTATTCAAATCTCTAATAGTCAATGGAATGTCTCTTCAAGACATTTCCTTTAGCTACCATAATAATGTTAGGATTAAGTCATTCTTTAGATCTACTTCAAATGACATCTTTATTCAAGATTTAGGGTTTAGGGCTTAGGGTTAGGGTTTAGGGTTATATTAGGGTTTAGGGTTAGTTTAGCATTTAGGGTTTAGTTTTTAGGGTTTGGGGTTTAAGGTTTAGGGTTGTAGGTTTTAGGGTTTAGGGTTTATGGTTTTAGGGTTTAAGGTTTAGGGTATAGGGTTTAGGATTTTAGGGTTTAGGGTTTAGGGTTTAAGGTTTAGGGTTTTAAGGGTTAGGGTTTAGGGTTTATGGTTTAGGGTTTAGGTTTTAGGTTTTATGTTTAGGGTTTAAGTTTTAGTTTAGGGTTTAGGGTTTAAGGTTTTATTTTAATAAAGACCAAATTCAGATTCAACATTTCTTCTTTTCAATCATCAACACCACCAAGTTTTCTAAGACAAGTTTCTACGATATAGATAAAAAATGAGCACCCATAAAGCAAATCAAAAACACTACATAAATAGAACCATCTCTACTATAAAGACATAGTTTCATAAGAAGTAGATCGGATCGACCATTCTTCAGTTTCTCTAGTTCCCATCAGAACCACCCACACCTCTCAAGTAGCAGGATCCGCCATCATATCCTTGATCACTCCCTCTACCACCAATGCAACTGTAACCTTCATCGCTCCTCCTGCCTCCATAACCACCACTGCTCTGACAACTACCTCCATATCCACCAGCACCTCTAGATCCCCCATCACCACTGTGATAATTGCCACCTCCACCTTCACCTCCACCGCAAGATCTATTCTGAGCCTAGTTGATGGTGATGTTCCTCCCATCAAGGTTCTACACATTCTTAGGGTTTAGGGTTAGTTTAGGGTTAGTTTAGGGTTTAGGGTTAGTTTAGAGTTTAGGGTTAGTTTAGAGTTTAGAGTTTAGGGTTTAGGGTTTGGGGTTTAGGGTTTAGGGTTGTAGGTTTTAGGTTTTAAGGTTCAGGGTTTAGAATTTAGGGTTTAGGGTTTAGGGTTTTAGGATTTAGGGGTTATGGTTTGGTTTAGTGTTTTAGGGTGTAGGGATTAGAGTCTAGGGTTTAGGGTTTAGGGCTTAGGGCTTAGGGTTTAGGATTTTGAGTTTTAGGATTTAGGGTTTAGAGTTTAGGGTTAATCTTAGGGTTTAGGTTTAGGGTTTAGGGTTTAGGATTTAGGGTAAGTTTTTTAAAAAAACCCAAGCAAACCAACAGTTTGTTCATTTAGTTTATTTTATTTATTTGAGTTTATTTTATTTTATTTTACTTTTAAATTATATTTTTATTTAGTTTAGTTTATTTTAGTTTAGGTTTAGGTTTATTTTTAGTTTATTTTATTTTGTTTACTTTAGGTTTATGTTTAAGTTTAGTTTATTTTAGGTTTAGGTTTAGGTTTAGGTTTTATTTATTTTAGTTTATTTTATTTTAGTTTAGGTTTAGGTTTATTTTATTCTTTTATTTTATTTTTCTTTTAGGATTAGGCCTTTTTTTAGTTTATGGTTTATGTTTTATTTTTAGGTTTATCTTATAGGTTTAGGTTTTTATTTAGTTATTATTTTATTTTATTTTATTTTATTTTTATTTTAAGTATAGTTATTATTTTATTTAGGTTTTTTATTTTTTTGTTTAGTTTAGGTTCTTATTTATTTTATTTTAGTTTAGTTTTTATTTTTTATTTTATTTTATTTTTACACTTAGGTTTATATTTAGGTTTTAGTTTATTTTTTTATTTTATTTTTTTTTATTATATATTTGTTTAGGTTTTTGTATTTATTTTATATTTAGGTTTTATTTTGTTTAGGTTTAGGTTTTTAACCTTTTAGGGGTTAGGGGTTAGGGTTTAGGGTTTGGGGTTTAGGGTTTAAAGTTTAGAGTTTAGGTTTTAGGTTTAAGGATTAAGTTTCAGTTTTGGGTTTAAGGTTTTTTTAATAGAGAATAAATTCATATTCAACATTTCTTATTTTTGATTTTATCAACCAAGTAACACTCCAAGTTCTCTAAGACACAGGCAATGACATAAATAAATAATGAGCACCCATAGAGCAAATCAAAAACCCTAGATAAGTAGAATCATCTCTACTAAAAAGACACAGTTCCATATGTAGTAGATCGAATTGATCATTTTCAATTTCTCCAGTTCCTATCAGAACCACCCCTGCCTATCAAGAAGCAAGATCCACCATCATATCCCCAATCTCTCCCTCCGCCACCACCACAGTTATAACCTCTGTCGGTCCTCCCGCCACCATATGCATGCGCACCTCCAGACCACCCACCACTACTACAATAACTGCCACCTTTTCCTTTGCCTCTACCGCCAGATCTAGACTGAGCCTACTTGACAGTGATAATCCTACCATCAAGGTTTTACCCATTCTTAGGGTTTAGAGCTAGTTTTAGTTTTAGCATTTAGGGTTTAGGGTTTGGGGTTTAGGATTTAGGGATCTAGGTTTTAAGGTTTTAGGGTTTATGGTTTAGGGTTCAGGGTTTAGGGTTTTAGGGTTTAGGGTTTAGGATTTGTGGGGTTTAGTGCTAGGTTTTGATTTATGGTTTAGGGTAGTATTTAGGGTTTTAGTTTTAGGGTTTAGGTTTATGGTGTGATTTAGGTTGTAGGTTGGGTTGCAGTTTTAGTAAGTTTAGGGTTTTAGGATTTAGGGTTTATTTTTTTTTAAATTAAGCAAACCAAGTTTATGTTTACTTAATTTATTTAGTTTATTTTTTATTTATTTGAGTTTATTTTATTTTTAATTTTTATTTAGGTTTATTTTATATTTTTATTTAGTTTATTTTATTTATTTTAGTTTAGGTTTTTTTTAAATTTATTTTTTATGTTTAGGTTTTATTTTAGTTGAGTTTTATTTTTATTATATTTTTAGGTTTTGGTTTTATTTTCTATTTTTAGGTTTAGGTTTAGATTTTATTTTACCATTTTATATTTAGGTTTTAGGTTTTTATTATATGTTTATTTTTAGGTTATATTTTTTAGTTTAGGTTTAGTTTTATTTTTAGTTTATTTTATTTTATTTTGTTTAGGTTTAGGTTTAGGTTTAGTCTATTTTAGGTTTAGGTTTAGGTTTTATTTATTTTAGTTTAGTACATTTTAGTTTAGGTTTAGGTTTATTTTATTTTGCATATTTTATTTTTTTAGGTTTAAATATTTTTTTAGTTTAGGGTTTAGGTTTTATTTTTATTTATTTTTAGGTTTTATTTTTAAGTTTGTTTTTTTTGTTTTAGGTTTTTATTTAATTTTTATTTTATTTTATTTTAATTTTATATTATTTTTAGTTTATTTAGGGATTTTATTCTTATGTTTACTTTAATTTATAGTTTAGTTTAGGTTTTTATTTATTTTATTTTAGTTTATTTTTATTTTTTATTTTTTTTATTTTTTATGTTTAGGTTTTAGTTTAGGTTTTATTTTATTTTATTTAGGTTATTTTATTTATTTTATTATTAGGTTTAGGCTTTTAAGTTATTAGGGTTTTGATTTTGGGTTAGGGTTTAGGGTTTAGTATTTAGGCTTTAGGGTTCAGAGTTTAGGTTTAGCATTGGGTTTATGATTTAGGTTTTTGGCATTACGGTTAAGGGTTTTTAGGGTTTAGGATTTAGGTTTTAGGCTTAGGGTTTAGGATTTAGGGTTAATGGTTCAGGGTTAGGGTTAGGGTTTCGGGTTCAAGGTTTAGGGTTTAGGGTTTTTTAGGATTTAAGGTTTAGGGTTTAGAGTTGTAGGTTTAGGGTTATAGGTTTATCATTAGTTTTAGGGTTTAGGGTTTAAGCTTTAGGGTATTGGGTTAAGGATTTAAGGTTTAGGGTCTTTTTTTAATTAAGTAAAGCCATAGGTTTAGGTTTATTTAGTTTATTCTTAATTTATTTTACTTTATTTTATTTTTTATTTTTTTGTGTTTATTTTTATTTTTATTTATTTTAGTTTGTTTAATTTAGGTTTTTTATTTTTGTTTACTTTTTAGGTTTAAGTTTATTTTTTAGTTGAGTTTTATTTCTATTTTATTTTTTAGGTTTAGGTTTTATCTTGTATTTTTAAGTTTAGGTTTATGTTTTTATATTATTTTTTAGGTTCAAGTTTTAAGTTTACTTTTAGGTTTTATTTTTTAGTTTTTATTTTGGTTTATTTGTAGTTTATTTTATTTTATTTAGTTTAGGTTTTGGTTTAGGTTTAATTTATTTTAGGTTTAGGTTCAGGTTTTATTTATTTTACTGTACTTTATTTTAGTTTAGGTTTAGGTTTATTTTATTTTGTTTATTTTATTTTTATTTTAGGTTTATGTTTTTTTTGGTTTAGGGTTCATGTTTTATTTTTTTATTTATTTTAAAGTTTATTTTCTAGGTTTAGGTTTTTATTTAGTTTTTATTTTATTTTATTTTAAGTTTATTTTATTTTTATTTTACATTTAGTTTTTATTTTATTAAGTTTTTTGATTCTTATTTTTATCTTATTTTTCAGTTTCATTTAGGTTTTTCTTTATTTTATTTTAGTTTGTTTTTATTTTTATTTTTATTTTTATTTTATTTTTAGGTTTAGGTTTATGTTTTAGTTTAGGTTTTTATTTTATTTTATTTTTACATTTTATTTAGGTTTATATTTATTTATTTATTTTTATTTAAGGTTTTATTTAGTTTAGGTTTAGGTCTTTAGGTTTTTAGGGTTTAGGGTATGGGGTTTAGGGCTTAGGGTTTTAGGATTTTGGATTTTAGGGTTTAGGGTATAGGGTTAGGGTTTACGGTTTAGTGTTTAAGCTTTAAGGATTAGAGTTTTTAGGATTTAGGGTTTATGGCTTAGGGTTTAGGGTTAGCTTAGGGTTTAAAGTTTAGGGTTTTTAGGGTATAGGGTTTGGTGTTTAGGATTAGTTTAGGGTTTAGGGTTTAGAGCTTAGGGTTTATGATTTTAGGGTTTAGGGTTTAGGGTTTAGGGTTTGGTTAGGGTTTTGGATTTATGGTTTAGGGTTTAGGGTTTATGATTCTTTAGGGTTATAGGTTTACTGTTAATTTTAGGGTTTAAGGTTTAGGATTTTTTTTTTTAAAAAAATAAGTCAATCGGTAGGTTTAGGTTTATTAGGTTTATTTAGTTTTATTTATTTATTTTAGTTTATTTTATTTTTATTTTTATTTAGATTTATTTTTTATTTTACTTAGTTTTATTTATTTTAGGTTTATTTATTTTAGTTTTGGTTTTCTATTTTAGTTTATTTTTTAGGTTTATGTTTACTTTTTAATTTAGTTTTATTTTTATTTTATTTTTAGGTTAAGTTTTATTTTGTATTTTTAGGTTTAGGTTTAGGCTTTTTTTTTTTTTTAAGGTTTAGCTTTTAGGTTTATTTTTAGGTTTATTTTTTTAGTTTAGGTTTAGGTTTATTTTTATTTTATCTTATTTTATTTAGTTTAGGGTTTAGGTTTTATTTATTTTAGTTTAGTTTATTTTAGTTTAGCTTAAGTTTATTTATTTTATTTATTTTAAGTTTTGGTTGTTTTTAGTTTAGGGTTTAGGTTTTATTTTTTATTTATTTTTAGGTTTAAGTTTATATTTAGCCTTTACTTATTTTATTTTAGGTTTATTTTATTTTTATTTTACATTTAGTTTTTATTTTATTTTATTTTTTTATTATTCGATTTATCTTATTTTTTTAATTTAGTTTAGGTTTTTATTTATTTTATTTTAGTTTAGTTTTTATTTTTTATTTTATTTTATTTTTAGGTTTATGTATAAGTTTTTTATTTTATTTTATTTTTTTATTTTATTTAAATTTTAGTTTTTATATTTATTTTATTTTTATGTTTTAGTTAGTTTATGTTTAGGTTTTTAAGATTTAGGGTTTAGGGTTTAGGGTTGTAGATTTTAGGGATTATGGTTAAGGGTTGATGGTTCAGGGCTTAGGGTTTAGGTTTTAGGATTTTAGGATTTTGTTTTTAGGGTTTAGAGCTTAGGGTTTAGGGTTTAGGATTTTTTTAAAAAAATAAGTAAATAGGTAGGTTTAGGTTTATTAAGCTTATTTAGTTTTGTTTTTGTTTATTTTAGTTTATTTTATTTTTTATTTTTATTTAGATTTATTTTTTATTTTATTTAGTTTGGTTTATTTATTTTAAGTTAATTTATTTTAGTTTTGTTTTTTCTATTTTAGGTTTATGTTTACCTTTTAGTTTAGTTTTATTTTTATTTTATTTTTTAGGTTTAAGTTTTATTTTGTATTTTTAGGCTTTGGTTTAGGTATTTATTTTATTTTTTTAGGTTTAGCTTTTAGGTTTTTATTTTATGTTTATTTTTATGTTTTATTTTTTAGCTTAGGTTTAACTTTATTTTTGGTTTATTTTATTTTATTTAGTTTAGGGTTTAGGTTTTATTTATTTTAGTTTAGTTTATTTTAGTTTAGGCTTAGGTTTATTTTATTTTATTTATTTTAGGTTTACATTTATTTTAGTTTAGGGTTCAGGTTTTATTTTTTATTTATTTTTAGGTTTACATTTTTATTTAGTTTTTATTTTATTTTATTTTAGGTTTAGTTTATTTTTATTTTACATTTATTTTTTATTTTATATAATTTTTTTTATTTTTATGTTTAACTTCTTTTTTTAGATTAGTTAAGGTTTTTATTTATTTTATTTTAGTTTATATTTTTATTTTTTATTTTATTTTATTTTGTTTTATGTTTAGGTTTAGGTATAGGTTTTTTATTTTATTTTATTTATTTTATTTTATTTATGTTTTAGTTTGTATATTTTTTTATTTTTAGATTTTGTTTAGTTTAGGTTTACATTTTTAGGATATAGTGTTTAGGGGTTAAAGTTATAGATTTTAGGGATTATGGTTAAGGGTTGATGGTTTAGGGCTTAGGGTTTAGGGTTTTAGGGATTAGTTTTTAGGGTTTACGATTTAGGGTTTAGGGTTGTAGGTTTAGGGTTTAGGGTTTAGGGTTTAGGTTTAGTTGGGTTTAGGTTTAGGGTTTAAGGTTGTAGGTTTAGGTTTAGGGTTTAGGGTTGTAGGTTTAGGGTTTAGGGCTTAGGGTAGTAGGTTGAGGGTTTAGGGTTTAGGGTTTATTTATTTATTTATTTATTTTAAATTAAGTAAAGTAGTAGGTTTATGTTTATTTAGTTTATTTATTTTAATTTATTTCTTTTTTATTTAGTTTAGTTTATTTATTTTAAGTTTATTTATTTTAGTTTATTTTTTAGGTTTAGGTTTAGGTTTAGGTTTGTGTTTATTTTTTAGTTTAGTTTTATTTTTATTTTATTTTTTAGGCTTAGGTTTTATTTTTTACTTTTATGTTTAGGTTTAGATTTTTATTTAATTTTTTTTAGATTTAGGTTTTAGATTTTTATTTTTGGTTTGTTTTTAGGTATTACTTTTTAGTTTAGATTTACTTTGAGTTTATTTTATTTTATTTCGATTAGGTTTAAGTTTAGGTTTAGTTTATTTTAGGATTATGTTTAGGTTTTATTTATTTTAGTTTAGTTTATCTTAGTTTAGGTTTAGGTTTATTTTATTTTTATTTTAAGTTTAGTTTTTTGTTTTAGTTTAGGATTTATGTTTATTTATTTATTTATGTTTAGGTTTTATGTTTAGTTTTATTTTTTAGGTTTAAGTTTTTACTTAGTTTTTATTTTATTTTATTTTATTTTAGGTTTATTTTATTTTTATTTTTGGTTTAGTTTTTATTTTATTTAAATTTTTTTTATTTTTTTAGTTTTGTTTTTGGTTTTTATTTATTTTATTTTAATTTAGTTTTTATTTTTATTTTATTTTCTTTTTAGGTTTAAGTTTAGGTTTAGGTTTATTTTATGTTTTCATTTTATTTTATTTTTTATTTTATCTTGGTTTAGGTTTTTTTATTTTATTTTTAGGTTTTATTTAGTTTAGGTTTAGGTTTTTAGGCTTTTAGGGTTTAGGGTTTAAGGTTTAGGTTTTAGGTTTTTAATTTAGGTTTCTTTTTAGGTTTTATTTTTTAGTTCAGGTTTAGATTTATTTTTAGTTTATTTTATTTTATTTAGTTTAGGGGTTAGGTTTAGTTTGTTTTAGGTTTAAGTTTAGGTTTTATTTATTTTAGTTTATGTTTAAATTTATTTTATTTTGTTTATTTTATTTTTATTTTAGGTTTAGTTTTTATTTTTAGTTTAGGGTTTGGGATTTATTTTTTATTCATTTTTAGGTTTTTTTAGGTTTGTTATTTAGGTTTAGGTTTTTATTTAGTTTTTATTTTATTTTATTTTAAGTTTATTTTATTTCTATTTTACATTTAGTTTTTATTGTATTTAGGTTTTTTATTCTTAGGTTTATATTATAATTTTTTATTTAGTTTATGTTTTTATTTATGTTATTTTTATTTATTTTTTATTTTTATTAAATTTTATTTTTAGGGTTGGGTTTATATTTTATTTTTATTTGTTTTATGTTTAGGTTTTTTTTAATTATTTTACTTTTAAGTTTTATTTACTTTAGGTTTAGGTTTAGGTTCTTAAGTTTTTAGGGTTTAGGGTTTAGGGTTTATGATTTAGAGCTTAGGCTTTAGGGTTTAGGGTTTTTAGTGTTTAGGTTTTAGGGTTTAGGGTTTAGGGTTAGCTTATGATTAAGGGTTAAGGGTTAGTTTAGGGTTTAGGGTTAGGCTTTAGGCTTTAGGATTTTTAGGGTTTAGGGTTAGTTTAGGGTTTAGGGTTTAGGGTTTTAAGGTTTAGGGTTTAGGATTTAGGGTTTAGGGTTTAGTGTTTATGCTTTAAGGTTTATGGTTTAAGGTTTATGGATTAGGGTTAGCTTAAGCTTTAGGGTTTAGGGGTTTAGGATTTAGGGTTTAGGGTTGTAGGTTTAGGGTTCAAGGTTTACGGTTTATGCGCCAACATGATATGCATGGAAAATAAACTTGCAATGATCATAGGAAATAAAAGGGGCATAATGCAATTGGCTCATGATTTAAGTCAATTAGATTAAGGGATTTAATTAATTACTCTTATGGTTTTCCCACACATGTTGACTAACCATAATTTCCTTAAACTCTTTTAGGTTATTAAACACCTAAAGATCTACCCCTTGATTTAATTAAAATTAGATGTGATTATAATTTGGTTTGATTAAGTGATTTAACTAATCGGTTAAATCTTAATTAATTTCATTTTAAAAAAAGCGTGAAATGAACTTGGGAAAGGGGTCCCAACCTATTCCTTACTATTGAACAATGATTAATAAATTTAATTGACCAATTTGTTACTATTTATGGGATTAATTAATCTTAACTTAAAAGAGTAGTTAAGGTTTAATTAGTAAATTTTCCTAATTAAGTGAGCGATAAATCCCAAGAAAATCATGGGAGGCAGAGGTCATCTCATTAAATTAACCCAATAAATTTGGGATTAATTACTCAAGTAAATATGGAGTAGTTAAGCTAATTAATTTCATAATTAAATCTTAATTAAACCTTAATTACTATTCAAATATAGTTAAGATCATTTTTAATTAATTCTCATCTAAAATACCTTTAAAATGAGTATTTATTTTCATTTTTTATTTCTCTATGATTTTTAGAAGTTTTAGCCATTAAAAATGATTAATTAAGTCTATTGAAAGACTAATCAGATTGGTGCCACGTGGCACGCTAATGCATCACACTTTCCATGTGGCACCACGAGATTGGCTACTTAAAACTTATCTAACTTAGCATGTACGTGGCGGTGACGGATGCACTTTCTCATCTATCATTTAGATCGAATGGCTACGATTAATCTTACAGCTTAATAAGATTAAATCAAATCGATCTAGTGAATCTAATCACGACTGTCCATTTCGATCACACAGAACAGACATTGCGTGATCTAACGTCATGCAAGTGAGGGAGAATGGAGTCTATCCATCATTGCTCACTTGATCCGAGCTTAGCCGAGCATGGATCAACTCTAAAAAGATCCCAAACCTTCACGACATCAATTAAAGGGGATCCAATGGTAAAGATCACATGAGATGCAAGTTTTCCTCAAAATGCTCCAACCCATTTTTTTCTATGGATCTATTTTGGAAGCATACCTCACCAAAGCTCAAGACTAGTGGCTCGAATGATTGAGGAGACGAAGCCCTGTTGAGTAGTAATTGGATTAATTCCTTGGTGTTTGCTCGGAAGGCCATGAACTGATAATTTGGAGCTCAACTTTGATTGAAGTCCCACATCGGTGCTCAACAAGCATGGGAGATGATTCGATCTTGCTAGATGAGGCCTAAGGGAGATGTGTGCAAACTTAATTTGAGTTTGATGGAGAAATGAAGTGTCCTATTTTAGGGCAGACGGGAATGAAATTTTTTGATCGAAGAATGAGTTTGGGAGCATAGGGAATGGCTCTAGCGGCTTGTCTTGGGTAGTTAAGGCTTTGAGGAATGATTTTTGTCTGTGTTTGAGTGAAAATGAGGAGTTGTATACCCCCTTTCATCTTGATCAGATAGAGGGATAATGTTTGGCTTCTAGTGGCTGTCTGGCTATCTCAGGGAGTCGTGGGTGGCAGGGAGGAGGTGAGTTGGCTTGGCTTGGTTGTGGTGTTGAGGTACCAAGAAGGAATCATGGCTGTCCTATGGGTTTCAAATTCTTCAATAAGGAGGGTGAGGTGATTTCACCTCCCATGGGTCATGGCTGACCCAACCACCACTTGGGTTAGGTTAGTGTCCTAGGTGCCTAAGTGGACCATTGGGAGAGTTCTAAGTGGCCAAGGAATGGAAATGTCCACTTACATGGGTGATTTGTCTCATGTGATGCCCTTGATCTAAGGGTAGAATGATCATTTGGCATTTGATTTGATTTGGGAAGATTTGAAATGAGCCAAAAGTGGGTTAGCCCAAATTTCAAGTCAATTGGAGTTGATTTGGTTATGTTTGGCTTAATTCAACCCATTTAGGTCAAATTTGTTTACGTTGGGTCAAGTTGACCTATTGGTCAAATTAGGTCAAACCAAGGGTCGAGTCAAGTTCATATGATCATTTGGGATGTTTTGGTTCAATTGGTTTTGTTAAGTTTGGCTTAGACTTTCTTTTGGCTCATTTGAACTCATTTGGGTCAAATGGGTTAAGTTGGCCAATTTGACCAAATTGGCCAAATTGGTTTGGGTTGGGTGTTGGTTTGGGATTAGTTGACCAATTGGCGATCATTGTAGGCTTTGGTTTCAATTAATTTGGATTTTATTTTGATTTAGGCCAACTTGAACCTTTAGGTCAATTTAGGATAAGTAGGTCAATTAGGTCCAATCATGGCTTTGGTCAAGTTCAACAATCAATTTGGAATGAACTTGAGCCGTTGGTTGCAATCAATTTGGTTTATATTTTGATTTGACCTAATTTGATCTTTTAGGATGAGTTAACTTGGGTGAATAATGCCAATTGGGTTTGGTTTAACTCAATTGATTGTCAAGTCATATTCAAATATTGATTTTGATTTGGTATGAATCATTGGTTTCAAGGGATTTGGCTTAGGTTGTAATTTGGCTAGTTTGGGTTCATATGGGTTAAGGGCTTGACTTGGTAAAATGACCAAGTTGACTTGGTTTGACCTAATTTGTGATAATTGATCAACCTAAGATAAGCAATAATCATGATGGCAGGTTTTGATGTACTTGGTTCAATCCAATTTGGGTAGGATTATAACTTCGCTCAAATAGGTCAAATTGGCCACTTTGGGTCAAGTGGACCAATTGGGTTTAGTTGGCTTGATTTTGGGTTGAGTTTTATTTAGTTGAGTTTATATATGGAATTAGGATTTATATATAAATTTAATTGTAATTGGCTTGGGTTCAAATGGGTTTTGGTTCATTTGAACATTTCAAGTCAAAAGGGTTAAGTTGGGTTTGACTTGGGTTGATTTTTCTTTTGCTTGATGATTGTAGATTTCATTTATATTTGTGAATATTATTGAAGGTATGATTGATTCATGAGAAAATCAATTGATTTTTGGTTTTGGAATGATGGAATTTGGCTAAGTCCATGGAGTTGGGTCATGTGGCTTAAGTTTGGAGTTTGATTTGGTTTGATTTAGTTTTGATGATTTAAATATATATTTCATTTAAATTTATAAAGATGATTGAAAATATGGTTGATTTGTGGGAAAATAAATTTAGTTTGACTTGATTTGGATTAAGATTTAGCTAAGTCCATGGGATAGGTCATATGGCTTAGGAAGGGTTTTATTTAATTCAATTTAGTTTGATTTAGTTTTGATTATTTAATGTAGATTTGATTTATATTTAAGAAAATGATCAAAATATAAATTGATTATAAGAAAATCAATTGATTTTGGATTGATTTGGATTAAGATTTGGCTAAGTTTATGGGTTAGGTCATATGGCTTAAGAAGGTTTTCAAGTTTGGATTTGATCATGGGCATCAATCATTTGCTTTTGGAATTTGGGTTTGGATTTAGATTTGAATTTGATGTTTGAATTTAACTTGAGGTTTTATTTGAGATGGTGAACATGGATTGGATTTGGGTTGTAGGGTAGGTTGATTATCCTAATCCCTAAGGCATAACCTAATCCTATAGTTAACCCTTCTAAGTCTTTAAGATTAGGTTAAGTGTTTACCTAATTGTTAGAAGTGTCTTATGACCAGGGAAGTCTTAGTGTCTAGAAGACTCCTAAGTCTAATATGGGAAGATTGAATCTGCACTCCAAAAGCACAGTCAATAGGCCTTAAGCTCCATAGTGTTGCTCTTGGAGATAGATGATTGGAAGACTGAAGCCAAGTTTCATATTATAGACTCGGATACATCTTTGAACATTTGCTTGGGAGACCATGGATACATGAGAACAACATAGTTCTGTCCCCTCTACTTCAGTGTATGAAGTTGGTGAGAGGTGGGATCATCTACTATGTCAAAGGAGATCTCAAGCCATTTATATTTCGCAAGGTCGGCATATATGATGATGTGGCTTACTACCTCCCTCAAAATCAATAAGTCTATTCTCACAAACCTTGCCAATGTTTAAAACTAAAAGAAAATTGAAAAGAAAAAGAAAAAGAAAGAGAAAAAAAGAAAGAAAAGGAAAGATAAAATAAAAAAGAAAATCAAAGGTAGCTGAAATAGAATTGGAGGAGGAAGTGGAGTCTGACATTAGATTTCACCCACAGTTTATTACTCCATTCGAACATATAGGTAAGATGACCTGACCTCCACCATGCAAAGAAATAGGCCTGTTCAGAGGTAGTCCCATGGGTGGAAAACTTTCTTATTGGCCACCCAATAGAAGATTTGTCTTAGCTACCAGGAGTACACCTGCTATCCATATAAACTTAGAATCTAGTTCATAGGATTAGTCTTATATGGTTAGCACACCAACCAGCTCTTCTCAGTAGTAAATTCCCTTGGAGGTGATACTTGAGAGGATAGCGATGAAGCATAAGTGTATCCAAGTCTATATATGAAACAGTTAGGCATCAATTGGGAACCTTAGCTGTAACCCCACTTTCCTCTCAAAAAGTTGAGGGTTCACTGGTTAAGGAAGCCCCTTAGTCATCCACAAGCGTGAATACTCAGAGATTCTTTCAGGGAGCATCATCCTCAAGCCAAGAAGTTGATGTAGAATTTGAAGATGATTCATATAAAGAAGTAATAAAATTACCTTTTGAATGATACTTGCCTTGTGTTCATAATTTAGCAAAAAAAAAAGGATAATCCCACATACTTGGTCAAAGCACAGGTCAGACTACTTTGAAGGAATACTGAAGAACAAATGCAAAATCTATCAATCAATATGGGGACTAGGATTCCATACAATAGGTCTAATTGATGATGATGATTACTGCTTTAGTCATCACCAATCATTTAGAATCTGATAGGTTCTTCTCAAACCACATTAACTCATATGAGGAGGTGTGCTTAGAAACCTCAGATGATTCAAATGATTTTCAAGTCAAAGATACACTCCTAGAGTTCAAAGAATAGATCAAGTTAACCATCGATGAGCTTAAGGAAATCAACTTAGGAACTGAAGAAGATCCACGCCTGACATACATCAGTTCTTTGTTGAATGAAATTGAAACCAATGACTTAGTTAAGCTATTGATTGAGTTTAAGGACTGCTTTGCATGGAGTTAAGAAGATATGCCTGGATTGGCTCCTAATGTAGCAATCCATAAACAAATAATATAACCTACTACTAACCTTATCAAGCAAGCTCCTAGACGCATGCGATTAGACATAGAATAACAAGTCATTTATGAAGTCAAGAAATTGATTGATGTTGGCTTCATCCAAGAAAAAATACCCTACCTGGTTAGCCAGCATCATCCCAAATAAAAAATAGAATAGCCAAATTCACATATGCATCAATTTTAGGGAATTAAATAAGGCATGTCTAAAAGATGAATTTTCATTACCAATCCTAGAGCTGAAGGTGGACATTGCCTCATCTCATGTAATCTTCTCTTTCATGGATGGCTCATCTGGATATAACCAAATAAATATGACCCCTGAAAATGAAAGAAACACTGCTTTTAGAACCTTGATCAAAATCTATTGCTATATGGTTGTGCCTTTCAGCCTTAAAAATATTGATGCTACATACTAGTGGGCTATGACTCAAATCTTTGATGAACTCGTTCATCAATAAGTTGAGTTCTATGTCGATGATCTTGTGGTCAAAAGTAGAGAAAAGGAAGACCATCCCTTTGACTTGAGAGAAGTTTTCGAACAGTTAAGAAAATTTAACCTCAAAAGGAACCCCCTGAAGTGTGCATTCAGAGTAGCTTCAAGGAAATTCCATGGGTTTGTTCTCTGACACTAGGGAATCAAAATTGATTCACAAAAGATCAAGGCGATATTAGAAATGCCACCCCTTAAAAGTTTAACTCAACTCAAATCATTCTAAGGGTCATTGGTATATCTAAGATGCTTTATATCCAACCTATCGAGAAGATGTCAGCCATTATATGCACTTGTCAAAATGGATGCCAAGTTTAAGTGGGATGATAAGTGTGAGCATGCCTTTGATGACATCAAGCATTACCTGATGACACCGCCAGTTCTAGCATCCCTTATCCCGAGAAAGTCATTCATGCTTTACACTACTATGTTAGATGACTCCCTTGGTGCTTTGTTGGCCCAAGCAAATGACAAAAGGAAGGAAAATGCAGTATACTACCTCAACCATCATCTAATCCCTACTGAGGTTAATTATCCACCTATTGAGAAGAATTGCCTAGTTTTAATCTATGTATTCCAAAAGCTACAACACTACATGCTTCCTTATAAGGTGAACTTAATCTCTAGGATAAATTCACTATAATATCTGATGACACGATCAATGCTATCCAAATGGTTGGCATGATGTTCCATGATCCTCTCATAGTTTGACATTACCTTCGTACCACTCTGTGAGGTGAAAGGATTAGCGTTAGTAGATTTCTAAGTAGCACACCCACTTCCTGCTAAGTCTTTTCTTAGTTATAATCTCCCTGATGAACAAATCATGAACATAGGGGATACTAGCATTCACCGCTGGGAGATGTACTTTGATGGTGTGGCTTCCTCTCAATGAGGAGAAGAGCCATAATCTAATATGCAAGGAAAGACAAGGGTTAAAATAGTTCTATTTACTTTGGACCATGATGTGATGAGATTCTTATATCATCTATATAATCCTTGAACCAACAACAAAGTCGAACATAAGGCTCTGATTGGTGGTCTAGAGTTAGTTGTTACTCTAAGCGTCCAGAATATCAACATCTTTGAGGATTCTCAGCTAGTCATCAACCAAATCACTGGGTTCTATAAGGTTATAAAGCCCAAGCTCCATCACTACCACAAGTACACCATGGAGTTGTTGGCCCAAATCCAAGAGGGTACCATTTTAAGATTCTTCGATGAGAGAACATCATAGTGTATGCTTTATCCAAGCTTGCCAAGGACTTGGCATGTCCAATGGATGAGTCCATATCAATAAAAGTCCAAAATAAACAAGTCTTATCTTTATTGATATTGAACTCATCAAAAAATACTCTCTTGAAGGGGAGGTTGCCATTACCAAGAAAGATAAGGAGTAAGATTAGAGGCAACCATTTATGGATTACTTAAATAAAGGAAAAATACCTCAAGAGAACTCCTAAGCCCATCAAATGAAGTAGAGAGCACTTTCAAATGCTCTTCTGGATGGTGTATTATACCATCGATCTTTCAATCATATGTGGTTATGTTATTTAGACAAGCATGATGCCCATAAGATCATGACCGAGGTACACTCAAGATTATGTGGAGCCAACCAATCTGATCCAAAGATGAAAGCCAAGATCAAGAGACTAGGATACTACTCGCTATTGATGATCAAAGATTGCATGGATATAGCTAGGCAATGCCATCAATGTAAAATACGCAGTGTGGTCCTACACCAACCACCCAACATTCTACATCCTACATTGACCTCGTGGCCATTCGAGTGTTGGGGTACTAACATAATGGGTCTGATTGATCCTCCTTCTTGCAAGGGTCATTGATTTATCTTAGCTTTTACTGACTACTTTTCCAAATGGGCCAAGATGATTCTACTCAAAGAGGCCACAACTTAGCATGAGCTCTAATTTTTTAGGAACCATATGGTATCTAGGTTCAGCATGCCTAGATGAAATTTATCTAATAGTGGTTCTGCATTCAAGAGCACTGAGATTAACAACTTTACCCAAAGACACGAGATAGATTCAAGATATTCTACCTTCAACTAGCCGAGGGAAAATGGCTTAGCAGAAGCCTTCAATAAAACTCTCATCTAAATACTAAAGATGACACTCAACAACAACAAGCTACAGTGGCATGAGCAGTTAGTTGAAGCTTTGTGGGCCTACTGCACCACATATAGAACTCCAACTCAATCTACTCCTTTCTCCTAACTGTGTGGATCCAAAGGTGTTCTACCATTTGAAGTCGAACTCCCATCACTAAGGATAGCTACGGGTAGCAAGATCACAATGGAGGAAAACACCAAGTTACGGTTAGAAAACCTCAAAGGTTTGGAGGAGAGATGCTTGTGAGCATGCCAAAACCTCAAGTTGTACAAAGCTAAAATGATTCAGGCTCATAACAAGTTGGTCCATCCTAGAGCTTTTCACATAAAAGAGTTTATTTTAGTTCTAAGGAGACCGATTATTGCCCATCGTAAGATGGGAGGCAAGTTTGAACCCACTTGGGAAAGCCCTTTTGCCATAAGAGAGCACCCAATGCTTTTAAGCAATGGGCTCTACTTAAAGAAATATTATAAATCATGTTAAAAAATAATTATCATCAATGAAACTTTTATTTTGAATTCAATCTCTTCCATGTAGAAAGTAATTTTATTTGTGAATTTGCCACGATGTGTTTAGGGTAGGTGTAAGGAACCTGAGTGGCATCCTATCCTTCATCGACACAACACAAACACAAACTACACATTAACATATAAAATAAACACATATCTTTTATCTCGGGCTACTCTGAGTTGAGATAATGCCCCTAGTGACACTCACTCAGTAGCTGCTCTAGGTCGGGCTAAGGTGCTACCCTGCTAGTGTGTCACCCCAATGATCTTCTTGCTTCAAAGAATGTAAGTCTGATATGCTTTCCTTTCTTACTTGGCCACTACACACTGATAAGTGCCCTGCAAGTTTGGTAGGCCTTAATGTGTGGCCGATAAGCTACCTAATGTTGGCTTCATTTAAGATGATGTGAGTCTTCTACTCTTTCTTCTTGTATTTGCCTTTATACACCGACTGAGTCGAGTATATTTGAAATTTAGGATAAGTTCCTTAGTGGCTCCTCCCCTCCCAACTACTTCATGTCTGGGTCCAATCCTTCCTCAGGGCTACCCGCTTAATAGTTGCTCTAGGTCGATAGGACTGCTTACGGATGAACTATCGATGATCGCCACTTGGAAAGTTGTAAGCTTACATGCTTTCCTTCCAGATTGATCATTGCACACTAACAGGAACCTTAGGTTGGTTTATTCTTACTATGTTGTTGGATACACCACTCATGCTGACAAATACACCTTAGGTTGGTTTATTCTCATACCTTAGCATACACCACTCATGGTAGATGTAAGTCTATTATGCTTTCTCTTTGAGTTGGACACCATACACCTATAGGCTTTCTTTTCTAGGGCTCAGGATAACGCCCCTAATAGCACCTCCCCTATGGAAACTATATTTGGATCACATCATTTGTGACCCCATTTAGACACTACCCAAGTTACTATTGGATTGGATAGTTTCCCTTTTCTAGTAACCACCCCTATGGTTGGAGAATCCATCCTGTGGATGTGCAGATTCTACCTTGGTCCAATAAATCTGAGATAGGTCAAGGCCTATATAGCTCCTTCTCAGTGTGGTCCCTCATACACCAATAGGGTCCATATAAAAATATAAATAAAATATATATTCACATGTGGATTATGAGGACACCCCTAGTAGTACATTTTCCCAAGCAAACATCCTATCTTTAGGGTAGTGTCAGCAAAACTCCCTATTGGAATCACCTAACTACTCTTAAGTTGATATAAGTCCCTAGCGGCATTCACTTAGTAGTCGACCCTAAGCCGGGTTCAATTTGTTATGTTACCAACAGGTCACCCCAGCAGTTGTTCCCTGCTTTATAAGATGTAAGTCTACTACGCCTTCTTCCTAGCACAACCATTGTACACTAATAGGCAACCCCTTAGGTTGGCTAGCTCTACCCCACGACTAGTAGACTATCCCATTGGATTTATGAATCTGAGATAGGACAAGTCTGATGTAGCCCCTTCTCAGTGGGTCCATCACACACCGACATGATCCATAAATTAAATCTATCACATTTGATCGAGCTCACATCCTCAGTAGATATGCCCTTAATTCAAAATCAAACTAAACCAAACAAACCAAATCAAATCACATGAAATTAAGATAAAATTAATCCTTACAACTCTTGAGTTGGAATAAGTCCCCAGTGACATCACTCAGTAGTCGCCCTAGGTTAGATTCAATTTATTGTGCATCCAACAGGTCACCCCAACTGTTGTTCCTCAGTTTAGAAGATAAGTGTGTTGTTTCTTCTTCCTAGCACGGTCGTTGCACACCGAAAGGCAACCCCTTAGGTTGGCTAGCTCTACCCCACAGCCGGTAGACTATCCCTTTGGATTTATAAACCTGAGTTAGGTCAAGGCTGATATAGCCCCTTCTCAGTGGGTCCATCGCACACCGACTGGGTCCTTACATTAACTCATATTAAATTAAACCCAATCAAATTTTCCCCAGTGGAGTTAAATCACACCCTTCTCCATAGTGTAGCCCCAAATCATATATAAATAAGTCAAGCAAATAAATCAAATCCAAAACCAATCACCCCAATAGAGCAAAATTAAACCAACTCCCCTAGTAGAGTCTAAATCAAAGAAATGTAACCAACATCTTATTCCCAGTGAATACATCCCCCAAAAAAATCTATGAAATCAAACTCAAATCCCAATCCCCAGCAGATAGCCTGAACCTGCTTCCCTAGTGGAAAGTTTATATACCTGATCCCCAGTAAACTCGAGCCCATATCTCTCATAAATATGCCTCCACATCAATTAAAATAAATCAAATTAAATTTGATTTGATCTTAATACCCGATGAATTATAGATTCTTATCTCCAACGGATCTTCTTTCAACAAATCATATAATCAAATCAAATTCAAACTTTATACCTAGCAGATTTTCTTCTTCTATGCCCTTGACAAAGACCCCTCGCATGTCATGTCCAATGCATGCTTGATCCCCTATCATATCTCCCTCCATGTCCTTGACATGGAATTCTCATCAAATCTTATTTCTTCTCTTATGCACACCTTTAATATTTCAACCAAAAGCCTAACTATGTATTCGTTCAAATTACATTGTCTTAACATTGTAATCAACATTTTATGATATGTGATGGTGCAAGCTCAAACTAACTATACAATATCATGCTAAACATATTATAGTGTGAATTAACACATTATATTATATTATAATAAATGATGTTATATTATAATTTTCTATAATATAATATATTGTCTAACATTACACCTCATTAGAATCACTTAAAAGGAACAAATAACAATTTTTTTTAAATATTAATAATGTTCATTTTGTATGTAAAATTATTATTTTTCTATTAGAAATGGTACAAAATAGCATAATTTTGGTGTTGCTTCTTGGTGTGTGCCATGAATTTGGCCAAATTATTCCATCTCAACCTTCAAATTAACATTTTTGTGAGTTTTACTTAATGTATTATAACAAAAGTAAAACATACTAAAATGTACAATAACATTTAATAACACACCATCACATTGATATATATGTGAAGTTATATTGTTATGTACATTATATTTAAATATGCTTTCATATAATATATTATCTTACATTGCACCTTAAAATGAATCACTTTAAGCAACAAATTTATAAAATTTGGTTGAAAAATAAACATTTATTTTGGATGCAAAATTCCATTATTTTAATTAAATGACATCCCACACCCCAATGATGTTCCCTAAAGCTTACCTTAAATTTGTCCAAATCCCATCATCTCAGCCTATAAATCAATATTTTTATGAATTATACAATTACAAACTCTACTACATCATACTATAAGGTATTTTGAGATACTTTTCAATGAAGGATCTGAAAATATGATTTATTTTTGCAACCTTAATACCTTAAAAAAAAATAAAAATTTGTTTTTGTCATCATATTAGTAAATCTGAAGTTAGAGAAGCTTTAAAGAAAATGAAATGTGCAAAAATAGTAGGACCTGATGATATTCCAATAGAAGTGTGGAAATGCTTAGGAGATCAAAAAATTTCTTGGCTTACAAATACTTTTAATGTTATTTTAAAGACTAAAAATATGCCAAATGAGTGGAGAAAGAGTTTGTTGATTCCTATATTTAGGAATAAAGGTGGTGCACAAGAGAGTGAAAATCATAGAGGAATTAAGTTAATGTGTCACACATTAAAATTATGGGAGAGTGTAATTGAGCATAGGTTATGATGTGATATAAAAGTTTCTCACAATCAGTTTGGTTTTGTGCTAGGTAAATCTACTATGGAAGTTAAACATTTGTTAAGATGTTTGATGGAGAAGTATAGAGAAAGCAAAGAGGATCTACATATGATATTTATTTATTTATAAAAAGCTTATGATAAAGTTTCAAGAGATTTTCTTTGGAGAGTTATAGAAAATAGGTGTTAACTTTGGTTATATTTAAGTCATTAAGGATATGTACACTAAAGCTGTTACTTGTTACATCAAGGATTAGCTTTAAGCCATTATCCTTTTGTTTTAGTTATGGGTGTTCTTACTAGGAATTTACAAGAAGATGTACCTTGGTGTATGCTTTTTGCTGATGACATTCTTATTGTTGATAAGACTAGAGAGGGGGTTTAAGAGAAACTTGATTTATGAAGGTCAACCTTAGAGTCTAAAGGTTTTTATTTAAGTATATCTAAAATTGAATATATGGAGTGTAATTTTAGTTGTAGAAGTTATAGTGGTAGTGTTGTGACATTAGGTGAACAACTCATTAAAAAGAGTGAGCGATTCAAATTTTTAGGCTATATTATTCAAAATGATGGTGAAATAGATGGAGATGGTATTAGAAAAATTCAAGTTGGATGGTTGGAGGAATGCATCTGGCCTATTGTGTGATAGAAAAGTACCGCTTAAACTTAAGGGGAAATTTTATAAGATGGTGGTAAGACCTACAATGATTTATAAAATGTTGGCCAATAAAAGAGAAGCATGAGACCAAGTTAAGTGTTTCAAAGATGAGGATGCTCAGGTGGATGAGTTGCTTTACAATTAGAGATAAAAGGTGAAATGAGTATGTTCGAGAAAAAGCTGGAGTAGCTCCAGTGGCAGATAAGATTAGAGTCACTTTAGATGGCTTGGCCAAATAAAGTGTCAGCCGTCCAAAGACCCGATTAAGAGAGTAGATGCATTAGATTTGCCTTATGTTAAGAAAGGTAGAGGTAGACCTAAAAAGACATGGTTAAGATGTACAAAAATTGACCTTAGTATACATGAATTAAATGAGAATTTGACACATAATTGAACATAATGGAGACTGATTCATAATGAATCCCCAATGAGTGGGTTAAAGGCTTATTGTTGTTGTTGTTGTTGTAGGTTTCTTATTTTTTTAGTTTATTTTAGGTTTTTATTTATTATATCTTAATTTTGTTCTTAATTTTTATTTTATTTTCTTTTAGGATTAGGTTTAGGTTTAGGTTTAGGTTTTAGTTTAGTTTTTTATTTTATTTTAGTTTAGCTTTTTTATTTATTTTATTTTTAGGTTTTATTTAGTTTAGGTTTAGGTTTTTAGGTTTTTAGCTTTTTAGGCTTTAAGGTTTAGGGTTTAGGGTTTAAGGTTTAGAGTTAACTTATGGTTTAGGGTTTAATGTTTAGGGTTTGGGGTTTAGGGTTTAGGGTTTAGGGTTTAGGGTTTTAAGTTTTAGGTATAGGTTTCATGTTTTAGTTTAGGGGTTTGTGGTTTTCGTTCTTTAACATAGAATAAATTCATATTCAACATTTCTTTTCTTTGATTTCATCAACCAAGTGACACACCAAGTTTTCTATGACACAACCGCATAGTGCAAACCAAAATCCCTAGATAACTAGAATCGTCTCTACTATAAAGACATAGTTCTACAAGTAGTAGATCAAATCAACCATTCTTCAGTTTCTATAGTGCCCATCAGAATCACCTCGGCCTCTCTAGTAGCGAGATCCACCATCATAACCCCGATCTCTCCCTCCATCACCACCACACTGTAACCTCTGTCCCTCCTCCCGCCTCCATAATAACCACTGCTCCGACCAGCACCACCATATCCAGCAGCACCTCTAGATCTCCCTCCACCACTATGATAATCGCCACCTCCGCCTTCGTCTCCATCGCCATATCTAGACTGAGCCTGGTTGATGGTGATGTTCCTACCATTAAGGTTCTGCCCATTCTTAGGGTTTAGGTTTGTTAGGTTTTAAGGTTTCAGTTTATTTTTCTAATTTATTTAGTTGCTTTAGGTTTAGGTTTGTGGAGGCTTTAGAATTTAGGGGTTAGGATGGTTTAGCATTTTAGGGTTTAGTGGTTTAGGATTAGGGTTCAAGGTTTAGGATTTAGGGTTTAGTATGTATGCTTTAGGTTTAGGGTTTGAGTGTTTAGGGTGTGGACTTTAGGTTTAGGGCCTGAAGAAGGTTTTAGGGTTTATGTTTATTTTAGTTTAGTTTTATTTTATTTTAAGTTTAGGATTTTGACTCAGGTTGAGGTTTTATGGTTTAGTGTTTAGGGTTGGGGAATGGCTAGCATTTAGGGTTTTAAGATTTAGGCATGTAAGGGCTCAGGTTTGGGGTCAGGTCAGTTGTGGCCTGGGGTTTAGGGTGGTATAGGCCTCGTTTAAGGTTAGTTTAGGTTTTAGGGTTTAGGGTTTAGGGTTTAGGGATTAGGGTTTAGGATTTAGGATTTAGAGGTTTGGGGTTTTTTTTTAATTAAGTAAACCAGTACGTTTAGGTTAATTTAATTTATTTTTTATTTATTTTATCTTAGTTTATTTTTTATTTTTACTTAATTTTGCTTATTTATTTTAGTATTATTCATTTTAGTTTAATTTTTTTTGTTTTATTTAGGTTTAGGTTTATTTATTAGTTAACTTTTTTATTTTTATTTTTTAAGTTTAAGTTTTATTTTTTATTTTTAGGTTTAGGTTTAGGTTTTTATTTTAGTTTTTTAGGTTTAGTTATTAGGTTTTCATTTTTGTTTATTTTTTTGGTTTTATTTTTTTAGTTTAGGATGATTTTTAGTTTATTTGATTTTATTTAGTTTTAGGTTTAGTTTATTTTAGGCTTAGGATTCGGTTTTATTTATTTTAGTTTAGTTAATTTTAGTTTAGGTTTAGGTTTATTTTAGTTTGTTTATTTTTTTTATTTTAGTTTTAGTTTTTTTTAGTTTAGGGTTTAAGTTTTATTTTTTATTTATTTCTAGGTTTTAATTTTAGGTTTATTGTTTAGGTTTAGGTTTTTATTTTATTTTATTTTAGGTTTCTTTTACTTTTATTTTACGTTTAATTTTTATTTTAGTTAAGTTTTCTATTCTTATGTTTATTTTATTTTTTTAGTTTTGTTTAGGCTTTTATTTATTTTATTTTAGTTTATTTTTATAATTTTATTTTATTTTATTTTTAAGTTAAGGTTTAGGTTTTCGTTTAGGTTTTATTTTATTTTATTTCATTTTATTTAGGTTTAGGTTTTTTATATATTTTAATTTTATGTTTTATTTAATTTAGGTTTTATTTTTTTTTTTTTTAGGTTTAGGTTTAGGGTTTAGGGTTTAGGGTTTAGGGTTTTAGGGTTTAGGGTTTTAGGATTTTGGCTTTAAGGTTAGGGTTTAGGGTTTAGCGTTTAGTGTTTAGTGTTTAGGGTTTAGGATTTTTATGGTTTAGGGTTTAGTCTTAGCTTAGAGTTTTTTTTAAGATTAAGTAAATCGGAAGGTTAAGGTTTTATTTATTTTATTTAGGGTTTTACTTTAGTTAAGGTTTAGATTATATTTATTTTAATTTAGTTTATTTTAGTTTAGGTTTAGGTTTATTTTATTTTTATTTTAGGTTAAGGTTTTTTTATTTAATTTAGGCTTTTAGTTTTTATTTAATTTTTATTTTATTTTATTTTAGGTTTATTTTAGTTTTATTTTATGTTGATTTTTATTTAGTTTTTTTATTCTTAGGTTTATTTTATTTTATTTCTGTGTAGTTTAGGTTATTATTTATTTTATTTTTTATTGTTTTATTTTGTTTTATTTTTAGGTTTGATTTACATTTAGTTTAGTTTTATTATTTTTATTTTATTTAGGTTGGTTATTTTAATTTTATTTTAGGTTTTATTTAGTTTAGTTTAGTTTAGGATTTTAGGGCTAGAGTCTGAAGGTCATGGGAGCTCAGTGGTTAGGCCTAGCCAGTTTAGGGTTGTGGTTTAGGTAAGGTTAGCCTGGGTTAGAATTTCCTAGGGTACAGATTAAGGTTTAGGGTTTAGTGGGTTTAGGGTTTAACATTTTGGGTTTTAGGGTTGGGTTGATTGAGAGTTAGGGTGGGTTTATGGTTTGAGTTTGGTTTAGTTTAGGGTTTAGGGTTTTGGTTTTAAGGTTGTTGGTTTAGGGTTTAAGGTTTAGGGTTTGGGTTTAGGGGTTTAAGGAATTGGGTTTTATGATTTAGGGTTAAGGGTTTTGTGGTATGGGTTTAAGTTTTAGGTTTAGGTTCACGTTTAGTTTTTTTGGTTTTGTTCTTTTAACATAGAATAAATTCAAATTCAAAATTTCTTTTCTTTGATTTCATCAACCAAGTGACACACCAAGTTTTCTATGGCACAACCGCATAGTGCAAACCAAAATCCCTAGATAACTAGAATCGTCTCTACTATAAAGACATAGTTCCACAAGTAGTACATCGAATCGGCCATTCTTCAGTTTCTCTAGTGCCCATCAGAATCACCTCGGCCTCTCTAGTAGTGAGATCCACCATCATATCCCCGATCTCTCCCTCCATCACCACCACGCTGTAACCTCTGTCCCTCCTCCCGCCCATAACCACCGCTTTCACCACCACCATATCCAAGAAGACACCTCTAGATCTCCCTCCACCACTATGATAACCGCCACCTCCGCCTTCATCTCCACCGCCATATCTAGACTGAGCCTGGTTGATGGTGATGTTCCTACCGTCAAGTTTCTGCCCATTCTTAGGGTTTAGGTTTGTTAGGTTTTAGGGTTTCAGTTTATTTTTTTAATTTATTTAGTTGCTTTAGGTTTAGGTTTAGGGTTCAGGGTTTAGGTTTAGGGTTTTAGGGTTTGTGCTTTTAGAATTTAGGGTTTAGGGTTAGGGTTTATGGTTTAGGTATTTAGGGTTTAGGGTTTTTAGGTTTAGGATAAGGGTTCAAGGTTGAGGATTTAGGGTTTAATGCGCAGGCTTTAGGGTTTAGGGTTTTGAGGGTTTAGGGTTTAGGGTTAGTTTAGGGTTAAGGGTTTTTAGGGTTTATGGTTATTTTTTAGTTTAGTTTTATTTTTATTTTATTTTTTAGGTTTAGGTTTTATTTTTTATTTTTATTTTTAGGTTTAGGTTTTTATTTTATTTTTTAGGTTTAGGTTTTAAGTATATATTATAGGTTTATTTTTCAATTTTATTTTTTAGTTTATTTCATTTTATTTAGTTCAAGTTTAGGTTTATGTTTAGTTTATTTTAGATTTAGGTTTAGGTTTAATTTATTTTAATTTTATTTATTTTTTTAGGTTGATTTCCTAGCTCGATGCGCTACCCGTGCTGACCATACTGATAGCATTCTTCTCACTAGAACCAGCCACCACAGGAGGGAAATTCCTGTGCACAAAGAGTCGGTGGTGTTTCCACCTCACCGCTCTACCCGTTGTTCGCCTTTGCCAATTCAGGTTTTAGCATCTCCCATTCCATCTAAGGTTATGAAGGCCGCATCCTAGGAAAAGGGCACCCCGTTGGTGATCCGGCTATGGCCAAGGGATCCTACCCCTCCTACACCACCCATTGTGGTAAGGCCAAGCTCTCCTACTCGACCTTCTGCCCCAGTGGTGGTGCAGAAGGAGTGGAAACCCCGGAGCATCGTGGTCATTCCTTTACCAACTTACCTGGATGCGAGATGGTGACGCTTATCAGATATTCCGATGACGTCAGCGGTGGTAGAGGATCATCCTAAGATTGTTACCCCTATCACAGTCAGTATTAATTAGGAGTGTCATTCGTCTAGTGAGTACAGTCTGCATAGGATTGAATCCCTTATGACAAGATAGGTCCGATGCCTCTCAGTGCATGATAACAATCATACTGGTGAGCCTAAACTGTTTATACCTGCTCAGATTGACCATTCTTTAGATGAGATATTTGCACATTATTTTGTGGAGAAGAAGGACATCTTGGGGTATGCTTGGTTAGATGAGGAGAAGGTTAGTTTCGACCCTGACAAGGATGACTTGTTAAGATATTTAGCTAGAGTCTGCATGGTCAACACTAGAAGAACTCTCCTTAGGGAACAACAAGCCATGGAAGGGGATGAGGTTGATTAGGAGGATACTGCAGAATCAGCCGAACACCTCTGACTTCAATTGTGGTAGAAGGATGAGCAAATTGATAAGATGGCACATCAGTTATAGGACTTATTAGCAGCAGTGTCAATGCTTCAGAAATAAGCCCCTCCAGTTCATCCTATTACAGTCGATGTTAGTCAGCCTAAGTTAGTGCATGTCTTGGACCTAGCCCAGACTATACCTCCCATTGACCAAGGTAGCACTAGCTTGTATAAGAAGGAAGTGGAATGTACCTCCATAAAAGAAAAAGATCTAAAATCTATGGTTGAGCAGTAGGTGAAGGAAGCTTTGGCTCAAGCCCAGGGAGGATCATCAATTTTGAAGGGTTGACCCTACCTAGAGGAATTCGATGCTATCCAGTATCCCAAGGGTTTCGTATCTCCTTCCATCAAGAGCTTCGATGGCAGTAGGAATTGAGGAAGCATATAACTCACTTCAAGGCTAGTTATTGCAACGCAGGTGGCAGGGATGCTTTACTCTTTAGACTCTTTGTCAGTAGCCTAACAGGTATTGCTTTTGATTGGTATGTTGAATTGCCCAATGATTCAGTTAAGAAATTTGTTGAGTTAAAGAAACTCTTCATGAAGACGTTTGTTGGAGCTCAGTAAAGGGTTATTGTAGGTGATCTCGTTGCAGCATAACAACACCGATGAGTCACTTGGTGATTATATTCTCCAATGGCATAACCTGTGTTTGAAGGGTTGACTTTTCAAGATCAGTTGCCTAAGTAGAAGCCGCAAAAGGTTTATCAAAAGAAGCCAAGAGCAGTAGCAGTGGTTGAAAAAGGGTAGTAGCCAGTTTGAGATCAATCGAGATACCATGATCTCAGTAGCTTCTACCTCCTTTGCCACCATTGAGGCAGCCATATTGGCCTCCACCGCAGCGTCCACGGCTAGCACAATCACCGCCTTAGCCATACCACCAGCAGTAGGGACATGCATATCCACCACCAGGCAACTATAGTCCACCTACTCTTTTAGATAAGTTAAACAAATCTTATTCTTTTAAGAGGGAGGTAATTAGGAAGATCTTTAAGAATCTCTTAAAGAAGCCTATTTTTCAGCTACCCAAGCTTAGGAGACCGGAGGAAGTAGACAAAAGTCATGATCCAAGCTTTTTCTCTTACCACCATTTACTAGGCCACATTTTGGAGGATTGCTTCACATTCAAGGACTGGCTTGAACATAATTTCATGACCGGTGTTGTAATTATCTCAAAGGAATACCTTGTGGAATAACCTTCCAATTCCATTAGGGTAATCCTTGGGGATACAAGTGATCCTACCAGAAGCAAAGAAGGTTGGGACATTTCTTTGTCTAAAACCTCTAAGAAAATAATTCAGAAGATCAAGAAACTTTCCTTCAAGGTGCTCGAGTCACCAAACCTCTCAAAGTTGCCGCAACTCTAGGAAAGGGGAGGAGGGCAGAAGCATGTGTTTTCGGGATAACCCTTTAGCGACCACCCAGTGTCCACTCTCCAGCCTTTAGTTGTAGCTTTCACACCACTAACTTCTACCATTTTAGCTAGCTCTTTTGTTTCTTCTACTAGTAGAACTCTTGTATCAGTGGATATAGGCATCAAATCTCTTACCCCACTCACCCTACTTTACTTATACTTTATATCCCCTAATACTTTCAATAAATTGAAGAATAAAGTTGATTTGAATTATGTCTATGTCTCTTCTGATGAGTTATCTTCTTCTATTTCTAACGATAACTCTTCAAGTCTAATTAGCTATAATAATTCTAATCTTCCTATTTATGATTCAGAGTTGGAGTTTCTGACTCTGAATACTACAAGTTCACCTCTTGAGATAAACTTTGAGTCATCCGATTCCAAGGATCCTGTAGGAGAAGCTGTAGGTGCGCCTGATGTGCAGGTAGAACCTTCCACCACCTTGCCTCAAGAGATTACCGAAGTCAACCTCCATGGTGGCAAGATTCTACCTCCTAGGGTAGCACCTCTAGATAGAGGGAAACAAGTCATTGGTATTGAAGATCGAGAAGCCCTTCTATAGGACACTTCACCCTTGGATATGTTTGTAGAAGACCAGTTGAAGGTGGACTGCAACGTCCTATCACATCTAAGAAAGTTGCCATCTTATCTAAGCATATACGATGCCCTTGTCTTATCCAAAGAGATGAGGGAGTCACTAATCAAGGCCCTCCTTGATCCTAAAATATGCTTAGCTCAGCTAACCGCTATTGGCGAGGAAGCACATTATGCAAAAGAAGCCCAAGGGATCACCTTCACAGATGAAGACCTTCTGGGGACTTGGAGCAAAATCGTCCCTCTACATCACAGTCGACATGGATTGGTTTAGACTTACTAGAGTTCTCATGGATTCAGATGCATTGGTGAACATTAAGATCCATGCCTATTTGAGGATCGACATCTCCACACTCCAAGGAGACCATATAATGTTGAGAGGATTCAATGATTAAGGCGAGGGAGCTTTAGGTTCCATAGTGTTACTTTTGGAGATAGGTGATTGGAAGACTGAAGGCAAGTTCTACATCATCGATTCGAAACTTCATTCAATACTTTTCTTGGTAGGCCTTGGATACATCAAAATAAGATCATTCCGTCCTTCCTTCATCAGTGCGTCAAGTTCTGAAAAGATGGAATTGAATACCCTATCAATGGGGATGAAAAGCCATTTTCACTTAGAGAGATTGAGATTTATGAGGATGTGACCTACTATCTTCTGCAACACACCCTTTCTCGTTAACTCGGAAAAAATTCAAATGCAAAATCAAAAGAAAAAGAAAATGAAGAAAAAATAAAAGAAAATGAAAAGAAAAAGGAAAGTCTAGGTACACAAGAAAAGGGAATTGAAGAAAAAATAGATTTGCATATCACATTCCACCCACAATTCATTCCATCATATGGATATGTGAGTAGGATAGCTCAACCTCTACCAGGCAGAGGCAGAGGCAGAAACAAAGGCAGTTTTAAAGGTGGGAGACCCCCTAGTTGGCCTTCAGCCAATAGAGGACATGTTTCAGTTCATAGGAGTACCCCTACTATCCACATAGACATGGAATCCAGCTCAGAGGATGAGTCTAATGTGATTAGTATACTAGTCAACCCCTCTTAGTGGGTTCCGTTGGATGTGACTTTTGACTCAGACAGAGATGAAGTCTAGACCTCCAAGCAAAGCAAAGTGTTCGAATCTAGTTTATGTAAAACTATTAGGCAGCAGTTGGGTACCTTTGCTCTTACCGCACTTACATCTCAGAAAGTTGAAGGTTTAGTAGTTAAAGAAGTCCCCAAGTCTTCCATTAACATGGGGCGGAAGAGGTTCTTTTTGGGTTCATCATCCTCAAGTCTAGAGCTTGATGTAGGGCTTGAGGAGGATACTTTTAAAGAATTAATGGAATTACCTTTTGAGTTTTGCTCTCCTTATGTTCAAAATATTATACAGAAAGGTTTAGTTCCTCACACATGGTCCAAGAACAAGTCAGAGTACTTTGAGAAGGTATGGAACAATATAGGTAGGGAATCACAATCAAGAGTAGGACTAAGATTCTATATAGTGGGTCCAGTCGTTGATGACGATTACTGTCTAGTTGCTACCAATCATTTAAAATCTGATAGGTTTTTCTCACACATCGCCAACTCTTATGGGAATGTGTGTTTAGAAACTTCAGATGATCCAGATGATCTTCAAGTAAAAGAGGCACTGCCAGAGTTTAAGGAGGATATTCATTCAATAATTGATATGCTTAAAGAAATCAACCTGGGGACAGAAGAAAATCCTTGCCCGACATACATCAGTTCATTGCTGAATGAAGAAGAAACTAATAACTTAGTTAGGCTATTGATTGAGTTTAAAGACTGCTTCATATGGAGTTATGAAGAGATGTCCAGATGATCTTCTGGCATAGTAGTCCACAACTTAGCAATTGACCCTAACGTTACCCCTATTAAGCAAGCTCCTAGGCATATGCGATTAGAAATTGAACAATAGGTCATTTCTAAAGTCAAGAAACTGATCGATGCTGGTTTTATCAGGGAATAAAAATATCCTACCTGGTTAGCTAGTGTCATCTCAATTAAGAAGAAGAATGGCCAAATTCATATTTATGTTGATTTTAGGGACTTAAACAATGCATGCCCTAAGGATGAGTTTCCTCTTCCTATACCAGAATTAATGGTGGATTGCCTCATCTCATGCAATCTTCTCTTTCATGGATGGATCATCTGGCTATAACCAAATCAAGATGCCTCCTAAAGATGAAAGAAACACTGCTTTTCGAACCCTAATCTGAATTTTCTGTTATAGTTCATGCCTTTCGGCCTTAAAAATGCTAGTGCTACATACCAACGGGCCAAGACTCAGATTTTCAAAGAACTCATCCATCATCAGGTTGAGTGCTACATTGATGATCTCGTAGTCAAGAGTAGAGAAAAGAAAGACCACCTCTTTAATTTGAGAGTAGTTATCAAATGATTAAGATAATATAAACTCAAAATGAATCCCCTAAAGTGTGCATTTAAAGTAGCTTCAAGGAAATTCCTCCAACATTGGGAATAGAAATAGATCCTGAAAAGATCAAAGCTATTTTAGAAATGCCACCTCCTAAGAGTTTAACTCAACTCAGATCCTTTCAAGGACGGATGGCATATCTAAGATGCTTTATCTCAAACTTATTGGGGAGATGCAAGCTATTCTCTGCACTTGTCAAAAAGGATGCCAAGTTCAAGTGAGATGACAAGTGCTAGCATGCATTCGAAGACATTAAAGAGTACTTGGTGATGTCACCAGTTCTAATAGCCCTATCCTGGGCAGGCCACTCATCATTTACACTGCTGCATTGGATGACTCCCTCGATGCTTTGTTGGCCCAAGCCAACAACAAAGGGAAGGAGAGTGCTCTCTACTACCTCATCCATCATCTGATCCCTAGTGAAGAAAACTATCCACCTATTGAGAAACATTATCTAGCTTTGATCTTTGCATCTCAAAAGCTATGACACTACATGCTTTCTCATAAAGTGAACTTGATCTCTCGAATAAATTCACTGCAGTACCTCATGACATGGCTAATGCTTTCCAGACGTTTGGTTCATTGGTCTATGATACTTTCACAATTTGATATCACATTCATACCCCTCTGTGCGGTAAAAGGACTGACACTAACGGATTTCTTAGCAGCACACCTACTTCCTGCTGATTTTTTGCTTAGTGATGATCTCCCCGATGAACAAATCATGAACTTAGGAGAGGCCGACAACCATCATTGGGAGATGTATTTTGATGGTGCTACTTCTTTTCTTAAAGGTGAAGAACCACGATCTATTCTCCCAAGAAAGACATGGGTAAGAATAGTTCTTCTAACTCCAAACCATGATGTGATAAGATTCTCATACTATCTTTCCAACCCCTACACAAACAACGAAGTCGAGTATGAGGCATTGATTGTCGGTCTGGAGTTAGCCATCACTATCAGTGTCAAGAGAATCAACATCTTTGGGGATTCTCAGTTGGTCATCAACCAGATAGTCGGGTCATACCAGATCCTGAAGCATAAGCTTCGTCATTACTACGAGTATACCATGTAGCTGTTGGCCCAGATTCCCAAAGTCACTACCTACAAGGTTCCCTGAGTAGAGAATGAAGTAGCAGATGCCTTGGACAAACTTGCCAAAGAGTTGGCATGTCTGGAAGATGAGTCTATTTTAATAAGGGTCTAAAATAGACAAGACACATCCCTTATTGATTTGAAACTCACCGAGAGACTTTCTCTTGAAGGGGAGGTTATCATTTCCAAAATGGATAAGGAGCTAGATTGGAGGCAACCATTTATAGATTACTTGAACACTGAGAAACTACCTCAAGAAAAGTCACAAGCCTATCAGGTGAAACAGAGAGCTCTCTCCTATGCTCTTGTTGATGGCACCCTGTACCGCCAATCCTTTGACCTGATTTGGTTACACTGTTTAGACAAACATGAAGACCGTGGCATTATAATTGAGGTACATTTAGGTCTATGCAGAGCTCATCAATACAGTCCAAAGATGAAGATCAAAAGACTTGGGATACTTTTGTCCTTCTATGATCACAGATTGCATGGATGTAGCTAGAAGATGCCATCAGTGTGAGGTGCACGGTGTGGTCCTCCTCTAGCCACCCAACATTCTACACCCTACATTAGCTTCATAACCATTTTACTGTTAGGGTACTGATATTGTGGGTCCGATCGATCCTCCTTCTTCCAAGGGGCATAGATTCATCTTAGCTACCACCAACTACTTTTCCAAGTGGGTGGAAGCCATCCCACTCAGAGAGGTCACACAAAGATGTGCTTCAATTTTTCAAGAATCATATATATATAATGTATTATATCTGATAATGGTACTACATTTAAAAGCACAAAGATCAACAACTTTTCCAGAAGATATGGTATAGATTGGAGATACTCCACCATCTACTATCCCAGAGCTAATTGCTTAGTTGAAGCATTTGATAAAACTCTTATCCAGATACTGAAGAAAACTCTTGATGACAACAAACAACTATGGAATGAGTAGTTGGTTGAAGACTTGTGGGCCTACCGCACCACATACCGGACTCTGACTCAGTCTACCCCATTTTCTTTAGTATATGGGTCCAAAGATATTCTTCCTTTAGAAGTCCAACTCCCATCACTAAGGATAGCTTTGGGTAGCAAGATCACTATAGAGCAGAATGGAAAGTTGCAGTTAGAAGAGCTCGATGATTTAGAGGAGAAGCGCCTACGGGCATCCTAGAACCTCGAGTTGTACAAAGCCAAAATGATTCAAGCTCACAACAAGCTGGTTTGCCCTAGGTCTTTCCAAGTAGGAGAGCTTAGGTTAGTCCTAAGGATACCAATTATTTCCTGTCGAAAGATGGGAGGAAAATTTGAACCCACTTGGGAAGGCCTCTATATCATAGAGATGTCCTACCAAGGAGGATCTTATTAGCTTACTGATTGTAAAGGGGAACACCTGATGATTCCAATTAATGGGCTCTATTTAAAGAAATATTACCAATTAAATAAATCATGTTTGAAATTAATCATTAATAAAAAAAAAATCTAATTCCATTCATCAAATCTTCTCTTCTTTCAAAACGTTGTTTGTTTATCTTGTGAATCTACTATGATGTGTTTAAGGTAGGTGTAAGAGTCCCCTAGTGGCATCTTATCCCTCTTTCAGAGCACAAACCCAATCTCCGAATACTTTTAGAATAGGTGTAAGAGAACCTGAGAAGCATCCTATTTGAATTAGTATAACTAAGTTAGGTGTGATAGAACCAAAGCGACATCCTTTCTTAGTAGGAACTCTTTGTGCCATCCGTGGCATTATTTTGTCAAACCCATAGTGTGTTTAAGGTAGGTGTAAGAGTCCCCCAGAAGCATCCTATTTATTTTAACACATGCATGAAATAAACACAAATCTTTTATATTGAGCTATTTGATGTGGGATCAAGCCCCTATGGCACTCACTCACTAGCTACTTTAGGTTGGGTCTACATGCTACCTCGCTAGTATGTCACCCCAGTGGTCATTTGTTGGAAGCTGTGAGTCCCCGAGCTTTCTTCCTAACTTGACCATTACAAACCAATGAGTGCCTTCTTAGTTTGGTAAGCTTCACTACCATCCAGTAAGCTACCTCGTGTTGACTTTTCCTAAGAAGATGTGAGTCCCCATGCTTTCTTCTTAAACTAGCCATCATGCACTAACTAGTTCAATTATATTTGAGGTTTAGGTTAAGTTCCCTAGAAGCTCTTTCCTTCTTAACTACTTTTGAGTCAATATAAGTCCCCAAGTGGAATTCACTTTATAGTCACCCTAGCTCGGATAGCACCTGTCGATCCAAAGATAGACTATCCCAGCAGTCAGCTCCACTATAGGAAGATGAGAATCCTCGAGCTTTCTTCTTTGGCTGATTATTGCAAACCGACTGGCACCTTAGATTGGTTGATATTCGCTATGCTAATAGCGACTCACCTGGTGAGTACACCACTATTGGCAGATATGAGTCCCCAAGTTTCTCCTTGAGTTAGACACCGAATACCTATTAAATATTTGACTAGCCTTGTCATTTTCTCTAGGGTGTTGGATTAAGCCCCTTAGTGGCCCCATCCCCTGTGGGCACTCTATTTGGATCAAGTCCTTTGCGACCCCATTTAGATACTACCTAGGTTACTCTTGGATTGGATAGTCCCCCTTTCCTAGTAGCCACCACTGTGGTTGAAAAATTTGTTCAATAGATGCACAAATTCTCCCTTGGTTCAATAAATCTTAGATAGGCTTAGGCTGATATAAGCTCCTACTTAGTTTGATCCCTCATAAACTAATAGGGTCCATGATAAAATAAACTAAAATAAATAAACAAAATTTTCGCTTGTCGCTAAGGAATTCAAACCATCGAAGGGCCCCTTCTCCCAAGCAGGCATCCTATCTTTAGGACAGTGTCAATAGAACTCCCTATAGGAATTGCCTGACTACCTAAGTTGAGATAAATCCTCGGGTCAGCACTCACTCCATATTCACCCTTAGGTTGGGTTCAATCTATTTTTCCACACGCAGGTTACCCCATCAGTCATTCCACTTTGGAAGATATAAGACTATGACACATTCTTCCCAACATGACTGTCACAAATTGACAGCCAACCCTAGGTCAGGTTTGATTTATTGCCCAAAGCAATTGATCGTCCCAGTGGTCTTTTCTAGTGGAAGATGCAAGTCCCAAGATTTCTTCCCTTAAAATGATCATTGCAAACCAAAAGGCACTTCTTTGGTCGGATAGTTCTCTGATTGGCCGGGAAGCTACTCCCTTTGGTTTAGTAGATCTGAGATAGTTTCAAGCTCTCCTTCTCGCTTGATCCATCACAAACCAAAGGAGCCCATCAAAATAAATTAAAAATAAAAATTTAATCTTGACTATCTTTGAGTTGATCTAAGTCCCCTAGCGGCATTCACTTCATAGTCAGCCCTAGGTCAGGTTCGATTTATTGCCCAAAATAATCGATCACCCTAGTGGTTCTTGTTGTGGAAGATGTGAGTCTCTTTTCTTCCTAACTAACTTGCCAACATACAAAAAGGAACCTTTTGGTTGGATAGTCCTACTTTGGTAGACTACTCACTTTGAATTGGTAACTGAAGGTCTAGGCCTCCATGGCTCCTACCATGATCCATTATAAACCAACAGGTTTTACCTTGAATCAAAATCTAAAAATCTGAAATAAATCCAATCTCTCCTCCCTCGTGGATGATTTGAACTTGCTTCCCTAGTGGAAAGTTCACTTCTTTATCCACAGTGGAGTCAATCTAAAATAAATTCAACAATCTTCCCTAGCAGAACTCAAACAAATTTCAAAAGAAACAAAACAAACCAAACAATCAATCTAAATTCAACCCTCTCCTTAAGTGGAGATTTCTCCTCAGTGAGAATCAAATCAAACCTCTCATCCCCTTGTGGATGACTCGAACTTGCTTCTCTAGTGGAAGGTTCACACTCTATCCCTTAGTGGATTTTTCCTTCTCTTTTGGATAGTTTTTGTTAGTGCTTGTGATCTTTCAGTGTTGTTGATCATTTCGGTCAACACCAATATGTGTGGTGTACCTGGTCAGTCACACCACACCTATTGGGCACCCTTTTTTGACCTCAATTTTAGGATGAGCTCTCAACACCTACATCTTAGGCTTAGGATTCCTCTTAGACTTTAAGAGTTTCTTACTCTTAAGATACATCTAGTGATTAGGTGGACACTCAAACTTAGCCCTAGAAGACTTAGAAGAGTTAGCCATAGGAATAGGTCATGCCTCTGATGCATTTGATAAAGAAAAGACCTACAAGTTATAAAAGTTGCAAAAGAAAGCAAAAACTAGCTACTAACAGCATGTTTCCTATCCTCCTCCAAAAGCACAAAAAACTATGGAGGAATAGTGTGGTTATCTAAGCTATGCCATACAAAATCAAAGCAAGTAGCTATATCTGCACAAAAGTCGGCTAAGCTATTATTAGATCTTTGTGTGTAAGCAAAAATAACCTGGTGGAAGTTCTTCAAAAGCTTATGTCGAGCCCTGAGGTCGGTTTCCATATCTCACTCTGAAGACAGAGCTTGAGGTGGTCCACCACCCCGATGTTATGGGTGTTAGGAAAATTGCTTACCCTTAGCTCGAACCATTCCTCACTTTTCTTACCTTCAAGTCAAAACTCCAAATCAATTATATTTGATTTTCTCCAAACTCAAATCAATTCCATCATTGAAATCCATGATTGAAACTCATGATTGAAACTCATGATCAAAAGCAATAAAAAATTCCTAAGTCCAAATTTTGCTTAAGTCCCTGTAACTTTCCATTAAAAGGCTTAATCAAAATAATGATTCAAACCTATTCAAATCTTTGAGATTTTCTCATGACCCATTTATATTCTCATTTATATTCTTATATATAAATGAAATATAAATACATACCCATCAAATCAAATACAAAACTACAAATCAACTCATGAAAATTTTCTTAATTCCCTTTAATTTTCCATTAAAGGACTTAGCCAAAATCAATCCTAAACCTTGATCAAACCTATTCAAAACCTTGAGATTTTCTCAAAACTTATTTATATTATCATTTATATTCTCATATATAAATGAAATATAAATATAAATCATTCAAATCAAAGGCAAAATTAAATTCCAAATTTAAAATCCTTGAAATTCCCTTAAATCCCATAATTTCCCATTAATGGATTTAACCTAAACCTTGATCAAACTTACTCAAACTCATGAGATTTTCTCAAAACTTATTTGTATTTTCATTGGTATTTTCATATTTAAATGAAATATGAATATAAATCAATCCAATCCAATTAAAAATTAAATTTCAAACTAAAAATATTTCTTTAAATCCTTTAAATTCCCTTTAACGAATTTAACATAAATCATGATTAAACTCTTTCAAATTCTTGAATTTTCTCATGATCAGTTTATATTTTCATTTATATTCTCATATATAAATGAAATATAAATTCAAACAATCAAAACCTATTCCAAAAATCAAACTCAAATCCATTCAAAATCCAATCTAAGCCTTTCAAGTCAAAATCTTGAACTTAGCCAAATTACTTTCAAATCAAGCCAAACCCTTGATTTTCTCTCATGGTTCAATCAACCCTACAATTATGAGCTCATATATAAATCCAAACCTCAATCAAATAATCAAAACCCAAATCAAAAAAATCAAACCCAAAACCCTTTTATATTCTTCCTTTGAATATGAAATTTTCAAATGGATCAAAACCCATTTGACTTCAAACCACTTGTAAATGGATTTATATATCAATCATAAGTCCATATACAAGATCAGCCAACTTCAAATCAAGCTTTGACCAAGCTATTTGACCCACTTAGGCTCACTTGACCCAAAGTGACCTAAAGTACCCTTATGAGCCAACTTTTGATCCTAACCAAATTGGATTGAACCAACTCATATATCCCTCTCATCATGATCAACAATCATCATGAGATGATCAATCAATCAAATTGGGTCAAACCAAGTCAAACCTAAGGGTTGACCAAGTCAACACTTAGCCCAAAATGAAACCTAACATAGCCAAATTCTACCATAGGCCAAATTGATTGAAAGTATTGATCTAAGTTCACTCATGACCTATGTTTGAACTTGACCAAGACACCATTTGAGCCTAACCTAGCCCTAATTGGCCACTTGACTCAAGTTGACCCAACTTGACCTAAAAATTCATAATCTGTCAAAACTTGATCTAAGCTAAATTGACTCAAACTAATGAATCAAGTTCATTCCAAATCACTTATTAAACTTGACCAAAGCCTCAATTCACTAACTAAACCTAATATAGCCCAATTGACCATAGACCTAACATGACCTAAGGTCATGTTGAGCCAAAATTGAACTTAACCCAAATTGATTGGAAAAAAAAGATACCAATCTACTCCATATGACTAACCTAACCTATACCTACCCTTATCCTACCTCAAATAGGTCAAACAGGTCAAATGGGTCAACTTGACCCATTTTACCTAAGTGAAGTCATATGAGCTGAAACAAAATATAAACCAAATTGAATCAAACCAAAGGCACCAAAAAATTTCAAATGGTCATACCAAATTTACCAAACCATTGGTTTGACCCAATTTCTTCTATTGGTCAACTTGACCTAAGTTGACCCATTTTGACCTAAATGGGTCAACATGAGCCAAACCCTATCATATGGATTCTAAATCCACTAAAAGTTGGCCAAACCTAGTTTCTCCACATACCTAACATGTCCAAAGTGAAAAAAATAGCAAAATGACCATCCTACCTATAGGCCATAGAACAAATTTTGGCCTAACTCATGGATATTTTGGTCATACACTCTTCACAATCACTTGAGGCTTTCCTAAGAGCTCAAGGGGACTTATTAATGAGTGGTGCGCCAAACCCAATGGGTTTGGGTCAGCCCATTTGGTCCATAGACCAAACCAGACCACATAGCCTCAAATTAAAATTTCAAATTCCCTCTTAAGCTCAAATTCATCACATGGGAAGTTGAAAATCCATTCCTTGGATCAAACTGACCATGTGCACACTCAAAATCACCTAACAAACTCTCCAATATCATCAATTGGATCAAAATGGCAAAGGATGGTTTGGCCATCTGATTTCCATAAGGGGAGATATACTCCCTAATTCAATGAAATTTGAATACACTCACTATATATTGGAGCCTATGAACCCAGAACAACCACCTTAGAACATTCCTGAGCTTCTTAGATAGGATTTGAATTCCCTAATTCTCAATTTTGCAAAGTGCAAAATAGGGGAGCTCAATCCATTAGCTAACTTCCTCCATACTTGGTCTCCATCCAATTTCCCTTGTACACTCCATCAGAGGGTCAAGTTAAAGTTGCCCAAGCTCTGATTGAAGTTCCCATTGCAAGGAAGAGCTCAATTGGATCAAAGCCAAAGCCCAAGTGAAGTGGTGTTGTTCTAACCCTTTGATCCACTCAACCCCAAGGCCTGGGAATTTCAACAGGGCTTCATTTCCACCAGACGAACTTATGTCATCAAGCTTAAGGGCTAGTGATCACCTCTGACGAGGTCTGAAATTTTCCAACCACTTAGCTTGATAGGTGTTGGTCCTTTATGAAAGAAATGTTCATGGCATGAGAAATCAACTATTGGATAGGTTGGTAATTATGTTTAGATGGTGTGGGTTGATTTTTGTATGATTCCATGCTAGATGAGGCTCGGATCTCCCCTTAGATCATGGACGGTCTCCATTGATCCTCAGTGAAGAACTTGGCTCATCTCAGCTATCCATCCATGCATTTTAGATGGACAGCTGAGATTATTTAACACATTTAGTAAATCCATTATCCTTTTAAAATTGTGGGTGAATCCTTAGCCGTCTGATCATTGATTTGACGGTCGAGGATATTAGAGCGTGCGTTGCCACCGCCATTTAGAATGTGACGTTTAAGTCACACCCTCATAGCGTGATGCATGCAAAGCGTGCTAACTGCCACCGCCACGCATCCCGCCATGAGCTGAGGATTAAGTAGGGATTAGTTAAATGCCTAATTAATTCCTAATTAATCCATATAACTTCTAAAATTCATAACTCTTAATAGAAAAATTAGAAAAATAAAAAGAAAAATGCTATGGAAAGATAATTTCATCTAGAATATTTCAAAAATGATTTTCAATGGACTTTGAATTACTCTTTTCTTTAAATTTGGGTTTCTTTGAGAATCTTAATTAGCTAATTATCTTTTAATTAGGTCATCAATTAATCTCAAATTTCTAGGGTTTATTTTAGGGATGACTCTCGCCTCTAATTTTCTTGTGAATTTCTTGAGGGACTTAATTGGGAATTTCTATTTCATTCCCTAATTACCCCTTTCATGTAACTAAGGGTAATTAATGTGTGATTAGTGGATTTACCATATGATTAGGTTAGATTAAGGTTAGATCCAGTGACTAAGAGGATTATGGAATAATTTTGGAGAATTTCCACTAAGCTATTCCCTAAACCCCTCCCCCCCTTTTCTCTCTTTAATCTCCTCTTAATTAAGGGTTAACTCATTAATTATCCATTTAATCAATTTTTAAAAATTTTAAAACATCCAAAACTTAATTAATCTACCTTGGGTTTATTCATAAGTGTTTAATAGCCTAAGTTTAATTAAATAAATTAAAACCCAATTCACATGTGTGAAAAGGTGTTTTAAAAGTACTTAAGCTAAACCCCTTAGCTTAATTAACTTTTAATTGTGAGCCAAATTGCATTTGGCCTTTTCATTATTAGGTCCATTGCAAATTTAATACCTTGTGGTTTATATGAGATCCCATTATCTCATAATTACTTACTTAATTCTTCTAAGGTGGTGTAGGTAATTGTTAATTAATCCACTTAATTCATACCTTAACTTAATCAACACATAAAATGTATTTAATTGTTTAAAAATTAAACAAAAATATCAAACACATGTGGGAATGGGTTAGGAATAGCAAACTCATCTCACCTTTTCAAAAATAAATCAAACTCTAAACTAAATAAAAATCATTTTGAAATTCACTTTAATTTGTTCTAAATTTTCTTATTCTATAAGAATGCCTTTAGGATTTAAGTAAAGTGAGTTTGTTTACATGCTTTCATTACTTTGGATCTTTCCCAACATGTTAAGTTGTATGCCATGTGATTTCATGCATTCATAATTTCATATTTCAAATTTTAAAATGAAATTATTTACATTATGTCAAATGTGCATGTGTTGGCTAAAGTAAAATAGGAGTGGCTATTATTACTACTAAATCCAAATTATTTTCAAAATTTATAAATGAAATATCAAAATTGAAAGTATGCTACTTATACTTTAATTATAAGCTTGCATGTAAAATATTATAAAGGTATGCTTAGTATAGGATTCCTTTCTTTCCTATGTTGGTATAATTTTGAATAGAAATTTGGTGAGATATAAGGTTCATTTGAAAAGAACCTAATGCTCACCAAATTTCATATCCTATTCATCCCTATGCTATCATCTAAGAAGGGTTACCTACACTTACATCCATAAATTGCATAAACAAAACAAATCTATTAAACAACTTTTGCATATTCCTTTTCCTTTTCATTTCTTTTATTTACATTTTTTTACTTAAGGAAAGTGGTATATTAGTCTAGACAACCCCGAGGTTGTGAGGCTTTAAGTATCCCTAAGTAGGTCTTATACCTTACACCTCTGGTTAACAATGGCATTGTACTCACTTATGCCTTTCTTACTTTCATGTATGTATGTGAAATTTTGCATAAGGAAAACCTTTTCTATTTAAGAAAAATCATGCATATTCAACTTCTAAATTTTCTTAAATGGATTACTTAGCATGCATCATAAAGTGTGTTAACTACTCTCATTTGCATGTATAGATATGCTTAGGGTCCATCCATATCCATGTTATATATGTTGGGAAAGAAGTGAAGTAATGTGTGTTATGTGAATTTTGATTCATTTTATTTAATCTTAAAATGTCCTTCTTTTTGAATAGGTTTGTTTAGAGTTTATCTAAGCATAGGATTAATCAAAAGATTTAATTAAAACATTCACCTAAATGAAACTAAAATATGAACCTACTTTAGAAAATTACTTAAGGTTAGGGAAGGAAAGAGAAGTTCTCTTCTCTTTCCCTCTCTTCATAATTTAGTAATTAATTATAGGATCCACTTAAACCAAATCAAAACTTGAATTAAAATCAACCCAAAACAATTAAACAACTTAAATGAAACTCTTCTCTTTGTTGAACATGTTCTTCAAACTTAGAAAATTTAAACCTAAAGTCATAACTAAGCATACCACACAAGCCTTCAAAGCACACACATTAGCCTAAGCCACCACTTATAGTCTTAGGTTAGGTCGGTGCATGGTTTAATGTTTGTTTCATTTTGTGATATATGTTTTAGACTGGATGTTAGGGTCTATGCTTGTAGAATGAATGGTAGGACATTCTTAGTCTAACTATTCTTTTCTACAAGGGATTGTGCTTAAGGGGCGCTATCATAAATAAAAATATAAATGCTTTTTCTTGCAGGTACTTTATACCCCTAAGCATAATCCACAGGCCAGGTGGACCTAGTCACCCATGTGTTGGGTGATAAGTCCAATATATATGCTTGGAATTTGTGTGGTGTGATTTAGCTAACCTTTTTTTTGCATGTGGTAGTTAGAATTATACTTTTCCTTTTCATGTAAAAATTTGTATAAGTAAGATTTTGGAATGATTTGTTATGGGGATTAGGATGAGCATTGGTTATAAGATCTTATCTTATGCACCATGTGAAGCCTTGGAACATCCACCTTCCAACTTTCCAAAGGAGGAACCAAAAGAAGAAACAAGAAGAAGAAAGAAGAAAAGAAGAAAGAAGAAAAGAAGAAAGAAGAGTAAAGCTTGAAGACCCTCATAACAATGAATTCCTTGGCTTAAATTATAATTTAATTCATTTGTAATCCAAGTTGTATAAGGGTAGAGCTTGGCTATCCACATTTGATATTTTTGGGTTTGTGCGGTGGTGCCCGACCATAACGTCCATTTATTCTTTTTGCGATTAGTTTTATAAATTGATTGATAATTTATTTAGCTTTTGCCTTAAGTGGCATGATTTTCCTAGTTTCTTCATTGCTTTATGTATGGCCTAGATGTGGATTAGGCTCTTTAGGGAGATATAAATCTTTTACCCAACTTGACATCTCAAATAAAAATTAAATAACTCATAACCTCACCTAAAGCTTAAGATTAAAATCAAGATAAAAGAATTAGCAACCCCTTAGCTGGATGAGCATTTCTTTATAATATCATGCATAAATGCATCTTATTTCACTCTTGATTAGAGGGCTTCCACCTTTTTCAGAGAACCTGACTTGAGCTTTGAGGGCCGTGCTGGAAACTCAGCACCCCATTTCTCACTGATTTTGGCTAATAATCTAAATTTTCATACATTAATTATAAAAAAAAATCCTATAGCCTAAGTCAAAATAATTGTCCAGAAAATGAAATAAAATGAAATTTTAATTGCATTAGATTTAGGTCATTTGAAGCATGTCCCTTTACATGATCTAGTCTCTTTAGGGAGTGAGTTTAAGGACTCAGTCTGTTTCTAAATAATAACAGCCAAGTTATCTTACATAAGCATAAAGACTTTCCTACATGTATTTAAAATCGTAGGAGGAGTTAGTTGGCAACCTTTCCTAGGTGGTTGTAAGTCTAAGCTATTAGGTAGTTTGTCCTCTCTTGTGGAGGCAAACTAGATACCTACTTTTTTCCTTAGATTTAGGTTGTGCTTTCGGCCCTCATCGAAGCTCCCTAGATTTAGGTTCTTAGGTTGCTTCTCTCTTTTATGGGCCATAAGCATAATTCCTCACCTCTTAGGCATTTCCTTAATCTTGTGTTAACAAATCTTAAGTCCTAAATTTCTAATGGAAAAAAATGCAACTCAAATAAACTAAATCAATTTATAAAACATAAATCTTAACTATAGGATAGTCTGAAATGTTCGCTAGGTTTCCTAGCATCATGGGCATCTTCTACTTATTTTCCATTTTTGCTTAGATAATAACTCCCACTTTTGATCAATTCCATTTGATCTTGTAAACATAAAACTAATCGATTAATAGTCCTTCCCTATTGAAATCTTCAAAAATAGTGATCATTTACCTTAATTGAGAGTTTCACTAAGGGATCCCATCCCTTAGGATGCAATTAACTATGGTGGCTTGCTCCTGTAGGTAACTTACTGAGCCCGATTTAAAATAAACCCTACTTAAATTTTCCATGTAAAGTAGGGAAAAAATCTCTGGTACATATGCAGACCCATCATCCTTAGGAGTCCTTATTGAGGTGATTTGGTCCATTAAATGGTAGTGGCTTATATCTTTTGAGATAGTGTACTATTTCCTTGATGATGTACTCGATCACCTGAATAAGTATATTTATGGATCTACATGGCATCCTAAATGATGAATTTTTATAAGGTCTCCTCTTTCTTTTCTCCCCATAGATTTAAAAGGTGACTCCCCAATAAGAATTTATTCTACCAACAAACAAATAATCATGGTATGATCACTATCATGCAGAGGCACAAACCTATTTGTCATTGGATAATCAATCCTATGTGGATTGTACTTGTTAGATGAATGACACTCCTGACTGTAATTAGCTATGATAGGGATAACAATCCTAGGATGTTCCACTATCACCAATGTAGCTGGTCTATCATCTCCCATCTTTGAAATAACTATCACCATCTCCACATCCTGTTGTACTGGCAAAGTTGGTGAATTGATGACCATAATGCTTGGGTTCTTACTCATCCTTCACCATGAAGGTTGAAAGAGCTCGAGCCATAATAGGTGGTGTAGAAGGGGTAGGATCCCGGTCATAGTGGATCACCAAGATGCGCTTCTGATATGGCCTTCATGGCCTTAGATGGAGCTAAATCTTTATTGATGGCGGATGATGCGATGGGGTGAAATCGACTCTCATGTCTCTCAGATGACTAGTCCAGTAGAAGGATGGCGTTATGGTCGATCAAGAGCAAGTTGTAAAATCTATGACGTATTTATTTAAAATTAAGTGAACTGGTAGGTTTAGTTTTATTTAGTTTATTTTTTATTTATTTTAGTTTATTAGATTTTTTAGATTTTATTTAGGTTTATTTTTTATTTTTATTTAGTTTAGTTTATTTATTTTAGTTTAGTTATTTTATTTTAGTTTATTTTTTAGGTTTAGGTTTAGGTTTATGCTTACTTTTTATTTTATTTTAATTTTAGTTTTAATTTTTTTTTGTTCAAGTTTTATTTTTTATTTTTAGGAATAGGTTTAGGTTTTTATTTTTTTATTTTTAGGTTTAGGTTTTAAGTTCATATTTTAGGTTTATTTTTAAGATTTAATTTTTAGTTTAGGTTTATGTTTACTTAATTTATTTTATTTTATTTTATTTAGGGTTTAGGTTTAGGTTTTGGTTTATTTATTTTGGTTTACTTTATTTTAGTTTAGGTTTAGGTTTATTTTATTTTATTTATTTTAGGTTTAGAGTTTTTTTTAGTTTAGGGTTTAGGTTTTATTTTTTATTTAATTTTGGATTTATTTTTTAGGTTTAGGTTTTTATTTTGTTTAGGTTTTTTATTTATAGGTTTATTTTGTTTTTTTAGTATAGTTTAGGTTTTTATTTATCTTATTTTAGTTTAATTCTTTTTTTATTTTTTTATTTTTACATTTAGGTTTAGGTATAGGTTTTAATTTATGTTTTTATTTTATTTTATTTTATTATTCTATTTAGGTTTAGGCTTTTGTATTTACTTTATTTTTATGTTTTATTTATTCAAATTCTAAAGCAAATTTAAAAAGTTAGTAGAATATCAAAACAAAAAAATCGTTGTGTTTATTTTTTCAAAGTTGTAGAACTTTCAGTTGGTTAGAATGTGTGGTGGTATCATCCATGTTGAGATGCCTTCAGATTCTGAAGTTCCTTCATTGAAAAGGAAGGCGGTGGAGGTTCCAGTGGCAACAACTATTCTAGTGTTAGTATGTTGATTGTTCCATTACGCATATGGGCTAAACCACTCAGCTTCCTCCAAGGGGAAGGCTACCCTAGCTTTAGGGATAGTCTCCCTTACCTTTGAGATAGGGTCTAGTTCTTGTACTACTCCACCCTGCAAAACTCAATGCCATAATATGAGCCACAAGATAAAGCGACATCATGTGCACATTGCCAAAGAGATGGAAGCAGTCTCTCACATTGCAATAGAGGAATCACCCAGGGTAGTTTCTCCTTTGATTACATAGAGCAAGTTCCATTCTATTTCTAGATTTGATGGAGAGGAAGATGTTTGGAGGATTACAGTGTCACCTCCACCTGTAGTTCATTATGATGCACCTAGCAGAGATAGATGGAGGTCGTATGCCGACCTCAGGATAATTATGTGCCAAGTTGATAGGGCTTCTGGAGGATCAGAGTTCAATGCCAAGTTTGATCTACGATCAGTCATTCCTCACAGTGTAGGAAAGCATATCCATTAGGAGAGGGCCGGAGGCCTGTATAGTTCATGTTACTAGCAGGCATGCCAAGCGGTTAGCTCCACCCTCATGATTTTCCTGACCCAGGGATCCCATTTCATCCACACCGGCAAGAGCCGAGCTCTCCGACTTGACCTCCTCTTGCAATGAAGAGGGAGTGGTGATCTTGTAGCATCATAGTCAAAATCACCCACCTCAACAGATAATTGATATAGCTACAGAGCGACATTCCATTATCCCTACATGATAGATCCTCCCAAGCACTCCGTGAGGTGGTTGATAGCCATGAGTGTGTATTCTCCAGTGAGCATATCCCTCATAAAGTTAGCTCTCTAGTAGTAGGGGAGGTAAGATGTATCTATGTTCATGAGGTGATCCACCATGGGTCACTCGCATTTGTGCACATTGACTCTTTGGATGATATCATAACACAATCTCACTAAGAATAAGTAAATCCTAGGGTATGACTGGCCAAACCTCGAGGAAGAGAAGGATAGCTTTGATCCCAATGAAGATGATTTGTTGGAAGACTCAGTAGAGGTGCATATGGTTGATACTAAAGGTTCTCTCCTTTGGGATCACTAGAGTTTCAAAGGTGTTCCAACAGATGATAAATATTGACCCAACACCTCCTTCAACAACTCAAAGGATGAGCAAATTGACAAGATGGGAAAGAGACTTGAAGATTTTCTAAGGATAGTTCTAGCACTTGATCAAGCTTCAACACATCCTACTATTAGGCAACTTTGAGTTGTGCATGTCTTGGACCAACCCAAGAGTTGACCTCTGATAGAGCAAAGCAGTACCAACTTTTATAGAAAGGTAGTGGACAGTACCTCCATACAAGAAAAGGATATCAAGATCATGGTTGAACAATAAGTGAAAGAAGCATTGGCAACCAGGTGGCTCATTAGTTCCAATGAGTAGATCCTACCCAGAGGAATTCGATGTTATCCAATATCCTAAGGGTTTTGTGACTCCTTCATTCAAAAGATTTGATGGCATCAGGAACTCTCGCTAGCATATAGCGCACTTCAAGGCCAGCAGTTGCAACGCTGGTGGCAGCGGTGCACTATTGTTCTATCTCTTTGTTAGCATTCTAGCGGGCATAGCTTTTGATTAGTACGTTGAACTCCCCAATGATTTAGTAAAGGCTTTTGCTGAGTTGGAGCAACTCTTTGTTAAGAGGTTTGCTGGAGCTTAGCAAAGGGTAACTGTGGGCAATCTCATTGTGGTACAACAATACCCCAATGAGTCTTTCATTGATTATCTTCTTAGATGACATAATTTAAGCATGAAATGTGAATCAGGTTCCAGAATAGCATGCTATTGAAATTACTAAAGAGTATTCATGATCTTCATGCTTAAAGGTTTCACCATCAAGACATTTAGGAAGCTAATCAATAAGGCAGCTAGTCTATAAGGAGAGGCCAAACAATTGCCTTTTTAAGATCAGACATCAAAGCCAAAGCCACAGAAAACCTATGAAAAGAAGCTAGGGGCAATAGTAGTGTTGAATAAGGGTAAATAACCAGGCAGAGTTCAGTATGAGAGACCTCGAGCTCCACAGCCATCACTTTCACTTATTTTACCACCACTTAGGCCATCCTATCGGCTGCCACAACAGCCTCCATAGCCTTCGCTACCTCCTCTTCAGCCATACTCTCAACAGTGATACATATACCCACCCACAGGTAGCTATCATCCATGTACTCTTTTGGATAAATTAAATGAAACTTATTCATTTAAGAGGGAGGTAGTCAGGAAAATCTTTAAGAACCTCTTAAAGAAACCTTATTTTTAGCTATCCGAGCCTAGTAAGATGGAGGAAGTGGGTAGGAGTAATGATCCTAACACAAGTTCTCCTACTCGGATAGATCTATGGCAGACCAGCTTGTTGTGAGCTTGAATCATTTTGGCCTTGTACAACTCAAGGTTTGGCACGCTCGTAAGCAACTTTCCTCCAAACCTTTGAGCTCTTCTAATCATAACTTTGCATTCTGCTATGTAGTGATCTTGTTACCCAATTCTATCCTTAATGATAGGAGTTGAACTTTTAAAGGAAGAACAGCTTTAGACCCATAAACTAAGGAAAATGGGGTACACTGAGTTGGAGTTCGGTATGTGGTACGGTAGGCCCACAAGGCTTCAACCAACTGATCTTTCCACTATCATTTGTTATCATCAAGAGTCTTCTTCAGTATCTGGATGAGAGTTTTGTTGAATGCTTCTGCTAAGCCATTATCCCTGGGGTAGTAGATGGTGGAGTATCTCCAATCTATACCGTGTCTTTTGGAGAAGCTGTTGATCTTTGTGCTTTTGAATGTAGTACATCAAATTTAATTCATCGAGGCACCCCAAACCTATATACGATATGGTTCTTGAAAATTGAAGCACATGTTGGTTGTGACCTCTCCGAGTGAGATGACTTCACTTGGAAAAGTAGCATGATGCCTAAGATGAACCGATGCCCTTTGGAAGAAGGAGGATTGATCAAACCTGATAACACTCAAATGGCCATGAAGCCAAAGTAGGGTGTAGAATGTTGGGTGGTTGGTGGAGGACCACACAGTGTACTTGACACTGTTGGCATCTCCTAGCTACATCCATGCAATCTGTGATCATAGAAGGCTAGTAGTATCCAAGTCTTTTGATCTTCAACTTCATCTTCGGACCAAACTAATGCGCTCCACATAGACTTGAATGTACCTCGGTTATGATGCCATGGGCTTTGTGTTTGTCTAAAAAATGTAATCACATTTTGTCAAAGGACCAACGGTACAGGGTGCCATCAACAAGAGCATAGGAAAATGCTCTCTATTTCACCTGATGCGCTTGAAATTTTTATTAAGGTAGTTTGTAGGTGTTCAAGTAACGGCGGTTGCTGCCCAATCTAGCTCCTTGTCTATTTTGGCAACGATAACCTCCCCTTCAAGAGAAAGGCTCTCGATGAGTTCAGAATCAATAAGGGATAAGACCTGACTATTTTGGACCCTTATTGAAATGGACTCATCTTCCGGATATGCCAACTCTTTGGCAAGTTTTGCCAAGGCCGCTACTATGTTCTTTACTCGGGAACCTTGTAGATGGTAACTTTGAGAATATGGATCAACTTTCATGGTATTGTAGTAATGATGAAGCTTGGATTTGAGGACCTGGTAGGACCCAGTAATCTGGTTGATGACTAACTAAGAATCCCTAAAGATGTTGATTCTCTTGACACTGATAGTGATGGCTAACTCCAAACTGATAATCAAAACCTCACTCTAGCTTTGTTGTTGGTGTAGGGTTGGAAAGATAGTATGAGAATCTCATCACATCACAGTTCAGAATTAGAAGAACTATTCCTACCCCTACCTTTCCTGGGATAATAGATCATGGTGCTTTACCTTTAAAAAAAGAAGTGGCACCATCAAAATACATCTCCCATCGGTGGTAGTCGGCCTCCCCTAAGTTCATGATTTATTCATCAGGGAGATCATCACTAAGCAGAGAATCAGCAGGAAGTGGCTGTGCTGCTAAGAAATCCACTAGTGCTTGACCTTTTACCTCATAGAGGGGTACGAATGTGATATCAAATAGCAATTGAATCATGGATCAACATGCCAAACATCCGAAAAGCATTGGTCATGTCATGAGATACTGTAGTGGATTGGTTCTAGAGATCAAGTTCACCTTATGAAAAAGCATGTAGTGTCGTAGCTTCTGAGATGCAAAGATCAAAGCTAGGCAATGTTTCTCAATATATGAATAGTTTGCTTCAGTAGAGATCAAACGATGGCTGAGGTAGTCGAGTGTGCTTTCCTTACTCTCATCGTTGGCTTGGGCTAACATAGCACCAGAGAGTCATCCAATGTAGCAGTGTAAAGGATCAACGGCTTGCCCAGGATAGGGGCTGCTAGTATTGGTGACTTCACCAAGTATTCTTCGATGTCTTCGAATGTATGCTGGCACTTATCATCCCACTTGAATTTGGCATCCTTTTTGATAAGTACTGAGAATAGTTTGAATCTTCCTGATAAGTTTGAGATAAAGGATCTTAGATACGCCAGCCATCCTTGAATAGATCTAAGTTGAGTTAAACTCTTAGGAGGTGGTATTTCTAAGATAACTTTAATCTTTTTAGGATCTATCACTATTCCCTTGTGTCGAACAACAAATCCAAGGAATTTCCCTGAAGCAACTCCAAATGCACACTTCAGGGGATTCATTTTAAGGTTATATTATCTTAACCATTCGAAAACTACTCTCAAGTCAAAGAGGTGGTCTTCCTTTTCTCTCTTACTTGATCATTAATGTAGCACTTAACGATGATGGATGAGTTCATTGAAGATCGAGTCATGGTCTGCTGTAGCACCAAAGATTTTAAGGCTGAAAGGCATGGCCCTATAACAGAAGATTCTAATCAGGGTTCAAAAAGCAGTGTTTTTTTCATCCTCTGGAGACATCTTGATTTGGTTATAGTCAGATGACCCATCTATGAAAGAAAATATTGCATGAGATGAGGTAATATACACCATTAACTTTGGTATAGGAAGAGGAAACTCATCTTTAGGACATGCCTTGTTTAAGTCCCTAAAATTGACTTAAATGTGAATTTAGCCATTCTTCTTCTTAATTGGGATGACACGAGCTAACCAGGTAGGATATTTTTCTTTCCCGATGAAACCAGCATCGATCAATTTTTTGAATTCAAAAATGACCTATTGTTCAATTTCTAATCGCATGCGTCTAGGAGCTTGCTTAATAGGGGTAACGTTAGGGTCTATTGCTAGCTTGTGGACTGCTATGTTAGGAGATAATTTAGGCATTTATTCATGACTCCATGCGAAGCATTCTTTAAACTCAGTCAATAGCCTAACTAAGTCATTGGTTTGTTCTTCATTCAACAATGAGCTAATGTATGTTAGACGTGGATTTTCTTCGGTCCCGAGATTGATTTCTTTTAGCTTGTCGATTGTTGAATGAATCTCCTCCTCAAATTTTGGTGATGCCTCTTTGACTTGGAGATCATCTAGATCATCTGAAGTTTCTAAACACACATTCTCATGAGAGTTAGGGATGTGTGAGAAGAACCTATCAGATTCTAAATGGTTGGTAACAACTAGGCAAAAATTTTCATCATTGACTGGACCTACTGGGCTGAATCCTAGTCCTACTCTTGATTGTGCTCCCTGCCTATATTGTTTAATAGTTTTTCAAAATATTCTGACCTGTGCATGGACCAAGTGTGAGGAACTAAACCGTTATGTATAAGATTTTGAACACAAGATGACTAAAAGTCAAATGGTAATTCCATTAATTCTTTAAAGATATCTTCCTCAAGTCCTACATCTGGCTCTGGACTTGACGATGATGAACCCAAAAAGAATCTCTTCTGCTTCATGTCACTGGAAGACTTAGGGACTTCCTTAACTACCATACCTTCAACTTTCTGGGATGTAAGTGAGGTAAGAGCTAAGGTTCCCAACTACTGCCGAATAGTTTCACATAAACCAGATTCGAATACTTTACTTTGCTTGGAGGCCTAGTCTTCATCTCTGGCTGGATCAAAAGTCACCTCCAATGGAACCTGCTGAGAGGGGTTGGCTGGTATACTAATCACATTGGACTCATCCTCCAAGTTGGATTCCAAATCTATGTGAATAGTAGGGGTACTTCTATGAACTGGAACCCAACCCCTATTGGCAGAAGGCCAACTAGAGGGTCTTCCACCTCTGGAACTACCTCTATTTCTGCCTCTGCCTCTATCTGGTGGAGGTTGAGCCATCCCGCCCACATGTCAATATGATGGAATGAACTGTTGGTGGAATGTGATATGCTAATCCACTTCTTCTTCAATCCCCCTTTCTTGCTCACTTGGACTTTTCTTTTATCCTTTCATTTTAGTTTATCTTTTATTTTGTTTCATTTTCTTTTTGTTTTGGTTTTGCATTTGAATTTTGTCCAAGTTCATGAGAAAGGGTATTTTGAGGAAGATAGTATGTCACACTGATGAAGGGCTTTCCGTCCCAACTTATACTCCTTCAAGTCAAATTCTTGAACTTAGCCAAATCATTCTCAAATCAATCCAAACCTTTGGATTTTCTCTTCAAACATTCATTCCTTCAATCACATGCCAAACTTAAACATGAACTACAATCAGCAGACCAAAGTCAAACTAACCCAAGTTAAACCCATGTTCACCCTTTTGACTTGAAATTGTCAAATGAACCAAAACCCATTTGACTCCAAATCACTTGCAATTGGATTTATATTTCCATCATAAATCCATGTGTGAGTTGAAGAAAACCTAAATCAAGTCTTGATCAAGCCAATTTAATTTAGCTCAATCACCCAAAGTGACCTAAAGCACCTTTTGAGCCAAATTATAATCCAACCCAAATTTGATTGAACTAAGCCCATCTAAGCCTCACATTGTGAGCAACAATCATCTTAGGATGATCAACCACTCAAATTGGGTCAAACCAAATCCAACCTAGCCTTTGGCCAAGTCAACACTTAGCCCATATGAAACCTAAATTAGCCAAAATCCACCATATACTAAATTGATTGAAACCATTGATCTAAACCTATCCATAATCAATTATTGAACTTGACCAAGTCATCAATTGAGCCAAACTAAGCCTAATTGGCCACTTGACCTAAGTTGACACAAGTTGACCTAAAAAGTCAAAATGGGTCAAATCTAGATCTAAACCAAATTAATTGCTACCAATGGGTCAAATTCATTTTAAATTGATTGTTGAACTTGACCAAAGCTTCAATTGGCCAACTAGACCTAACTTAGCCCATTGACCATGAACCAACTTGACCTAAAATGTCAAATCAATTTGAAATCAAACAAAACCAAAATTGATTAAAACTATTGATTGCAATACATTTCAAAAGATCAACCAAGCCGAAACCAACCCATGACCTAACCTAATTGGGTCAAATGGGTCAAATTGGTCAACTTGACCTATTTGACCTAAATGAACCTAAATGTATCAAAACCAAATATAAATCAAAAACCAAACCAATGATCCCAGGCTCCAAATGATCATTTGAACTTGACTTAGCCCATGGTTTGACCCACTTGACCCAACTTGACCTAAATAGGTCAAATTGAACCAATTCAAACCAAATGAACTCCAAATCACATGAAATTTGGCCCAACCCATTTTTGCATCATTTCAAATCCGCCCAAATTAAAATCATGGCCAAATGACCACTTTTTCCTTAGGTCAAAGGGTATCCTATGGCCAAATTCACTTACAATTTGGTCAATTCTTTCTTGAGGCCACTTGGCATCCTCCTAGTGGTCCACATGGACACCAAGGAGGGTGGTGAACATGACCCAATGAGCTTGGGTCGACCATGACCCAACCCAAGGCCAAACTGACCCCTCCAATAGAAATTAAACACTTGGATCACCCAATGCACTCTCCTAGCACATGGGCATCTACTCTCCTTCCCTCTACTACCTAAAATGACTCACATGGGTTATTTTGCAATAAAAATTGTCCCTTTCAATCCAAGTAATTGAGCTAAAATGATAACTCAGCTCACGATCATCCGATCCAAGGAGGGCGAGATGTACTCTCCCTCATTCCTACTCAAACATCAAGCACTCAATTTGACTGAGCTTTAGGAATCAAAACCAAACATCCCTAAGCTTCCCAAAGTCATTTCCAAGCTCCCTTGATTTCTTCTTCTTGGTTTTGCCCAAAGCTGAAATAAGGGAGGTCAATCTGAAGTCAAACTCATCCAATTCTCCATCAAAGCCAAATTAACCTTGCAAGCACAATCAAGGGACTGTCAAGCTCAATAAGTTATTTCCTAAGTCACCAAGCCACGGGAAGGAGGACTTTGATCAAGACCGATCACCATTGAAGGAGAGCTTGGTCAACCAAACCATCCACTCCAAATCAAGACTTGATACCTTCAATAGGGCTTCGTCTCTACTAGACGAAGCTACCTCCTCCGTTAGAAGTACCGGTGATAGCCTTCGATGAGGTATTGCTCAAAACTGATCTTAGGATAAAAATTGCTTGGTTCTTTTTAAGGAAAGTATTATCCCTTGAGATATTGATCATTGGATACATTCTTGTGCTTCCTCAAGGTGTGGGTGAGTTTGAACTTCATCCATCTCGATGAGCTCATATCGAATCGATGGATGACATCTATCTCTGAGGAGATAGATCACACATCCGCTCCGCATGATTGGAACGACGTTGATTAAATCATGATAGATCCCTCTCGATTTGAGCATAAATCAGAATTAATCTCGACCACCGATCTAGACACCGTGGAGAAAGCGTTCACGCCGCTAACTTGGCGGTGTAGATGACAACTTAATAACCTATCCCATCGCATCACATGGTAAGCGTGTCGCGTCAGTCGCCACATGGCCCGACTGGATTTAGGGTTTAATTAGCTCTAATTAATTCATTTTTAATGCTGAAACTTCCAAAATTTATAACTAATTATAGAAAAATAAAAAAAATTACAAACATAAGTTCATTTTAAAGATAAATCATTGAGGAATAACATAAAATTAAAATCAATTGAATTTGAATCATAATTTTCACTGAATTTGGGTTTTGTTAGAAATATAATTAGGCTAATTACTCCTTAATTACTTTAGCAATCAATTCCAAACTTCCTAAGGATAATTAGTGGGATGATCTTTATCTCCCATGATTTTATTAGAATTTATTATCAGATTAATTAGGGGAATTGCTTATTTCACTCCTAATCACTTTTTTAATTAATTAAATGATTAATTAACTTATTAAATATTGATTAATTCATTAATTAAGCTTGCTAATTAACATAAAATAGTGAATGGACTTAGAGAATGAGATTAGGATTTTGTTTCCAATAACTTCCCCTAAGTTTATTTCATTTCAATAAATATTTAATTAATTTGCAAATTAATTAATGACTTAATCACTCCATTAATTAGTTCAATTAATCAAACTCAAATTAAATCACTGCAGAACTTATTCACTTAATTCTTGGGTAGATTCATAGGTATTCAATAACCTAAGAGACTTCAAAGGAAATTATAATCAAACTACATGTATAGGATGGTTATGAAAGTACTTAATTAAATGCTTTTGCTTAATTAATCAATAATTGTGAGCTAATTACATTAGGCCCCTTTTATTTCTTAGGTGCATTACTGATTTAAATTCCATGTGGTTGCATATCGTATGTTGACTCATAATTGTTTGGATAATTATGTTAAGGTGGTATAGGTAAGACATAATTAATTAATTTAATACATACCTTAACCTAAACAAAATATAAAATCAACCTAATTATTTTAAAAATTAAACTAAACCAATTCACACATGTGGGAAATGGGTTAGGACCAGTAAACCCCTTTTACATTTCTTAAGTCAAATTAAATTCAAGAATAAAAAACTCTTAAAAGAATTTTGAATCATTTTAAATTATCCCATTTTATATGTTTGTCCTTAGGAAGTAATTAAAGTGAATAAAGTCATGTGCTTACATCCCTTTATTTCTTTCTAAGCATGATAAATATTATTTTCCATATGAAATTATACAGTCATTTCTTTTGAGAAGTTTATTAAATAAAATGTTTCATTTATGTCAAATTGCATATTTTGGCTAAAATTAAGAATATGAGTGGCTATTATCACTGTTAAACAAAAAATTATTTTTTAAAACCTAAAAATCAAAGATTATGAATGAAGTGATGCTACTTATAAGTAGTTATGAACTTGCTTGTAATTATAACATAAGATGTGTTTTATGTTGTTTTCTTCTCTTCTCTTAGCATAGATTTGAATAGGATTTACAAAGTGTATAGTTCATTTGAAAAGAATACAACACTTGCTTAAATCTATTCATATGCATTTCTATGTTATAAATTAAGAAGTATCTTCCCATTTACACATGTAAATTATACAACCAAACCAAACATAATCTTTTGCATGATTCTTCATTCATTTATTTCTCTTTGTATATCTACATGTATTTAAGAAAAGTGGTATATTAGTTTGGACATCTTGGGGCTGCAGGGCTTTAAGAGCCTTAAGTAGGTCTTGTGTCTTACACTCCTGGTGTAGAAAACAATGGCGCTATACTCACTTATGTCTTTTATACATATGGATGTGCATTCTGTTAATGGATGAGAAATCCCCATTTTTTACATAATAAAACATTCATCAATGAAACATGCAGATTTTTAAATCATATCTCTTAGCATTCTTCATCAAAGTGTGTTAAAACTTTGAATTGCATGTATAGGTATGCTTAGGATTATTCATATGCACGGTATACATGGTGAAAAGAAATAAATGGTTGCGTGTCATGTGGTAGTAATCCACCTTAATTAATCCTAAGAAGCATTTCTTATTGAATAGGACTATTTAGAGCAAATCTAAACTTAGGGTTAATTAAAACACATAATAAAATAATCACTAATGAAATCTACCTTAGAAATTACTTAAGGTAGGGATGAAAGGGAAGTTCTCTTCTCCTTTCTTCTCTTTACAACATTTAGCAACTAAACATAGGTTCATTCAAACCAAATTAAATCATCAAATAAAATTGACAAATCAACTAAATCACTTAAAATGAAACATCCTCTAAATTGAACCTTTCACTTAGAAAATTTCAATCTTAAAGCCTCATACATAAGCCTTAAATGGCACACATTAAAGTCACCATTTCTAGCTCTATATTAGGGCGGTGCATGGTTTGATGCTTGATTTTATTTTATGATGTAATGTTTTAGACTAGATGTTAGGGTGCATGTGTGTAGCCTGGATGTTTGGCTGATATTAGCCTAATTATGCTTTCTAAAGGGGGTTGTGCTTAAGGGGGGCTGTAATAAAAATATAAATATTTTTGTTGTGCAGGTTGCTTATACCCCTAAGCATAACCCAAACTAGGATTGGTGGACTTGGTTACCTATGTGTGGGGCGCTAAGTCCAAATTATTCATATACATGCTTGGGTTATGTAGAATGTTCAGCTAATATTTGTTTTCCAAATTTAGTTAGATGTATCTTTCCTTTTTGATGAAAATTTTGTAATTAAAATTTGGAATGAATGTTTTGGGAGAATTAAAGTGAACATTGGTTACAAGACCACACATTATATACCATGTCAAGCCTTGGAGCAAACTACATCCCAAGTCAAACCAAAAGGAAGAAAGAAATGGAGAAAGGAAGAAACAAAGAAACGAAGAATGAAGACCACCGATAACATGAATTCCTTTTAATTGTAATTATTCATTTGTAATCTGGGTTGTATAAGGGTAGCTACATTTTTTTTCTTTTAGTGTATGACCACACATCGCCTTTTATTCTTTTGAGCCAATTTTATAAATTGATGGGTGATTTATTTATTATTGCAATTGTGGATAAAATGATTTTCCTAGCTTATTAATTGCATGGTTGTTGAATGGGTTGGATAATGATTAGACTCTTAGAAAAATAAATTTTTATCCAATTAATCAACTCAAAATTAAATCATATTGCTTCATTCTTGCTAATTCACGCTTCCACCTTTGCCTGTAAAATGGGACCTTTGAGAGCTTCCCTCCTCGATTTTGGCCCATAACCAATTTCTCATGCATTAGGCATATGAAATCCCATAGTGTCAAATAAATATGTCCAAAAATCAAAATAAAATATAACAAAATTTGCATTAGATTTAGGTCATTATTCATGCCCTTCATGATCTAGTCTCTTGAGTGTGTTTAAGGACTTAGTCTCATTTCTAAATAACAATAGCTATCTTGGAAAGCATAAGACTTTTCTACATTAAAATCATGGGGGAGTTAGTTGGCGGCCACCCACAGGCGGTTGTAAGTCCAACAATCAAGTAGTTTATTCTCTCTTGTGGAGATAAATCACATACCCATTTTTGCCTTAGATTTAGGTCATGCTTTGGCCCTCGCCAAAGCTCCCTTGGTTTAGTATATGAGGCCATTAATTCCCTTTGTGAGCTACAAGCATAAATCCTCACCTCTTAGGCATTTTCACGATCTTGCATTGTGGAATTATAATCCCTAGATTTCTAATAAAAATTCAACTCAAACATATAATCTTCTTCAAATTTCAAAAATATAAAGCCCAACCATAGAATAATTCGAGATGATCACTAGGTTTCTTAGTATCATGAACATCCCCACTTATCTCCCTTTTTTCAATAATAACTCCTCCTTTTGATCAATCACTTGATTTTCCAAAAGAACCAATTTATTTGTAGTCCTATCTTTGAAATCTTTGGAGACAATGATCATTTATCTTAATCGAGTATTATTAAAGAATCTCATTCCTTAAGATGTCATTAACTATGGGGGCTTACCTCCATAGGGAACTTAAAGTACCTGGTTTAAAATAAACCCTACTTTACTTTTCCATCTAAAGTAGGGGATGGATCTCTGGTACATTCAAAGACCCATTATCCTTAGGAGTCCTTATTAGTGATTAGTCCATGTAGATGGTGACTGCCTCTCGAGATAGTACATCATTCCTCAATGTCACACCCAATCACCTAATGAGTAGATCTCAGATCTACTTAGTGTCCCAACATCCTCCTCATAAAAAAAAAAACACCAGATTTTCTGACTCAAAGGTTCATGTCTCCATCTTCGGTAAATGATTGTTGTCTCCAAGTATCGATAGTGGATTTGTATTTCATATGAATCTGAGACTATCCTTCTTTTTGATTGGCACTTAGTTTATTTCATTCTTAAATTAAGCTACCCAACATCCTTTAAGTTTTAGGATCTCATTCTGTGTAGGTCTTAAAACCTCTATTGGGTTCCCCAATAGGTGAAAATAAAATTTAATAAAAAGAGATTACTAAAAACCTTGTTGAATCTCCTTACCATTTCTATGGTAAGGTAATGTTCATTCCATAAATAAAAAATAAATAAATAAATCCCTCATAAAAATATCACTTTTCAAAAAACACTTTTCCAAAATTCACATAATAAAATATTTGCACAAATTTTTTTTTTATATAACTCAACCATCTAACAATCCTCATGATTGTTATACAAGTTCTTTTCAAAACAAAAAAAAATTACCTTTCAAAAGCACATATTTGAAAATGAACATCCTCATTCAATATACCCAAATTTATTAAATGAATATTTCATTTCCAAATAAAATCAAAGTCATCTTTCAAAAAGAATAAATTTAAAATAAACATCCTAATTCAATATACCCAAATTTATTGAATGAAGATTTCATTTCCAAACAAAATCAAAATCACATTTCAAAAAGCACATATTTGAACATGAACATCCTTATTCAATCTACCCAAATTTATTGAATGAAGATTTCATTTCCAAATAAAATCATATCATAAAATTGAAACTCCATTTCAATATATCTCACATATGTTGAAGTTGGAGTTTCTTCCTTTCAAAAATTACAAAGTTGAAGGTAAGCCTTTTCATTCAATATATATCCAAATGTGTTGGATGGAGGCATCATTTTTAAATAATCACACCATTTGAAATTCCAATTCATTCCACATGTGTTAAGTTGAAATTCCCTTTGTTCAAAGAGCAATAATCACACACAAAATTTCATCTTTGAAAAATAAAACATGATTAACTTCCATTTTATATACCTAAATTTGTTAAATAGAAATCTCCTTCACGAAAAAAAAATCATGAGAATCAAAATACATTGGAATTCCATTTGAAATACCCAAATTTGTCAAATAAGAGTTTCATTTTTCAAAAAGAAAGTTGAAGAAATAAATTGGATTCCATTTAACAGATGCTTTATATAGAAATCCTCATCTCAAAATAACAAAATCAAAACAAAATCAAACACATTTGATTTTATTTAGCATACAAAATTTGCTAAGTAAAGATCATCTTTTCAAAATCAAAACACAAAAATCAAACACATTTGATTTTATTTAGCATACAAAGTAAAGATCCTCTTTCAAAATCAAAACTCAAAAATCAAACACATTTGGATTTTTATTTAGCATACACAAATTTGCTAAGTAAAGATCATCTTTTCAAAATTAAAATAAAATGCAAAACACTTTGATTTTATTTAGCATACAAATTTGCTAAGTAAAGATCCCATTTTTCAAAAAAATCAAAACAAAAGAGTAGATTTGGGCTTTATTTAGCATACATAAAATTTGCTAAGTAAAGATTCCATTCCTAAATTCACACATGATACACATCATGGGAAACAAACAAAAAAGAAAATTATTTTCAAACAACTCATTTAGCATACTCAAATTTAGATGAGTAATCCCAAACAAAAATCTATTGACCCTCTATTTAACATACTCAAATTTATTAAATAAAGGTCCCCAAACATAAAAAAATCAAATTCAAATATGAACCAATGTATATAAAAAATCTCTTCATAATATTTGAACTCATTTTCAACATACACAAATTTGTTGAAAGTGGATTCTAAACTCAAAATCTCTTCTCCAATTCATTTAAAATCTCTCTCTCCTAAATTTAATGAGCCCCACTCACAATATTCAAAATTTTTTGAGTGTGGGTTCAAATTCTAAAGCAAATTTAAAAGTCATAATATTAAAATAGAAAATCTAATTTGTGTTTATTTTCAAAATTTGAACAGCCTCAATTTTAATCAATAAAATGTGTCAAGGTATCTTCCATGTTGAGATGCCTTTAGATTTTGAATTTCCCTCACTGAAGAGGAAAGCGGTGGAGGTTCCCATAGTAGCCACAACTCTAGTGCTGACGCTCAGCCCATTATTACCCTAATAGCAGACCCACTCTGGTTTCCTCCAAGGGGAAGCACGAAGCCAGATAGTCTCCCCTACCTTTGAGATGGGGTCTAGTTCTCATACTACTCCACCCAGCAGAACTCAGTGCCACAATAAGAGCCTCAAGATCAAGCGACTTCATGTGCTCATTGCCAAAGAGTTGGAAGCAGTCTCTCACATTACAGGAGAGGAGTCACGCAGGGCAGTTTCTTCATTGATTACACAGAACAAGTTCCATCCTCTTTCTAGATCTGATGAAGAGGAAGATGCTAGGAGGATTACAGTGTCACCTCCACCTGCAGTTCATTATGAGGCACCTAGCAGAGATAGAAGGAGGTCGTATGCCAGCCTAAGGATAGTTCTGCGCCATATTGGTAGGGCTTTTGGAGGATCAAATTCCAATGCCCAGTTTGATCTATGATCAATCATTCCTCGCTGTGTAGGCGAGCATATCCATTAGGAGAGAGTTATAGGCCCATTCATCTTACTAGCATAGAGAGGCAAAGGTACACCAGGCAGTCAATAGCCTCCACCCTCATAGATTTCTCTGATTGATGCACTACTCATGCCGGTCATACTGATAGTATTATATTGATCAATATTACCCATCATGAGAGAAGGGCCCCCGCATAGAGGGAGTCAGTGTTGCCTCCATCACACCACTCTACTCCATCCCATCGCTAGAGGGTCCCATCCTCTGTTTCATCTAAAGCCATGAAGAGAAGGGGAAAGTGCCACTGTAATCGTGCTACAAGGATCTCATTTCATCTACACCATCAAGTGAGGCTCCTCTAGCTCGACCTCCTACTTAGTTAATATGAAGAAGTGCCGATCTCGTAGCATCGTAGTTGCCATCACTACCACCACCTTAGATCATGGATATAGCAAAACAGAGGGAGAAGGAGACAATTCTATTGTCCCCATGGCGATAGATCCTTCGATAAAGACTCCATGCATTTGATGACCATGAGTATTCTAGTGAGCATACTCTCATCTCTCTAGTAGTAGGGAGGTAAGATATATCTCTGTTCACGAGAATGATCCCACCATGGGTCAACCTCGAGCATTTGTGCCTGCATAGTTGGACCGCTCTTTGGATGATATCATAGGGACTTTGAAATCTAGGGTATTCGACCTCGAGGAAGAGAATAACTTTGATCCTAATGAAGATGATTTGTTGGAAGACTCAAAGATAGGTGCATATGGTTGATAGGTTCTCTTTGGGATAACGAGTTTGGAAGGAAACGAGATGATATGACTTATTCAACCCAACACCTCTTCAACAACTCAAATAGAAGTATGAGCAGACACAAGATGGGAAAGTGACTTGAAGATTTTTAGCAGTTCTAGAACTTCACCCAATATAGCACATCCTACTAGTGGAGATTAGGTAGGTTATTGTAATGCCTTGGACCACCCAAGAGTTCACTCATAGAGCAAGGCAATATTAGCTTGTAAAGAAAGGTAGTGGATTGTACCTTCATATAAGAAAAGGATATCAAGATCATGGTTGAATAATAAGTGAAAAAAGCATTGGCACAAGCCTGAGGTGGCTCATTAGTTTCAAAGGGTAGACCCTACCTAGAGGAATTTGATGTTATCCAATATCCTGGGTTTTGTGCCTCCTTCTTTCAAACAAAGATCAACCCTCAATATATATCACACTTCTAGCAATGGTGGCACTATTGTTCGTCTTTGTCGAATCTCATATAACTTTAAAGTACGCTAAACTCCCTAATGATTTAGTAAAGACTTTTGCTAAGTTGGAGCAACTCTTTGTTAAGAGATTTGCTGGAGCTTAGCAAAGGATAATTGTGGGTGATCTCATTGTAGCACCACAGCACCCCAGTGAGTTTCTCATTGATTATATTTTAGATGGCATAATTTAAGCATGAAATGTGAATCACAAACCCAAAAAGATGCTTTTGAAATTCTACTGAAGAATATTCATGGCCCAGTCGCCTTCATACTTAAAGATTTCACCATCAAAACATTTAAGAAGCTAATCAACAAGGCGGCTAGTCTACAAGGAGAGGCCAAATAGTTGCTTTTTCAAGATCAGTCATCAAATCCAAAGTTGTAAAAAGCCTATGTAAAGAAGCTATAGGCAGTAGCAGCATTGAATAAGGGGAAGCAACCGATCAGAGATCTATAAGAGAGACCTCAAGCTCCATAGCCATCACTTTCACTTATTTTACCACCACCTAGGCCATCCTATCAGCCGCCATAATAGCTCCATAGCCTTCATTGCCTCTTCCTCAACCATACTCTTAGCAGCAGTACACATACCTGCCCACAGGTAGCTATCATCCACCTACTCTTTTGGATAAACTAAACAAAACTTATTTATTTAAGAGGGAGGTAGTCAGGAAAATATTTAAGAACCTCTTAAAGAAACTTAATTTTTAGCTATCCGAGCCTAGGAAGCTAGAGGAAGTGGGTAGAAGTAATGATCCTAACATTCTCCCACTCTAAAGACTGGGGTAGACCGATTATGAGCTTGAATCATTTTGCTTGTACAACTTTGCATGCCCGAGACTTTCCTCCAAACCTTTGAGCTCTTCTAACTGTAACTTTGTATTCTATTCTGTAGTGATCTTGTTACCCAATGGTATACTTAGCGACAGGAGTTGAACTTCTAAAGGAAGAATGGCTTCGGACCCATAAACTAAAAAAAATGGGGTTGGCCTTTGAGTTTATGTAGAAAGGTAGTCAACTTTTAACCAACTACTTTCACTATTTTGTTGTCATCAAGATTCTTCTTCAGATTCATGTTATCCCAATAGGAGATGAGTAGATCTCTCCCTTTCGGTGAAGTTATTGATCTTCGTGCTTTGAATGCAACACCATTATTGATATAATTGCTGAGGCACCTATATATCGATATGGTTCTTGAAAAACTAAAGCAAAGCTATGACCTCTTAGTGGGATGGTTTCCACTTGGAAAAGTATGGCCTAAGATGAACGATGCCCTTGGAAGGAGAGAACGATCAAACCTATAATGTCGATTCCCAACACTCAAATGGCCATGAAGCCAAAGTTGGGTGTAGAATGTTATGGTCGGTGGAGGACCACACCGTACCAAGATGGCATCTCTAGCTACATCCATGCACCAGGATCATGAAGGCCAGTATCCAAGTCTTTGATCTTCAACTTCATCTTTGACGACCGATGGGCTCCACATAGACCGAATGTATCTCGCCATGATTCCATGGGCTTTGTGTTTGTCTAAATAATGTAACCACATTTCATCAAAGGACCTGGTATAGGGTGCCATCAACAAGAGCAAGATAGGAAAGAGCTCATGTTTCACCTGGGCTTGATTTTTCTTGGGTAGTTTGCCTATGTTCAATTAATGTATGAAGGTTGCCTCCAATCAAGCTCCTTGTCTATTTTAATAGAAACCTCCCATAGCATCATAGTGTGCCATCACCACCACCACCTCAGTAGATCATGGATATAGCAACAATGAGGGAGAAGGAGACAGTTCCATTGTCCACATGGCAATAGATTCTCCCAAGAGCAACACTCCACCCATGGCAGTTGATAGCCATGAGCATGTATCCTCCAGTGAGCGTAGCCCTCACAAGGGTAGCTCTCTAGCATGGGAGGTCAGATGTATCTCTGTTCACGAGAATGATCCCACCATGGGTCAGCCTTGAGCATTTGTGCCTACACAGTTGGATCGCTCTTTGGATGATATCATAGCACAATATTTCACTGAGAATAAGAAAATCCTAGGGTATGACTGGTCTGAGCTCGATGAAGAGAAGCTAGCTTTGATCCCAACAAAGATGATTTGTTGGAAGACTCAGCAGAGGTGCATATGGTTGATACCAGAGGTTTTACTAAGTTTGGAAGGTGTTGAACCAACAAGATGATACAACCTATTCATTTCAACACCTCCTTCAATAACTCAATAGAAGGATGAGCAGATTAACAAGATTGTAAAGAGACTTGAAGATTTTCTAGCAGCAGTTCTTGCACTTCAGAATCAAGCTCCTGTAGCACATCCTACTATTGTAGAGATTGGGCAGCCTGAGTTATTGCATGTCTTGGACCTACTCAAGAGTTCACCTCCGATAGAACAAGGTAGTACCAGCTTGTATAGAAAGGTAGTGGACAGTGCCTCCATACAAGAAAAAGATATCAAGATCATGGTTAAACAATAAGTGAAAGAAGTATTGATGCAAGTGTGAGGTGGCATTCCCAAAGGGTATACCCTACCGGGGAATTTTGATGTTATCCAATATCCTAAGGGTTTTGTGCCTCCTTCTTTCAAAAGTTTTGATGGCATGAGAACCCTCACCGACATATAGCACACTTCGCCAGTTATTGGCTGCGATGCACTATTGTTCTGTCTCTTTGTTAGCAGTTTAGCGGGCATAGCCTTTGATTGGTGCGAACTTCCCAAATTGATGAAGACTTTCTTGAGTTGGAGCAACTCTTTGTTAAGAGGTTTCTTTGGAGCTCACAAATGGTAGCGTGGCGATCTCATGTAGCAAATAACACCTCGGTGAGTCTCTCATTGATTATATTCTTAGATGGCATAATTTAAGCATGAAATTTGAATGTGCTCGAACAACATGCTATTGAAATTACTAAAGAATATTCATGGCCCGATTGCCTTCATGCTTAAAGGTTTCACCATCAAGATATTTGAGAAGCTAATCAACAAGGTAGCTAGTCTACAAGGAGAGGCCAAACAGTTGCCTTTTCAAGATCAATCATCAAAGCCAAAGCCGCAGAAAGCCTATGAAAAGAAGCTGGGGTAAGCGGATTGAATAAAAGGGGCCGGATCGGTATGAGAGACCTCAGCTCCATAGCTATCAATTTCACGTATTTCACCACCACCTAGGCCATCTTATTGGCCACCACAACAGCCTCCATAGCCTTCGCCTCCTCCTCCTTAGTCATACTCAGTGTACACATACTAGGTAGCTATCATCCACCCACTCTTTTGGATAAACTAAACAAAACTTATTCATTTAAGAGAGTGGTAGTTAAGAAAATATTTAAGAATCTCTTAAGGAAACCTGATTTTCAGCTACAGCCTAGAAGCGGAGGAAGTGGGTAGGAGTAATGATCTAACTTTTTCTCCTACCATGCTAGGCCATGTTTTGGAGGATTGCTTTACATTTAAGGATTGGATTGAGCATATACAAATTGCACTATAGTTATCCCTAAGGAATATCTAGTGGATAACCATCCAGGTTACTTAGGGTAATCCTTGGGGATACATGTGATCCTCTCAAAATAAAAGAAGGTTGGGATATCTCTTTATCCCAAACCTCTAAAGATTATTTCTAAAATCAAGAAACTTTCCTTACAGGTGCTTGAGGCAGCTCGACCTCAACATCAAGGAAGGTTAAGTTGCCAAAGATAACTTGGGAAAGTAGAGCTTGCTTAGTAGCCCATACTTGCGGGATAGCCAAGTAGCGCAACCATCCGACCAGTCTAGCCTCCATTCCTTGTTCCACTACTTCAACTAGCTCTTCTTCTAGTAGACATCTTATATGTGGATGAGGGCATCAAATCCCTCACCCACTTACATTACTAGATTTTTACTATATACCTCCTTTTAAATCTAAGAAATTGAAGAATAAAGCTAGTTTGAATTACATCTCTATCACTTCTGATGGGTTGTCTGACTCTACTCTTTTAGAAAACTCTTCAAGTATAAATAATTATAATAACTTTGATTATCCTCTTTCTGATTTAGAAATAGACTTTCTTTTTATGAATACTATGAGTTCACCTCTTAAGATAGACTTGGAATCATCTGATTTCGAGGGTCCTATAGGAGAATATGTAGGCATGACGAAGCGGTAGAATCTTCCCTAACACCATAGAGGTCACCAAGTTAACCTCCATAGTGGCAAGGTTCTACCTCTAGGTAGCACCTAAAGATAAGGGAAAATAAGTCATTGGTATCAATGAGTAAGAATCCCCTCCATAGGATTCTCCACCCATTGATATGCTTATGGAGGATCAGCCCAGAGTTGACTACAATGTCCTCACTCATCTAAGAAAGTTGCCAGCTAAACTAAGCATATATAATGCCCTTATTTTATCCAAAGAGATGAGGGAATCATTAGTCAAGACCCTCCTTGATCTAGAGATATGCTTAACTCATCTGACTATTGTTGAAGAAGAGGCAGATTATGCAAGAGAAGCCCAATGAGTCACATTTATTGATGAAGACCTTCTTTTGGGGGATATGGAGCACAACCGCCCCTACATCATAATGGATATATTACTATGTTTTGGTTGATCCAGGTGCATCGGTAAACATTATGAGACTGAAAACCCTTGCCTATTTGAAGGTTGACATCTTTAAATTCTGAGAAAATCAGATGATGTTGAGAGGATTCAATGAACAGAGCGAGAGGGCTTTAGGCTCCATAGTGTTACCTTTGGAAATAGGTGACTGGAAGACTAAAGCCAAGTTCTATATAATTGATTTGAATACATTGTTCACTGTTTTGCTTGGTAGGCCTTGGATACACCAGAACAAGATGATTCCATCCTCCCTTCATCAGTGCATCAAGTTTTGAAAGATGGAATCGAATACTGTGTCAAAGGAGATGAAAAGCCATTTTCAATTAGAGAGGTTGAGATATATGAGGATGCAACCTACTATCTTCCTCAAAATCAAAATGTCTATTCTCATGAACTTGGTCAAAATTCAAATACAAAAGAAAAAAAGAAGAAAAATAAAAGAAAAAAAAGAAAAGAAAAGGAAAGTACAAATTAGTGAGAGAAAGGACACTAGGAAGAGGTAGAGCGCATGTTACATTACACCCACATATTCGTTGACCTCCCAGGCAGAGAGGCGGTTCAGGTGGAAGACCCCGGTTGGTACGGCAACAAGGGTTATGTTCCAGTTCACAGGAGTACTCCTGCTATTCACATAGACTTGGAATTCAGCTCAGAGGATGAGTCTCATGTGATTAGCAGATCGGCCAACCCCTCTCAGAGGGTTTCATTGGAGGTGACACTCAAGCTTGACAGTGATGAAGACCAAGCCTCCAAGCAAATTACGAATGTATTCAAATCAAGTTTATGTAAAATTATTAGGTAGCAGTTGGGAATAGCTCTAACCTCACTTTCTTCTTAAAAGTTGAAGGTTTAGTAGTTAAGGAAGCCCCTAGGTCTTCCATGAATGTCAAGATAAATAGATTCTATTGGGATCATCATCCTCAAGTCAAAGCGATGTAGAACTTGAGGATAATTCATAAAGATTTAATGGAATTACCTTTTGATTGGTACTCTTTATGTTCATAATCTTGCAAAGAAAGGTTTGATTCCTTATACATGGTCCGAATAGGCAGTATTTCAAGCTATGGAACAACAAAGGGGATGCACAATCAAGACCAGACTAGGATTTGGTAAAATAGTCGATGATGATGATTCTTGCTTAGTTGTCACCAATCACATGAGTCGATAGTTTTTTCAAACCACACTAACTCTTATGAGGAAAGTGTGTTTAGAAACTTGATGATCATGATCTTCAAATCAAAGATGCACCTCCAAAATTTGAAGAGAAATCCATTCAACTATCGACAAGCTCAAAGAAATCAACCTCGGATAGAAAAAGATCCACCTACATACATCAATTCTCATTATTTGAGTTTAAGGACTTTGCATGGAGTTATGAAGAGATGCCAAATTATCTCCGTAGTCCACAAACTAGCTTAGACCCTACGCTAACCCTATCAAGCAAGCTCCTAGGCATGCGATTAGAAATTGAACAATAGTCATTTTTTGAAGTCAAGAAACTAATCTTTGGTTTTTTATCGGGGAAGAAAAATACACGTTAGCTTGTCATGCCAATAAGAAAAAAAAAAGAATGGCCAAATTTGCATTTGCTTCGATTTAAAGGACTTAAATAAGGCATGTCCTAAGGATGAATTTTCACTTCCTATACTAGAATTAATGGTGGACATCCTTGTCTCATGCAAATTTCTCCTTTATGGATGGGTCATCTAGCTACAACCAAATTAAGATGATAGATGGATGAAAAAAACACTTTTTGAACCGAATGAAATCTTTGTTATAAGTCATGCCTTTTGGCCTTAAAAAATGGTGCTACATACACCAGTGGGCCATGACTCAAATCTTCAATGAACTCATCATCATCAAGTTGAATGCTATGTTGATGATCTAGTCAAAAGCAAAGAAAAGGAAGACCATCTCTTTGACTTGAGAGTAGTTTTGAGCAAAAGATAATTCAATCTCAAAATGAATCCCACGAAGTGTGCATTTGAGTAGCTTCAGAAAATTCCTTGGGTTTGTTGTTGACACCAAAGAATAAAGATAGACCAGAAAATATCAAAGCTATCTTAGAAATTCCACCCCTAAAAGTTTAACTCAACTTCAGATCATTTTTAAGGGTGGTTGGTGTATCTTGGTGCTTTATCTCCAATCTATCGGGGAGATGCAAGCCATTTTTAGCACTTGTCAAAAGGACATTAAGTTCAAGTAGGATGATAAGTGTCAGTGTGATTTTAAAGATATAAAATAATATTTGGTGAAGCTGGCAGTTCTAGCAGCCCCTATCCTGGGCAAGTCGTTGATCCTCTATAATGTTGCATTGGATGACTCCCTTTGCACTTTATTGGCTTAAACCAATGATGAAGGGAAGGAGAACGCTCTCTACTACCTCAGCCATCGTCTGATCCCTGCTGAAGCAAACTACCCACCTATTGAGAAATATTGTCTAGCTTTAATCTTTGCATCCCAAAAGCTATGACACTACATGCTTTCTCATAAGGTGGACTTGATTTCAAGAATTAATCCACTGCAGTATCTCATGACATGGCCAACATTATTCGGACGGTTGGCACATTGGTCCATGATTCTTGTAGTTTGATATTACATTACCCTCATGCGGTGAAAGGATAAGCACTACGATTTCTTAGTAGCACACCCACTTCCTGTTGATTCCCCACTCAGTGACGATCTCCCCAGTGAATAAATCATGAACTTAAGGGACACTAGCGTTCACCATTGGGAGATGTATTTTGATGGTGTGGCTTCCTTTCGAAAAGGAGAAGAACCATGATCTACTCTTCCAGGAAAGACAGAGGTAGGAATCATTCTCTAAACTCTAGACCATAATGTGATGAGATTCTCATACTATCTCTCAATCCATGCACCAATGAAGTTGAGTATGAGGCTTTGATTATCGATCAGAGTTAGCTATTGCAATATGTGTCAAAAGTATCAACATCTGTGGAGATTCTCAGCTGGTCATCAACTAGATTGTCGGGTCCTATAAGGTTCTAAAACCTAAGCTTCTTCACTACCATAGTACACCATGAAGCTCAAATCACGAGGTTCACCATCTACAAGGTTCCTCAAGGAGAGAATGCAGTAGTAGATGCTTTGGCCAAACTCACCATGGAATTGGCATGTATGGAAGAAGAGTCCATTCCAATAAGGGTCTGAAATAGACAAGTCCTAGCTTTATTGTCGCTGAACTCATCGAGAGATTCTCTCTTGAAGGGGAGGTTTTCATTTCTAATAAAGATGAGGAACTGGATTGGAGGCAACCATTCATAGATTACTTGAATACAGGGAAACTACCTCAAGGGAAATCACAAGCCCATCAGATGAAGCAGAGAGCTCTCTCCTATGCTCTCATGGATGACACCTTGTACCGATGATCTTTCTATCAAATGTCATTATGCTATTTAGACAAACACAAAGCCTGTAAGATCACGATTGAGGTATATTCAGGTCTATGTGGAGCACATTAATCTAGCCCGAAGATGAAAGCAAAGATCAAGAAACTAGGATACTATTGGCCTTTGATGATCACAAACTGCATGAATGTAGCTTGGAGATGCCATCGATGTTAGGTACATGATGTGGTTCTACATCAACCACCCAACATTCTACATCCTACATTGGCCTTATGATGATTTTAGTGTTGGGGTACTAACATAGTGGGTCCTATCGATCATCCTTCTTCCAAGGGTCATCGATTCATCTTAGTTGCCATCGATTATTTTTCCATGTGGATGAAGGCGATCCCACTTAGGAGGTCACAGCTCAGCATGTGCTCCAGTTTTTCAAGAACCATATCGTATATAAGATCGGGGATCCTCGACAAATTTTATCCGATAATGATACTGCATTCAAAAGCACCAAAATCAATAACTTTGCTAGGAGACACAATATGGGTGGAGATACTCCACTATATTATCTAGGGTGAATGGTCTAGTAGAAGCATTCAACAAAACTCTCATCCAGAAAGTAAAGAAGACACTCGACAACAACAAGCGATAATGGTATGAGCAGTTAGTTGAAGCCTTGTGGGCATACCGTACCACGTACAGAACTCCAACTCAATCTACCCTATTCTCCTTAGTGTGCAGGTCCGAAGCCGTTCTACCATTAGAAGTTCAGCACCCATCACTAAGGATAGCAATGGGTAGTAAAATCACTACAGAGCAAAATGCCAAGTTTCGATTAGAAGAGCTCGAAGGTTTGGAGGAGAGACACTTATGGGCATGTTAGAATCTCGAGTTGTACAAAGCCAAGATGATTCAAGCTCACAACAAGCTGGTCTACCCTAGAGCTTTTCAAGTAGAAAGCTTGTTTTAATTCTAAGGAGACCAATTGTTGCCCATCGAAAGATGGGAGGTAAGTTTGAACCCACTTGGGAAGGCCCTTTTGTCATAGAAAAGGCCTACCAAGGAGGATCTTATCAACTTATTGATTGTAAAGGGGAACATCAGATGCTTCCAATCAATGAGCTCTATTTGGAGAATTACTACCCATAAAATCTTGTTTGAAAATAATCATCAAAATTCTATTCCAATTAATCAAAATATTCTCTTCTTTTGAAGCATTGTTTGCTTGTTTGAAAATCCGCCATGATGTGTTTAGGGTTGGTATAAAAGAACCCAAGAGGAATTATATCCTTCTTTAACAACATGAACATAAATTACACATGATTCCTCCGCTACTAGAATATGTGTGAGAAAACCAAGAGGCATCCTATTTGACTAGCATGGCTAAGTCGGTGTAAAAGAACCCAAGCGACATCCTTTCTTTGTGGAATCACAACTGCCATTCGTGGCACCATTTCATCAACTTTTAAGCATGTTTTAGGATAGGTGTAAGATAACCCAAGTGGCATCCTATTCCCTTCAAATAGAAATACAAACACAAAAATAAACACATATCTTTTATCTAGGGCTATTTTGATGTGGGAGAAAGCCCCATGTGGTACTCACTCATTATTTCTAGGTCGGCGACATGCTATCTTGCTAATATGTCACCCCAGTGGTCACTTATTCAATGGATGTGAGTCCCCACACTTTTTTCCTGACTTGATCATTGCAAATCGATGAGTGCCTTGTTAGTCTAGTGGGCCTCACTGCGCAGGTAGTAAGTTACCTCATGTTGACTTTGTTTAAGAGGATGTAAGTCTATACGCTTTCTTATTAAACTAGGCATCATGCATAGACTAGGTTGAGTATATTTGAGGCTTAAGATAAGTTCCCTAGTGGCTCCTTTCCTCGTGACTACTTTTGAGTTGATATAAGTCCCCAGTGGCATTCACTCAGTAGTCGCCCTAGGTCGATAGCACTTGTCGAGCTGAAGATAGACTATTATGGAAATCAGTTCCACTATAGGAGGATGTGAGTCCCTAATGCTTTCTTCTAAGGTGTCTGTGATGAGAACTTTAGGTTGGTTGATGTTTGCTTGACGGTGACTCACGATGGATACATCACTCTTGGCAGATATGAGTCCCCACGCTTTCTCCTTGAGTTAGCCACTGAATACCTATAGACATTATCTTCTCCTGGGCTTTGGATAAAGCCTTAGTGGCCCCTCCTCTTATGGCACTCTATTTAGATCACATCCTTTTTGACCCCATTTAGACACTACATGAGTTACTCTTGGATTGGACAATCCCCCTTTCCTAATAGTCACCCCTGTGGTCGAAGAATTTGTTCAGCGGATGCCCAGATTCTTCCTTAGTTCAGTAAATCTGAGATAAGTCTAGGTTGATATAAGCTTTTTCATATGATCCCTTACAAACCAGCATGGTCCACGATAAACAAACAAACAAACAAACAAATTTATTCACTTGTGGATTAGAAATTCAAGCCCCTAGTGGCCCCTTTCCTAAGCACGCATCCTATCTTTAGGGCAGTGTCAACAAAACACCCTATAGGAATTACATAACTACTTTGAACAGAGATAAGTCCTCAGGTCAACACTCTCTCAGTAGTCGCCCTTAGGTCAGGTTCAATCTATTTTGCCACAAACGGGTTACTCCGATGGTCATTATGCACTGGAAGATATAAGTCTACTACTCATTCTTTCTAACATGACGACGGGCAACCCTAGGTTGGGTTATGTTACGTTGCTAATGTGTCACCCGGTGGTCTTTTTGTTGAGAGGATGTGAGTCTCCGTGCTTTCTTCCATGAATTAACCATTACAAACCGAAAGACACCCCTTTGGTTGGATAGTTCTCCCCTCGCCCAGGAAACTACTCCCTTTGGATCTGTAAATCTGAGTTAGGCCAAGGCCGATACGGCCCCTACTCAGTACAGTCCATAATAAACTGATGGGATCCATCAAATATAATTAAAAAGTGAAATTAATTTTGACTATCTTTGAGCTAATTTAAGTCCCCAGTGACATTCACTAAGTAGTCTGCCTAAGGTTTGGTTGATCATTTGCTGCGATCACCCCGATTGATCCCACTTTGGAGGATGTAAGTCTACTATGCTTTCATCATAGTATAACCACTGAACATCAAAAGGCAACCTCTATGGTTGGATAGCCTTACCATGTGGTTGGCAGACTACCCCTTTGGATTGGAAAATCTAAAGTAGGTCAAGGCTAATATGGCCCCTACTCAGTGCAGTCCATCACAAATTGATAGGGTCCATCTCAAAATTCAAAATTTAAAATCTAAAAGAAAATCAACCCTCCTCCCCAGTGGAGTCAAATTAAATAAACAAATCAACCAGCTTCTCCTCAGTGAGATGCAAATCCTTCTAATTTTCCTATTGGAATCAATTCAATCCAACCTCTCATCCCCCAGTGGATGACTTGAACCTGCTTCCCTAGTGGAAGTTTCACATCTTTTATCCCCAGTGGATTCCAAATTATTATCCCCCAGCGGATTTCATAACCTATCATCCCCTAGTGGATGACTTGAACCTGCTTCCCTAGTGGAAGGTTCACATACTCATCCCTGGTGGATTCCTCCTTCACTCTCTTATGTCTTAGACATGAGTAAAAGTTGCAAAGCACCAAGCTCTTAATTCCTTTTACACCTCTGGTTTAGGAGTAGATTGTTTCTATTAGTGCTTGTGATCATTCGATGTTGTTGATCATCTCGGTCAACACCAATACGTGCGGTGTACCTTGTCAATCACACCACATCTATTTAGCGCCCTTTGTTGACCTCATTTTTGGAGTGATCTTTCAACTTCTCCATTCTAGACATAATGACTCCTCTAAACACTAAGAGTTCTTTAGTCTTAAGATACTTGAATTAGATTAACATCTAACCTAACCCTAGAGACTTAGAAGAGTTAGCCATAGGAATAGGTTATGCCTTAGGGTATTAGGGAAGACCTACCCTATAGCTTAAACCCAAATCCTGGTTCCCTCCTTTCAAACAAATCCAAATCAAATCTAAATTCCAACTCAATTGATTTTCTCAAATCATAAATCAATTCCAAATCAAATGATTGAAAACCATGATTGAATTCAAATCCCAAAAATCTTTCCTAAGCCCTTTGATTTCATCTTATGGACTTAGCTCAAACCAAATCTAAATCACTCCAAATTCAAAAGATTTTCTTATAACCCATTTATATTCTCATTTATATTCACAAATATAAATGAAATATAAATTCAAATAACCAAAATTAAATTCAAACTCAAACCAAATCCAAAACACTTCAAATTCAAAATATTTTCATAACCTATTTATATTCTCATTTATATTCACAAATATAAATATAAATTCAAATAACAAAACTAAATTCAAAACTCAAATCCAAATCCAACTTAAATCCAACTTATACTTTTCAAGTCAAATTCTTGAACTTAGCCAAAATTATTCTCAAATCAATCCAAACCTTTGATTTTCTCTTCAAACAATCATTCCTTCAATCACATGCCCAAATATAAACATAACTACAATAACCAAAACCAAAATCAAACTAACCCAAGTCAAACCCATGTTCGCCCTTTTGACTTAAAATTGTCCCAAAACCCAGTTTGACTCCAAATCACTTGCAATTGGATTTATATTTCCATCATAAGTCCATATGTGAGTTCAACCAAACTTGAATCAAGCCTTGATCAAGCCAATTGACCCATTTAGGCTCACTTGACCCAAAGTGACCTAAAGCACCTTTTTGAGCCAAATTCTAATCCAACCCAAATTGGATTGAACTAAGCCCATCTAAGCCTCATATTGTGAGCAACAATCATCTAGGATGATCAATCACTCAAATTGGGTCAAACCAAGTCAAACTTAGCCTTTGACCAAGTCAAGTCAACACTTAGCCCAAATGAAACTAAACTAGCCAAAATCCACCATATGCCAAATTGATTGAAACCATTGATCTAAACATATCCATAATCAATGATTGAACTTGACCAATCAATTGAGCCAAACCAAGCCTAATTGGCCACTTGACCTAAGTTGACCCAAGTTGACCTAAAAGTCAAAATGGGTCAAATCTTGATCTAAACCAAAATTGATTGATAACCAATGGGTCAAATTCATTCTAAATTAATTATTGAACTTGACCAAAGCATCAATTGGCCAACTAGACCCAACCTATCCTTGACCATGAACCCAACTTGACCTAAAAGGTCAAATCAACTTGAAATCAAACCAAACCAAAATTGATTGAAACCAAAGCTTGCAATACATTTCAAATGATCAACCAAGCCTAAACCAACCCATGACCTAACCTAATTGGGTCAAATGGGTCAAATTGGTCAACTTGACCCATTTGACCTAAATGAACCTAAATGAACCAAAACCAAATATAAACCAAATTGAACCAAACCAATGATACCCATAGGCTCCAAATGATCATTTGAACTTGACTTAACCCATGGTTTGACCCAATTTGACCAATTGGTCAACCTAACCCAATTGACCCAACTTGACCTAAATAGGTCAAATTGAACTAATTCAAACCAAATGAACTCCAAATCACTTGAAATTTGGCCCAACCCATTTTTGAATCATTTCAAATCTTCCCAAATCAAAATCAAGCCAAATGATCACTTTACTTAGGTCAAAGGGTATCATATGGCAAAATTCACTGAATTTGGCCAATTCTTTCTCAAGGCCACTTGCATCCTCCTAGTGGTCCACATGGACACCAAGAGGGGTGGTGAACATGACCTAATGAGCTTGGGTCAGCCATGACCCAACCCAAGGCCAAACAACCCTCCAATGAAAATAACACTTGGATCACCCATGCACTCACCCAGCACATGGGCATCCAGTCTTCTTCCCTCCACTACCTAAAATGACTCACATGGGTTGTTTTGCAATAAAAAATATCCCTTCAATCCAAGCAATTGAGCCAAAATTGTAATTCAACTCTTGATTGTTCGATCCAAGGAGGGGAGTTATACTCCCCTCATTCCCACTCAAACAAGTAGCACTCAATTGATTGAGCTCTAGAATCAAACCAAACATCCTTAAGCTTCCCAAAGCCATTTCCAAGCTCCTTGATTTCTCCTTCTCGATTTTGCCCAAACCCAAATAGGGAGGTCAATCCAAGCCAAACTCATCCAATTCTCCATCAAACCAAATTAACTTGCAAGCACCATCATGGGACTTCCGAGCTCAATCAAGTTATTTCCCAGTCACCAAGCCATGGAAGGAGGACTTGATCAAAGCCGATCACCATTGAAGGGGAGCTTGTCAACCAACCATCCACTTCAAATCGACTTGATACCTTCAACAAGGCTTCATTTCTACTAGACAAAGCTACCTCTTTCATTGGAAGCACCAATGATAGCCTCCGGTGAGGTATTGCTCAAAACCAATCTTAGGATAAAAATTGCTTGGTCCTTTTGAAGGAAAGTGTTATCCCTTGAGATCTTGACCATTGGATACATTGCTTGTGCTTCCCTGAAGGTGTGGGGTGAGTTTGAACTCCATCAAGCTCGTGAGCTCGATCGATGACAATTGATGGATGGACCATCTCTCTCATCACCGGAGGAGATAGATCACACACCATCCATTCGTTGATTGAATGACGATTGTAATTAAATCATAATAGATCCCTCTCTTATTTAAGCCTATACCATGAGATTAATCACCGCCCTATCTTAGATCGACATCTGGAGAAAGATCCATCGCCTGACCGAAGGATGTAACAACTTGAATAACCTATCCTGTTGCACCACATGAAAAGTGTGCCGCGTCAGCCGCCATGCGGCCTGATGGAATGAGTGTTTTAATTAGCTCTAATTAATTCATTTTTAATGCTAAAACTTCCCAAATTCATAACTAATTGTAGAAAAATAAAAAAAATACAAACTCAAGTTCATTTTAAAGATAATTCAATGAGGAATAATGTAAAATTTAAATCAATTGATTTTGAACAAAAATTTTCATTGAATTTGAGTTTTATTAGAAATATAATTAGGCAAATTACTCCTTAATTACTTTAGCAATTAATTCCAAATTTCTTAAGGATGATTAATGGGATGATCTCTGTCTCTCATGATTTTATTGGAATTTATTGTGATTAATTAGGGAATTTGTTTCATCTAATCACTTTCTAATTAATTAAATTATTAATTAACCTATTAAATAGTGATAAAATTAAGCTTGCTAATTATCATGAAATAGTGAATGGACTTGGAATGAGATTAGGATTTCCTTTCCAATCTTCCCTAAGTTTATTTCATTTGGATAAACATTTAATTATTTTGCCAATTAATTAATGATTAATCACCCATTAATTAGTTCAATTAATCAAACTTAAAATTAAATCACTCTAGAACTTAATCACTTAATTCTTGGGTAGATTCTTAGGTGTTCAATAACCTAAGAGACTTCAAAGAAATTATAATCAAACTACATGTATGATGGTTATGAAAGTACTTAATTAAACCCTTAGCTTAATTAATCAATAATTGCCAATTGCATTAGGCCCCTTTATTTCTTAGGTGCATTACTGATTTAAATTCCATATTGGTATATCATATGTTGGGTCATAATTGTTTGGATAATTATGTTAAAGTGGTATAGGTAAGGCATAAAATGGATTTAATTCTTAACCTAAACAAAACATAAAATCAACCAAATTATTTTAAAATTAAACTAAACCAATTCACACATATGGGAAATGGGTTAGGACCAACAAACCCTTTTCACATTTCTTAAGTCAAATCAAATTCAAAAATAAAAATCTCTTTAAATAATTTTGATTCATTTTAAATAATCTTTATATGATTGTCCTTAGGAAGTAATTAGGGTGAATGAAGTCATGTGCTTACATTCCTTTATTTCTTTCCAAGCATGTTAAATATTATTTTCCATATAAAATCATGCATTCATTTCTTTTGAAAACTTAATTAAATATAAAATGTTTCCTTTATGTCAAATTATATGTTTTGGCTAAAATTAAGAATATGAGTGGCTATTATCACTATTAAACCAAAAATTATTTTTTTAAAACCTATAAATCAAATATTATGAATGAAGTGATGTTACTTATAAGTACTTATAAACTTGCTTGTGATTATAACATATGATGTGTTTTATGTTGTTCTCATCTCTTCTCTTAACATAGATTTGAATAGGATTTGCAAAGTGCATAGTTCATTTGAAAAGAACACAATACTTGCTTAAATCTATTCCTATGCATTTCTATGTTATGACTTAAGAATGATCTTCACATTTACATAAGTAAATTATACAACCAAACAAAACATAATCTTTTGCATGATTCTTCATCAATTTGTTTCTATTTATACATCTACATGTATTTAAGAAAAGTGGTATATTAGTCTGGACATCCTGGAGCTGCGTGGCTTTAAGCAATAGCCCTGGGTGTAGAAAATAATGGCGTCATACTCACTTATATATTTTATACATATGGATGTGCATTCTGTTAATGATTGAGAAATTGCCCTTTTTCTACATAATAAAAACATGCATTAATGAAACATCCATATTTTTAAATCATATCTCTTAGCATTCATCATCAAAGTGTGTTAAAACTTTGCATTACATGTATAGGTATGCTTAGGATTATTCATATGCATGATATACATGGTGGAAAGAAATAAATGGTTGTGTGTCATATGGTAGTAATCCACCTTAATTAATCCTAAGATGTCTTTCTTATTGAATAGGATTTAGAACAAATCTAAACTTAAGGTTAATTAAAACACATAAAAAACATTCACTAAAGAAAAATCATTAATGAATCTACCTTAGAAATTACTTAAGGTAGGGATGAAAGAAGTTTTCTTCTCTTCTAATATTTAGTAACTAAATATAGGTTCATTCAAACCAAATCAAATCATCAAATAAAATTGACAAATAAACTAAATCACACCCTCTAAATTGAACCTTTCTCACTTAGAAAATTTCAACCTTAAAGCCTAGAAGACATGCCACACAAGCCTTAAATGGCACACATTAGGCTAGTCAGTCACCTTCAATGTTAGGCGGTGCATGGTTTGATGTCTAATTTTGTTTTGTGGTATAATATTTTTAGATTGGATGTTAGGGTGCATGTACATAGTCTAGATGTTAGGCCGATATTAGCCTAATTATGCTTTCTGTAGGGGGGTTGTGCTTAAGGGGCTCTGTAATAAAAATATAAATGCTTTTACTGTGCAAGTGGCTTATACCCCCTAGGCATAACCCAAACTAGGACAGGTGGACTTGGTTACCCATGTGTGGGGTGCTAAGTCCAAATTATTCATATACATGCTTGGGTTGTGTGGTATGTTTAGCTAATCTCTATTTTCCATGCTTTAATAGATTTATCTTTCTCTTTTAATGAAAAGTTTGCAATTAAAATTTGGAATAAATGTTATGATGGAATTAAGATGAACATTGGTTACAAGACCACATCTTATATACCATGTGTAGCCTTGGAGCAAACTACATCCCAAGGAAAACCAAAAGGAAGAAAGAAATAAAGAAAGAAAGAAATGAAGAAAGGAAGAAACAAAAAAAGAAGAATGAAGACCCCCATAACATGAATTCCTTTTAATTATAATTATTCATTTGTAATTTGGGTTGTATAAGGGTATAGCTCGGTTACCCATTTTTCTTTTGGGTTTGTACAGCGGAGCTCGACCACATCGACCTCTTATTCTTTTGTGCCAATTTTATAAATTGATTGGTGATTTGTTTATGATTGCACAATTAGGATGGCATGATTTTTCTAGTTTCTTAATTGCTTGATGGTTGTTGAATGGCCTAGATGTGATTAGACTCTTAGGAAAAAATAAAGTTTCTATTTAATTAATTAACTCAAAATTAAATTAAATAACTCATAACCTCACCTAAAGCCTAGGACATAAATCAAGATAATAAAAGATTTAGTAACCCCTTAGATGAATGTTGTATGTCTCACATCATGCATAAATCATATTGCTTCACTCTTAATGGAGGGCTTTCACCTTTGCCGAGAAAATGGCTTGACCTTTGAGAGCCATGGTAGAAACACACCTCCTTCTTTCTAATTTTGGCCCATAACCAATTTCTCTTATGCATTAGGCATATGAGATCCCATAGCGTCAAATAAAAATGTCCAAATATCAAAATAAAACTTAACAAAATTTGCATTAGATTTAGGTCATTATTCAATCCCTTCTTGATCAGTCTCTTAAGGAGTGTGTTTAAGGACTTAGTCACCTTTTAAATAAACAATAATCTAGCTATCATATGAACCATAAAACTTGCCTACATGTATTTAAAATCGTAGATGAGTTAGTTGGCCACCCTTAGTTATAAGTCCATAATGGTTTTATTCTCTCTAGTGGAGATAAACCATAGACCCATTTTTGCCTTAGATTTATGTCGTGCTTTGGCCCTCACCAAATCTCCCTAGATTTAGGATTGAGGTTGTTGTTTCCTGGTCTACAAGCATAAATCCTCACCTCTTAGCATTTTCACAATCTTGTATCAGGAATTGTAAGCCCTAGATTTCTAATAAAAATTCAACTCAAACATATAATCCTCTTCAAATTTCAAAAATATAAAGCCCAGCCATAAGATAGTTCTGGATGATCACTAAGTTTCCTAGTATAATGAACATCCCTTACTCATCTCCTTTTAGTTTCAATAATAACTCCCTCTTTTTGATCAATCCCACTTGATTTTCTAAAAATAACCAATTTGTTGATAGTTCTATCTATGAAATCTTTGGAGATAATAATCATTTATCTTAATCGAGTATTGTTAAGGAAGATGTAATGTAATTATGGGGCTTGCCTCCATAGGGAACTTAACAAACCTCGCTTTAAAAACCCTACTTTACTATTTCATGTAAAGTAGGTACATTCAAAGACTCATTATCCTTAGGAGTCCTTATTAAGTGATTAGGTCCATTGTAGGATGGTGACTTCTGTCTCTCGAGATAGTACATCATTCCTCAATATCACACCCAATCACTCTAATGAGTACATCTACCGATCTATGTGGTGTCCCAATATCCTCCTTGTAAAATAAAACACCACAACAGTTGAGATTAATCTTATCATTCCAAAGGGATTAAATCAAAATTTCTAATGCAATTAATCATGATCGCATTCTAATCACATGAATGGATAGTTGGTGATTTTTGTCCCACTTGTGAAGGAAGATGGACACCATCCAACTTCCACCACTGATTCGATCTCACCAAAGTTTGTTTGTTGGCAAAATTGACTCCAAAATGATCAGTTAATAAATCTAAAGGGATTTTATGGTGGAAATTACACAAAAACATGATTCACTTCAAAAAAGATCAACACCTAGGGGCCAAAGTTATGGTTACCAAATTTTTATCTCACCAAAGATAATGACCGACGGTCCTCCGATAAAGGTAGCTTCATCTTGTTGACCTCATTTTTAGGATGAACTCTCAACCCACCCATCTTAGACATAGCACTCCTCTTAAACTTTAAGAGTTCATTAGTCTTAAGACACATCTAGTGATTAGTTGGACACTCAAACCTTGCTCTAAAAGACTTAGAAGAGTTAGCCATAGAAATAGGTCATGCCTTAGGGGTGTTAGGAAAATTTCCTTAGCTTAAACCATTCCTCACTTTTTCTTCTTTCAAGTCAAACCCCAAATCAATCTTGATTGATTTTCTCCAAACTCAAATCAATTCAATTCCAATGATTGAAACCCATGATCAAAATCCATCAAAAATTCTTAAGTCCAAATTTTTTGTTATTAATCTTCCCTTAAGGACTTAACTAAAATCATGATCTAAAGCTAATCCAAATCTTTGAGATTTTCTCATAATCCATTTATATTCTCATTTATATTCACATATATAAATGAAATATAAATATAAACCCATCAAACTAAACTCAAAATTCAAAATCAATTCATAAATATTTCCTTAAATCCCTTAATTTTCCATTAATGGATTTACCTAAACCTTGATCAAATCACTTTAAACTCATGGGATTTTCTCAAAATCCATTTATATTTTCATTTATATTCACATATATAAATGAAATATAAATATAAATCAATCAAATCCAATTCAAAAATTAAATTCCAATTTAAAATTCCTTTTAATGGATTTAACCAAAATTTTGATCAAACCATCTCAAAATTATGGAATTTTCTCAAAAATTATTTATATTCTCATTTATATTCTCATTTATATTCACATTTATAAATGAAATATAAATAGAATTCAATCCAATCTAATTCAAAAATTAAATTTCAATTCAAAAATTTGATTAAATCCTTTAAATTCCCTTTAATGGATTTAACCTAAATCAGGATTTAACCACTTCAAATCCTTGAAATTTTCTCATGATCAATTTATATTCTCATTTATATTCACATATATAAATGAAATATAAATTCAAACAATCAAAACCAATTCCAAAAATCAAACTCAAACTAACTCAAAATCCAATCTAAGCCTTTCAAGTCAAAATCTTCAACTTAGCCAAATCATTTTCAAATCAATCCAAACCCTTGATTTTCTCTATGGTTTAATCAACCCTACAATTATGAGCTCATATATAAATCCAAACTTCAATCACTCAATCAAAACCCAAGTCCAAAAATCAAACCCAAAACCCCTTCATATTCTTCCTTTGAATATGAAATTTTCAAATGGATCAAAACTCATTTGACTTCAAACCACATGTAAATTGATTTATATTCTATCATGAGTCCATATACAAGATCAACTAAGCTCAAATCAAGCTTTGACCAAGCCATTTGACCCACTTAAGCTCACTTGACCCAAAGTGACCTAAAGTACCCTTATGAGCCAAATTTTGATCCTAACCAAATTGGATTGAACCAAACTCATATATCCCTCCCATCATGATCAACAATCATCATGGGATGATCAATCAAATTGGGTCAAACCAAGTCAAACCTAAGGGTTGACCAAGTCAATACTTAACCTAAATGAAACCTTACATAGCTAAATTTTACCATAGGTTAAATTGATTGAAATCATTGATCTAAGTTCACTCATGACTTATGTTTGAACTTGACCAAGCCAACATTTGAGCCTAACCTAGCCCAATTGGCCCACTTGACCCAAGTTGGCCCATTTTGACCTAAAGGGCCAAAATGTGTCAAAACTTGATCTAAGCCAAATTGATTGAAACCAATAGGTCAAGTTCATTCTAAATCACTTGTTGAACTTGACCAAAGCCTCAATTGGCCAACTAGACCCAATTGACATTAGACCCAACATGACCTAAAGGGGTCATGTTGTGCCAAAATTGAACTTAACCCAAATAGATTGGAAAGAAAGATACCAATCCACTCCATATGACTAACCTAACCTGAACCTACCCTTGACCTACCTCAAATAGGTCAAATTGGTCAAATAGGTCAACTTGACCCATTTGACCTAAATGAAGTCATATGAGCCAAATCCAAATATATATCAAATTGATAAAAAAATCAAAACTCAAATGGTCATATGAACTTGACCCAACCCAATTTTACCTATTGGTCAACTTGACCCAAGTTGGCCCATTTTGACCTAAATGGGTCAACTTGAGCCAAACCCAATCAAATGGATTCCAAATACAATGAAACTTGGACAAACCTAGTTTCTCTACATACCTAACATATCCAAAGTGAAAAAATAACAAACTGACCATCCTACCCCTAGGCCATAGAGTAAATTTTGTATTAATTCATTGGTAATTTGGTCATACCCTCTTCACATTCACTTGAGGCTTTCCTAAAAGCTCAAGGGGACTTAAGGGGGAGAGTGGTGCACCCAACCCAATGGGTTTGGGTCAGCACATTTGGTCCTTAGACCAAACCTGACCCTATGATCAAAAATTGAAATTTCAAACTCCCTCTCAAGCTCAAATTCAAGCACATGGGAGGTTGGCAATCCACTCCTTGGATCAAACCGACCATGTGGACACTTAAAATAGATCAAACAACCCTCCCAATATGATCAATTGGATCAAGATGACAAGAGCATTGTCGACCATTCAATCCTTCAAGGGAGAGATATACTCCCCCTAATTCAATTCAATTCTCAATTGCCCTTTGTCGATTGAAGCTAAGGAACTCAGAGCAATCATCTGAGAGAACTCCCAAGCTTCTTAGAGAGGATTAGAATTCCCCATTTCTTAGTTTTGCATAGTGGAAAAATAGGGGAGCTCAATCCATTAGCCAACTTCTTCTATGCTTCATTTCCTTCCAATTTTTTTTGTACACTTCATCTAGGAGCTAAGTCAAGTGCACCTAAGCTTCTATTGGAGTTCCCATAGCAAGGAAGGATCCAATTCGATGAAAGCCGAAGCTCAAGCAAGGAGGAGTGGGTCCATACATTGATCCACTCAACCTCAAGTTCTCCAAACTTTAGCAAGGCTTCATCTCAACCAAATGAAGCTTCTTTAAAGGAATCGAACATCTAAGTGATCACCTCCAACAGGAGTGTATGGGATTTTTACCATTAAAGTCAATGTGGTGTGGAGATTTGTGAAAGAAATTTTTTGCATCGCCATAAACCATTGATTTGTCGCTTTGTCTTTAGATGGTGTAGGTTAAATTTAGTTTGATTCCATGCTAGATCTTGCTTGGATCTTCTCCTTGATCATGGACGATCTCTGTTGATCAAGGGGAAGAACTTGGATGATCTCCAGTATCCATCATTTTGATGGGCCGAGATTATTTAGCATGTTTAGATATCCATTTATCCGATTTAAATTTGGGAGGATCCTTTTATGCGATCTTTTAGAGGACATGCTAGATCTGAGCTTAGGGTCACACCTTCTAATTCTCTAAGCTCAAGTTTTAGTGTCTCCTTAATCACTAGAAGTGTCCCAACACTAAAGAAATTCAAGTGTCTAGAAAGTTCCTAAGTCTAAGATAAGAAAGGTTAATCCTCACTCCAAAAGAGAGGCCAACAGTTGTATGGTTGTATGTTACAATATCATGCATGCATATTATATCATTCTTGAAAATAATGGATCTCTATTCTTGCATGATAGGGGACAGGCTTGACCTATGAGAGCGATCCTTTATAGTGGAGAACATTGTTTCTTTCTGATTTAGCCTACAACCAATTTTTACCATGTATTTAGTCATTAACTCTCCCAAACTTGAGTCCAAAATGATGAGTCAAAAAAAAAATATATATATATATATAAATTTTATTGCATTGGTTTGGTCATGACTTGTACATCAATCTTTATCTAATCTTTTAGGGAGTGAGTTTAAAATTTTAGATTATTTCATAATTAATAACACCAATTTATCTTTTATTTATATATGACTAGCTCACATGATTCTAAAATCATAGGAGGTGTTAGCTGGCAACCACTCCAAGCAGTTGTAAGTCTAGAAGAGTTGGGATCGATCCACTCTTCTTAGTGGAAGTGAACTAATATATCTCATTCCCTTGGTAGAATTAGATCAAGCTCTTAACTAGTGGTTGAGCACCCTGATAGGTTGAGGCTTCTTATATCACTTTTTCTATGGGTATATGTCCTCACATATTAGGCTTTTCCATAATCTTATGTCGTTGAAATCTAAGCCTTATCATTCTAATAAAGCTTCAACTCAAATAAATATTTTTTTCTCTTTCAAAATGTAAAGCCTTACCATAGGTAGATTGAAGTATTCACTAGGCTTCTTAATACCATGTGTGCTTCTTACTTATTGTTGACCTCACTTTTAGAGTGAGCTCTCAACTTCTCCATCTTAGACATAGGACTCCTCTTAGACATTAAAATTTCCTTAGTCTTAAGACACTTCTAGTGATTAGAAGAACACTTAACCTAACCCTAGAGACTTAGAATAGTTAGTCATAAGAATAAGTTATACCTTAAGAGTGTTAGGAAAGCTTGCCTACCCTATAGCTTAATCTCAATCCTCACTTTCTTCTTACAAATCAAACTTCAAATCCAAACCAACTCCAAATTTAATTCAAATTCCAACTTAAATGACTTTTCTCAAATCATTCAAATCAATTCCAAAATCCAAATCAATTCAAACTCAAAATATTTTCTCTTTATGTTCTCATTTATATTCACAAATATAAATGAAATATAAATTCAAGTAACCAAACCAAATCCAAAACTCAAGTCCAAATCTAAAATCTTTCTAAGTCACTTTGATTTCATCTTATGGACTTAGCTCAAATCAAATTCAAATCACTTCAAACTCAAGAAATTTTCTCAAAACCCACTTATATTCTCATTTATATTCACAAATATAAATGAAATATAGTAATAACCAAATCCAAACTCAAGTCCAAATCTAAAATCTTTCCTAAGTCATTTTGATTTCACCTTATGGACTTAGCTTAAATCAAATTCAAATCACTTCAAACACAAGAGATTTTCTCATAATCCATTTATATTCTCATTTATATTCAAATATGAAATATAAATTTAAATAATGAAACCAAATTTAAAACACAAACCCAAATCTAACCTAAAACCAACCTATACCCTTTCAAGTCAAATTCTTGAACTTAGTCAAATCAACCTCAAATCAATCCAAGCCTTTGGATTTTCTCTCCAAACAATCAATCCTTCGATCATAAACCAAATATAAACACAAACTTCAATTATCAAACCAAAATCAAACTAACCCAAATCAAACCCATATTCATCCTTTGAACTTAAAATTGTCAAATGAATCAAAACCCATTTGAATCCAAATCGCATTGGATTTATATTTCAATCATAAGTCCATATGTGAGTTCAACCTAACTTGAATCAACATTGATCAAGTCAATTGACCTACTTAAGCTCACTTGACCCAAAGTGACCTAAAGAATGTTTGTGAGCTAAATTCTAATCCAACCCAAATTGGATTGAACTAAGCTCATCTAATCCTCACATTGTGAGCAACAATCATCCTAAGATGATCAATCACTCAAATTGGGTCAAATCAGGTCAAACCTAGCCTTTGACCAAGTCAACCTTAAATGAAATCTAAACTAGCCAAATTGATTGAAACTATTGATCTAAACCAATCCAACATCAATGATTGAACTTGATCAAGCCACCAATTGAGCCAAACTTAGCCAAATTATTTTGAAGTTGGTTGGCCTAAAAAATGGGTCAAATATTGATCTAAGCCAAATTTGCAACCAATGGGTCAAATTCATTTTAAATCACTTGTTGAACTTGACCAAAGCCTCATGGCCAACTAGACCTAGCCCAATTGACCATGAACCCAACTTGACTTAAAGGTCAAATTGACTTGAAACCAAACCAAACCAAAATTGGTTGAAACCAAAGCTTGCAATACATTTCAAATGTTCACCAAGCTTAAACCAACCCACAACCTTAATTGTCAAATGGGTCAAATAGGTCAACTTGACTCATTTAACCTAAATGAAATCAAATGAACCAAAACTAAATATAAATCAAATTGAACCAAACCAATGATATTGGACCACTCCAAATGGTCATATGAACTTGACCCAACCCTTGGTGCAATTTGATGAATTGGTCAACTTGACCCAAGTTGACCCATTTTGACAAAATGGGTCAACATGAGCCAAATCATATCAAATAAACTCCAAATTCTTTGAAAATTGGCACAACCCATTTTTTCAATGATTCCAAATATGTCCAAATTAAAATTAAAGCCAAATGACCATTTACCCCTAGGTCAAGGGTAACCTATGATCAAATTCACTTGGAATTTGATCATATTCTTTCAAGACCACTTGGCATCCTCTTAGTGGTCCATTTTGGACACCGGAGGGTGGACATGACCCAATGGGCAACCCAAAGCCAAAATGACCTACCCAATGGAAGTTCTCCACATGGATCACCTCCCACACTCATTTTAGCACATGTGCACCTCCACACTCCCATTCCTCCAAACTCAACACATAACACATAACAACCCATTCCATGAGAGCAATTTGATCAAAATGGAAAAAGGCTCTCGGTCATCCGATCCAAGTAGGGGGAGATATACTCCCCCTCATTGTATTCCAATTGAGGACACTTGCACTCGATTGAGCCCTAGGAACCCATAAGAAGCTCTCGAAGCTCTCCCAAGCATTTCCAAGCTCTCTCCATTTTTCTTCTTCTCGGTTTTACTCAAGCCAAAATAGGAGAAAGAAAACTCACAAACTCACTCAATTCTCCATAGAATCTAAATTCCTCTTGCAAGCACCATCAAGGGACCTAATCAAGCTCACACAAATTATTTTCCAAGCATCCAAGCCACGGAGAAGGAGAAGTTCGATCAAAAGTCGCAAGCCATTAAAGCATGCTTTGGTCAACTGAAAGATCCATTGCAAATTGAACCTTCAAACATTCAATAAGGCTTTGTCTCCACTAGAAGCTACCAATGATTGATTGGATAGCCTCCGTGAGGTATTCTTTAAAATCGTGCTCTATTAAAATTCTTTGTGAAGGGATGTGTAATCCCATTAATTTCTATCATTAGATGTGCTTACTATTTACTTGATGGTGTGGGTTGAATCACACAATTTGAGCTCAAGTGAGCTTGGATCGCATGGAGGATGGGCGATCTTAGTCTCCCATGGGCGAGGGATGAATCATGGACCATCATCATGTTTTGGATGGATGGTCCTAATTAATCCACATAGATCCGGTGATTTAATCCCTTCAAAATCACAAATTTAATCACTATCTGATCTGATCTGGAAGGTCCATGGAAAGCTGACATAGCATTCAATTTGACAATAATCAATCCCATCATGCCATGTGAAAAGCGCACATCACGTCAGCAGCCCACATGGCAGACAAGAATAGTTATATAATTAGGTTATTTATTAATCACAAAAACTTCAAAATTCATAACTAAATGTAGAAAAATTCAAAAAATGCAAACTCAACTTCATTTTAAAGATAATTCAAAGGGGAATAATATAAAATTAAGTTTAATTGATTTTGAATAGTAACATTTACTCAATTTGGGTTTTATTAGAGATGTAATTATGTTTATTACTCCTTATTTTCAATAATTAATTTTAAACTCCCTAGGGTTAATTAGTGGGATAACCTCTCCCATGATTTTCTTGGAATTTATTATTGGATTAATTTAGGTAATTTCTTCATCTCTAACCACTCCCTTAATCAATTAAATGATTAATTAACCTATTAAATGGTGATGAAAATCATGGAATAGTGAATAGGCTTAAGGAATGAGATTAGGATGCCCTTTTCTAAATCTTTTCCCCAAACTCTATTCCATTTGAATGAAGACTTAATAATTTACAAATTGATTAATGATTTAATAATTTCATTAAATAGCTTAATTAACCAAACTTTAGGATTGGTTAGTCATTTAGACTACCTCCTACTAATCTCACTTAGAAAGATATGAGTCCTGGTGATTTCTTCCTAAGTTAGCTATTGAAAAATCTATTGTAGTCAAGATGAAAAAAAGTCTCTTGAAGATATCTTCTTTAACTACAATGCATGTGTTAGGATTAGATTCTTCATTGAATCTTTTTTTAATGACATCCCACCACTTCTTAGAAATTAGTTAATCTAAGTTTCTAAGAATGAATCATTCATTCTAAATTGAAACAAATCCGCATACATTCGTATCTTTCACAATTAAATTTAAAATAAAATTTGAAATTACAACCAAAACTAAATCCAAACTTTAAATTCTAAAACTAAATTCAAATTCCTACAAGCTTATGCTTGTAGTGTTGACTAATTTAGTCAACACTAATATGTGCGGTGTACTCTAGCCAGTCCTAAATCGGCGTCACATTGGTGTCGTGTGGCGCCACCCGTTAAAATAAGAAATTCTTGAATTTTTTATTCAAATAAATATTAAAAAAATCAAAAAGAATAAAATACACATCCAAAAAATGTAAATAGGGCTATATGGATTCATCTTTATGAGAGGAATCCATTAAACCCAAAATCCCCAAATTTTATGTGTAATTTTAGGATAATTTGAATTTAAATAAAAATAATCAAACTCAAATTAAACTCAAACCACTCATCCAATTAATTTAAAACTTTGGAAAAATGAAATTAGGGTTAAAACACACCTTAGAAAAAAATTTATAATTTATTGCAAAGTAAATAAAAAGATATGGAATTTTCAATCTTAAACCATAACTTTAATGAAATAAATTAATTTTAAATTAGAAAAATCATGAAAATTTGTGAAAATCATTTAAATCATCATAATAAACCTAATGAACTTAAACACTTCATTGAAACTTACTAAAATCCAATAAACCATAAAATAGTCTAAAATTAAACAAATTAAATAATTCAAACACATGAAATTAAATGAACATTTAATCAAAATAGAAAGAAATCTAAAGCATTGAATGAATCAAATCATTGAAAATAAGTCAAATCAAAAAATATTTAATCAAATTAAAATAAATGAAAAGAAGAATAAATCTTAGTAAATAGCAAAATAAAATTAAACTTTAATTAAATCAAATCCAACTTAAAAGAATTTAAAAGTGGTTAATTAAGATACTTAAGATCTTAGTTTGACCTTTAGAATGAATCTTCACCATAGGATGGAGACTTCATTTTAGTAAGAATTAGGATGTTAAATAGATTGGGTTCCACCCAAAGTAGAACTTATTTTATTCTTCATTCTTTAAAACTTTAACTTCATTTTAATATAAAATGAACTTAAAAATGAAAACAAGAACCACAGATTATTAAATCATTTGAATTAAAACCATGCAATGGTAAAATCTACAATCTTTGAAACCCAAATTAAAATTCAAATCTAAAATGCATAGTAAAGTCATACCACACAAGCCTATTTTCTCCACACACTAAATCATTAGGTCATTAACCCTAGACTTAGGTTAGGTCAATGTTCTATGATACTCTATGTTGTGATGTGAAATATTTTTATTATTTTGTGGTGTATTATTTTATATTGTATGGCTAAAAATATTTGTTCTTTAGTTTGGATGCTCGAACATTCTTTTTAGCCTAACACTATTTTTTGTAGGAGGGTTATGCTAAAATGGACTACTATAATAAATTATAAAATTGTTATTTGCTTGTAGGTGTTGAATAAATTTCTAATCATAGCCCAATAGGACAGGTGGGATTGGCAAGCAACTAATACAAAACATGTATGTTTACAAATATAACTATTGGTATGTTATTTGCATTTGCTAATGTTTACTTTGCAGGGCTTACGAATTTATTTTTGAAAATTTAAATGTAATTTAAGCTTGCAACTAAGTTAGGATCTATGGGGTCTAGGAATAGCAGGAGTTGACCTACGAGCTGATTAGTGCAGAGGTCCCCTATGAAGCTCAAAGGAGATCCCTAAAGAAGTGGACAATCTTGGAGAAAGACCCAAAAATCTAAACTTTTAGTTCTAGGTTGAGTTATATAAGAGGAAAGCCTAGTTGTCCATTTTTCTCTTTCTTATGGGGTGTACAGTGGTACCTGGCTACAATGGCCTATTCTTTTAATTTAAATTTGGCTTGATTTACTTTGGATGTGTAATAGAATCAACCTACTTTTCTAAGTTTCTTTGTGTGATGTGCTTTTTGTGATGAATGCCTTGATGTTAGGCTCCTAGGAAAATAAAATTTTTACCCAATATAAATCTAAATAACTAAAACAAACATAAAGAAATTCAAAATTTTACACATAAATTGAAGCTTTAGGAAGAACTTAAAAGTAACTAGAAATAACTAGCTTTTTGCAAACCATGCTAACATATTATTCTAACTACTTGAATTGGGAACTTCACCTATTGCACATAAGGGCATTTGACCTTTGAGGATGACCACATTTTTGGAGAAGTGTGCCTTCTTATTTTGATTTGACCCATGACTGCTTTTAATTGCATCTCATTGTAGGCATAAAAATTGCATACCCCAAAAGCCTTAAATGAATTGTGAGTCAAGGAATAAAATAATGAAATATGTTGCTTTAGTTAGGAGCATGTTATACTTAACGTGATCTTAGGGATTAGGGAGTGATTTTAGGTTCCTAGATTTTTTTTCCTAAAATATAATAACCCAATCATCTTGCATAATATGAAGATCATCATGGATTTAAAAATTCATTTAGGTGTTAGTTGGGAGCCCTTGTAGGTGGGTTATAAGTCCAAAAGAGTTAGGGATATGTTTCTTTTTTCAAGTAAAAGAAAGAGGCAATAATTCCTGAAAGTCAAACTAGGTCAAGCCTCTGACTTATGTTAGAAGCAATTTTAGACTTAGGTTCTAAAGCATCATTTTAGGAATAAGTCTTCAACCCTAGGCATTTCTACAATCTTGTGCTGCTAAAATATAAGCCCAAGATTTCTAATAAAATGTTAATTCAAATATCAATAATTTTAATCTCAAAAATATAAAGCTTAATGGTAGGATAGTAAAAATGCCTACTGGCTATCCCATTATCCATAAGCTTTTTGTACTTTATCCCAATTGGCCTAAAAAAACACTTCCCCCTTTGAAGTGTTCCATTTTGAAATTGCAAATTTAATCATCCTTTGAAGCCAGCTTTGAGATCTATAGAAATAAGAGCTTATTTATTTAATCGAGAGTATTTTTAGGAAGTGATCCTCATTCCTAAGTTGCAATTAACTATAGAGGCTTGCCTTTATAGCGAACTACGACCCAAGTATAAAATAAACCTTCTTCTAATTTTATATGTAGTTTTAGGGAAGAATCTCTAGAACATTAATAAGACTCATTTTCCTTAGGAGTCCTTGTTTAAATGATTAAATCCATTATAGGATAACATGTTTATCTTCTGAAATAATATGTTTATTCCATAATGATGAATTTCATTGTTTAAATATGAAATTTCTAAAATCTATATGGTATCACAAATTTTCCACACACCATCACCCATGATAGTAAAGAAAGTGCATTGGATAATAAGGTGAGTTGAGGCTAAACATCTTTTATTCCAAGGCTAGGGAGTGTTGATTGCTATTTGAAAGTTCTCAGAGGGGAAAAAATATTTGAGTGGACCCTACAAAATGAGAAGGCTTTCTACAATCTCAAAACTTTGCTCGCATCATTGCCTCTATTGCAAAGACCAAAGGATTGTGAGATCTTGCTATTGTACTTAAGAGCGAGAAGATGCAGCCAGTTCTATCCTCATCAGGGAAGAAGGTGGGAAGTAATGGCATATCTACTATTTTAGTAAATTTTGTTAAGTGTTGAGTTGAACTGCCTACTCATAAAAAAACTCACACTCACTCTTATTATTTCTGCTCGATGATTGTGACCATTCTTCAAGCACACTCCATCTAAGTCATCACCGATAACCCTCAAGTCCATACTTGCTAAGCTTTATACTTATAAATATTGTTGAAACGGTCAGTGAAATTGAGTTAGTTTGACATATCATACTTCCCTAGAATGATGGTTAAATCCCAAACATTAGTAGATTTTTTTTTGGACTTTAGTACCTCACATGACACCTCCATCAATCCAAAAACTCTATGGTAATAATATGTTGATGGCTCATCAAGTGAGCAGGCCATGGGTGCTAGCATTATGATGAAATGTTCAACAGGCACCATCACACAGACGGTCAAGTAAAGCTTTAAAGTGAAAAATAATTAATCTTAATTTGAGGCTCTGCTCTCTGGGTTGAGATTTGCTAGAGGACTCGGGGCTTCACATGTCATTGTTTATTTTGACTTGCAATTAATAGTGAGACAAGTCATTGGGGACTACGAAGTAAAAAATGAATCATTACAAAAATATATAGTGTGGGTGAAAGCATAGATTGGGCAACTAGAGTACTTCAAGATAAAGTAGATAACAAGGAAGCAAAACCAGCTCATGGACCTATCATCTCGAACTAGTGGATCGGGGAGCACCCAGTCATCAGAGTTACTCAGTCAAGCAAGCTCATGCAAGTTGAATGTGAATATTCATTGAGCTTGATCGACCATAATAGGAAATTCTTATTTATAGGGGAGATCAAAGAAATAATTAAAGATTTGACAAGATTTAAAATCAAGGCTACATAATTCATGCTAATTGGAGGTGAGCTCTTCTAAAGGTCAGCGACCTTACTTGAGCTCAAAAGTGTCAAAGAGTCAAAGCAAAAGAAAGTTGTGGAGGAGATGCACTCAAATGAATGCAATAGTCACTTAGAGGATGAAAACTTTCCCACAAAATCTTAAGGCAAGGGTACTTTTGGCTTAGACTTAGGAAAGACGCTGAAGAATTCATGAGAAGGTATGTCCAATGCTAAAAACTCACAACACTTCACCAACAATCACCTCAACTTCTATAGCTCATTACATGTCTTTGTGGTGAGGTCATAAAAATTGAGTGTCAAAAGAGATGGAGGAAGAAGGCATGCACTAGATCTTCCACTCACCAAAGTGAAAGAGATGAGAAGAGTACTACTCACCCAAGTAGAATGGTAATGAGAGATCACCAAATTCCTCTATGGTCAATCATAAAGCTCCAACCAAAGAGTCTTTGATCAAGTTCTTCACACAAAATTAGCTTAATCTTCTCCATTACACATAAAATAAAATATTTATATAAGTTAGAACAACCCAAGGGATGTTTCCCTTCAGAAAAACTACTTAAAAATTAAAAATAATTGTAACTCATCATTTTTGGTGCCTAGGTGGGTTAGGCCAACACCTAGGCACCGACTTACCATACCATTTAGATGGTAAGCACTATAAAGCTAATATACTTCTAACACTTAATGATGTCAACTACAACTTACATACAACACATAATCATGACTAAACACATACATAACATTGATACAACACATGAGACATAATCACAACACATAAAATATAATAAAATTCCTCACAACTTTAAGCATATGGTTTAGGACGTTATGAGAGATCCTTTTCTCTTTGATGTGCTACTTCAATTCCCTTGAACTTTAAAAAACTCTTCTCCAAAGAGTTAGGGTTATAAAAGTCTTCAAGAAGCTTTAAGGAAAAGCTTTGTGGCTCATCAGATGTCATCTGAGTATCTTTGTTTGGCAGCTTATCTTTTCACCTAATTAAGAATCTTTGGAAGCGGTGGATAATACTTCTCTTCTATGAAAGTATCATTTTATTAATTTAGAGGTTGGGTAATTCCTTTAAAAGATATTAGATCTACTTCATTGAAAATAAAGCTAATAAATATATGAGATAGAAATTCAAGAATATAAGCTAATAATTTTAAATGACCCACATGCTCTCACTGTAACCATATATATTTGGTGGAAGAAAATCTCCCATGATGGATATGAACTAATACAAAATCACTTATCTCATATTCCTTAAAAAAAATTTGTTTTTTTTTTCTATCATACTTAGCATTTTGTATTTCAAGTTGTTTCTTTACATCGTCATGAAGTTTATGAAAATCACATGCAAATGAATGTGCAGAATCAGAAAACTCATAAGCATATATATTAGCTAGATCAATAAACCTTTTAGAATTATATCCATAAACTATTTTGAAAGGTGATTTGTGGGTTAATTTATAAATAAAACTATTATACTTAAATTCAGATGTATGTAAGGTTAAATCCTAGTTTCCTAAATTTTTCTTAATGTGAAATCTATAGATATATCTTCCCATGACCTAAAAAGAATATGTAATGATGTGTAATCACTACATTTTATTTAATAATTTTAGCTTGATGACTAATGTAGCACTAGGCTATGATACATTCAACATCCTTTCATAAAGACGACTAATAAAACCTTTGTTCAACTAGTATTTTAATCTTTAGTTTATCAAATATCCTGATATGCATTCTGAAAGAAGTTCAAAAATAAGAAAGTCCCTTGTCAATGTTTTATGAATACATAACCACTTACTTTTATAAGATATCCACATATAATGATAAATGAGTTATCAAAAGTCAAGGGTTTGGATTCATGTTCTAAATAAATTATATGAAAATCACCGTAAATTTGATAATCTTTCTTTAAAGTCTTAAATCTAAAGATTTTAAATTCTATGGATGATATCATTAGAGATGCTTTAGATAAAGCCTCTTTTAATTTATTTTTTATTTTAAGATAATGTTTAAGTATATAAGGAAAGTCTTGACTGTATTCGACCCATTTAGCATGTTTATAATTCAGCTTCTTTTGAGAGTTAATAAACTTTAGAGTTTGGTTATCCATATTCAAAATAAACTCCTTATATAATGAATAATGTCTTAGTACTTAAGAGTTTGAATAATCGTATAAAACTCTTGATCATATATAGAATTTTTTTGTCAAGCGTCATTTAATTTCTCACTGAAAAAATAATATGTTGATTTGTTTAACTTTCATACTAATAATACATTAAAAGTTTTTTTATGAAGTAAAAAATTTTTAATATCAAAGTCATAGTATCCTAAGTAAATTTATCATTTTTTTAAGATTTCAGTTATAGGGGCTATAATAGTGTTGAAGTTCATTATAAACCTTCTATAAAAACTAGTTATTTTATAGAGACTTCTAACATCCATAAAAGACTTCAGAGTTCATAATTTTTTGTTGGATCTGCTTTTAATCTATCAGCAGATACAATGAAACATAAGAAGATGATTTCAATTTGACAAAAAAATATTTCTTAAGATTTACATATAATTTAGTTACACTTAATTTTTCTAGGACCATCTTGTTTGTACATTTGTAAGAGCAAATAACATGACTAACCATTCATAAAGACCATTAGAAGTTTTGAACATTATCTTCCATTTATCACCTATTCTAATTCTTATTAGGTGGTATCCACTTTTCAAATTGATTTTTGAGAATAAAGATGAACTAGAAATAAGATCTATATGTCATCCAACCTAGATATAGAAAATTTATATTTTATCATGACTTTATTTACTGCTCTACTGTTATTACACATCCTCTAAGTTCCATATTTTTTAAAAGTTGAAAAAGTTGATATAGCATAAGGACTAAGGCTTTCTTGGATTAAACCTTTCTCCAGGAGTACATCTACTTGTCATTTTAATTCTATAAGCTCGATTAGATTCATCCTATAATGGGGTAAATTATGTATTTGTCAACCAAAAATTAGGTCTATGGCATGATGCATCTCCCTTAAAGGTGGCAGTTCATTAAGTAAGTCATTGATGATCAAATCAATAATTTTAGATAATAAATTTTAGATCACATCAGGTATATAGTGATCCTCATTATTAATGGAGACTCCTGAAGGTGAAGATAAATAGAGAAGTAGGAACAATGAACTCTTAACTAAGCATTTAAACTCTAAGGTTATGGTTTAAATTATAGGAGACTCGCACATATAAAAATATATATCAGAAGTATCAGTCATAGTGGGATAGTGATATCACTATCAACTAGAGTTTCACATTTTTCTTTTGATTGGGTTTGGGTTGTAGTTCAGAATTAGGTTTAAGTGGAGGTGTAGGATGACTTCTATGTGGGAATGTAATTACCTATTTTTGTTAGGCTTTACCTAAAATAATTTAATTATTTTCTCATTAGAGTGGAAATGGTGATGGTGCTCCAGGGTACAACCTCTTCTTGCCTATTACAGTTCCATTGGATTTTTCCATAGTGCCTTTTCCTTCTTCCCTATTTTTTCCTACTTTTTTTGTGCTATGGATCCCCCCTTCCCCGTTATGGTAAGATTGTGGCTGGAAGCTCTCTTCCAATCGAGGGTGATTTTGACTCCAATATCCTACTCTTTCTGTAAAGCTATCATGGCTATTTTTTATAAGGAACTAGCTCTAGTTTCTTGAGAAAAGCCACTAGAAAAGAGGATAAACCTGCTCTTATGTTGTGTAAATCTAAGACTTCAAACCTTGTTGAGCCTTTCAGATTTACTCTTGTGGGAAAATTCACATATAAACATCCAAAAATGGACCTAATCAGAAATCATTTTGAAGACCTAAAATTAGTTGGAGAATAGAATGTTGGTATCCTTGATGGTAAACATATTATGATAAAACTATCCAAAGAAGAAGACTATGCTCATTTATTCTCCAAAAAAGTTCTACCATATAGAAAATATCCTAATCAAGTTCTTGAAATGGACTCCATCCTTTGATTACAGCATTGAACCCCCCATTGCTCCAATTTGGATCAGATTTAAAGAACTAAAATTGCATCTATTTAGCAAACAAATTATTTATTCAATAACAACCATCTTTAGAAGACCATTAAAACTTGACTCTTCTACATTCAACTTAACAATACACCATCTGCTACAAGGATTTTAGTGGAGATGTATATAACCGCTAGCTACAATGAGGAAATTTAGATTAGTACTCAATCTAATGGATATTGGAAAAAAGGTTGAGATAGAACAAAAACCACTCTATTATGGAAAATGTAGAATGTTTGGGCATAACTTTGAAAGTTGTTTTATTACACATCCTGAACTAAGAGACATTGGCATAGAGAAAAGAAAGAAATATACAGTGGCAACAAACTTGGAACATAGCATAACTTTGCTGCATAGGGAGGATAAAACCAACACTGAATTTGCCATACCTGGAAATAACTCTGAAGTGAACCTAGAATTCACAAATCATCCATAAGCACCAAACCAAAACATCTTTGAAAAAACATATAGCTAAAGGGATCTGCATCACAACTTATTTCAACTGCCTTCTAATGATGCAAAAAACTAGGCATTTGATACAACAATAGTTCTACTCATAATAAACAAAATAGACAACACCTAACATAAGGCATGGGAATTTGTCTGATGTTAATAATATGTCATAAATAGTCACAAGACAATATATAACCAATGCAAAAGAAGATTCAACACACCCACCTGATGACAGAATTGAAGTGGAACAATATGAAGATATAATTAATATAACTATGGATGAGTGGCAGACTTATAAACATAGAAAATAGAATAAAAAGTGCATTAGAACCTACTTGCAAACAAGAATCAAGGACTAGATGAATTTCTGACTAGGGAAGGGTTCTCTAAATGACCCACTAGGAGTTAACCCCCCCGGGGCCCTTCATGTTAAACATACTAATTTGCAACATTAAATGCATTGACAAGGCCAATTCCTTGAATAGACTCAAAGGCCTTGTAAGACACCATAACCTTAAGATATTTGCTATATTGGAAACCCTAGTAACCAACCAAGACCTACCCAAGATAAGAATATGCTTTTCCCAATTCTCCATACATCCAAATACAAGTAACAAGATCTATATTTTCTGGAAGCCCAATCTTTAGATCCAAATTCTACTAAGCACCATTTAATATCTTCACATCCACATCCAAGATTCTAATGCAAATTCCTATACTGCCTTTATATATACTGCTTACACTATATAGAAAAGAATGGAACTTTGGATGGATATTAAATAGATCAACCTCAACAGCACTAGTCCCTAGTTAGCTGGTGGAGACCTTAATATGATTGGAAACCCAACTGAAAAGAAATGTGGCAGAAGGCCTATTATGAATGTGATTTCAAAAATTGTTGATTATATTGGGGATGCCAACCTCCTTGATGTAGGTTTTATTGGCTCTTCTTTCACTTGGAGGAAGGGGAAAGCTTTTGAAAGACTCGATCATATTCAAATTAATTTAGACTGGCTCTCACTTTCCTACAAACTAGAAGTACAACACCTTGCTAGAATAACATCAGACCACTCCCCAATCTTGGTGACTTTCAAACATATTCCTTGGCCAACTCGCTATCAATTAAGATTCTTTAATATGTAAACTTTGCACCCTGAATTTGAAAAATGTTTAAAGAATGCCTGGAGTGGTGTGGAGGAGAGCAATCCTTGGATCAAACTTTGGTTATTAGATAAAACTACAACCCAAGCTCTAAAGAAATGGAACGAAGAAGTTTTTGGCAACACTCACCATCAAATCAAAATCACAGAAGAAAAAATCAACAACATTGAGAATATAATGCTTGGAATGGAAAACCAGTATGACTGTACTCATGAAACCCAATTAGAACAACTCCAACTACAACATCAGGAATATATTGATAGATAAGAGACTCTTCTTAGATTGCAAACTTGAACTAACATCTTTCTCTAAGGAGATAGAAACTCCAAATACTTTCATGCTTGCATTAAAAGGAAAAGACAGGGCAAGTGGGTGACAAAAATTAGAGACAAAGGTGGAAAGTGTTTTCAAAACCAGGAGGGTACTATGGGAGACTATTTGAATTACTTCTCAAAATTTTTATATCAACCTTGTCCAACCACAACATCCCACCAGCATAACCAGCACCTCTTTTAGAATGGTAGTGTCTTGATTAAAATGAGGACCTTCTTTCAATTTTTATGGAAGATGAAATCTTAAAGGCACTTAACTCTATGGATGGATATAAAGCTGTTGGATCATATGGTTTCATCAAAATCTTTTCTTCTAGGTATCCACTTTTTATAAATTTTATCATAAACAGATCTTTAGGTATGCACACCATATTTCATGCATTTATCTTTCTCCAGGATAATTTCTTTTTGAGTCGCTTTGGACTCCAAATCTACTTATCTTTTTTATGGGGATCTTTTGGCAATGGATTCCTACACATGTGGTACAAGTGTCACACTTCGATGCTCATCATGTGGGACATGCTTAACCTAATGATAAGTCACCACAAAAGATGGCAACATTCTTAGTTGAGTTTTAATGTTCTCAACATGAGTGACCATTGAAATTTTCTCCTCATTAGACCATTCTTCTTTCCAACTTTGAGAACTATGCACACTTTACCAAATAGGGTTTCAAGGAATTTCTTTTTGGAGCACTAGAAATTGGTGCTTTTGAGTCCAAAGGATTGTTTCACCTCATTAGTAAACCTATTCTCTTTACTCGCTTCAAATTATCAAAATTAATGTGGGTAAGAATACTTCCTTCTAGCAACAGTGTTTATTGTTTAGTGTTTAGTAGGGTGTTCAAAGAAAATATACTGAACCCTCAACTTAGCATTTTTTTTCTTTGTATTATAGTTAATTTTCATCTAAATGATAAAGCCTTGGAATTATGTCTCCTTAGTGCAATGGGTTCAACTAGCAAAGTGGTTGTACTGTGAGGCATCAAAGATTCTATTTGCCCAATAACAACCCATTTCATTATTGGAACTCTAGGATGTCCCAACCTTTCAAATATTGAAATCTTCTTTTGAGAGACTTTCTTGGTAGGAGTTGGATAATGCAATACTTAACGTACACGATGCATTGGAGCTTCAGTAAATTGAGGCTTTATAGCATGGCCTCAGACAAGTGTACCACAAGAAGGTGTTTCAGAAACTACAATAATGCTTAGGAAGTCTCTGCTACTAAATTGAATGGTAGCTCCATCAACTCTTATATTAATAATTGCATTATCCAAATGAATGATATCACCAAGGCCAAGCTAAACAGTGTTAGAGATGTTCTGTAAATACTTATTCATAAATAAAAGATGAGGATTAGTAATCAATAATCAACATCAAAGATACTATAAAATAAAATAATAGTGCAATAAAAGTAGGCTCTATATGATTGTTCATTGAACTTATAGCTTTAACTTTAAGGATTTTAGTTCATAATTCATTTTAATATTCAATTTTTTATTTTGAATTTTGAAAATTTTATTGTTAATATAGGTTATATATGACTAGCCAATGATGAAAAGAAAAACATGTCCCAAGTAGAGTCGCAAGAAATCTGTGAGCTCTAAAAATTCACGCTCAAACTCTTAATGAAATCAGTGCAGATGATTATTTATAGTAAATAAATAAGGCACTACCCAGAGACTTTCACTTCATTTGGTTGTATATATGGTTCCAGGTTTTCTATAAGAATAAGCACCTATAGTTAATTATCTCTCCCCATAATAGTGAGAGAAATTTTGATTAAGAGTAATTGCTTAGCACATAGTAGTAATAAATTAGATTTTGATATTTATAATTAAAATTTATCATTTATGGCACTTAAAGCATATGGTTGGGAGAATGTTGTCACGCCCATTCAAGATCCCATGGTTTCATCATTCAGACTGTCATGGTTCCTGGTCTACTTGTGGAAAAAATTTGTGACACCACATAGAATTTAGGAATTTTTTATTTGGATGATCAAATGTGTTATTAAGGAGTAAACATATTAACTCAGAAGATAAATATGTTATTCTATAAAGGATTCAATCATTTAATAAAAAAATTCCTAAGGCTAATGGGTCTTTAATGTACCAGAGAGCTTTTCCATAAACTGCCTAGGTTCATGGTTCCCTACAAGGGCAAGCTCTCATAGTTAATTACATCTTAGGAATGAAGAATCTCTTCCAAAGAATACTCTCGATTAAAGAAATAAGTTACTTTTTTATGGATTTCTAAGCTGGTTTCCCAAGAAAATGATATTTTAGAATTTCAATTAGGAATGCTGCAAAGTGGAAAGACTTAATTTTGGAAGTCAATCAGGATTAAGTAGAAAATTCCTATTAATACTAGAATGTCTAGTATATATTTTAACTATCTTATCATTGGGCTTTTAATTTTGGAATTTAAATAGAATTTCTAGTTGACATTTTATTAGAAATCTAAGATTTTGATTCTAGCAGCATGAGACTACAAAAATGCATAGGATTAAAGATTTATTCTAGTAGGATACTTTAGAACTATAAGTGCTTCTGACATAAATCAGATGCTCAACCTAATTTTACTTTTAAAATTATCATCCCTTTCTCTTACTAGAGAAAGGAAACATATCTATAACTCTTCTAGACTTATAATCTACCTAGAAGGGCTGCCAGCTAATACCATCTAAGCACATTTTAAATCCATGATGATAACTCTCATGTATGCAAGATGGATAAGCTATTACATTTTAGGAAAGAATCTAAGAACTTAGACTCACTCCCTAATCCCTAGGATCATGTAGAGTATGATATACTCTAATTAATGCACATTTTTTAACTTTTAAATGTTTTTACTCACGATTCATTTAAGGTTTTGGGCATGCATTTTATTCCTAAATGTCATTCTATTAGAAGTGGTCATGGCCAAAATCAAAGGGAGAAGGCAGACTTTCCCAAGAAGGTGATCATCCTCACAGATTAGATGCCCCTTATATATAATGGGTGAAGTGACCAATTTATAGAGTTAAAATAATATGCTAGCATGATTTGGAGATGCTAGTTGTTTCTAGTTGATTTTAAGTTATTACTAGAGCTATAGTTAATGTGAAGATTTAAGTTTCTTTATTTTTGTTTAAGTTGTTTAGATTTAGGTTAGGTAGACAATTTAGTTTTCCCTAAGAGCCTAATCATCTAGGCATCCATCACAAAAATATAGCATATAAAGAAACATATAAAAGTAGGTTGATTCTATTATGCACCCAAAATAAATCAAGCCAATTTTAAATTAAAGAAAGGATAATGCGACCAGGTACCACTATACACCCAGAAGAAAGAGAAAATAGAAAGTTGAGCTCTGTCCTTATACAGCCTGACCTAGAACTAAAGTTTAAACCTATGGGTCTTTTTTCTAATATCGTCTCCTTCTCCAAGGACTTCCATTGGGCTTCTCATAAAACCTCTGCACCTATCTATTGGGAGGGTCAGCTCCTATTATTTCTAGACCCCATAGATCATAACTGAATTGTAAGCTCAAATTTACATTTCAAATTCAAAAATAAATCTTAATCCCAGCAAAATAGATGTTAGGAAAATACAAATAGCACATAATAGTTATATTTTATGAACATATATGCTTAGCATTAGCTGCTTGCCAAACCCCTATGATAAAAGACTTATTTAGCACCTATAAGCAAACAACATTTATATATTTATTTATGATAACAGTCTCTTTTAGCACAACCTCTTATAGAAGATAGTATTAGTCGTAAAAAGAATGTCCTACTATTCAATCTAACAGTCAAACAATCTTAGACATGCAGTCTAAAAGGGAACACCACAAAATAAGAAAAGCACATCACATCATATCACATCATATCAAAGATCGACCTAACCTGAGTCTAGGGTCCGTGACCTAATGATCTAGTGTGTGAAAGAAATGGACTTATGTGGCAAGACTTTGTTAGGCTTTTTTTAGATTCAAGTTTCAATTTAAGTTTTGAAGTTTGTTTGATTTACCTTTGAATGGTTTTAATTCAAATAATTTAATAATTTGTGATTTTTATATTATTTTTTAATTTATTTTTATGAATTCTAAGTTTTCAAGAATGGAAAGTATAATAGATTTCACTTTAGGAGAAACCCATTCTATTCAACATCTTAAATCCTAATAGAATAAAGCCATCCCCATAAGATGAAGGTTCATTCCAAAGGTCTAACTAAGATCCTAAGTATCTTAATTAACCTCCTTTATATTCATTTAAATGATTCGGGTTTGAGTTTAATTTAGATCAATGTTTTTATTTTGTTTATTTTGAATTCATCTTTTTATTTGTTTCATTGATTTAATATTTAATTGATCATATATTGACTGTGTTTATTTCTTTAAGATATATTTCTACAATCAAATTCAATTAAGTTTCATTCATGTTTTTATAATTTGATTTAAATTGGTTTAAGATTTATTTTATTAATGTTCATGTCCATTTAATTTGTGTTTATTGAATTTGAATTATATTAGCCTAATACATTTAGGTTAATGTTTTAATCTAATCTTAATTTGCATTGATTATGTGTTAAGATTTAATTAATTGGTTGATCATGAATTTAATGAATTATTTACATTAAAGTTTAATTAGGTTTTGAAATTTTTATGATTTTCATTAAACCCTAAGTTTACAATTAACCAAATTTTTTGACATTAGAATGTTGAAAAATTATCCTTAAGTTTTCTAGTGTTGATGAAGGTGTTTAAAACAATTTTAATGAATTTTGTGATTTTATGATTTTTTTAATTCATTATTAATTTATATTGACTTAGAGATTTAGAAATTAAATAATTATCAATCTAGAGGCCAATTAGGTTTGAAATTTTAATGGAAAGTGGGGTTCCTTGCCAATTTGATTTTTCTAATGTTTCATTTTAATCACACACTTGATTAGGGTTTAATTAAGGTTCAAAATATTTCATTAAAATCTATATTAAACTTAACTTAAAAGGAATTACTTAGGTGTTTTATTTTTTTTTAGATTCCTCTCTAAACGATGCATCCATAGAGGGTTTATTTATAATTTTTGGAGATTTGGTTGATTTATTATGATTATCCTAAGTTCAAGTTAATTAATTAGATTAATCAATTCAATTAATTACCAAATTAGGCCATTTCATGAGTTATTAAGTTTCACTGGGTTTTAATGATATATTTAAGTTCATTATGGTTTGTTATTATGGTTTAAGGTGATTTCGTAATTTTTCATGATTTTCTTAATTAAATATTAATTTATTTTATTAAAATTAGGGTTTGAGATTGGAAATTCAATATCTTTTGATTTACTTTGCAATAATTCATGAGAAGTTTTCCTAAGGTGTATTTAATCCTAATTTTAATTCTCCAAAGTTTCACATTGATTGGATTAATGGTTTATGATAAATTTGAGTTTGATTATCTTTATTTAAAGCCAAATTAATCCAAGATTACCTAAGATTTAATGGAGATTTTGGGTTTAATGAATTCTTCTCGCTAAAATGAATCTATAGGGTCCAAATTTGCATTTTTTTTAGATTTAAATTTTACTTTATATGATTTTTTGAAGTTTCTATTATTTTTTAATATTTATTTAATTCATAAAATGGGAAATTCCCATTTTAAATGGAGGCACCGATGTGGTGCTAGTTGCCATGTGGCATGGCACCATTGGGCCAGACGAGATCCACGTGGATCCCACATCAAAAGCAAGGGTCAAGCTAGAAGATCTACGACCATCTAATCTTCGATCAGACGGTAACAATTTTTCCTATCATTCTCTATAGGGGATTAAATCAAATGTGCAACTATATCAGGCCCATCCATTCCTAACAAAAGGAACATTTGGCAGAAATCACTCCCTTGTTCTTGTCGGGGAGAAATAGATGATGTCCATCAAATCCAACAAATTTTTGATGATATAAGGGGAATTTTAATGTGATTTCAATTGCAAAGCAATCAAGAATCGATTTGCAATCAATCCATACAGTTTGATCTCCTTGGAGATCAAATTCTCTTCAAAAAGTCTCAAAAAAATTTGTTCAATATGTCTATTTGAAGCAAACCTCATCGGTAGTGATCCCTGACAGTTTTCATTCTCTGAGCACCTTCACCTCGATGCGTCAAATCTGTGGTGAATATTTCTTGGCTTGCCTCCCAGCCAAACACCATGGAGACCATCTCTTGGCAGTTTGCCATCAGTTTTATCCGTTCTCTGGCTCATTGACAACGATGGACATCGGAGATGGTTTGTTTGAGGTCACCACCATACGTGGAGTGTGTAATGAGAGTCGATTTGGCTTGAAATGATCTCCCTCTCCTTTTATCATTAGAGGTCGAGAGCTTTGCCGTCATCCACGGTGGATTTCCGACTTGCCGGTGGTGAAAGCTCCAAGGGATGCTTCGAATTGGCTTCTCTTCATTTTGTGAATGTTTTGAAATGAAAATATAGAGAGGAGAGGGCCTCTCTCCTCTTTTTCCATGCATGGCCAAAGCCATGTTTCAAGCCTTTGGGTGGTCAAAATCCGGCCGCTAGTGGCGAGACACTTGGCCAATGGGTGGGTTTAGTCCCTCTTAGACTTTTAAGGATTTTTGGATGAAAGGTTTAATAGGAGGAAGCCTTTTCCTCTCCTCTCTCCTTGGCTGAGAGACTCCTTGCTTGGATTCTCTCTTGCTCTCTCTTGTTATCCCATGGAGGAAGACAGGTCTCTTATGGCTAAAGTGATGGTCACTTGATTCAAAACTCTTGGAAACATCTTCTAAGAGGTGGTAAAGTAATTGGATAAAATTCCAAGGCTGTTAAGATGATGAGGGGTGGAAGAATCACAAAAGGTATCTTGGATTTGAGAAACTTTGCTTGCATACTCCACCTTTTCTTTCTTCGACTTTACATTTTATGGCTTTTGGCATCACCACCATAGCCCTTAGGCTGGTGTTTGGCTGCCCAAATCAAATAAAATGTGAATTTTAGGTTGAACCCAAGTCCATTTGAGTTGGATTGGAAGTTTGAACCCAATTCATGCCATTTGGTTTTGACTTAAATTCAAAGTATTTCAATTATATTTATTTTAATCAAATGATTTAAATTTGGGATCAATAATCTTTAATTTATGATTTATTAAGTTTTAATTTGCTTAATTCCTTTAGGTTTTGAGTTGATTTAGTATTCCATTTTAATTTAACCCATTTAGGCTTAAATGGGTTAAGCTAATTTCAATTGAGTTCAAATGACCCATTTAGCTTAATTGAATTTTGTTTAGACTCCAACCATATTTAATTACATATATGGAGTGAATTAGAATGATTGATTTCAATTGGTTTGAAGTTAAATTCAATTTTGACCCGCTTGGCTCAAATTGGATTTAATGGGTTAAGCTTAGGTTCATTTGTGTCAAATGACTATTTTGATTGAATTAAACCAAATGATTGGTTGGATTATGTTTAATGATCATTTACAAATTATTTTGAACAATCAAATTGAGTTAATTTCAATTTGATTTGGGTTTGAAACCAATATGGCTCATTTAGGTCCATTTAGATCAAATGACCTAATTAGCCTAATTAAGGCCTTAATAAATATATATTTTTTTAAATTCATGTTAAAACATACTTATTTTATCATTTGGATCATTTGGAATGATTTCATTTGGTCAAGATTAGGTGGGTTGACCTTTGGCTTGGCGAGACCCACATAAATCAAACCCATGTCAAAAGGGTTGACTAAATTTGATTTTAACTTGGATTTGAATTTTTTTATTTGATTTGATCTAATTTTATTTTAATTTGTTTGGATTTGTTTTGATTTAATTTGAGTTTCTTGGTTTTATATGATTTTTAGCTTAAATAAGATAATCAGGTTCAATTCCCTAAATTAAACCTTAGTCTAAGCCTAATTAAATTCAAATTTCAAGTGTTTTGAATTAGGTTCAAGTGCTTTGATTTGACTTAAAAGTGTTTTGATTTAGGTTTTAGATTTGGGTTGATTCTACCTAAACCCATTAGGTTAAATCAAACTCAATCAGGATGCATCAGGTCACTAAGTGTGCTGTTCTAAGTGCAAAATTTGGAGGCTCCTAATTACTAATTTTAGAAATAATGTTAACCTTATCCAAAATGAGGTCAACGCCACTTAGATAGAGAATGTAGTCAATCCAACCTGACTGAAGATCCTTTATCAGTCGTCATGGGTTGTGTCATCCAAAGCGACCTTATAAGCTAAGATTAATATTTATCTAAGGGGACAATTTTAAGTCCACCCTAAATAATAGTAGGCTTTGTGTCCTATTAGATATATCCTATGATTCACAACTCAAAGGGGTAGAAAACCGTTAGGGAACATACAAACTACAACATTGACCATAAATAATAGAGCTTCTAGCCAAACCATATGACATAGGACTCAGGCCACGTCTTTATTGGTGTAAAATATTTTGAGTATGAATGTATCAGTATACTTAATATGACATTAGCTCTTTATGAGTGAAATTTTTCTTAAATTGTCACTCTTGATAAATAGTTATGGAAGGCAGATGAATGGATTTTGATTTAGATTTTAAATTAAGAATTTCATGTTTAAGCATTTTCTTAAAATTTTATAATTGTTTAGAGTTTAATTTTGGGATGATTTGGCATTGAAGATTTAAAAATTTTGAGAGCAATAAACCCTTATGGCTAAAATTCCCAATCAGCATGGCCATCATTGGGATAGATCTTGTCAACTCTACTTATTTGCTTACAAAATATCAAGTCTATAGTTTCAAACTCTCATCATTTTACATTGTAAATCCTATCAACTCTACTCTTATAGGAGGTGAATTGGATCTACATATTGAAACATGTAATTATATATTATGGTATTTGAAGTTGAATGTCTACATTTCTAAACATGAAAATAGCTGCATTAAGACTATTAAAAGCTTTATACAAACTGTAGAAGTGAGTTTAATATGATCGACTTGAGGGCTTCATTTTATTTTAATTTTCATATGTGACCATACTAAGGTTAAACACTTCAAAGTACATTTAATGTCATACTGAAAGGAATCAGTCTTATCGACTCTAATACGTATGGGGAAGAGGATTAAGCAAATCAAGTAGGACTTCCACTTTTGCCATATAAATGAGGAGACTTATTGAAGATCATGCATATATATAGATTTGGCACTTTGAATTTTAGAGGATGTTTAATTTTTTGAAGAAATTATTTCTCATTCAAAAGATATGCACAATACTCATTGTAGAATATCTAAATCAATTTAACCTTAACTCATGTAATATCCTCAATCACCTAAATTTAAACATTCAACATTATGTGAGAGCACTTGAGAGTATTTTTTATAATTTATATTATTCTATGTTGAAATTAAAATTTTGAATTTGCATCTTAATTTAGTCTCCAAATTTAGCTTATACAGTCTTTTCAGACATTGGGATTGTACCATGAATCTTTATTTCCAAGCACATGCAACACATATAGCTTAAATGATTTTACCCAATTGATGAACTTTTTTCATTTTGAACATTGCAATTGGGAGTAAAATCACTTAATTTTGGGTTGAAGGAAGCTACAAAGTGTATATAAATTTTAACCTTCATTATTTGCATGCTTTTTAGTGAATCTAAATTGAATTGAATGTTACCGTAGAATGTATGTCAGATTTATTTTGATTTTGTGTCACCTTTTGCCTACTTGTATGAGAAACTTGTAGATTCGATGTCAATTATTCAGATTTGTATTGCATATCATAACATTGCATCTTTTCTTAGCTTGTTAACAAGCTAAACTCAAGCAAAATAATTTTGTAACTCATGCTCATAAATGAGCTTTTAAATCTTTTCCATTTCATCATGTTTAGCTTTTATTTATTTATTGTCTAGATAAGTTGCTATGTCTCTTTCAAGCAAGCTTATGTAAATTCAAGCTCTTGTATTTTTTATGTCAATGTTATGTTGGTCAAATATTTATTGAAATATCATGTTCATGCTCATTGATGAGTGCTTGAGTTTGCTACATCCCCTCCAAGTATGTTTATGTGAATCAAAATTTTTAGTGAATTCTTTTATGGAAAATTGAATGTTACTCAAATGTTTATGGATATATCTTTCTTGTATCTGTAAGTGAACATCGTCTTCATCACAATCTCTATTCATGTTCATTGATTAGCCATCCCCATCTTTATAAGACTTCTTTGGGTTTTTAAATTCTCATTCAATTTGTTCAGTATAAGCTGCAACACAATTCAACTATTAATCAAGTATCACGCTTATGCTTGCTAGCAAGCTATATTGTTCCTGTCAGTCTCACATGAGCTCATTAATCTATCAAATCAATAAGGATGGTAGTTTTTTATTTATTTATTATTATCACCATGATTTCAATGTTCAATAAAAAGCCCTTCTTATGCTAGTCAACAAGTTACTTGAAGTCACTATAGGTTTTTGTTAATGCTTACTATTGAGATATTGAATTTGATATAAATCTTCTTTCAACCTTTTTTTCAATATACTCAATGCAAGCTATAACACAATCTAGTTATTCAACTAAAAATTACATTTATATTAGTAAGTGGGTTATTAAATGATGTTCTTTGTTGTAGGTGAACATCAAGTTCATTGCAAGCTCTATTCGTATTGGTTAACAAACCATCCATTTCTTCACAAGTCCTATTAAGGTTCTTTCAGCCTTTTCCAATATATTCAATGCAACTTGCAATAAACCCTAATTGTCCATTAAGAACTTATCCATGCTCAGTAATGGGCTATTTTGTTGCTTGTGAGCCCATTTAGGTTTAATATTTTTAAGTCATTCTTATTATAGAATTTTATATTTTATATTTGATTTAATATCAATTTGATTTTAATTTAAGTTTCAAATGTTATTTTGGTTTTGAAAAATATAATCATTTTGAATATGTCAAAAACACAACAATATTTCAACAGCTCTTAGCATCACCTCCATATAACGAGCTACATCAGGACTATTTTAATCTACTCGTCACGCCTTGATGTGCGTGACAGTCTATGTTTTCAGGCATCATAGTCAAGTATTCTATCCTACTATGCCCTATTAAGCATAGTAAGGTCTTCAATCCTGCCATACCTCGATGATCATAGTGGGGTCTTCGAACCTATATAATAAGCATCCATCAAAATGTTCAAGTTTATTAAACATATACATTATGCACCATCATCCATCAACATTGCAAACTTCCAAAGATATGATTCACTTTTATGATTTCTTGCAAACTTGTCTGTCAGTTGGTAAAACCTTCTTTCAAGCATAGAAACCTGGTCTTAATAACTCTTCAAGTTAGGATAAGCTCTATTATTGACATAACCAACTTCATCAATAATTTTCTTTAAAGATGCAACTAACGAATGACTGACAGAAACATTCATCATCACTTCTTGTCAAAATCAGATTGTAAGATAGAGAGAGACAAGGAAAGGGCTAGTCGATTTAAGATTTATGATGCAAAAAGAATGAAAGGTTGTGGTTGTATAGGATCTCCTCAACTGAGGAGCAGGTAGAAGGGAGGAAGGAGACCAGATTATGAGAGTATTGAAATGAGGATTTTGGTTAGGAGAATGGGGAAGCAGTGGAATGAACAGTGGTGTTGTGAGGAGAATCAAAGCAAGGGAGGATTTATGATATGAATCCATATCCCCAAATTAACAACAGAAATAAAAGGGACAGGAGAAGGCCAAGTTGGCTAAAAGATTTTACCAATATCCCCAAAATATAACATCAACAGAGAGACTAAAAGTAAACATTCAGACCAGAAATAAATTACAGACTAAAAACCAAGCCAGAATAGCAGTGTTACAACAACAGAGGTCAGTAAAAATAAAGAAGATCTACAACAGTAGCTATCAAAAGCCAAACAAAATATATACAAACTTTATTAATACAAGACTCAGGAGACAACTCAAAACAAAAGCAATCAATAGACAAATATTTCCAGAGGTCCCCCTAAAAGTAAAATAAATCCATAACAGAATTAACTACTAAAGGAACAAAAGTCAGTAAATCAAGAAATCAAGAAGAGTAGTAACAACAGATTGCACGTACCTTAACTTCCAGAATGACAGAAGCAAGAATAAGAAAGACTGTAATAGAAAATTGTTAGCAGGTATAGAAGGTCTAGATCTAGGATATAGAAAGAAAAGAAAACTATAAATAGAAGGTAGAAATCCCAATAGAGGGTGATCAAATATTCTGAAAGAAAACTTCTTCTCTTATGTATCTTCTCTTCTGCTTCCTCTCCTTAGTTTTTCTCTAGTTATCATCGCCGGAAACCACAGCTCACCGTCCCTCGACAAAACCCTAGGGTTTCTCCTCCGCTCCCAGTCCCCTCTTTCCCTCGAGTGATTCGACTCAGGCGAAAACAAAACAAAAGAAAGGGTTAAAGCCAGCTTCACCTCGAAGCTTCATCCCACCAAGAAGCGCGGGTAAGCCCCATTCAAGGCTCGATTCATTCCAAGAATGATCAAGGCAAAGATCAAGCCCGAGAACGCGTGTAATCCACTAACGGATGACAGGAAATCAAGAACCGCTCAATCAAAACACAAATCCAAAGGCAGATAAGAGACCAATCAATCCAACGATTCACGGTTCAGCTCAGAAGAAACTCAATCAAAGTGCTAGATCCAACGGCCAAGAGAAAAAGGCGCAAATCCAACGGTTCAAAAAGCACCCGATAATCAAACCGTATTATCCCTTAACTCAGCTAGGTTCATTCCACTCAGAGTGAGCCAACTCACTGAACCAGACCCAACTCTCACCGAACCATAGTCATATTAATTTATGATGGGTTGTTGCTTTGAGGTTGCATGGCTTGGAGAGAAGCTTCTCGGGGTTAGTGTCAAGCAGGGATGTAGAGTGGAATGGGATCTGCGGCAAATCAGGAAATGAGAGAAGAACTCTATGGGCGATTTTGGTAGCTAATTGTTAGAAAAAGCTCAAGGATGGATGCCTGTTGCTTAAGAAGTAACAGAGGTGATGGTGCTCGGCTGCTGCTTAGACGGGAATAGGAAGGACCGAACTGCTGGTTAAGAAGGGATTTTGTGAAAAATGAGAGAAATGAAAAGGCTACCATGTGCAACCCTTGATGTGTAGGAGAGACAAGTTTGAAGGGCTTTCCTCGTGTGCGACGTCAAGGATGGGACAGAAACCAAGAGGCAGCGTGTGCTACAGTTCAGCTTGGGCTTCCACTAGATGTAGGGAAGTATGACCGGCAGGATTTTGTGGAAGGTGAGGAAGAGGAAAATGGGATTGTGCGGATAGGAGAGGACTGTGGCAGCAAGATGGAAGGCCGAAGAAGAGCTATGCGTTGGTGAGAGGATGTGTGAGAGCTTGTTGATCCCGAGAATGAAGAGAGGGTTCGATCGGATCACAATGGTGTAATGGATAAATAATTTGAGATGGGATTCACCATCCGAGGAGAACAGTTTTGGATGAGTAGCATCTTTAAATCGAGCTCAGGATAGACGATAGGAATGAAATCAGGGAGGATAATTTTTGTTGTTTCATTTTTGTCATTGCTTGCAGAATAAAGAGTACGAGATAGTGGAGAAAATGACAAGCAATAAGGAAACGGGAAATGGTTAGTTTAGCCTCAATTTGATGCGCATATACATTTAAATGATTTTATGCATATTTGCTCTTGATTGCAACATTTTCATTTTTTTTAAACGGTGTCATCGATTTCACGCATAGGCAATTTTTATATTTTGCATTCATATGAGAACTTAGACAAGTAAATTAGATTTCACTTTCATCAGTAATTTATGTTGAGATCGAAAGCTGTTTAAGCAACTTTATCATCGATCATGATAATTTTGAATTTAATTTTATATGACTTTAATTACATTATGTGTTATTCACTTTATACTAGATCAAATTGATTGTCCAAGACTCCCCTTAGTGGATTTTGATGTTTCAAACATAGAGGCATAGCTTATTTCATGAGCATACATGATTTGAGCAATTTCAATGATAATTGAAGTGATTTTAGCTCAATTTGTGCAATGCTCGTCGTAGCCTAGTATTACAATGTTACATGATTTGATCAATTATGAAAGGATTTATTTGTTAAGTTTTAACACTCCAAACACATCGATGTAACTTATTTCATAACAGACAATGTTTAGGCAGCTTTGGCAAAACTTAAGCGATTATAGTTCAATCCATGCTACAATTGTTTAATGCCTATCATCGTCATTTTGTTTGATGTGATTAACTAAGAAAGGCTGCTTTTGATATATTTTAATATTTCAGACGCATCGATAATGTTTGTTACACAAATAGAGGATGTTTGAACGATTTTGATGGTGATCAAAGCAACTTGACTCTTGTTTAAATGAAGTTGCATCGGTTTTGCATCTTCCTTCATTGTGTTGGTCAGGTGCATCTTCCATTGGTGATTTTGATTTTTTGGAGGCATCAACGAGGTTCGGTCTCTACACATGATAATTTCATACAAAATTAATAAGATGTCTCAAAAGCCTAAAATTAATTAATCTTTATTTGATCACAAAAATTAATAGGATTAAAAATAAGATAGCGCATAATGTATAATTAAATTCATATGTGAGCTCACATTCAAAAATTCTCAACATTTTAGTCATGCTTTATAATATGTGCAAGAGTTCAATTGAAACCTTAATTAACGTCTTTTGTTCGCTTGTATGATGTGTTACGAATCCATTGACATTGAAGGCGTTTCACATTTTTGATTCAAAATATTACAACTTTGCTTGTATTTCATTTATTCATTGCATTCTTCAAGTGTCAATGATTATCTAGCTATTAATAATCTTTTAAATATTTATCAACTCATCATATTCAACTTTTATTCTTGCACAAATAGTTTATTATGAATACTTTAAACAATGCTTATTCGAATTCAAGCTTCTTTTGGATACAAGCCAATTAATTATTCATTAAGAAGTTTTGTCTATACGTGCTAATAGGTCATTCAGTTATAGTGAAAACCTCTTATGAATTTCATTTGGATCCTATTAGTTTTTATGATAGACACTTAGATATATCACAAATCCCATTGTGTTTCAAGTTCAATTTTAAATGCAAGACCCAAATGATTTTTTTAAAGGTTACAGTCATGAATAATCATGAGTTGTCTAACTGAATTTGTGCTTATAAGAAAGCTATCAAATTTTTTACACATTGTATTTTCAATTTGAAATTGGACATTTAGACTTACCACCAATCATTCGTCATTTTAACATTCAATTGAGATCTTTACTTCATTTGATATTAAATATGATTTGTTTACATAAAAAAGGACTTCAAATCCAATATGAATTTATCCTCAACTCTAGATCAAGTTTTGTATCTATGTGCTTAAAATATTTTGTAAATGCTCTTTCTCTTCTTTTCTTTGGCTTGACATTTACTTTTGTATTTATTATGCATTTTCTTTTATTTAATTTGAGTTTAGACGATTTTGATGCTGCGAAGCAAGGGTTCCCACAGATGCAAAGAAGTTAGTCCATGAAACTAGAATTAGGTTAGGATCTTGGAATATAGGTACTCTTACAGTAAATTAATGGAATTAATAGATATTATGGTTCATAGAAAGATAAATATTTTATGTGTTCAAGAAACTAAATGGGTTGGTGAGAAGGCCAAGGAGATTGATAGATTAGGTTTTAAACTTTGGTATTAAAAGTAGAACTAGAAATGGTGTAGGTGTGATTATAGATAAAAGTTTGAAGGATAATGTTATTAGTATTAATAGATGTGGAGATAGAATTATAGCTTTAAAGATTATTGTTGATACTAAGATTATCAATGTTATAAGTGTCTATGCTCCTCAAGTAGGCTTGGAGGTAAGCGTAAAAGAAAATTTTTGGAATGAATTAGAGGGATTAATACTACCTCTTGAAGAAGAAAAGTATTTATTGAAGGAGATTTAAATGGACATGTTGGTAGAGTAGTAGAAGATTTTAAAAGTATTCATGGTGGTTATGGATTTGGAGTTACTAATGAAGAAGGTAGGACTATATTAGATTTTGCTTTAGCTTATGATTTTGTAGTTGCTAATACTTTTTTAAGAAAAGAGATGAACATATTATTACTTATAAAAATGGATCTAGTAAAACACATTGATTATTTTCGATAAGAAAAATAGATCGTTTAAATTGTAAAGATTGTAAGGTCATACCAAGTGAAATTTTAAGTACCCAACATCGACTATTAGTTTTAGATTTTAAGATGAAAGGTTGTAAGAGAAAAAATAAACTAAATTATTGTCCTAGGATTAGATGGGGTCAATTAAAGAACACAAATAAAAATATTTTTAAGAGCAAGCTACAAGATATTAGAATTTGGGGTGTTCATAAAGATGCTAACGTTATGTGGGAAAAAATATCAAGTGAAATTAAGCAAGTTGCTAAAGATGTGCTTGGAGAATCAAAAGGAAAAGCTTCTTTTAATAAGAATAGTTGGTGGTGGAGTCAGAGTGTGCAAGAAAAGATAAAAAATAAGAAGCATTGTTATAAAACTTGGTTTAGATGTAAAAATTCGGAGAATTGGGAAAGATATAAAGTGGCCTGTAGAGATTCTAAGAAAGCAATATATGTTGCAAAAAATTTAGCTTTTAGTGATTTATACAATAGATTAGATACCAAAGAAGGTGAAAGATGTATGTATAAGTTAGCCAAGCAAAGAGATAGGAGAAGTAAAGATATAGTTCAAGTGGGTAAGGATGAAAATAATAAAGTGCTTTTCTTAGAAAAAGATATTGAAAATAGGTGGATGAGATATTTTGATAAACTTTTCAATGAAGGATCTGAAAGTACAATTGATTTTAGCAACCTTAATACCCTAAACAATAATAGAGAATTTCATTTCTATCGTCGTATTAGTAAATCTGAAGTTAGTGAAGCTTTAAAGAAAATGAAATGTGGAAAAGTCAGACCGATAATATTCCAATAGATGTGTGGAAATGTTTAGGAGATCAAGGAATTTCTTGGCTTACAAATCTTTTTAATGTTATTTTAAGGACTAAAAAGATACCAGATGAGTGGAGAAAGAGTCTATTGGTTCCTATATTTAAGAATAAAGGTGATGCAAAGAGTGTGCAAATTATAGAGGAATTAAGTTAATGTGTCATACATTAAAATTATGGGAGAGTAATTGAGCATAGGTTACGATGTGATACGAGTTTCGACAATCGTTTGGTTTCATGCCGTAGATCTACTATGGATGCTATACATTTGTTAAGAGGGTTGATAGAAGCATAGAGAAAGTAAGAAGGATCTACATATGATATTTATTAATTTAGAAAGCTTATGATAAAGTCTCAAGAGATGTTCTTTGGAGAGTTCTAGAACGTAAAAGAGTTAATATTGGTTATATTCAAGTTATTAAGGATATGTATACTAGAGCTATTACTTGTGTCCAAACACAACGAGGATTGACAAAATATTTTCCTATTTCAGTTGGATTACATCAAGAATCAACATTAAGCCCTTATCATTTTTACTTTAGTTATGGATGTTCTTACAAGGCATTTACAAGAAGATGTACCTTGGTGTATGCTTTTCGATGACATTCTTCTTGTTGATAAGACTAGAGGGAGTCCAACGAAACTTGATTTATGGAGGTCAACTTTAGAGTCTAAAGGTTTTCGTTTAAGTAGATCTAAAACTGAATATATGGAGTGTAATTTTAGTTGTAGAAGTTTTAGTGATAGTGTTGTGACTTTAGGTGATCAAGTCATTAATAAGAGTGAGCGATATTTAGGCTCTATTATCCAAAATGATGGTGAAATAGATGGAGATGTTATTAGTAGAATTCAAGTTGGATGGTTGAAGTGGAGGAATGCATCTGGCCTGTTGTATGATAGAAAAGTACCGCTTAAATTTAAGGAAAAATTTTATAAGGTGGTGGTAAGACCTGCAATGATTTATGGTGCATGTTGGCCAATAAAAGGGAAGCATAAGACTAAGTTAAGTGTTGCAGAGATGAGGATGCTTAGGTGGATGAGTGGCTTTACTCTTAGAGATAGAATGCAAAATGAGTATGTTCGGGAAAAAGTTGGAGTAGCTCCAGTGGTAGATAAGATTAGGGAGAGTCACCTTAGATGGTTTGGCCACATAAAGTGTCGGCCGTCCGATGACCCGATTAGGAGAGTAGATGCATTAGATTTGCCTTATGTTAAGAAAGGTAGAGGTAGACCTAAAAAGACTTGGTTAAGATGTATAAATAATGATCTTAGTATACTTGAATTAGATGAGAATTTGACACATAATAGGACACAATGGAGACGAAGGATTCATGTAGCCGACCCCACCTAGTGGGATTAAGGCTTGTTGTTGTTGTTGTTGTTGTTGTTAGACGATTTTCCATTTAAATTTGTTTAAGTCCCAAATTTCAATCCAAATTTTGACAACATTTCAACATAGGGGGAGCGACATCTAATAGTTTTAGCCATACTCGATACGCTCTAATGAGCGTAGCGAGCGGTGTCTTGCAACACCACAGCCGATTTTCATCTCGTCACGCCCTAATGAGTGTGACGAGGCCTTCAAACCTAAAAAAAAGGCAGAAGCATATATATGTACTATTCCACACATTTACATTCATATGCATCCACAAATTGCTTCTTGCAATCTCATTTCCTATTTCGGATGAGAGGAAGAGAGGAAGAGAGTGGTTGTGGGTTGGTGGTCGATGCTTGAATGTTGATTACTGGATCTTTTGCTTGGGCAGGTAGATATCGCTTTGTCTGTAAGAGGTTTAGCACTTGTGAATTTGCATCTCTTCTCTTCCTTACGATGTTTCTCTGACATTTCCTTATGACAATTCATCGCTGCTGACGAGCTCACTGATAGAGAGACCTCCCTCTTGATCTCTTTGTCTTCTTCCTCGTGTCTATCTCCATCGGCAATGATTTCTTCCAGTAAAGGCACCATCTTGTTCTGGTGATGAACACCCCATGAAAGGGCTTCTAGCGAACGGCCGAAGGCCTTTTCTGGAAGAAGCGTCGGTGAGTCGTCAGAATCGAAGGCGGCTAAAGAGGAAAAGTAGGAAGGGAAGCTAGATTGACGCCTCACTTTCTTGCAGCTTGAGGCGATCGTGGTAGGCATGGCCGACGATGGAAGGTGGAAGGAAAGCTCTCAATTTCTTGAATGAGAAGTCGGAGGAGGAAAGAGAGGAGTGAAGCCTTGCGGTTTGAAGTAGGCGACGGGCGAGGGAAGAGTCATTCCTTATTCAATTTCCTATGATTTTGAAAGGGAGAAGGTGCGAAGGAGGGAACGGTTTCTCAGCTCCTTGCGGTTGAGGGAAACGTGCGAAGGAGGTAAGTTGTTGACCTATTGTTGGCTTGCTCACCGTGGCTTAGTGGATAACTCAATGTGCCCCTGGGGATGTAATTATGAGGAGGACACTAAGCACCTTGCAATCCACTGCACCCTCACCAAGAACATCATCCAGATCTTGGCTAAGTGGGGTTGTATGGTGCCCACTTTCTGCAGGCTTTTTGATCTGCTTAAAGCTCTCTCTTCAGTGCAATCCAAAGACATGTGCTGGGCCAAATGCTATTATGCCATTGTCTATCAAGTGTGGATAACCAGAAATGCTAAAAGTCTTGACCGTAGCCATGGTACTCCAAAGATTATTGCAGCTTCTGTCTTAGAGTCCATCACTCATACCACTTCCTTCACCTTCCCGGAGCAATGGGACATTACTCAGCCCTATGGGCTGTTCAAACCAATTTTGTGGTGTCCCCCCCCCCCTGGTTGGTTGAAAGCCAATGTAGATGGATCTTTGCTTTACGGAGCGTCATTATCGAGGGATGAGTGGCAAGTTCATCAGGGCCATGGGGCACCATTTTCAACACTGGGACAACAACTTTGTGGAACTAGAAGCGATGCTTTACATCAAGGACATCATTGAGCCTTGGATGTTCGAGTAAAGGGGGATCATCATAGAAGGGGATAACTCAAGTGTGGTTGATCACTTGAAGCTCAGCATGAACAAGGAGGTTTGGAAGACCAAGCCTCTGGAAGGACCGTATATCAGTTTCTTGAAGAACTTCCACCAAGTTCTGTTTGCCCATACCAACAGAAGCAAAAACAGAGTTGTTGACTTTTATGCTAACTTAGCTACAAATCTGATTTCTTTTGGTACAGTTTAGATAGTAGCACTATTCCTCCACAGTTTCTTGTTTTGTTGGAGGAGATAGGAAGCATGCTGCTTGTAGCTAGCTTCTCTACTCGGTTGATCGTTAGATTGTGCAATATTTATATTCTAATCAATTTCGATGTTCTGAACGCGTTAGTGAAGTCCATTCGTCGATCGGAGGTCATTTCGATTTCTTTCGGCGATGTCTAGTGCATTTCAGTTTTGATTTATGTTCTGAAGCATCTGAAGTCGATTGAATTCATCTTATAAGCTCGATTCGACTCATGTGGCATATATGAAGGTCAACAATTTGATAGCCCTACTAATAAGCCAGCAAAATTACAGTCAGTAATGGATAAGGAATTAAAGGCTATTAATTAATCACATAATATTCTTACTAACTTGTAAAACTCTTTTAAATTTGGTAAAAGCACTCCAACCTTCTATCCTTTCTCAGTATTAGAGAACTAAAGAATTAAGGATCAACGTTGTTTAATTAGAACTAATTGCATAAGCCGTAATTCATGTAATTATTTATTCTTTTTTTAATGTGAATGGACTTAATAAGCATAAATTTTCTTATTAAAATAATTAATTTTGTTTTATCCCATAATATCTATGGCTATAGATAAAGAACTTAATATCTTAATATTACATCAAAATTTTATGTACACTTATAAATTAATAGAAACACCCAAAATATATGAGTTTTTTTTACATAAAAAAAATTAAGAAGATAAAGAACTATAGGCATAGCATAACTTAATGTATTTTATTGTTGTGAGTCAAGAATTATAAAAGTGGCATTTCCTCATAATTAAAGAACAAGTGAATGCTAAAGCATATTATAATGATCTATATGCCATAAATTATTTTGGGTGCTACTTAGGCTGATTGGTAAAGGCTTTAAAGCTGTTTTCAAGGTATTAAATTCGAATCTCATATACACTATAATAAAACTCCATTTTATAGACTTTTGGATGAGTAAAAAAAATTTGAAAATTTATAAAAGTCATATATTAAAGATCCTGAAGAAAATATTGAAGTGGATCTAAAAGACTAAATTATACGTTCATGAAAATCATTTATTTGATCTCAAGTCAAAATGCAACAAAGTAAAGAGAAGACATTTTCACTGCCACTTGGCTAATTATTGTTAACAAAATAATCTCTTATCGGTTGAATTTTTTTTAATTAATAAGATAAAAATCAAATTATAACTTTATTCTATTATCATATCACTTACAAATCTATGATATAAAAATTACCTTGCAACTTGTTGTAACTATTACAAAACTTGACTTACCTTTTAGTAAACCTACACTTATCAGTGAATCTCTATAGTAACCTACACTTATCAATCAATCTCTATAGTGGAGAGTGTTTCATATATAAATAGGCCTGACATATAGTGCTTAATATTTTTATATTCTTATATTAATTGTTGCTAAAAGCTAAAGAAAGAAGGCTTTAAAAATGTAACATATCATTGATATATCATTATATTGTATGCTTTGTTAACTTATATTTACACTAAGGTCAGTCTTTGATAAAAAAAAAAAAAAAAAATTACTCAATTACATGCATTATTATAAGTTATGACAACTAGAGTTGCTCCACCATAGCTAGTATATAACCTAATCAAACTTATGAGTTAGCTATGAGAATTCAAAAAAAAAGAAAAAAAAAAGAGATAAGGTATAGAAAGCCATAGAAGAACAAATCATGAAATGTAATAAATAATGGCCCAAATATAACCAAAGAGCAATAGAATTTCAAACCCCCTCTTGACCACCTATTAGAAACCTAATTTAGTAAATAAACTTTTTCCTCTCTCTAGAGTTAACCTTAATAAAAGGGCAATGAACTTACGAATGACCATCAAAATAATGTAGATGGCATTATTAGTTCATCTAATATGTACAAACCTCCTTACCTACATCCTATCCCATTCAATCTTTAAGAGCACATATGCTACATATGATAAATATTAAAAATCAAACATTTAACTAACAAAAGTAATAATTAATGTGAGTTGAAGAATACAATAAATATTTAGAAGTGATAGATTAAATATGTCAATAAAATCAATACTTATAAAGGATATATAAGTATCCACCACCACTAGGGTCATAATTGAGCCGTGCCGAGCTTTCGTATGAATGTTCAAGCTTGACTTGCTTAATTTTATCTATGTTCAAGCATGATTTGTACATGTCTTGTTTGAAATAAATGAACAAATATATAATTGAGTTAATGAATGAGCTTTAAATGAGTACTTAAGTTTTCTCTATTTTTTGTTTAGATTAGTTTTTTAAATCTCATGTAAGTTCTCCGCACAATACAAAATCTAGATTCTAAAAAAAAAACTAAATCATGAAACATTTTATAAGAGGTAAGCTTGACTAAAATATACATAAAAATCAAGAGCTAAATATTCTCATAATACAATGCATATAAATTCATAAAGAAAGATGGCACACAGCCGGTCATTTTCAAAATGTAGGCACACAATCGACTATTGTATTAAATAAAGGATGGAGGGAGCGACCGAAGAAAGTTGATAAGAAGATGAGGGAATGACGGCAAAAGTCGAAGAGAAGATGAGGGAATGCCGACGGGAGTCGATGCCGAAGGCAAATTTGGGCTTCGGCGCTTTACTTCAAGGGACGAACCGATAGAGCATAGAGCATGAAAGCTTATGATTGTATGAATGCAAAGGCAAATGCAAGATTAAAGCCTCAGTCCTCAGCGGCTTAGGCTTTAATAAGCCATTTAGGATCATTTTATTTGGGTGACTTGGGTCACCCATTTGTCATTTAAAATTAAATAAAGTAACTCGTTAGCTTTAATTAAATATTTTAATAATTAATATATGAGTTTTTTTTGTGTATTTATCCTATAATTTATAAAATTATAGTATCAATTATATTTTATAAATATTTAATTAAATATATCATATATTTTTAAAAATTATACTACTAAATTTACTAAATTAAAATATTTTTTTATTAAATTCAAAAAATTATAAGTTATATTTACTCATATTTTGAAGATAATATATGAATTATTAACAAACTTAATATCAATTATTTAATAAATTATTTGTCGAACAATAAATGAGTATGTTAATGAACTTCAAGCGAGTAAGATCATGTTCAGTTCATTTAACCTTCGAGTTTTCAAAAACTGTTCAAGCGTATTTTTTTATTAATTTGAACAAACATGAACGAGCAATAATTGAGCCAAATTCAAGTAGTTCAACGAGTGAACTAGTTCATTTATAGCCCTATCTGCCACTAATTATGATAAATATAAAATTCATAGGGGGTGATAAAATAAATCAAGAAAGAGTTAAGGGACATAATGATTGGTATCATAGTCAAAGACCTAAATAAAGAGAAATACCTATAAGAAACATAGGGCTAAGAAGCTTGAAGTAGACATAACATATAGTTGTATAGTGAAAAACTTATGAAACTCTTTAATAAAAGAATCTATCATAGAATTATCAGATGCAACTATTATAATATTATGCTTTGGATTCTTATAAATATTTTGTGATTAAGATTGATAAACTTTTGTTGAGCCTCATTTAACAAATTTAATGTCCTGTTAATTTACAAAAATTAGAAAAATCAGTAGCAAGTAGCAACTTTAGAGTTTAGCTTTTTTTTGGATTAATAGGAGATAGTTATGACTTATGGAATGTCTTCTCGGGCAATAATTTGCTAACTTCAAAATTAATAAAAGGATGAATGTTGTGATAAAAAATATCAATGCACAATATATTAAATCTATTATGATGGATCATCAAAAATTGAACAAATTATTACTCTTCTTTGCTAGTAGCAGAAGAAGTAAACATTTGAAACATAGTTGATTTTATAAAAGCTAAGAGATTATAGATGCAAAATGGAACACCTAATGCTCATCTTATTTTATTAAAGAAATCTAATATCATTCTTTAATTGATATTAATGCACAAAATTTGCTTGTCTATATAATCATTGTGAATGTTCATAAACCTCTTTGGTCATTTCATACTTTGTCAATTGTATGGCCATTGAATTCTCAACAAAATTATTAATTGAATTTATCATTTTTGTGTTGTACGCTTACAAAAAAAATAACTTTACTTCAAAACTTTCAATTCTTAATTTATTGCTTTTCAATGAAGTTTGAAATACAACTCTACAATTTCCTTTTTAAAGAATTTTCCATCGAATTTAACACCAATAAATTACAATGAATTATCTCTAGCACTAATAATGATGAGTAAATCAATACTAAAATGAGATGTAAATGACAATAGTGAATAGAGATCAAACTAGAATTAAAATAATTAAGTGAAAATATACAAAAACTCCATCAAGCAACACAACAATGAATCAAATAATAGTCACACATAATAGCAAGCTAAAAGATAAATCATGAATCTCTTGTATTGAACGGTAAGATATGTGTTTGAGGATAAAGATGATAAGGAATGATCTAACAAATTCTTGAGATCTAGAAAATAAAGATTGTGGGATGAATGCAGCGAGATGATGAAGATTGAGATCTGCATCACTGAAAGATGAACACCGAAAAAATCGAATCTTCCTTCATCATGAGGATTTGATTTGACCTTTCCATAATTCAATTGAATTTACAAAACCTAAGGATTATATTGAACTTCTTCTAACCTTATCTCCAATATAATGGAAGAAAAATTAGAATTATAATACTCTTTATTGAATTGAATAGCATGTGGATATAATATTACACATATAAAGAAAAAATAGATTGTTAAATAAAATTATAAGAAAAATGTCACTAAAAACTCTACTAGTTGAAGCACGAATCTTGATATTGAAAGTAATATGATTCTGTGTCGAGACTAGCCCAGATCAAACACTTAAAATATCATTAAAAACTTTGTTATATCAGTCAAATCTATAAATAGCTTATAAATATGAAGTGTTTATATTCAAATTGAGAGTCTTGATGAGCTGGATCTAACAAACCTAAGATCTCATAATTCTGACTTCATTTGAGCATTCAAATACTTATAATATATCAGATGATCAAAGAAATCATTTTGAGCGTCCGATTGAGTGATTTGGATTTTACATGTATTTATAAAAATGTCACTCTCTTAATCTATAAATAGCCCATCATTCTTCACATGAGGGGACCTGAAGCTGGAGAGAGAAGACAGCTCTAAGACTCGAAGAATCTCAAAGCATAATCAGGCCACCGGCCGACCATCATCGGATCGCCGCCAACCACCGCTGGCCGCCGCCGTTGGCCACCATCGTCAAATGGCCTCGACCACCATCGACCGCCGCCGTTGACCACCATTGTGGTCCTCGCCGTCGACCACCGTCGGTCACCGTAGCCAACAATCGTTGCTGGCCATTACCGCCGACCACTACCACCAACCAGCACTGTCGGCATCCACCACCACAGATCATCACCACCGAACAATCATCGGATCATCGCCGGTCAACACCAGCCACCGCCACCAGTCACCACTGCTGGGTTCCACCGCCTGACGGTCGTTGGATAATTGCCAACCGCTGTCGTTGTCCATCATCAGCTGCTACCAACCGCCGCCCGACCATCTTTCAATAACTTTTGTAGGATCATTAAACTACCACCTCAAGCAAGGCCTTCATCGCTAATCCAATGAAGCTTCTCACAAAACTTATTCTTGTAAGCTACCCTTCTCCAAACTTGGAGAAATGAATAATAATTATAACAGAAGCTGATATAGTGAAATTATTTCTAAGTGGGCTAGGCCCCGTAGTTTTTCCCTTCTTGGGTTTTTCACGTAAAAATTCTGAGGTCTTTCAAACTCTTTTGCTGTGTGTGTGGAACTTTTGTGCAATACTAAGACATCGAATTCTTCTACTCTACCGACCTGAATCTTCCTACACGTAACAATTTGGCGTCATCTATGAGAAAGAAAATCTAACAATCGCAATATCTGTTAACACCTGCACTATGGTGAACAAGCATAATACTCACAACAACAGAGCCTCCTGCTCCAACTCCCATCATTCCTGAAGCCAATCCTTAAACCAAGGACATTAAGGTTTTGTCTCATTTCCCTTCGATAGGCGTTACCCTAGCAGTGAAGGTATATCAAGAACCTCTCTAGAAGATCGTATTCATAGAATAGAAGAGTCTCAAAATGAGATAATTTAGCTTTTATGAGAAACACGACAGTCATTACTACAATAAACACATTTCCCCTAAGATCAATCATTAGCTAGGGGAGCTCAAAATGCTTGCACAGGACCTTCTCGCCATCAAGCTAAAGTTCTTCTACTGCCATACCTTGATGGCGACCTCCTTGGCACCGCTAGTTCTACATCCATCACCTGCGGCTCAACTGATCTCTAACCCATCAATAATTGCAGATGGCTTGGCACATGCTTATCCTGCTGATTTCACCCGTCATGTTATATGAGCAGGATTAGAATATTTAATGCAAGAAGAATTTCACCTCAAAGTTATAAATCATGTTCCCTCTCATCATGGATATCAAGAGTCTTCACCTTTAGCTGAAACAATTCTTCAACATCCTATTCCAGTAGGTTTCAAGTTTCCAAGCATCAACTCTTATGATGGGGCAGCCGACCCATATGAACACATGGACCATTATAAAACCATCATGCACATCCAACGAGCTCCTGACACACTGCTTTGTCAGGTCTTCCCAGTCAAACTCAAGGCTCAGGCTCGCATTTAATTCTACTCTCTTCAAAGTGGATATATCTATACTTTTGATGACCTCGCTAAGATTTTTATAAACAGTTCATTGTAAACTGAAAGATCATTAAATATTCCTCTCATCTCTTCGGAATTTGTCAAAATGAAGATGAATCACTTAAGGAGTACTTCTAAAAATTCTCCTCAGAAGCTCGCCAAATACTAGGGGTGGACTCTGAATCACTAAGATGAGTTTTTCTTGGAGGACTCCGTCCTGGGCCTTTCTACTCATCACTAATGCGTAATATGGTTCGCTCATATGCCAACTTAATTCATCGTATGGAAGCACAAATTCTTGCTAACGAGACTATCAATGCACATTGAAAGAAGTTTGAGGAATATATGGGGAACAATCATGGACTTGGGGGGCAACCCACTTGATTACCAGTCCTAAGATAAACAAGTCAAGATTGGGGAGCAATTCTGATTGCAGCATTCAAATGATGATATTTTGGCATAATTATGATTACAAAGTTTATTTCTTTTGTCATCTAATTTTATATATTAGATTTATGATGAGTAAGATAATATGAAGAGGCTTTCTACAAATATATAAGATGTCATCAAAAACTCTTGGGCAAAATTAAAATTCTTCATATAGTCTTCAAATAGACTTCTACTCATTGTGTAAGACTATAATTTTGACTTCGAAAGTGTAGTCAAGGTCTAAATACAAACCAAAATTTCATCTTTGATTTAGATACATGTTGCAATCACCTCATTCCAATCAGAGTATAATCAATTCTAGGGGGTTCGATTCGACCCCTTCCTTACAAGTTAATGTTATCAAATAATATTTTAGCAAACAACCTTGGATGGGTCAAAAATCCTTCGTGAATTTTTTTCAACCTATTCAGTACAGGTTAATGTCATCAAGTAATGCTTTGACAAACAACCTCAGATTGGTCAAAAATCCTTGGTGGATTTATTTCGACCTATTCTATGCAGGTGTTAACCTCATTTTTAGAATGAGCTCTCAACCCCTCCATCTTAGGCATAAGACTCCTCTTAGACTTCAAGAGCTCCTTAGTCTTAAGACACATCTAGTGATTAGGTGGACACTCAACCTAGCCCTAGAAGACTTAGAAGAGCTAGCCATAGTAATAGGCCATGCCTTAAGGGTGTTAGGAAAATTTCCTACCCTTAGCTTAAACTATTCCTCACTTTCCTTCCTTCAAGTCGAACTCCAAACTAATCTTAATTGATTTTCTCCAAACTCAAATCAACTCCATATGATTGAAATCCATGTTCAAAATCCATAAATGAAATTCCTAACTCCAAAAATTTCCTAAGTTTTTAAAATTTCCCTTTAATGGACTTAGCCTAAATCATGATAAAACCACTTCAAATCCTTGAAATTTTCTCATGATTGATTTATATTCTCATTTATATTCACATATATAAATGAAATATAAATTCAAACAATCAAAACCAATTCCAAAAATCAAACTCAAATTCACTCAAAATCCAATCTAAGCCTTTCAAGTCAAAATCTTGAACTGAGTCAAATCAACTTCAAATCAAGCGAAACTCTTGATTTCTCTTCTTGATTCAATCAACCCTATAATCATGAATCTATATATAAATCCAAACTTCAATCACCAAATCAAAAATTAATTCAAAAATCAAACCCTAAATCCATTCATGTTCACCCTTTGAATATGAGATTATCAAATGAATCAAAATCCATTTGACTTCAAACCACTTATAAATGGATTTATACTTCAATCATAAGTTCATATACAAGTTCAATCAAACTCAAATTAATCTTTGACCAAGCTATTTGACCCACTTAGGCTCACTTGACCTAAAGTGACCTAAAGTACTCATATGAGCTAAATTCTAATCCTAACCAAATTGAATTGAACCCAACTCACTCATGCCTCTTGTCATGATCAATAATTATCATGGGATGATCAATCAATCAAATTGGATCAAACCAAGTCAAACTTAAGGGTTGACCAAGTCAAACTTTGCCCAAAATGAAACCTAACATAGCCAAAATCCACTATAAGCCAAATTGATTGAAACCATTGATCTAAGTTCATTCATGAACTATGCTTGAACTTGACCAAGTCAACATTTGAGCCTAACCTAGCCCAATTGGTCACTAGACCCAAGTTGACCCAACTTGACCTAAAAAGTCAAAATGTGTCAAAACTTGATCTAAGTCAAATTGATTCAAACCAATGGGTCAAGTTCATTCCAAATCACTTGTTGAACTTGACCAAAGCCTCAATTGGCCAACTAGACCCAACCTGCCCAATTGACCTTAGATCCAACTTGACCTAAAGGGGTCATGTTGAGCCAAATTTGAACATAACCAAAATTGATTGGAAACAAAAATACAAATCCACTCCATATGACTAACTAAACCTAAATCTACTCTTGACCTAGCTCAAATAGGTCAAATGGGTCAAATAGGTCAACTTGACTCATTTGACCTAAATGAAGTCATATGAGCCAAATTCAAAACTAATCCAAATTGAATCAAATCAAAGCCACCAAAACATTTCAAATGGTCATATGAACTTGACCCAACCCTTGGTTTGGCCCAATTTGACCAATTGATCAACTTGACCCGAGTTGACCCATTTTGACCTAAATGGGTCAACATGAGCCAAACCTTATCAAATGAATTCCAAATCTCATGAAACTTGGCCAAACTTAGTTTCTCCACATATCCAACATATCTGAATTAAAAAACTTGCAAAATGACCATCTTATTCCTAGGCCATAGAACAAATTATGGACTAATCCATGGGTAATTTGGTCATACCCTTTTCATATCAACTTGATGCCTTCCTAATAGCTCAAGTGGACCTAATGAAGAGTAGTGCACTGAACCCCATGGTTTGGGTCAGCCTAAATTGACCCAAGGCCAAAATTGACCCCATAGGTCAAATTGGCTAATTCAAAATCCTCCATCCACCCAATTTGATGCACATGGGAGGTTGGAAATCCACTCAAGACCTCAAATTGACCATTTTCAACTCAAAAACAAATCAAAAAACCCCTCAATTGTGGTCAATTGGATCAAAACGGCAAAGGAGGTGTCGATCATCCGATTTCCATAGGGGAGATATACTCCCCCTAATTCAATTCAAAATGATCATTCCCACATTCGATTGAAGCCTAGAGAGTGTTAGGAAAGATCCAGAGCCATCCTAAGCTTTCTAAGAGGGATTTGAAAAGTGCACTTTTTGATTTTCTCCATTGAAAAATAGGGGAGCTCACTTCAATCTTGAACTTCTTCCTCACTCAAAATTACTCCAATTCCTCTTGTACACTCCCTCATGGGATTAATCTGAGTGCACTCAAGCTCTCATTCGAGTTCCTAAAGCAAGGAGAGCCTAATTGGATCAAAGCTGCAAAGGAGATCTAGTGGTGTTGGTCCATAGGGAGATCCACTCAACCCCAAGGCCTTTCAATAGGGCTTCATCTCCACTAGATGAAGCTACCTCATTGAGCTCGAGCGCTGGTGATCACCTCCGACGAGGTATGAAATTTTTTGACAACTTAACATAAAAGGTGTTGGTCTTTTGTGAAAGTAATTTTCAAGTCATCAGAAATCCACTGTTGGATAGACTTCTCTTTAGCTCTAGATGGTGTGGGAACAATCTCATTCCAATCCGAGCTCAATCGAGCTCGGATCTTCCCTAAGATCATGGACGACCTCTATTGAGCCTCAGGAAAAAACTAGGGAGATCCTGGCCATCCATCTATGCATTTTGGATGGACAACCAAGATTATTCTCACATTTAGAAAATGAATTATCCCTTTTAAAATCACAGGATGATCCCTGGCCGTTCCATCCTTGATCGAACGGTAGGGATCAAAGTGAGTCCCGCCGCCAATTGGATGTGACATTTAAGCAATGGGCTCACCACACGCGTGTAAAGCGTGCTAACCTCCATCATCGCGTGTCGTGTTGTGAGCTTAGTTAGGTAATTTAATTAATATTAATTAATCTTCTGATCTTCAAAAATTCATATCTCCTTTAATAAAATTCAAAAAAATCTGAGATAAAATTCTATGGAAAGATAATTCAACCTAGAAAATTTTTAAAAGATTTTAATGGATTTTGAATTACCCTTTTCTCTGATTTTAAGTTTTATTAGAAATCATATTTTGCTAATTAATTCTTAATTAATCCTCTGATTAATTCTAAACTTCTTGGGTATATTTTAGGGGATGACTTTTGCCTCTCCTAATTTTCTTGGAATTTATTTAAGGCTTGATTGGGGGAATTGCAAATATGTTTCCTAATTACTCCCTTTAATCTAATTAAGGATAATTAAGGTTGGATTAGTGTTCTAATTCATTATTAAGGTTGATTAAAGTCAGATCTAGTGAATAGGAGGCTTAAGAAATAATTTTAGGGTATTTCCCCTAAGCTATTACTTAAACCCTCTTTTCTTCCCTTAACCGTCTCTTAATTAAGGGTTAATTCATTAATTGTCCCCTTAATTAATTTATAAAAATTCTAAAATCTTTCATAACTTAATTAATCTACTTTGGGTAGATGCTTAGGTGTTGAATAGCCTAAGTTCAATTAAGGAAATCAAAGCCCAATTCATATGTGTGAAGGGGGTGCTTTGAAATTACTTAAGTTAAACCCCTTAGCTTAATTAACTATTAATTATGCACTAAATTTCATTAAGCCCTTTCTTCCTAGGTGCATTGTAAGTTTAAATTTCTTATGAGTTTTTAAGTTATCTCATTGGCTCATAATTACTTGGTTAACTATACTAAAGTGGTGTAGGTAAGGGTTAATTAACTTGTCTAATTAATACATAAAAATGAATCTAATCATCTAAAAATTAAAAAAAAATATCAAACACTAGTGGGAATGGGTTAGGAACAGCAAACTCAACTAACCTTTTCAAAATTAAATCAAACTTAAAATTAAACAAAAATCACATTGAATACACTTTGATTTATTTTAAACTTTCTTATTTCATAAGAATGTCTTTAGGATTTAATTAAAGTGAACGTGTTTACATGCTTTCATTACTTTGATTCTTTCCCCAACATGTTAAATTTATATGTCATGTGATTTCATGCATCTATATTTCTCAAATTCAAATTTAAAAATGAAATTGTTTACTTTATGTCAAATTTGCATGTGTTAGCTAAAGTAGAAATATGAATGGATATTATCACTACTAAATTCAGATTTAATTTCAAGACATATAAATCAATTATCAAATTTGAAAGTGTGCTACTTATATTTTAATTATAGACTTGCATGTGAGTAAGGTATGAAGGTGTGCTTAGCATAGGTTTCCTTTCTCTTTTATGTTAGTATAGTTTTGAATAGGAGTTGGTAAGATGTATGGTTCATTTGAAAAGTACCTAACACTTACCTAATTCCATATCCTATTCATTCCTATGCTATCACTTAAGAAGGGTTACCTATACTTGCACACATAAATTGCATAAACAAAATGAATCAATTAATACAACTTTTGCATTCTTCTTTTCCATTTCATTTCTTTTATACATATGTTTGTATTTAAGGAAAGTGGTATATTAGTCTGGAAAACCCTGAGATTGCGAGGCTTTAAGTAGCCCTAAGTAAGTCTTATACCTTACACGTCTGGTTAATAATGGCGCTGTACTCACTTATGCCTTTCTTACTTTCATATGTATACATGAAAAATTGGATAAGAAATACCTTTTCTACTTAATGAAAATCATGCATCTTAAACTTCTAAATTTTCTTAAATGAATTACTTAGCATGCATCATAAAGTATATTAAAAATTCTCATTTATGTGTATAGATATGCTTAGGATTCATTCATATGCATGTTATACATGTTGAGAAAGAAATGAAGTAATGTGTGTTTTGTGAATGTGGTTCATTTTATTTAATCTTAAAATGATTTTCTTTTTGAATAAGTTTGTTCATCTAAACTTAGGATTAATTAAAATACTTAATCAAAAGATTCATTAAACAAAACTAAAATGTGAACTTACTTTAGAAATTACTAAGGTTAGGGGAGAAAATAGAAGTTTTTTTCTCTTTCCCTCTCTTTATAACTTAGTAATTAATTATAGGATCCATTTGAACCTAATCAAAATATGAAATAAAACTAACCCAAATCAATTAAACAACTTAAATAAAATCCTCCTCTAAGTTGAATATGTTTTCACACTTAGAAAATTTGAACCTAAAGTCATAGCTAAGCATACCACACAAACCTTCAAAACACACACATTAGCCTAAATCACCACTTCTTGCTTTAGGTTAGGGCGATGCATGGTTTGATGTTTTGTTTTATTTTATGATATATGTTTTAGACTGTATGTTAGGGTGTATTCTTGTAGAATGAATGGTAGGATGATATTAATCTAATCATTATTTTTTGTAGGAGATTGTGCTTAAGGGGCACTATCATAAATAAACAAAATATAAATACTTTTGCTTGCATGTGATTTATACCCCTAAGCATAATCCAATAGGCCAGGTGGACTTAGTCACCCATGTGTGGGGTGATATGTCCAATATACATGCTTGAAATTGGTGTGGTTTATTTTAGCTAATTTTTATTTTATAAGTGTTAGTTATATTTTCATTCTTTTCCTTTTCATGTAAATTTGTGCAATTAAGATTTTGGAATGATTATTATGAGAATTAGATGAGCATTAGTCATAAGATCCTATCTTCTACACCATGTGAAGCCTTGGAGCATCTACCTTCCAACCATCTAAAAGAAGAAAAGAAGAAGAAAAGAAAGAAGAAAAGAAGAATGAAGAATAAAGCTTGAAGATCCCCATAACAATGAATTTCTTACTTAATTATAATTTAATTCATTTGTAATCCAGATTGTATAAGGGTAGAGCTCGGCTACCCAATTTTTTATTTTTAGGTTTGTGCGGTGGTGCCCGACTACAACGGCCTTTTATTCTTTTTGCGATTAGCTTTATAAATTGATTGATGATTTCCTTAACTTGTGCATTAAGTGGCATATTTTTTTCTAGTTTCTTCCTTACTTTATGAATGGCCTAGATGTGGATTAGCCTCTTTAGGGAAAAATAAATCTTTTACCAAACTTAACAACTCAAATTAAAAATAAAGAACTCATAACTTCATCTAAAGCTTATGCTTAAAATCAAGATAAAAGAATTAGCAACCCCTTAGCTGGATGAGTATTTCTTTTACAATATCATGCACAACAGCATCTTATTCCACTCTTGATTAGAGGGCTTCCACATTTTCCAGAGAAATTTTGCTTGACCATTGAGAGTCGTGGTGGAAACACACCTCCTCCCTTCTCATTGATTTTGGCCAATAACTTTATTTCTCATGAATTAGGCATATGAATCCTATTAGCCTGAGTCAAAATAATTATCCAAAAATGAAAATAAAATGAAATTTGAATTGCATTAGATTTAGGTCATTTGAAGCCTGCCCTTACATGATCTAGTCTCTTTAGGGAGTGAGCTTAAGGATTTAGTATCTTTCTAAATAAATAACAGTCTAACTATCTTGCATAAGCATAATTACTTGCCTACATGTATTTAAAATCATAGGAGGAGATAGGCCCACCCCAAAGTAGTCCAAATGTGTGGTTTGTCCTCTGGAGACAAACCAAATACTCATTTTATTCTTAGATTTAGGTTGTGCTTTCGACCCTCGCCAAAGCTCTCTAGATTTAGGTTCTGAGATTGCTTGTCCCCTTTGTGGGCCATAAGCATAATTCTTCACCTCTTAGGCATTTTCTTAATCTTGTGTTAAGGAATCATAAGTCCTAAATTTCTAATGAAAAATACAACTCAAACAAATTAAATCAATTTCAAAAATATAAAGCCCAACCGTAGGATAGTTTGATATACTCGCTAGATTTTTAGCATCGTGGGCATCTCCTACTTATCTTTCTTTTGGCTTCGATAATAACTCCCTCTCTTTGATCAATTCCATTTGATCTCTAAAAATGAACTAATCGATTGATAGTCCTGTCCTATTGAATTCTTTGAAGACAATGATCATTTATCTTAATCGAGAGTTTTTTTGAGGAATCCCATTCTTGGATTACTAATGGATGGGGCTTGCCTATAGAAACGAACACAGATTTAAAATAAACCCTACTTTACTTTTTCATGTAATTGTGAATGGGTGATATTTGGGTGACCTTGATCACAATTGAAGTATTTTGAACTTCATCAATATATTATAGTGACCATCATTTGTCAACCTCACCACGCTTTCTCGATTTGCTTCATGGAATTAGTGTGGAGGTCTACACACATCAAATATATCACTATTATTATCAATGCAAGAAAATGAAAACATTTAGCAATGATAAATTGAGGGAATAACAACAATTAAAATTTCCAATATTTATCTTGCAATAATTCTAAGACTCCTACATGTTTTCCATATTTAAATTTTGCTACAAAGGAATTTTATATTAGTTTAAGGACTATAGAGGAAGTGTTTTAGCAGCATTCAACTATAAATCAAAATAATTTACAGGGTTAATAATGATGAAATATTAAAAAACTTGCACTTTAAACATAAAAATAACATTTTAAAGAATCATAAATCTTCTAGATTTGTTGCATTCTATACTACTACAATTATTCTAGAAATGTAGCGAGGTAAACTATCACAATTGTTCTAGAATTATGGTGGTTTAAACAACCACAATTATTTTAGATTTTCTTAAAAAAAATATGATGTTACAATAAACCCTCACAAAAAACAAGCTATATTAAGTTCATAACCAAAGAATATGAATACACATTATATATTTGTTTGCAATTGAAAAAAATGATGATAATAACTAATAAATAAATAAATGAAAATCTAGACCCATGTTGTGGGACCGCAAACTCAGCGCCTAGGTACTAGCTATACTATCCCTAAGCTTAAAGAGCCCAAAAAAAAATACCAACCACTCTCACCAACAGTCATCCAAATAGCAATAACCGTCTGAGGGGGGAGTGGGAGTGGTTTGGAGAGCAACGGTAGTAGGTTAGAGAGTCATAACGATTGAGATCCAACCCCTATAAGAAGAGGATGGTTGATCTCCTTCTTCTTCTTCTTCTTCTTTCTTTTCTTGACATTTCCCTTCCCTCTCTCTATGTTGTGGAATCAAATGCAAGTTCCACTCCATTGTACACTCTTCTTCTTGCACAAGACAAGATTTCAGGTAAAACTCCAAATGAAATACCTCATTTATATGATTCCTCGCTTTACAAGAAAAATCTTGAAAATTCCACCATTGATCTTGGATACGGTATGAAATGAAGATCTTCCCTCTGTCGATCTTTGATCTAGAGTAAGAGAGAAAAGCATGATCGCGATAAAAATGAAATTTTAGGTATTGTCAAGACAAAATATTGGCGAAATTAAGATTAAACCAAACTTTAATCTACTAAGATAAATTTAAAAATTCAAAACCTCTACTGTTAAACTTGGTTCCACTATGAGATGAAAGAACCCTCCTTCCATCAATCTTAGATCCAATACAAGGGAGAATAGTGTATGTTGCACTAAAATATGTTTAAAACCAATGCCTTGTTGACCTCATTTTTAGAATGAGCTCTCAACTCCTCCATCTTAGACATATGACTCCTCTTAGACTTTAAGAGATCCTTAGTCTTAAGACACATCTAGTGATTAGGTGGACACTCAACCTAGCCCCAGAGACTTAGAAGAGTTAGCCATAGGAATAGGTCATGCCTTAGGGGTGTTAAGAAAATTTACCTACCCTTAGATTGAGCCACTCCTCACCTTCCTTCCTTCAAGTCAAACTCCAAATCAATCTTATTTGAATTTTCTCCAAACTCAAATCAATGACACATGATTGAAGTCCATGATTGAAATCTATGATAGAAACCCATGATTGAAATTCCAAAAATTCAAAATCCTTCTAAAGTCCTTAATTCTCTCATAAGGACTTAGCCTAAATCATCTTCAAATCAATTCAAACTCATGAGATTTTCTAATAACTCATTTATATTCTCATTTATATTCACATATATAAATAAAATATAAATATAAATCAATCAAACTAAATCCAAAATTGAAATCCAAAACTCCAAAAATTTCTAAGTCTTTAATTTCCACCTTAAGGACTTAGCCTAAATCATCTTCAAATCAATTCAAATTCATGAAATTTTCTCATAACTCATTTATATTCTTATTTATAGTCACATATATAAATGAAATATAAATTCAAATCAATCAAACCAAATTTAAAAATTCAAATCTAAAACTCCAAAATTTCCTTAAGTCCTTTAAATTTTCTCTTAAGGACTTAGCTTAAATCATGATCAAATCACTTCAAATCCTTGAAATTTTTTTATAACCCATTTATATTCTCATTTATATTCATATATATATATATGAAATATAAATTCAAATAATCAAAACCACCTCCAAAATTAAACTCAAATCCATTCAAAATCCAACCTATGTCTTTCTAATCAAAATCTTGAACTTGGCCAAATCAACTTCAAATTTAGCCAAACTCTTAATTTTCCTTCATGATTCAATCAACCCTTCAATCATGAATCGAATATAAATACAAACTTGAATCACTTAATAAAAACTCAATTCAAAATCAAACCCCAAATCCATTCATGTTCTTCCTTTGAATATGAAATTGTCAAATGAATCAAAATCCATTTGATATCAAACCACTTGCAAATGGATTAATATTTTAGTCATAAGTCCATATACAAGTTCAATTAAACTCAAATCAAACTTTGACCAAGCCATTTGACCCACTTAGGCTCACTTGACCCAAAGTGACCTAAAGTATCCCTTATTCGCCAAATTCTAATCCTAACCAAATTGGATTGAAATAAACTCACCAATGCCTCTCATCCTGATCAAAAATCATTATGGGATGATCAATCAATCAAATTGGGTCAAACCAAGTCAAACCTAAGGGTTGACCAAGTCAACACTTAGCCAAAATGAAACCCAACATAGCCAAAATTCACCATAGCCCAAATTGATTGAAACCATTGATCTAAGTTCATTCATGGAAAATGTTTGAACTTGACTAAGTCAACATTTGAGCCTAACCTAGCCCAATTGGCCCCTTGACCCAAGTTGACCCAACTTGACCTAAAAGTCAAAATGTGTCAAAACTTGATCTAAGCCAAATTGATTGAAACCAATGTGTCAAGTTCATTCCAAATCACTTATTGAGCTTGACCAAAGCCTCAATTGGCCAACTAGACCTAACCTAGCCCAATTGACCTTGAACCCAACTTGACTTAAAGGGTTATGTTGAGCCAAATTTAAGCTTAACCAAAATTGATTGGAAATGAAGATACCAATCCACTTAATATGACTAACCAAACCTAAACCTACCCATGACCTAGCTCAAATAGGTCAGATGGGTCAAATTGGTCAACTTGACCCATTTGACCTAAATGAAGTCATATGAACCAAATTCAAACCTAAACCAAATTGAATCAAACCAAAGCCACCAAAACATTTCAAATGGTCATATGAACTTGACCTTGGTTTGACTTTGACCAATTGGTCAACTTGACCCAAGTTAACCCATTTTGACCTAAATGGGTCAACATGAGCCAAACCATACTAAATGAACTCCAAATCCAATGAAACTTGGCCAAACCTATTTTCTCAACATACCCAACATATCCAAATTCAAAAATCAACCAAATGACCATTCTACCCCTAGGCTATAGAACAAATTTTGGTCAAATCCATAGGGAATTTGGTCAATTCCTCTTCATGCCTACTTGATACTTTCTTAATAGGTCAAGTAAACCCTATGGAGGGTGGTGCACCCAACCCAATGGGTTTGGGTCAGCCCAACTTGACCCAAGGTAAAAACTGAGCACATGACTCAAATTGGCCATATGGGAATCATGCTCCCACTCAATTTGAGCACATGGGGAGTTAACATTCCATTCCCTAGCCTAAACCAACCATGTGCAAGCCTCTAACGGATCAAACAACCCACTGCCTAAGGTCAATTGGATCAAAATGGCAAGTGAAGCTTTGACCATCTAATTGCCTACGAGGGAGATTTACTCCCTCTAATTCACTTCAATTCCAACATAGCCTAATTCGATTGAGTGTTAGGAAGCCAAATGAGTGATTATTGAGTGATCCTAAGCTCTATAGAGGGAGACTCAATTTTCCATTCTCGATTTTCCATAAGCAAAAATAGGGGAGCTTTAAGGATTTGCTAACTTTCTCCACACACCAAACCAAGTCAATTCCCTTTGCACACTCCCTCAGGGGACCAAGTTGAGTGCACCCATACCCTTCCCCAAGATCCAAAGGCAAGAGGAGTGCTAATTCGATCAAAATCACAATGAATCTAAGGAGGGGTTGGTCCATAGAGCTATCCACTCAACCTCGAGAGCTAAAACTTTCACCAAAGTTTCATCTCAACCAGATGAAGCTCCTCCAAGGGAATTGAGCACCAGTGATCACCTCTGGTGAGGTATGATATTTTTCGGCCTTTAAACTCAATGTGGTGTGGAGCTTTGTGAAAGAAATTTTGATCCCATGAGATTTCAACAATTAGATGTGCTTGCCATTAGGTTTAGATGGTGTGTGCAAATTTTCATCCCAATCTGAGCTCGATCGAGCTCGAATCTTCCCTTTGAAAGTGGGTGGTCTCCATTATTCCTCACGGAAGAGCAGGGATGATCTCTGGTTGTCCATCCACTCATTTTGGATGGATGATGAAGATTAAATCACATTTTATAATTCTCTTTATCCTTTTAAAACCATGGATTAAATTCTAGTCGTTCGATCCTTGATGCGACGGCTACGCATACGCGCCACTGCGGCACTATGATGTAATATTTAAGGCACTTTCAATGATGCGTGTAAAGCATGGCGAATTCGTATGGCATGCCATAGAGATTATGGATTTAATTAGGATTTATTTAATTTCTAATTAATCCTTTAAACTTCAAAAATTCATATCTCTCTGAAGAAAAATTAGAAAAATATGAGGTAAATTGCCACTGAAAGATAATTCAATCTAGAATATTCTAAAATTAGTTTTAATGAATTTTAAATAATGTCTTTCTCTGATTTTGGGTTTTATTGGAAATTTTAATTTGCTAATTACTCCTTAATTAATTCACTGATTAATCTCAAACTTCTTGAGTATATTTTGGGGGGTGACTTCTGCCTCTCCTAATTTTCTTGGGATATATTAGTGGCTTAATTAAGAAAATTGCTAATTCATTTTCTAATTAGCCCCTTAATGTAATTAAGGATAATAAGGGTTTGATTAGTGATTTAATCCTCTATTGAGGTTGATTAAGGTCTATTTCAGTGAATAGGAGGTTTAAGAAATAATTTTGGGGCATTTCTCTTAAGCTATTCCTTAACCCCCCCCCCCCCTTTTTCTTTCTTAATCCTCTCTTAATTAAGGGTTAGTTCACTAATTATCCTCTTAATTAATTTATTAAAATTCTAAAACTTTCTAGAACTTAATTAATCTACTTGTAATAGATGCTTAGGTGTTTAAGAGCCAAATTTCAATTAAGGAAATCAAAATTCAACTCATAAGTATGAGGGGTGTTTTGAAATTACTTGAGTTAAACCCCTTAGCTTAATTAATTATTAATCATGAGCCAAATTGCATTAGGCCCCTTTCTTCCTAGGTGCATTGCAAATTTAAATTCCTTATGAGATTTTATGTCATCTCATTGGCTCATAATTATTTGGTTAACTATGTTAAAGTGGTGTAGGTAAGGGGTAATTAATATGTTTAATTCCTACCTTAACCTAATCAAAATATAAAATGAATCTAATCATCTAAAAATTGAAAAAAAATATCAAACACATAAGGGAATGGGTTAGGAACATCAAACTCAATTCACATTTTCAAAGTTAAATCAAATTCAAAATCAAACAAAAATCACATTAAACAAACTTTGATTTACTTTAAGCTTTCTTATTTCATAAGATTGTCTTTAGGAATTAACTAAAGTGAATGTGTTTATATGATTTCATTGCTTTAGTTCTTCCCCAACATGCTAAATATGTGTGTCATGTGATTTCATGAATCCATGCTTTTCAAAAATTAAATTTAAAATGATAATGTTTCCTTTATGTCAAATTGCATGTGTTGGCTAAAGTAAGAATATGAGTGGCTATTATCACTATTAAATTCAAATTATTTTCAAAATATATGAATAAATTATCAAAATTGAAAGTGTGTTACTTATATCTTACTTATAAGTTTGCATGTGGGTAAAATACAAGGATGTGCTTAGTGTAGGTTTTCCTTCTCTTATCTTTTAGTATAGTTTTGAATAGGATTTTGCAAGGTGTATGGTTCATTTGAAAAGAATATAATACTTCCCTAATTTCATATCCTATTCATTCCTATATAAGAATGATACCTATGCTTGCACATATAAATTGCATAAACAAAACTAAATCAACCAACACCAACTTTTGCATTCTTTCTTTTCCGTTCATTTCTTTTATACACATGCTTGTATTTAAGGAAAGTGGTAAATTAGTTTGGACAACCCCAAGATTGTGAGGCTTTAAGTAGCCCTAAGTATTTCTTGTACCTTACACCTCTGGTTAACAATGTCATCATACTCACTTATGCCTTTCATACATTCATATGTGCATGTAAAAATTAGATAAAAAACCCCTTTTTTACTTAATGAAAATCATGCATCATAAGCATTCAATTTTTCTTAAATAAACTACTTAGAATGTATCATAAAGTGTGCTAAACACTCACATTTGTATGTATATATATGTTTAGGAATCATTCATATGCATGCTATACATGTTGGGAAAGAAGTGAAGTGATGTATGTTTTGTGAATTTAGTTCATTTTACTTAATCATAAAATGCCTTTTTTGATAAGTTTGTTTAGAGTTCATATAAACTTAGGATTAATTAAAAAAAACTTAATTAAAGCATTCACTTAACAAAACCAAGACATGAATCCACTTTAGAAATTACTTAGGTTAGGGAAGAAAAGAGAAGTTCTCTTCTCTTTCCCTCTCTTTATAACTTAGTAATTAATTCTAGGATTCACTTGAACCTAATAAAAATACAAAATAAAACCAACCTAAAATAATTAAACAACTTAAATGAAACCCTCCTCTAAGTTGAACATCTTCATACTTAAGAAATATAAACCTTAAAGCCATAGCTAAGCATACCACACAAACTTTTAAAGCACACACATTAGGTTAAGTCACAACTTCTAGATTTAAGATATGACAGTGCATCATTTGATGCTTGCTTTTATTTTGTGATACATATTTTAGTCTAGATGTTATGATGAATGTGCATAGAATGAATGGTAGGGCGATCTTAGTCTAACCATTGTCTTCTGCCAGGGATTGTGCTTAAGGGATGCTATAATAAATAAATATATATATATATATATATATATATATATATATATATATATATATATATATATATATATATTTATTTATTTATTGTTAGTGCTTATACCCCTAAGCATAATCCAATAGGTCAGGTGGACTTAGTCACCCATGTGTGGGGTGATAAGTCTAATATACATGCTTAGGATTTGGTGGTTTTTTTAGCTAACCTTTCTTTTACAGGTGTCAGCCAGATTTACTTTTCTTTTTCATGTAACTTTTGAAATTAGGATTTTAGAATGATTGTTATGGGGATTAGGATGAGTATTGGTCATAAGATCTCATCTTATTCACCATGTGAAGCCTTTGGAGCATCCACCTTCCAACCATCCAAAAGATGGAACCAAAGAAGAAAGAAGAAAAAGAAAAAGAAAGAAGAAAAGGAGAATGAAGAAATGAAGCTCGAGGACCCCTGTAATAATGACTTCCTTGCTTAATTGTATTTAATTCATTTGTAATCCAGGTTGTATAAGGGTAGAGCTCGACTACCCAATTTGTTTTGGGTTTGTGTGGTGGTACCCGACCATAATGGCCTCTTATTCTTTTGTGGTTAGCTTTATAAATTGATTGATGATTTGTTTAGCTTGTGCATTAAGTGACATCCATTTTTCTAGTTTCTTCCTTGCTTTATGTATGGTTTGGATGTGGATTAGGCTCTTAGGGAAAAATAAATATTTTACCAAATTTAATAATTTAAAACTAAAAATAAAGAACTCATAACCTCACCTAAAGCTTAGGCTAAAATCAAGATAAAAGATTTAGCAACCCCTTAGCTGGATGAGTACTTCTTTTATAACATCATGCACAAATGTATATTATTTTCACTCTTGATTAGAGGGCTTCCACCTTTGCCAGAGAAACTTGGCTTGACCTTTGAGAGCCATGGTGGAAACACACCTCCTCCCTTCTCGCTGATTTTGGCCAATAATCTCATTTCACATGCATTAGACATAAGAACATGTTAGCCTAAGTCAAAATAATTGTCCAAAAAATATAAATAAAATGAAATCTGAATTACATTAAATTTAAGTCATTTAAAGCATACACTTATAATATCTAGTCTATTTAGGGAGTGAGTTTAAGGACTTAGTCTCTTTTTAAATAAATAACAACATATCTATCTTGCATAAAGCATATGACTTGCCTACATAAATTTATAATCGTAGGAGGAGTTAATTGGCGGCCACCCCCAGGCAGTTGTAAGTCCAAGCAGTCGGATGGTTTGTCCTCTCTTGTTGAGGCAACCTAAATACCCATTTTCACCTTAGATTTAGGTTGTGCTTTTGGCCCTCGCCAAAGCTCCCTAGATTTAAGTTCTGTGGTTGATTCTCCTCTTTGGGGCCATAAGCTTAAATCATCACATCTTAGACATTTCCATAATATTTTGTTGTGGAATCATAAGCCCTAAATTTCTAATAAAAAATTTAACTCAAACAAATTAAATCAATTTCAAAAATGCAAAGCCCAACCATAGGATAGTTTGAGATGCGCACTAGATTTCTTAGTATCGTGAGCATCTCCAACTTATCTTCCTTTGGCTTCAATAATAACTCCCTCTCTTGGATCATTCACATTTGATCTTCCAAAATAAATTAATCGATTGATAGTCTTACCAATTAAAATCTTTGTAGACAATGATTGTTTATCTTAATCGAGAGTATTCTTAAGAGATCTCATTCCTTAGATGTAATTAACTATGGGAGCTTGCCCCTATAAGGAATTTAACGAACCCATTTTAAAATAAACTTTGTTTTACTTTTTCATGCAAAGTAGGGGAAGAATCTCTGGTACATATGCAGACCCATTGTCCTTAGGAGTCTTTATTCGGGTGATTAGATCCATTGTAGGGTGGTGACTTCTATCTCTTGAGATAGTACACCTCTCCTCAATGTCATACTGTTCACCTTAATAAGAATATATACGGGTCTATGTGGCATCCCAATAAGGCATATTTTATATATTTCTATTTTCATTTATCCACTTTTCTAAAAGGGGGATTGATGAAGGCAGGAATGTATAAAATTTTCACCACACACCTCTAGCAAATTATTTGGTCCTTTATGAAGAGAATTTGATCTCGAAGAGGAAAAAAATCATATAGATCGATTACAAATCAATCCTTGATCATTTTGCAATTGAAATAGCATCAAATTTGGCCTTAGATCGCTGAAAATCAGTCGAATTTGATGGAAGGTGTTCGTCTCTTGCCAGAGATGAATGACGAATGATCTCCACCATTAATTCCTTCTATTTATAATGGAAGGCTGACATTTAGCCACATGATTTGATTCAATCCTATAGGAAACTATGGGTGAAATTAGGACCATCCAATCTTCCATCCCGCATGGCGCCACTTTTGACGTGGTTGTTGCGTGGCCCAATGGCGATGCGCCACCATTTAAAATGGTATTTCCCGTCTTAAATTATTAAAAATTTCCAAAAATATCAATATATATATCCAAAATATGTAAATGAAGGCTCTATGGATTCATCTCAATGAGTAGAATCTATTAAACCTAAAATCCCTACTTAATTTTAGGTAAATTTAGTTTAATTTGACTTTGAATAAAATTAAAACTTAAACTAATAATAAACTATTATTCTAATTGAATGAAATTTTTAAGGAACTGAAATTGAGGTTAAAATGCACCTTATGAAAAGTTTCATGAATTATTGTTATGTAATTCAAAAGATATTAAATTTCAAACTCCAAACTTCAAATTTAATAAAATAAATTAATATTAAAAAAGATAAATCATGAGAATGGATCAAATCACTTCAAATTAATATAACAAACCCTAATAAACTTAAAAACACCAATGAAACTCATTCAAACTTAATAAACTACAAAATGACATAATTTTGTAATTAACTGAATTAATCGATCAAATTAATTAACCTGAACTTAGGAAAATCATAATAAATTAACTAAGTTTCTATAAATTATGAATAAACCGCCTTTTAAATGCATTTTTCAGAAAGGAATTTAAGAAAAATAAAATTCCCAAATAATCCTCATTAAATTAGGCTTAATTTAGGTTTTAATGAAATAAATAACACCCTAATTATGCATTTTATTAAAATGAAATTTTGGAAATATGAAACTGGCAAGGAACCCCACTTCCATAAAAAGTTCGAACCAAATTGACCTATGGATTGGGAATTGTTGAATTTTCAAATCTTTAGGTCAATATAAATCAAATAATAAATTAAAAAATTCACAAAACACAAAATTCATAAAGTAACTTAAAATAATCTTCGTCAACACCAGAACACTTAAGAATAATTCTCCAAAGTTCTAAATCAAAGAACTTGATCACTTACATACTTAAGATTTAATGAAAATAATAATGAATATTAACTTTAATTAAACCTTAAGGCTAATAAATTCATAATCAAATAATTAATGAAATGTTAATCCACAATCAATGTAAGTGAAGAATGGATTAAAACACTAAACTAAGGGTCTTATGTTACCATATTTCAAACCAAATGAACATGAATTCAATAAACATAAACATAATCCAAGCTAAACATTAATGAAAATAAATGTTAATGTAAACCAAATAAAACAAATCAAATTAAAAATTAAGTAAATCAAGAATATTTAATTAATCAAAGGAATGAAATGAAGAATTAAATTCTTAAGACAAAATTTAAACATTAATCCAAATTTAGCTCAAATCCAAATCATCCAAATGAATCAAAAATGATTAATTAAGATACTTAAGGATCTTATTTTGGCCTTTTGGATGAATCTTCATCTTAGGATGAAGGTTTCATTCTATTAGGATTTAGGATGTTGAATAGAATGGGTTCCACCTAAAAATAAAATCTATTTTATTCTCTATTTTTGAAAACCTAAACTTCACTTTAACATAAAAGTGAACTTGAAAATAAAAACAAAATCATTATATCACTTGAATTGAAATCATCCAAAGGCAAATAAAACAAACTTTAAAATCCAAATTGAAACTTGAACTAAAAAGGCTTAACAAATTCCTGCCGCACAAGCCTATTCCCTTCACTCACTATATCATTAGGTCATAGACCATAGACTTAGGTATCATAGACTTAGGTTAGGTCAATCTGTGATACTCTGTGTTGTGATGTAATGTGCTTTTCATGTCTTTGTGGTGTACTATTTTAGAATGCATGTTTAGGATTATTTATCTGTTAGATTAGATGATAGGATGTTTTGGCGTTATGCTAAAAAGGAATGTTGTCATAAACAAATTATACATGTTATTTCTTGTATGAATGCTTAAGTCCTTAAGCATAGCCCAATAAGATATGTGGGCTTGGCAAGTAACTAATGTTAAGCCCATATGTTTGTAAAATATAACTATTATATGTTATTTGTATTTTTCTAACATATGTTTTGTAGGGTTTAGGATTTATTTTTGAAATTGAAATGTAAATTTGAGCTTAGATTTAGGTTATGATCTATGGGGTCTAAGATTAGCAGGAGCTAACCCTACCAGTAAATGGGTGCAGAGGTCTCCTGTGAAGCCCAATAGAGGTCCCTGAAGAAAGAGGCGATCCTAAAAAAAAGACCCACAGATCTAAACTTGTAGTTCTAGGCCGAGCTATATAAGGGCAAAGCTCGGCTGCCCATTTTCACTTTCTTCTGAGGTGTACAGAAGTACCTAGTTGCATTGACCTTTCTTTAAAATTAAATTAGCTTAATTTATTTTGGGTGCACAATAGAATCAACCTACTTTTTTAGGTTTCTTTTTGTGCAGTGTTTTCCTGTGATGAATGCCTGGACTATTAAGCTCTTAGGAAAAACTAAATTTTCTACCCAATTTAAATCTAAACAACTCAAACATAAAAATAAAGAAAACTTGAAATCTCACATAAATTAAAGCCCTAGAGATAACCTAAAATCAATTAGAAATAATTAGCTCATGAAAATCATGCAATCATATTGCTATAAATTCTTGAATTGGACACTTCACCCATTACATATAAGGGGCATCTCATATGTGAGGATGACCACCTTCTTGGGGATGTCTGCCTTTTTTTATTGATTTGGTCCATAACCAATTTCTAATTGCATGGATTTTAGACATAAAAATTCATACCCAAGACCTTAAATGAATATGAGTCAAAATATTTAAAAGTTGAAAAATGTGCATTGGTTAGGTACTTTTCATACCCTACAGGATCTTAGGGATTAGATAGTAAATCTAATTTCTTAGATTTTTTTTCTTTAAAATGCAATAGTCTATTCATCTTGCATACATGAGACTTGTCATCATGGATTTAAAATGCGCTTAGGTGGTGTTAGCTAGCAGCCCTTCCAAGCAAGTTATAAGTCTAAAAGAGTCAATGATAAGTTTGTTCCCCTAAGCAAGAGGAATGGCTGATAATTCCAGAAAATGGAACTAGGTTGAGCATCCAACTTGTGTTAGAAGTACTTATAAACTTAAGTTCTGAAGCATCCTCCTTGGAGTAAGTCTTCAACTCTAAGCATTTTTGTAGTCATGTACTACTAAAACTAGGCCTTAGATTTCTCAGAAAATGCCAATTCAAAATCTAAATTAAATTCTAAAATTTAAAACCCAATAATAGGATAGTTGAAATGCCTACTAGGCATCCCAATATCAACAAGTATTTCTTACTTTATCTCATTTCACTTCTAAAAATATGTCTTTCCACTCTGGATCATTCTTAATTGAGATTCCAAACATCATTCCTTTGAAAACCAACTTAGAACTCCTTAGAAATAATAATTTATTTCTTTAATCAAGAGTATTCTTAGGAAGAGACCCTTCATTCATAAGATGTAATTAATTATAGGGGCTTTCCCTTATAGTGAACCATTAACCGAGTTTAAAATAAATACTACTCTACTTCCCATGTAGTTCACAAGAAAATTATTTAGTACATAAAAGACTCATTAGCCTTAAGAGTATTTTATTAAATGATTGAATCCATTATAAGATAACATCTTTATCTTTTGAGATAATATGTTTACTTCATAATGACATATTTGATCATCCAAATAAGAAATTTTTAAAAACCTATGCGGTGTCATAAATTTTTCTCATACATACCATCTAGTGTAGAGGCGTTGGATTCCCAGTACCACGACGCTGACATTACAGCACCAAGGTTCTGCCTTTTCAACCTACTTTTCTTTAAATTAGAAATTTTATTCACTTAAATTTTTAACTTTATTCTAGTTATCCTTCACGTTGGCAAAAATTTCTCAGACCATAGGAATGACACAGGAAATATTATCGTAGACTAGCTTTCTTGAGCCTTCTTCATTGATAACCCTCTTCACACTCCCAACCAGATTGTGGAAGGTCCTCTCAAGATGAGGTGCTTTCTAATAAGCACGTGTTGGTACCTTGCCTTAGCGTCCACATTAACAAATCTGTCAGTTTCATTGCAGGATACCCATTTCTTGCCCTTCTAGACAGTCATGAGCAGTATGTTTGCTAATTATGACTGAAGAAAAGCTAAGATGTAAGAATGAGTGAACAAAGGCTTTAGAATAAAAATTTTGGCAGACTAGGGGTTCTATTTATATATTGGACCTAAAATCATTGTAATGTAGAAGCAACATCGAGGTGTTGGCTTCTCAGTTTTTGAGGTTTATGACCAGCACTGCGACACCCACATGTAATGCCTAGGCACTGGTCAGCCAGTCAAGATGGTTATTGTGCTGATAAAAAAAATACTTATTAATATTTAATATCATTAATTTCATAACCGATCAAAACTGAAAAGTGTGTCAAACATTGATTTAGCATCGTGGTGCTAGTCAAAAGTTCTTTCCTTCTTTGTTAAATGTGTATGCCAGCTTGTCAAACTTTGAATGACTTTTTGACTAGCATCGCAATGCTATGTTGGTAGTGTCATGGCGCTAGTTAAATAGTCAACCTATTTATGTTATTCTTCTATGGTGCCTCAACGCTCCAACACTGAGTTTACAGCTTGAGGGTTTTATTTCTATTTGACAGTGTTGGGGTGTTGTCTCACTCGTGTTGAGGCGCTGAACTTCAGGCACCAAAGTGCCCACTTCTTGGTGCCATAACGTTGAAGCCCTAGTGTTGTGGCACTTCTTCTACTATTCCAAGGCATTATACCCTAAAATATATATATAATAAATAAATAAGTAAAAATTTAATCAAATGCCTTTCTATTTATCATGTGAACACCCTAATGACATTCCAAAGGGATGTTAGCCCAGTCCTATGTTGACCATGCAAACTTCTAAAGTCTATATGGCATTCTAAAGAGAAGTAAGCCCAATCCATATATTCATTATGCTAACACCCTAACTAGCTTTCCAATGGTTGTAACAGGTCCTATGTTGGCCATGCAAACTTCTAAAATCTATATGGCATTTTTAAAGGATGTAAGCCAAATCTCTGCGTTCTCCATGCGAACATTTAAACCCCAACCCTAATGGCATTCAAAACGGATGTAAGCCAAATCCATATATTTGCCATAGGAACTTCTAAGCCTATATGGCATTCCAAAAGGATGTAAACCCAATCTATATGTTCACCACACAAACTTCTAAAATACAACTAGCATTCCAAAGGGATGTAAGTCCAATCTATATGTTCCCATGTGAAATTCTAAAATTCAACTACCTTTTCTATGATGTATGCCCAGTCATATGTTCTCCATGTGAACTTCCCTATAATTTACAACATTCCAAATAGATATAAGTCAAATCTAATGATTTTCTAATAGATGTAAGTCCCAATGCAAGCATAATCTAACCAACCTATACCATAACACCTACATTAAAACTCTAGTGTACTTGAGATATTTGAGATGATGCAACCCATGGTTGTTGGTCAGACTCTCTGGATACTATGGTTAATAACCCCTTGATGTTGATAGGTTGGAATAATGAAAATCATGAGATGATGAAACCATGGGATCTTGATCAGGACTACCATCATATTTCCTTTAGGCGGGCATTCATGTCACACCTCTAGACATCAATTCATATCAGCAAAATATGTATATTTTCAACCTTAATCGAGAGTAGACTCTTACTATGATCAGAGGGGTAATTAACTATGAATGCTTATTTTCATAAGAAGTAGAACCCAGATCTAATAAATCCTAACATAATATTAGGTGAAATCTAGTTGAATATATATATATATATATATATATATATATATATATATATATATATATATATATATATATATATACCTTATAAAGAATGAACTCTCTAACTATCCTTAAAAAGATGGCAGAGAGCTTTAAAGGCATTTTTTAGCTATAAGATTTTTGGCAACTCCACTAAGGATTATTTCTCTTTCCATCTCTAATTGGAAAAATTAAAATATAGGGTGTCATCATAGATTTAAATATTGGGTTATATTCTTCTTTAAAACTTAGATTTCTAAAAACTTGTAAAACCTAACTTCAAATCTTTGATCAGGTATGAAAGTTTCAATGGCAAACCTAACAAATTTAATGACTGTCAAGTTGGGAGAGGGGTCTATTATTAGATTTCCCTAAGCCATGATTAATGTTGGTTCAACTGGAGACACTCCAATTTCAAACAATTTCTAAAGTCATCTAGTTTTTACCTGTTAAACCTACCGAGCCCATCACTGAGGGAATTGAAATACCAAGGGTATTTAAGAAGCCACCATACAAGGGAAAAAGACCAAATGTAATTATCCCCAATAAGCCCAATTAACTAAGTGCCAAGGCTTCACTCAATCGAGAATAGAACTCAGCTTTTAAAAAAGGTTCTATTTTCAATAGACTGTCAAAGGTAGCTCTGACAATGCCTGCTCAAGAAAATATGGTTACTCAGCCTAAATTGAAATTTATCATTGTTGATCCACTCAATAATTCATCGGAGGAGCCTGTCATCCCATAAGTATTGCCTTAACTCTAGAAAGTAATGATCACAAAGCATCTTCCTCTGTCACCAAAATGTCTAGGAGAGCTCAAAGAAGGTACAATGCTTCTCACTGAGTTGCTGGATTACTCGTACAAACTGAATAATGGTATGAACCACTGGTGGAAGCAAACATACCCGTCAATAACAATTTCAAGCTACTCTGATGGGTCAAGAAGAATAACTTTATAGGAGCTATAAAGAAGTCTTTCTAGGATAAACATATGCATCCTATTTCACAGGATTAACCACAAAAGGAGAGAACTGTCTCTTCCAAAATCAACTAAGTTTTGAAGATTGTTAAAAATAGAGAATTTTAAAGAAGAATTAAGAAGTTGGTGAGCTAGGTCGCCAATCTAACAAACTTCTACTCTAAAAGAAGTAGGAATATTGAAAAAAAATATCATGCCCTCCTTGAGCAGAACTCAAGACCTACAAGTTTAATGTTTAGTGAACACCGTCAAAAAGCCCCTCAATACAAAAGCACTAGGTGGCTAATTATTGGAAGATCCTAATAACCTCCAAAAAAAAGGAATATCATTCATCTCATCTTAAACCATTTGGTGAACACCAGGGTGTGACATCTAAGATGCATTCCCAGAGATCCACCACTGGAAGGTCTCGATCAATCTAGGTACCTAAAGAATCCCAGGTCATTAAGAATCAAATAATCCAAACTCAATTAAATGATGAAAAGGTGAATCACCAATTAAATTGAAGCGTTGTGTTGACCTCTTTTTTGGATGAGGTTAACATTTCTTTCAAAGACAATTATTATGACTTCTAATCTTAAATTAGAAATCTTCTAACTAAGCACCCATAACACACACTTAGTGAGTTTTTGCAACCTCCTTGGATTAATCTAACTTAATGAGCTTAGTTAGATTCAACCCAAATCTTCAACTTAAACATACACCACTCTAAATTTGAAATTGATTAAACTTAGATTAAGATTTAATTAGGGACTTAAATCTAATTACCTTAATTAAGCTGAGAACCATATTAACCTAAAGAAATTCAAATTCAACTCAACAAACACAAATAAAATAAAATTAAAGCATAAAACCATAACATGAAATTGAATAAATCCAAATCTAAATCAAAAAGATTTAGGTAACTTCTTATGCCAGTCACTGTCAAAATTTGACCAATTAAAATCACCATTTGAACAATTAAAATAAGTATGTCCAATGTGGCGTAAATGCAAAATGGGTTGGGTTCAAATCAAACTCAAATAAACACAAATCAATTGTCCAAAATTATTTAAAAATAATTATTGAACATAAACCAACCCATCATTGGGTCCAATTTGGCCAATTTGGTTATTTGGCCCAATTGAACCCAAACTTAACTCTAGTCCAATTTGGGTCAATGGGTTCAAAATGAAATAAAATTGAAATTATTTGATTCAGTGCATTCCAAATTGCTTGGATTAACTTAATTAAAAATTATACACATTATAATTGAGCCAAATAAACCGTTTGACTTAATTAAAATCAAACCAAATCAAATTAAATCAAAATGGACTAAACCTAAAGTAAGCACTCCATAAATTTAAAATCCTTAAAACTCTTTGATTAACAAGTTCATTAATGATTAAATGGACACAATCCAAGCATTGATCTAAGGCTAATCCATCAAGTGAAGTAACTTAGATCAAACTAATAAAAAAATCATTAAATGGCATAATTCAAAAGGATTTTAACCTAATATTCAAGTAATCCCTTTGGGATGTAACCAAACCTTTCTCAAACATAATTATTGTTGATTCCTAGCCAACATTAAACCACTTAATCAACTTCAAATAAATCCAAAGGCAAAGAAGATACTATGGAAAGTCAAAGGCTTGTAAAGCTAAATCCAACCCTATAACCTCATTCCTATTCCACTTCTTTAGCTTAGGCAAGTGTTGGATGGCTAGTAAGCCATGTAACTAGTTTCCAAGGATTATAATCACCACAGCCAACCAAGAGGAGAAGAAACCAAACTTAAGAGGCTCAGCTTCAATGGTAACTTGACCAAGAGCTATTCCCAAATCAAACAGGCAATCCCATCACCTTGCCTACCTTGCACGAAGTTGAAACCGATCTTCCCCCAATCCCCTCACCACCAGAGTTTAAAGAATGACCAAAGCTAACAAAATCCAAGTCGAGCTTGGTCTACAAGGTGATCCAGAGGGAAGCAATTCAATTCTTTTGGCACACGAACTCCCCACACTGTTCTGCAGCTATTGGAGTCAATTCCACAACCAAAGATCGTCGGGACCGAGTTAAGCCATTAACAACCTCCCCTAAGCTTTTTATTTTGATACTTTTCAAAGGAAATTTGATCTCAAGTGAGATCAAACCATTTAAATCTCCATGATTTCTTCTACTATTGGATTTGGCATCAAAATCATGTAATTTTGATGGTTAGTTTGTAGGAAATCATGCAAAAATGGTGGACGACTCTCAACCTCCACCATCATCATAGGAAACATAATCTCTATGATCCATTCCATTTAAAAGGATTGAATGTCTTAGATCTAGTTGGATCTCTAATGAAAACCAATAAGAGGAACTGTGGGTCGAATCACGATCATCTGATCGACACAATTAACCCAAGTGCACTATTATTTTAATGTGGATCCATGTGGATCCTGCATGGCACGATGACACAATGCCACGTGGAAAGCTGCGCCACGTGGATCTAACTTGCCTAAATGAGAAATTCAAGTTTTTCAAATTAAATAATTAAGAAAATTGCATAAAAATTAAAAAAATCATAGGAAATTAAATGTAAATCCAAAAATAAAAATTTGGGCTTTATGGATACCTCTTAATGAGACGAATCTATTAAAATTAAAATTCCCAAATTATTTTGAGTATTTTGGCCTTAATTTGGGGTTGAATGAAAATTTTCAAACCCTAATTAATCCCAAACTAATAATCAAATTGAAATGAAATTTTGGAGAATTGAAATTGATGTTAAGATATACATTAGATAAATTTTTCATAATTTATTGAGTAATAAATTTTAATATTGGAAATTTTAAACCCTAAACCCTTATTTTCATGAAATAAATTAATAATAAATAAAATAAATGATGGAAATTAATCAATTCAAACCATCATAATATGTCCTAATGAACATAAATAAGCCATGGAAACCCATTGGAACATAATAAATTATAAAATGACTTAATTAGGCCATTAATTGAATTAATTAATTCAATTAGTCAACTTGAACTCAAACAAAATATAATAAATTAACTAGAATCCCTAAAATTATAAATAAACCCTCTATGGATGCATTACCTAGAAGGGGATCAAGGAAAAATAAAACTCCTAAATAATTTTCATTAAGTTAGGCCTAATTTAAATTTTAATGAAATAATTAAAATCTTAATTATAATTTAATTATACATATGATTATAGTGAAGCTTTAGGAAAATCAAATAGGCAATGAACCCCACTTACCATAAAAATTTCAAATTCATTTGACCTCTAGATTAGGAGTATTTGAATTTCCAAGTCTCTAGGTTAATATAAAGGAAATATTAAATCAGAAAAATCACAGAAATTGCAAAACCTATAATATAAATTTAAAACATCTTAATTGACACCAAAACACTTAAATAAAATACCCAAACCAACTAAAATAAAAAGAACTTAATTAATCCCAACTTAAAGATTATGATTAAGAGAAAATATAAAATTTAATCATATTTAACAATAATAGGCCCTTAAACCATAATAATTCCATTTACAAGCTGAAATATGAAGTTTATTAACTTCTAAAATTTATAAGTTATCAACATATAAATATATTAGAACCATTTAAATTAAGGAATGAAATGGTATAAATGTAAATATGAAAGGTTAAGTGTAATTAAACTTTAAGCAAGGTTGAATTAAACTTAAAATGACAAAGTAACATAAGGCAAATTTAATATGCAAGGGAATAACCTTTCTTTAAATTCCTTAAGTCATGAAGAAAAGGGAAATTATATTATGTTAAATGCTTAAAGAACCTTTCAAATGACATAATGATCACTCCCCTTAAATTAATTAAAATGAATTGAACCATTCCGTAATGTGTGAAATATATAATTTGGAATTAATCATCTAAACCTTAGAGAATTTCATGAAATGAATAAATCAAAACAAGAATGAGTTGTTAATGCAAATGAGTTATAAAATTGAAATATGATAAATTTAATAATATTAAATGCAACAAATTGAATTTAAATTTACTTAGGTTAATGAACATTAATGAAAATGAAATTAACTTGAATTGAATGAATGAAATACCTACACCTAAGTGTAATGAGTAAACTATATGAATCCTAAAATTAAATAAACCTAATTAATCTAAAGTTGTACAAGTAAAATAAATTTAATATACAAGAAAACTTAATAATTTAAATTTGAAAAGATATAAATCATCATAATCAACAAATCAAACATGTAAAGTAAAAAAATGAATCAAATTAAGAGAATAAATGACGAATATCAATATCACAATATTAAGCCAAAGGAATTTAATTAAACTAAAATCATAATAACAAGTGAATTAACTTAAAGAGAAAACCAAATTGAATCATAATAACAAATGAATTAAACCTCAAGTTAAAATTAATTCAAACTAAATCATAACATTATTGATAAAGAAATCAAAATATAAAATGTTAAGTAAAAAAAGAAAAAAGAAATTTAAAACAAAATGAAATAAACTAAACTAATTCAAACCCTCTAAATTTAAAGAAAAGTTCAATTCAAATATGTTGCATTTTAGTTAGATTTTTAGGATGAATCTTTACCTTAGAATAAATATATCATCCTATTAGGACTTAGAATGTTGAATGAAATGGGCTCCACCCAAAATGGAACCTATTGTATTCTTCATTCTTGAAAATCTAATCTAATTTCAGCATAATAAAATATACCTAAAATGAAAACAAAATTTAATAAATCATTAAATTATTTGAATTGAAATCATCCAAAGGTAAATAAACCAATACTAAAAACCCAAAATTGAAACCTAAAAGCCTAATAATGTCTTTCCACACAAACCCATTTTTTTCACACATTAGAATTATAGGTTGCGAATCCTAAACTTAGGTTAGGTCATTCTATGCTTTTTTGCAATTTTTTGAGATGTTGTGATGAGAATTGCTTTTATTATTTTATGATGTACTATTTTAGATTGGATGGCTATGATTGATTGTCGTTAGTCTAGATCGTAGAACGTTATTTCTAGAATTAACATTGTCCTATACAGGGGGTTGTGTTAAAGGGACTACCAACATAAATAAAAATTATAAAATTATTGTTTGTTTGCAGGTGCTGAATAGTCCCTTAGCATAGCCCATAGGGCAGGTGGGCATGGCAGGAAATTAATGTTATGCTCGTATGTTTGTAAAATATTATTGTTATATCTGTTTGTATTTTCCTGATTTTTGTTTTGTAGGAATTAATATTTATTTTTGAATTTTAAAAAAAAAAGTAAATTTGAGCTTAGAATTAAGTTAGGATCTATGGGGTCTAGGATTAGCAGGAGTTGATCCTACCAAAAGATGGTGTATTAGTCCCCTTTGAAGCTTAATAGAGGTCCATGAAGAAGGAGACAATCCTAGAAAAAAGACTCACAGATCTAGACTTGTAGTTCTAGGCCGGACTGTGTAAGCACAGAGCTTGGCTGCCCATTTACTCTTTCTTTTAGGTTGTACAATGGTACCTGACCGTATTGGCCTATTTTTTAAATTTAAATTAGTTTGATTTATTTTGGGCGTAATAGAATTAACCTACTTTTTTAGGTTTTTTGTTGAGTTGTGCTTTTCTGTGATGAATGCCTAGATGTGGGCTCATAACAAAAATTAAATTTTCTACTTAATTAAATCTAATTAACTCAAACATCAAAATAATGAAATTCAAAATCTTATATAAATTATAGACCTAGTGAATAACTAAAAATAAATTAGAAACAAATTAGCTATTGAAAAATCATGCAATCAAATTGCTCCAAACCTTGAATTGGGAAACTTCTCCTATTGCATATAAAGGACATTCTTAGGAAAGTTTGCTTTCTATTATTGATTTAGCCCATGACTTTCTTCTAATTGCATACCATGTTAGCATAAATTGCATACTCATGGCCTAAAATGATCATCGAGTCAAAATATATTAAAATAAAATAAATGTGCATTAGTTAATGCATTTCATAGTCTACATTATCCTAGGGATTAGGGAGTGAGTCTAGGATTCTTAGATTTTTTTTCTTAAAAAAGCAACAACCCAACCATCTTGCATTCATAAGACTTGACATCATGAATTTAAAATACGCTTAGGTAGTGTTAGCTAACAGCCCTCTCTAGGCGGGTTGTGAGTCCAGAAGAGTTAGGGAAAGGTTAGTTCCCTCAAGTGAAACAAATGACAAATAATTTCCCAAAAAAAATGAAACTAGGTTGAGCATCTGATATGTGTCAGAAGCACTTGTAGATTTAGGTTCTGAAGCATTCACCTTGGAGTAAGTCTTCAACCCTAGACATTTTTGCAGTCTTGTGCCTCTAGAATCTAAGTCCTAGACTTCTAAGAAAATATCAACTCAAAATCTAAATTAAATTCCAAAATTTAAAGATAATGATAAAATAGTTAAATTATGTACTAGGTATCCCAATATCAACGAGCATTTCTTATTTCATCCCATTTGACCTCCAAAAACAACTCTTTTTGCTTTAGATTAATCCCAATTGAAATTCTAAAAATCAACTCTTTGAAAACCAACTTAGAAATCTTTAGAAATAATGACTTATTTCTTCAATCGAGAGTATTCTTAGGAAGAGACCCTTCTTAAGATGTAATTAACTATAGAGACTTACCCTTATACAGAACCATGAACCCCGTTTAAAGTAAATCCTATTCTACCTTTTTATGTAGTTTAGGGGAAAAATCTCTAATACATGAAAGACACATTAGCCTTAGAAGCCTTTTATTAAATGATCAAATCCATTATAAGAAAATATGTTTATCTTTCGAGATAATTTATTTATTCCTTAATGAGACATTTGATCATTCAAATAAGAAATTCCTAAACTCTATGTGGTGTTATAAATTTTTCCATCACTCTGATCCAAAAATGGCCATCCAAAGGTTGGCGATGCGGATAATTAGCCCTTTTAGGAGGAGGATGACCTCTTGATTGACAAAGAACAACAAGCTCCTGATTCCTAAAATAATGGTAATATTAACTACATGGAAGTCGATATGGTTCACATGGTTGATACATGTTTATGAAATAAAAACATAGTACCTAAACATTCAAACAAGGAACAACATCAAAAGGCCCAAAGTAACTAAGTGCCTGAAGGAAAAATTCAAATGGAGATTAAAGAAAGTGAAGAATTAACTAATGTTGTAACAATGATACAATGACATATATGTTCTCAACTTTAAAGAAGAGATCGAGAAATTAGCTAACTCAATTACATCTTAATAAGATGAGTGGGATAATAAAAAAGCTATCTAGTTAACTTAACTTAGTAAGAACCTCCAAATGAAGTTAAACTAAATTCTCACTAAGAGATTGATGTCATTACCAAATCTCAAGTAGAGGATCTTGCCAGCCAAAATGTCAAAGTGATCACTGCTTCAAAGACTATTGAATAATTAGTTGAAAAAGGCTGACAATATCTAGCTGAATATGACCAATTACGATATCTCAACAGGTATATTGTGCCGAAATTCAACACCTTTTTAGAAATAAAAAATCCACTGCAGCATCTAGCCAAGTTCAAAGCTACTTTTCAGAATATGGGAGGAAATGATTTCCTATTTCTTTGACAATCCATTAGCAGTCTCACCAATACAGCCTTTGAATGGTATGTTGAATTTCCCAATAACTTAGTAAAAATCTACGCCGAGTTGAAAAACACTCTTTATCAAGAGATTTATAGGAGAAACTATGAAGGTGATAATCGCAAATCTCTTCTAGAAAAGAGAAGAAAGGATATGAGCATCACCAAGTATATTATAAGATAAAGAAATCTAAGCATGAAATGTGATCAACAACTCATGAAAAAGCATGCAGTAGAACTCCTAATGAGAAACATTGGTGATCAAATGGCTCCATACTTAGCCATGGCTATGATAAATATATTCTAAGAATTATTGGATTGTATAGCCAAGTTCGAGAGGCTTCCCAAATAAAAGGGCCTTAATACCATATATAATAGTAATTGCTCTAAGAAAGGAAAGCAACCTAAGTCTTATGATTTAAAGAAAAATGATGTGAATACAACAATCACATTTACAGTTGATAAAAAAGAAAAGGAGGTGCAACGACCTCATGACAAGTGGAAAAACCCTTGAAGGATAAAAAAAGTCACCCTCCAAGAGAAGATGACCAAGCAGTATCCATTTAAAAGAGAATGTACCACTAAAATCTTCAAACATTCTTTAAAGTTGGGTTTGTAATTACTAGAACCACATCATCTTGACCAAGTAGACAAAGTCAATGATTCCAACTATTATCCATTCCATAGATTTTTAAGTCACCCAAATGAAAATAATTTCATCTTCAAAAATTGGGTAGAAGGGAGTTATCAAAATAAGAAGCTCACTCTATCTGATTGTGAATTGGTACATCCTATAGAGGAAAAATTGAATGTTGTCACAGTACCCCCAATTGAAAATACAAAGGCAAATGAGTTAAGCTAGTCCAAACACATGAAAATAATAGAGACGAAGCCCCACTGGCAGGAGAAGAAGGTGGTTGGGAGACCTTCATCTCAAAGAAGACTAAAAAAATAATCAACATCTTTTTAGCTATAGAGGGCATTTAGTGGAAGAATTATGTGGAACTGAAATAGATTCGAGAGTATTTTTGCCCAACAAGGGGTAATTTTTATATAGTGTTAAGAAGTAAAAAAAATTAACCAAACTTCTTCGTCAAAATCCCATATATCAAAGAAAAGGATGAAACCTCAAAAATTAAAATTTGTAACACAAAGGATGATTGACTATCTGGGAGAATACAAGCAACCTCCACGAAGACCAATTAAGGTGAAGGAATATATGCTCCACTTTCAACTTGATACAAAAAATTCTGGAGAAGTTTCGAAAGAAACATGTCAAGCTATAAGCATATTTGAAAATTCTCATTTTCAAATCCAAATATAAGCATGTCACGTGATTGCAATGAGAACTAACTCTAAGGAAGAGCTATATTTTCTCAAATAAAAGCCTATCAAAATGATGGTTAAATTAGGCTCAAAGAAGTTGTGTTTTAAACTAGGCAACATTTTTGAGAATCCTTAAAGCTCTAAAATTTTTGGAGAAGTACATAGCTTAGGAATTTCTTCTGATAGAGAAGATTTGATAGAAGAAGCAACTTAAATCCAATTAAAGAGTGGAAAGTCTCCACCATAGAGAAAAGATAGGGAAAATGGCAAAGAAATTCAAATTAATAAAGATGTTTTACCTCCACCACAAACTAAATCTCAAAAGACCACCAAAATGGGAGTAGACTATAATGTACTGGCCCATTTATGCAAACTATCTACTTTATTAAGTATTTATGATGCTCTCATGTTATCCAAAGACATGCATGGGACATTAATTAAAGCCTTGCAAGATACAGAACAATATGAAACTTTCTTTGTTGAAGAGAGGATGAAAGAGGACTTAACCTCTCAAAACTCAGCAACCATCATGTTTAGTGATAATGACTTATTATTAGAGATGACCAAACCTAATCAGAACCTTTATGTTACAGCTAAAAATTTTTTACCTGTATAAAAAGAATATTTATCGATCTAGGTGCATTAGTCAATCTTTTTATAGCTAAAATGCTTTGAGCATTAGCTTTGGATGATCTTAACTAGTTAAAAGTATAGTATTCCTACAAGGATTCAATGAACAAGGACACCAAATCTTAGGGTCTCTTGTTCTGCCTATACGCTTTGGAAAATTGTGCACAGAAGCTAAACTCCACGTGATTAAAACTAGTATTTCCTACAAAGCACTCTTGGGAAGACCATGGATTCATGGATATAGTATAGTGCCTTCAACCCTCCATTAATGTATGAAGTACATTCAAAATGGTGAAGAGTGTAAAAATGATGGTGACATGAATCCATTCTTGATACATAAAATCAAGATGATGACACCATGTACTTTATGCCTAAGAAAGTAGAGGAAATCAATGCCCAAAAGTAAGAAGCTTAGCCTATTAAGATAATGCTATAAGGGGATGATTAAAAAAGTAAAAGTGTTATTGAATCAAAACAAACAAAATTGATGATGATGAATTACTACTTTATCAACATAAGAATGCCTCAACCACCCAAAAGAAGGATTGAGTGCTACTGATGTAACAATATATATTTGGAGAAAACTCATGTTTCTTTAATACGAGTCCTCAAATCTCAAATCTCCAACAAGCCTATAAAAATAACTATTGTACCAAAGGCACATAAAAAATCCTTAATAGCTTCAAGAAATGAAGAAATAAAATAGTTGAAAACTTTCTATGTCACTTCTAGAAAAGGCTACAATGAACATAGGATCCTTTTTTACAAGATAGAAGAGCAAATTACAAATATCATGCAAATGTTATTTGAAGAGGATGATTTTGAGGAAGAAGATATTTCAATAGTGATTCTTCGATACTTCTCATCAACTCTAAAGAAGATGGTTAAAGACAACTTTCAATCTATACAACCCAACATCCAGGATCGATTGTTTAAGAGGCTTTGGCAAGAGGATAATACCCAAAATTCCATAGGATATGGAAAATTCATTACATGGGGATTATGATATACTGCTTTGGCATTCCCTTCAATGAGCTCAAGTTATATAGTATCCGAAAAAGAAGTTTTTTTTTAGCTACAAAAGAACAAAAGGTTGTTTTGTATGAAAATGAGAATACACCTAAAGATAAATTGATAATTGACCTAAAAGAGGCCCCAAATGAATTTGAAGAAGGTAATGAAGCTGCTGTTGATGAACTTAGAGAAATTAACATAGGTACTGAAGAAGAACCTAGGCCAAACTTTGTTAGTGCCAACCTCACATCAAAAAAATTAGAGGATTAAAAGCACCACTCTACAAATATAAAGACTATTTCGCATGAAATTGCAATGAAATTTTATGTACTTTTAATAAAATTCAACTTTTTATTTGTTTTCCATGCAAACACCACTATATCTACCCAATATATGGATAACTCATCTATATTGCTATACATTACTGAGGTGCTAAGCCTCCAGCTCATTTGCCCTTGTGTCATGCCACATAAGTAATAGGCTCCATTATCACTGTGTCGTGATGCTGAATCATAGCGCTGAGGTGGTGGTCCCTAAAATAAGAATTTTATGTACTTTCAATAAAATTTAACTTTTTATTTGTCTAATATGCAAACACCACTATATCTACCCAACATGTGGATATCTCATCTATATTGCAATCTAAAGGGATGTAAGTCCAATTTTTCCTATCCTTTTACCATGCAAACACCCATATAATTTTAGCATTCCAAAGGGATGTAAGCCCAACCTCCTGTACGTTCAACATATGAACATCTTTTGTTCTCCATGTGAACACCACATAATTCATTCGCCATGCAAACAACTTCATATCCATCCACCATGTAAACAACCCTAATTTTGGCATTCCAAAAGGATGTAAGCCCAGTCTCTTATTTGTTCTCCATGTGAACATTTGCCCATTCTCCATGCAAACACCTTATAAGCTATTCACCACATGAACATTCTTACACCCCTTACACTAAAATTTTAAGTCTACTCGTGATGAGGAAACCCATGGCTGCTAATCAGATTCACTGGACATTACGGCTATATCCCTTTGATGTTAGTAGGCTGGCATAATGTACTCCTTAGATGATAAAATTATGGGATCTTGATCATAATTATACTATTTCTTTTTAAACAGTCATCTGAACCACACTATGCCTTTGAAATACAAATGCATATCAAAAAGGTATGTCTATTTTCAATCTTAATCGAGAGTTCTCTCTTACTGAGGTAAGAGGGGTAATTAACTATGGAGGCTTGCGTCCATAGGAAGTAGAACCCATATCAAAATAAACCCTAACATAAATGTTAGGAAAACTCTGTTTGAATATTTATACCAATCTGCCTCATAGAAAACATAGTCCTACCTATCCCATAAAGATGGTGGAGCACATCCTTAAAGGTGTTCTTTTAATGATCAATCATTTGTCATAAATTGGAAATAACTCAAAATTAGATGTAGTGTTGATTGCTTTCTCGCACACATGTTCATTGATAGTATTATATTCTTCTCCGTGTCGATTCTATACAACATATCCATAAAAATCCCTTCAAGATTTAGTGTTTCTTGATTTCATTCATTGAGTAGAATTATCATTAATGCATAATTTACATGGACATAAAATTTTTCCCAAAGAATTTTTGCTCTAACTTGCAAACTTGCTAACTCCAAAAAAAATCGACTCTAATCATGTATTTGTGAATCTATTTAGGTTTATCCATCTAGGATTTAACCATTTCAAGTCAAACACAAAACTTGGAAAACCACTATCAATACTTTAAATTATTTGTTAAGATAGGTTAGCCAAAAAATTAAAGCAACACATTAACTTCTAGACATCTTATGAGAATCTTGTTGAATTTATTGGGCACTGTGGACTATCAAAGGGGTTATTTTATTGTTGTGTAACTATATACTAATTCCAGATAATTTAATTCAATGGTTGATTTGAACCACAATAAACTAATTTAAATAATTGATAGGCTCATCATGGCTAGCATTGATAAAAATGTGCTATATCACTATAACTAAACTTTGATGGTGGGCGACATCTACACTCAATCTCATGAATTTTAGATTATCAGTAAAATATGACTTCAAGAGTCAAATTGGCATACCTCAACTAAAGAGTATAAAGCTAAGTGCTAAGAAATAATGAATTAATTAATTAGCAAATATACTTAATTATTTTATTTTAATCAATTAAAATTATGTACTAAAATGAGAATTTTGAATCATTATTAACACAAGAAAACATTAACATTAATTATTTATTAGGTATTTATAAGTTTTTTTATTATAAAAATTTTCTAGTTTGCTAAATTAAATAATAAGTAATACTTGTTATATATCTATGTTTTTATTTTTAATTAAGTTTTGTATTAACTAAAAATATAAATCCAAATAGTGGATTAAAGGCACAACTGAGAAGAAATTGGATTAAACATTCTGTAAGACTTAAAGTTTTCATATATACTATTTGGGATAATTTAGGTTAAATCTATATTAAATGTTGCTCAAATGACACAATCAAACAAACCCTACACTTTTTAAGCGACTTACTTGATTTGATAAGACATCATATGAAATTAAACAATAAATGATAAGAAGCATAAATTTATGAGAGAAAAAAATTGTAATTTGTAATTGACGATGGTGAATGGGCGAGGGTGATGCCAGTATAGATGACAACAATGTTGATATTAATACAAGCGACGGTGAAGACAAGGTGTGATGGCAAAGATGACCATGATGATAAGGGGAAAATGTGCCTGATAAGGTAAAAGCGAAATAGGTAGGGCTTTGCGAGATAGTTGGAGGAATCATTTTGAGAGATTGAGCCAAGTTAGCTACATGATTGGGTTAGAAGTTAATAATAATTAACTACATCGCTTTTAACTACTTATAAATTATTTTTTTAATGAAAAAAATTATTAAAAATGTTGTATTAGGTAATTTAAGATAGTAATTTCAAAAGCCTAAAATATGATGGAATTTCCCTAACTTTTCAATAGTGGCATATCTGTAAATACATAATATGTTTGTAAATCGTCTTTAAAATGACACTATTCACGTAATTTCAAGATAGTTATAGTCAAATAATTTGAGATGAAAAATTTTAAAATGATATCTTAATGAATTATTTTAATAAAATAGATAAAAATATTAAAAGAAGTTGATATTGTCAACTATTGAACAAATATTGACAATGTAAGAATGTGGTCATTGCCAACACTTTAATAACGTGCCATGTTAGTAAATTATCAACAGTTCAATTATTGATAATAATTCTTTGTTTGTCCATTACCCCAATGTCCGATTAATCATTTTTGTACAAAGGGCAGATAAATTTGGCTATTTAACCCCGCCCCCAAATGAGAGGCAATGGCCACCTTTCTCTAATCTTCTTTCAAATGTTTTCTCTATTCTGTTTTTTGAGATAGATCACTTCTTTTTGTTCTGCTATTGTTTTGTGTTGATTCATCAAAATCTTTTGAATTCATCATTTATAGGATCGTAACAAATTTTGTTTTGTTTTTTTAATAGTTTATTGTACACTAAATTTCCTTTTTAAATTTATGCATATATTCATTACTTCTAAGTTATTATTATATTGATTTATTATCATACTATACAGTTTATTGTACACTAATCTATTTTTTATATTATTACAATTAAGGTATGAAACAACTCAAAAGATTGACTTTTCTAATTAAGCTTCATTATGTTTATTTAAAATAATAAAATAATGAGAAGCCTTGGATGCAAAGAAACCATCATAGTTTGCTATTAGAGTTGCCTAGTCAAATAAAATAGAGTTGCATAAAATAAAATTATTTTTTGACTAATGAGTTTGACCAATGTAACCATAAGAAAATAATAATTTTTCATTGTTTAATTTTTTTAATGGTTATTCGTTCTTAGATTAGTGAGATATTTATTTATTAGTAGAATATTCTTATACTAATAAGAGATTAAAGGCATAATAGTGTAATAAAATTGCTAATTTTAATATTTAATTTATTTAAAATTCTCTCTTAAATTTCACTTAAAAAATATAAAATTTATCTGACTTATAATAGTTTATAAATAATTACTTAAATATCTTAAATTATTTACTAATTCAACTTGTAATATTATTAACCCACATTATTAATATAAGTTAACAAATTTTTATCTTAGTGTTATTTTGTCATGAGGAATTGATGTTAGTGGATGATTTTGTCCCAAGTTACATTAGGGGTTGTCAACTATTTTGTCAAGGACATGCATTGCCTCTTTGATATGTAGATTTCTTATTGGTGAGAGATTTATTGCTACTTCTATTGATGATGATGAGGTTATGAGTATGTTCGGTTAGAGGGCCTCAAACAAACCCAAGTGGTGTATGCGAAAACCAAGACTGCTATTGGAATTAAACCGAGCCATGTCCACATAATGCTTGAGTCCTCAACTAGACCATCCTTGAGAAGAGACATATTTCCTTGTGTGGCACATAAATTTTGCTTAATGCATATTACGGAGAACTTTAAGAAAGCAATAAGATAGATGTGAATTTTTGATGTTAAAATGATGTTCTAGTCTCAGCAAGAAACACTAATGGTGTTCACATCTTCAATCAACATCTAACTGACATAATGAATGTGAAATTAGAGGCTTACAACTGGTCGATTACCAGAGCTGTAAGCTGATGGAGTCTATCACATGATGGTAGCTATAGATATAGTATAATGATTACCAATACGTTAGAATGTTTTAATGGAGTTCTTCATCATGATAGAGGACTCTCTATTTAGGCATTGATATGTTTAATTTACAATATCATAATTTCACTATTTCTTAAGTGGTACACCATATCACATGACCTTGAAATGGCTAATGAGTTATTTATTGCCACATGAATAAAAAGTATAATTTAAAGATATGAGAACAAGGCTAAAAGATCTTCTAAACTCACTTGCATTAACTTTTATGAGTACAAAGTCATTTAGTTTAGTTGTAGATCATTTCTTGTGGATCTACCACCGAATTGGAGTTGTGCATGTTCTTGTAGAAAACCTTGAGTATTGCATTTGTTATGTTCGTACATTATAGCTACCTTAGGCCAAATACGTGTTGACTATTTGTCATATGTAACACAATATTACATAATTAAATATTTTAAGAGTACTTGTGCAATGGAGTTTCATGTTAGTTTTGAGCGGACAACATTGCCTAACTATAATGAAGGGACCAAATTTTTTAAGCTTGCTCAGCTAAACTTTAGATGTAGATGTGGTACGACACTAATGAAATGATAAATTAATATAATAGATGAATGAGTAACATAGAGATACAGAATTTATAGCTTGTATCATAATGCATGGAAAAATAGATCGACTTGTTAATTTAATTTAAAAAAATTATAATTTTGTTATATTTCACTTCAAAAATGTTTGATTGACTTTATTTTTTTTTATACTAGGCATGACGACATATGATAGACATATAGCTCATGAGCAGCCATTGCAATGGAGGGAGATAGTCATTCTCGACATTGAGTAGCGCGATCCATCGAGGAGGTTGAGCTTGGTCCAACCTTCTTGAGGTTCATCCAGGCATAACTTCACTACGTGGCTCACAAAGAGCCACACATCCACATGAGGTAAACTCTTAACCTATTTTATTTTTATCATACCTATGCTACATTTTATATACAAAATTTTAATGATCACTCATTTATTTTCTCATAAGGTACTATTTTGGAAGTGAGTATACATTTGTTGATGGTGAGAGAGCGGTAGTGTACATGCCAATATTTTATAGCAGCTTTGAGAGTTACATGACTAAACAACTCCAAACACCTACAATACATTAGACTAGATCATTATCTTCTTATTGCACTTACAGAGCATTGGTCATCACAAACCAACACATTTCGTTTACATATAAGCTAGATGACTATGACATTATAAGTTGAATGAATTAGATGGAACCATGTTGGTTGGACCGTCAATTATGGTGATTTGTTAAGTAGTTATCCCATCACATACATGTTGTGTCATTATCCAAACAACACAAATGTTACAACAACATTTCATATGGGTCAAGCTAAGGTTTAGACATACAAACCCCTTAGATGGTTGAGAAGGACTTTCAACCAAGAGTTATATCTAGATTTACTGGAGATCGCCTTCTAAAGACATGTTCATCCTTATATACTATTTATACTCAGTTTCTTTCTTATTCTATACACAGCCGCGTCAAAGATTTATTTGCAACTTACTAGATATAGAAGATTTAATAATACATCTCCAGTACTTTATTGAAGCATCAATGTAAGAAAGTTAGTATAAAGAGCTAAATGAGACTATTAAGGTTACGTTTGTGATAGCTTTTTTGGCTATTTTGCTTTCAGAAAACAATCACAGCTTCATTTGGCTACTAATTTCCTAGCTACTTTTTAAAAAATTTTGTGGTGGAAAGTTACTTTTAAGAACTATGTTTATTATAATGTGGTAGCTATAAAAAAGTTACTGTTTGGATGTTTGAAAAAAAAATATTTGTAATGCATACAACAGCTTTTCAAAAAACTTCTTTCCCGACAACAACTTTACAACCAGCATTACAAAAAAGCTATAATTATGGATCATTATGGCTGGGTGTTTACATCTATGCTTTGTCTTGGGAGAGGTTATGCATAAGCAAACCCACACTTCAAGTCCATTAGAGAAGTGTTAGATTCTAGTATATCTTCATAACTCATTTTAAATAATATTTTGCATATTTTTATACCAGCAAAAATTAATAGTTGTATTACTTAGAGGTGTAATGAGCCTCATGCTTGTGAGAAATTCAGAAGTCACATTTAAGTCTACCAAGATGAGTTTGATGGGATGTTGTAGAGCTAGGGCATTTTGTTATATGTACATGTATGTTTTTTTCCTTTTAAATTTTTATTGCTTTTATTTTTTAATGTTATTTGGCAACTGTATGGCCTCCAAATATGGATATGTGTTGCAAACTTGTGCATAGCAGGAGTTGCTATCTAGTAGGCTAAAGTGCTAGTGATATAGTAGTGTTGCTTGGAGTGGTACTAATAGGAAAGTATCGCACGATAGTTTGGACTGCTTAAAATGGACATGGAGCCATGTAAGTAGATGTCTAGTGTGTTGAGTGGGTAGACTATCATTGATGTTACATTGAAATCTGGGATGGTAGAGAGGCCTACATTATTTCACAGGATGACTCAGGAGTAAATGTAAAGAGAGTAGAAACACTATACATGCAATGATATATGTTATGCGCCAAAGTGTACTTGCTCAAAGCTTTCATAAATCCTCTAGACATATATTACTTGAGGTCCCCCATCTAATGAGCCATGATATGGCTTACAATTTTTTTTGTAATGAAACTTAATTCTTTCTTAATTTGAATCTAATCCAATTTTGTATCTTTAAATTATTGTGGAGTCAAAGGATTTATTCCAACCATTTTTGTCAACCCTGAAGGCAGTTTGAGGTAGGTATTGATTGATATTTGGGGAGCTATGTAGCTAAAAAGGTAGTTAGTGTAATTCTCAGGTACACCACATAGAGAGGATGACGCAACTAAGGATGCAAGAGCTCTACCATTGATTCATGTGGATCCCGCAGTCCACTTATGTTGCTTCTATATCATCCATGTACACAACTACCCCTAACTTATTAAACATGGCCACCATACAATTTATAATGGAGAGGACCACAAGGAGGCATCTTTGAATAGTCATCATTTATGCCTGCAATAAATTTTGGACTAGGACCTATTTGAGTGACACCAAACAACAAACCTTCTACATCACAGCTTGAGTCATAGTCCTAGATGCCTATTGCCACACTACCTTCTCATAAGTACCAATTTTGGGTGCCTATTATAATATCAAAAGAGCAGTAGTTCATGTCATATCTTGCTCAGTTGTCCACGATGATAAGAGAGAAGATTGTGTTCAAGCATTTAGAGGAGTAGCACAATCACTTACAGGATAAAACGTGACATCCTCTAGACTACTACACTCCAGGCAGTTGAACCATACCCCCTAGATAGCACTACAAGCGATTGTAAGACATACTTGTATAATATATAATGTATATTTTTATCTTTTTCATTGATATTTGAGATGTATTTGACTTTAGTTTTAGTAGATACAATTTAATGTCTTATTATATCTATTATTTTTGTTGTTCTATTCGAAAATTTTGATAAATGTAAATCTCATATTTGAACAATTTAATCTTTAGATTTATATTTATAAATTATTAATAAAAGTAATTTCAAATATTAATTTTAAATATGCACTCATTACATTTTTTTGATTAGGATTTCTTACATTTTTTTCAAAGGAATATGCAAAACTCATTTTTAATCAAAACTTATTATTTTTAATTTTAGAAAAATTCTTAATAATAAAGTGCCTAAAAATATTTTATAGAAATTAGAAGAGCAAAATTTTCTATTATACTATTCCTTTTATTTTAAAAATATTATTTATTTTAAAAGTTTAAATGAAAATTTAATTAAAATTATTTTTTCTAAATTTTAACTTTTAAAATATTCTCTAAATATATGAATATACACAATATTATTTCTAAAAATTTCTTAAATAAACTTCTTTTAATGTACTAATATTTTCTATATCAATTATATCAATTATATCAATTTAAATAAAGCATGATATTTTTTTGGCAACGGAAAAAATGCATCGTTGATAATGTGTCATCTTGGTATAATGCCGACCATCAATCATATAAATTCTTAAAGGGGGATTTATATATATACATAATTGTGTATTCATATTTCAAACTTTAATTTTCTTAAATAACATTTAAATTTTTTATTATTATATCAAAATATCCGTTCTTTTTTTTAAGTGAAATGCTTTTCTGCGTAAGAAAAGTCTTGGTTTTTAAATTTAGATGTGAAATATTTAAATGCATAAAAATTCTTGTGGTATGTATGTAAATTTCCCATTCTTAAATTGTTTTAAGTGTTGCTATTATAATAATTTATTAGAACGTTCTTTTTAAAAATTTCGTGTATAGCTCGGAAGGTTTGGCTCCGCTGATTCAGACCACTCATCGGCTTTTTGGGAACGACGGGATGAGAGCGTTCCAACTTTCTTCCCTTCTTCCCAAGTTCCTTACGGCAACTCTACCTTTGATCTTAAACTTATCTTCCTGTACATCTCTGAGTACTACACGCTCTTTCCGTTCCCCTCGCGTTTCACTTTTTCGGAGATTCTCCCTTGGATGTCGCTTCTTTGCATCCGCTACCGGAGGATCTGGTGCCGGTGCCAGCAGAGATGAAGATCCTTCGTTGGAGTTCTTGGCCAACACATTCCCAATCCCTGGTCCGTTGCCATGCTGTTGATCTTTAATCAGATTTGAAGTTTTATTAGCTTATCTGACCTTACTTGTCGTGTTAAATTTAGGATCTGAGGATGCTTTATTGAGTTTTGTCAATGGCAAAAGAAAGGCAACCGACATTGCTCATTTGTAGGTTTTGGCTACCTCTGACATAGAAGATGCCCAAATGGAGTAATAGTATTGTCACTTGAATTGAAGTTTTCACTTTTCCTGATTGAAAATTTTTAATTTTCTGTTTAAATGGTGTTGGAAATGAGAACCAAATAGAAATTAAAAGACAATCATAGGACACATTTTGTGTTTTAAAGAATCCTCCAATGTCCGTGATCTCATGAATTTCATTATACTGCTCGCGTTAGAAGTATATGAGATGACCTACTTTAAATACTAAAAAAGTGCAATGGTCACAAAATAGTAGGAAATTATATATTTTCTCTAATGGTGCTTTATTGAATATGCTTCAAGAGTAGTTTTTAGAATCTATTTTTTAATCCTCATAAATAGGGATAGGATCCTTTGTTGGGATTGAACTTGACAAACCCCTAAGCTTTTTCTAATTGAGCTTTTTAGGACCTTTCACACTTGTGATGTTAAATATATAACCTGTGATGATTGTAGAAACCTATATGAATTATTTTTAGGTTCATGTTAGCATTGCATTCATAAAGCAAATGTAAGATAACATATTCTAAGGTAAGAGGAGTATGAAGGAGCTAAGAACTCAATAAAGTTCTCAATTAGCCACAATAGAATGGGTTGAGTGTTAGCCTAAGAATAGAAATGAGAATCTTGATGATCATTGTTTAAAATTCTTTTGATTTTGTATTTGTATTGAGTTGCAATGTGTTCCATAGTTTATATAGGTGAACTGTTTGTACTCATTTGAATAATAATAAAATACTTTTTTTAATTTCATTCTCTTTCCTCAGTTTTCTCTTTCTTATGATTATGGTTAGACAAAAAGATTTTTTCGATGATCAAAGTGTTTTTTTCAATTATTGATCTAAGTCACTCAAATCAGCTATCCAAATTCTCTAACTCACGAACCGTACCACCAAAAGGAGACCCTCGAGGGGTAGTACAAGAAATGTGTACAAAAAAGGATCGTTCGAGTTAGCACAAGGGACTCGCCTGGATTGGAAGTGAGTGCTTATTGGCGAGTGACCAATCTTGTCGAGTACGTGGTGACTCGATCTCCTATGTGACTGCTCTTCCCTATCACTGGTCAGTGTTATGCTTGAGTCGCTTCGAGTGAACGTCCTTTACTGAATGCTCACCTTTGAGAACGAGCCTGCATCTAAGTAGTCAATGCTTATGTGCTTGATGTGCTCGTTATGCATACGAAGAGTCTTTTGTATTTGGGTTGTCTGCTTATTTTGAGTATACCAATTTTTCTGCTATTTTGTAGAGGCAATTCGTAAAAAGGACAGAAGAATAAAAAATCAAATTTATTCATAATAAATGCTAAAGAATAAAAAAGAATCTTTTTTTAAATGTTACATCACCTGATTGGATTCAATCTTTTTTGGCGTACCCCTGGCTCTCCTTGGGCAATAAAAAGAGCACCATTCTTCGGGAATATTTGCTGGTCTTTCGTTCTTTATCAGAGATATGCCTTTTCTTTTTTCTGTGGAATTAGTTATTGCAAGTATACTCGTTGTGGACTCCAAAAGACTGCACGGTGATATCGATTCCTCAAAGTTGTGGGCTAGTCTTCGGCAAAAATTGAAATCCAAGAAGCCAGCTGAGGTCGCCGTTGTTCTTGCGACAAAGACGAGTTCCTTTGACACACTTGCCCCCAGGATCGCGATTGTTCTAGCTGAGGGTAGTACTACGGAGTCGCCAGTCGAGGCGAGCATTTGTTCGATCGAGTAGAGAGTGTATCGAAGGAGGGGACTATCACCACCCTTGTTTGGCACAAAAAGGTTGTGTTGATTGAGGAGGCCGATGGTTACCTTTTCTGTTCCTACCATCATAAAGGAGAGTCACATTGTGGTAGGATTAAACGGTTTTGTTTTGGTTTTGTACTTTGCTATGGCACCCGATTAATAATGGCTAGTATGCAGGAGGCGATGGAGGGTGATAGCGGGAGTCTAGTGTCCCCTCAGATTATCCGCTTGGATAATCCGGGTAGTTCTGAAAGAGTGATTCATATTTCTCTGGGGAGCTACTAGGCCATCGTCCGAGTGAAGAGAATGTCCGCTTATTCGAACACTGGCTTCCTTCTCTAAAGATCTTGCCCATAGTAGATTGTCTTATTGAAATCTCTTTTTCAGTTTTTGACAAGTTTGTTTCTCGTCATTCAGGGCGACTCCTGGCGGCGGTGCCAAGCTTCGCCCTGATGGAGGGGTCGACTTCTCAAGGGGCGACAAGTATATGTAAGCTCCACCGTTTTTTAATCGTGATTAGTTCTATTTAGAGCCGTCTGTACTAGGTGAGTAATTATATCTTCCATATCCTTCAAGTCTCATTGGATAGCAAATTTTTGGCTGTTTGATTCTATTTTTGTTAAGAGATCCTGGATTGAATGTCCTGCTTTGCTGTGTATTTGACTTTTAGCTCTGGGCCTCATCCACGCTCATCATATCTAAAAGGATGTTGGATCCAAATTTGTCTGTGGTTGAAACAGAACCTCGGGAGATATTTGGGAAGTAGGGTTGATGAAGAGGGGTACAACAAAAAATGGAGAAAATAAGAAACAGGTCTGATATTATTATCTTTTAAGTAGTCTTTATACAATGGAAGACGGAAGAAATTCTGTTGTTCGAGAGAGAAAAGAGTTAAGGTTTCATTTAATCTACGTCAGTCAAAATGAACTATCCAAACTCACCAACTGAATCACCTAAAAGGTGCCCCTTATCCCTCTTTTATAATTTTTGGGATGAGGGGTAGTATAAGAAATAAGTACAAAAATGGATCGATCAAGTATAAGGAACTCGCCTGGATTGAAGGTGAGTGAGTAGCGTTGCCGAGTATGTGGTGACTCGATCTCCTGGGCGATTGCTCTACCCTATCATTGGAGCCTGCTGTGCTTGAGTCACTTCGAGGTATATGTCCTTCACTGCATGCTCACCCTCTGAGAGTGAGTCTTCATCCAAATAGTCGGCGCTCATGTGCTTGATGTGCTCATAATGCATGCGATGAGTCTTTAGTATTTGAGTTGTTTGCTTATTTTGTGTATACATAGGTGATTCTTGTCATGAAGAGTATGGTCTTGCGACAGATGAGGCTTCTTAAGGTGACACAAAGATGAGTAATAATAGCCTTAAGAGGCGGCTACCCCCTTTGTGATGAGTTTTCCATTGTGTAATGCCTGTGTTAGTTGGTGAGTCTACATGGTCACTTACTGTGATGGCTAAGGGTTTGATGAGAGGCGAGGTTCATCAAGATGACGTAACTAAAAATGAACTCTAAGAAAATGTCCAAGGTCCCCAGTTATTGGCTAACTTCCACGGCATTAAGACATGTTTAGAGTCATGTTCCACATCTGATGAATAATATATAGCAAATGATTAAGAATAATTCTTTTCATTTCAATGTCAAAGTATTGCAAGTTTTCTTTTACAAATTTGTCAAGAAAAAGAAAAGAAAAGAAAAAGAAAAAAAGTCAAAAGATAAGACAAAAAAAAGAGAAAAATCGCTTTAACAGGTAGCACTCTCTCCATCAATCCTGGCTTCAAAGGACTCCATCATTAGATCATAAAAAATTTTCTTGTTGGAGAATTTGTTGTAAAGCTTAAGGATGGTAGTCAACTCTCCAAGCAGTTCTCGATGCCTTTATCGTACTCGGTACTGAGTTGTTCGTGGTACTATTGTGAGTCCAAAAAAAGTAGCTTACTTGCTCTCTTTTCTCTGGGGTCCATTTGCTGAACGAGCATGCTCTCGTGCAGCCTTCTCCAGTGCTTTCTTTTTTGCCTTCACCATTGCATCCTTCTTCGTGAATTCCCTATTGTAAGGAACTGTTCTATTCTTCATCCCTCTATTGAAGGGTGAACTCTTTACGAAGGTCCACTTTCAATCTTCTCATCTCATTTCGAGATGCCACATGACTGCTCTTCCATAGTTCACTGTTGAAGTATATGTGGCCTGCCAATTGGTGGCGCACATTGTGATAGTGAAGGACAACTCTAGCAAGGGGATTGAGCATAGGTTACGGTTGATAGACGTCGAGCATAGCATTCCCTTAGGTAGTGAGCATGTTGCGTAGGGTGGACATAATTGGGGACATAGGAACTAGTTGAGGTTGGAGTCATAGGAGGTGCCTTCTTCTACTTGTTAAGCATGGACTTGGCGAGTCCCTTTTCTTTCCCTTGGGAAGACTTGAGCAGAGGCTGCAACTTGGCTCTCTTCTTTGCGAAGTCCTCATCAATGATGAGTCCTCAGTGACAGGCCTTCGATGAAGGAGTGCTTGGCCCTCCAACCTTGCTTCAAGTGAAAGATGACATTTTATCTTAATATAATAATTTATTTTTTACACAGAAATGAGTGAAAGTATTAAATTATGGAATTTGATAAAATTTAAAAAGTGTAGATATGGATTGCCAATGTTTAAAATTGATGTATATAAGAGATTTATTTCTACCTTTGATCACATAACAAATAGATTCACAAGAATTGTGGTAATTAGCTATGTGCTTAGAACTCTGAATGAATGAGTCAAACCCTGCCTGAAAGAGAATAAATCCCATGAGTATTACGAAATATTCTCAAATAGAAATGAACTAACAAATGATGAGTCACTTATGATATAAGTTTGTGTACCTTATGGTTGTGTACCTTATGGTTGTTGAGATGTACTCTAGAACGAAAAAAAGATTTCCTCTCAATCTCTTCAAAATTGTGGTCTTCTCCTCATTTAACTCACAGATGATCATCTTTAATTTAGTGAAGGGAATAGGCTTAATCAGCATTGGATATTCAATGGATGACTTCATAAAAAAATTAGCTTTCTAATTTCTCATCGTATTTGCCAAACCTGCCACTACATGTTAACATCAAAATATTAGATGTTTCTATTCATGAAGGCTTTTGCGATGAAGGCATGTTGAAAGTGTGTGATACTTCTAAGAAACCACTCTTTTAGTAAATGTGAGATCTTGTATTGCCTCTCTCATTACAAAGAGATTTGCTTGTACTTGACATCCAAATGAGGCAAGTCTTCTCCCATAAATCATAAACAAGATAAAATATCGCCACAACATAAAAGTTGCCATAGGTAAAAAAATAAGTTGCAGGTATGCAAATCATGAAGAAAAGAAAAGAAATAAACTCTACAAGCTTTTTTTTTTAGAATAATTTACATTCTTTACATAACATAAAGGCTAGCTTACATCACTTGCCTTAGAAATAAAACTTTCCCACGGTTAGGAACTAATTGGATTTCAATGATTGAAGGTGCTTACGAGTCATTATCATCTTTTCCTTTCACTCCGCCACCTCCTGATGCAGTGAGTTAATGTCCTTACCTACAATGGAAGAAGTTGCCTTGTCTTATAAGGCTATGATCTTGCACATCTCAGCCTTGGATTGGGATTTGAAGTAGGTAAGTTCCTTCTCCATGGCTTGCACTTGGTCAGTTAGTGTAGCCACTGCTAGCGCTTCTAAGTCTTCAGCACTCGCTTCACTCGGTTAAGGTAGAGTAGGCATGCGAATTGCAAAAGGTGGTGGTGATGGTATAGATGGTGATTGCAAGTTCTCAATACAGGTGCTAGGTCTGTCGGTGAAAACCTTGAGGTACATTTTTAGAGAGAGTTAACAAAAGACAAGAGGTGGAGAGGAAAAGATAAACGGGGTAAATTAAAGACTACAATATTTATGCATCAATGATTACATATAACACTTTTTAGAGACCCTCCATGTTCCAAGTTTTAGGGAAGATTATTTCCTCTGGATCTTTGGTCATAGCTTGACGGTTGGTCATTTGAGAGCAAGTCTTTTACACGCAAAACCCTCTGGCCGATGGAGGCGGTTGGCGATGGTGGTGACGGCGATGGCAAAGTGATTTCTGTGCGGTGGCAAACCACGGTGATCGGCGTGGGGTGGTAGCGGTGGTGGTCGGCGGTGGTCCAATGACGATTGGGTAGTGGATTGATTATGGCTTGAGGTTCTTCAAGTATCAGAGCTCTCTCTTCTCTTCAGCTTAGGTCTCTTTCATGTGAAGAATGAGGGGATATTTATAGATTATAGGAGTGACATTTCTGTAAATACATAAAAAATCCAAATCACTTCATTTGATGGCTCAAAATGACCCTTTTAATTATGCGGAGTATTTTAAATATTTGAATGCTCAAATAAAGTCAAAATTAAGAGACCTTAGGCTTGTTGATTCGTCGATCTTAATTTGACTATAAACATTACATATTTAGAAGCTATTTAAGGATCAGTAATATCCCAAAGTTTTTTTATATATTTTAAGTGCTTGATTTGGGTGTCGGACTTAGAATTGATTGCTAATCAAGGTATTTCATATCATCTATGATGATCAAGAGAGTTTGAAAGATTACAATTTTGATTCAAGGTGATGTTCATCACATGATTCGTCTTTCTAGAATATTTTTGAATGACATATCAGTTGCCCCCATATTTAAGGATGATATCATCTCTATCATCCAAAAATACATTTCAATTCGCAAGTACTCTAAACTCAAGCTAGTGCTCTCTATCATCTGAGATTGTAGCAATACATGATCTTTTTCATTTGAGTGTGTCTGATGGCAGATATTTATCTAGGAGAGCTATTAGTTTGATTTCGATAGATGCCGATTGGCGGCGAAACTAGTAGCCAAATGCACATGTGATTTCTTTTTGAAAAGCAAAACAATCAGAATGTTATCTCGAATGCTCCCTTAATCTATTGCTCTTAGCTTATTTACACATTTAATTTTGAGAAAGTTTTGTATCACATCGTAACCAATGCTCAATTACTATCTCCCATAACTTTATTATATGACACATTAACTTAACTCCTCTATAATTTACAATTTATATATGATTTTAAAAATATATTTGTTTAGGGTTTAGGGTTTAGGGTTTAGGGATCAAAAAGTAAAATTGGGTAGTCGAGCTCTATGAGAGAGCACTAGCTTAAGAAGGCAAGTGTGGATTTGGTTAGGCTATAGGCAATGTTAGTTTAGTAGTCCAGGCATACCTAATCCTGATTTATTCTAAGTCTAGGTTAATTCAAATTCTTGAAGTGTCAAATGATTAAGGAGAATCTAGTGTCTAGAAGACTCCTAAATTTAAGATGATAAGGTTGAGAAAGCATGTAATGCCGTAGCTTTTTGGATGATTGGAATAGACAGTTGTGATTAATCATACCCTCTTGATTTTGATAGATAGAAGAATGCTATTTCATTTAAACTTCAAAAGTCATTTTAGAAAGTTATTTAACCTTTATTAATATTTTTAATTTTGAGTTGTTAAGTTTGGTAAAAAATTTATTTTTTTCTTAAGGAGCGTAATCATATCAATTCATAAAGCGAGGAAAATTAGGAAAAATATGCCACTTAATGCAAGCTAAAAAAATCATCAATCAATTTATAAAGTAATCCAAAAAAGAATAAGAGATATTGGTCGAGCACCATCAAACTCAAAAAATTTATTTTTTTCCTAAACTTAATATCCAGCCATTCATAATAGGAAAGCAGGAAAAATATGCCACTTAATGCACAAGCTAAAAAATCATCAATCAATTTAAATGAAATTGCATTCTATATTATGAGAAAGCATGTAATGCCGTAGCTTTTTGGATGCAAATATTAAAGTTAGGCAGTGCTTTTCAATAGGTGGGTAGTTTACCTCGGTTGGGATTAGATGGCGAGATAGTAGAAGCATTTTCTTTCATCATTGGTTTGTGCCAACAAAGCGCCAAGAGAGTCATCTAATGTAGTAGTGTAAATGATCAATAGTTTGAATATAAAACAAGAGGTTATGGTTTAGGTTTTCTTTTTCATTTGGCTACTAGTTTCCTGCTCGTCAACTGGTGCATCTATCGCAAATCAAACTAATAGGCTCTGCAATCTCCTCAGATAAATATCTGCCATCAGACACACTCAAATGAAAAAGATCATGTATTGCTACAATCTTGTATAAATAACTAAACTCAAGCAAGTTGGGGTTGTCATTTTTCCCCCAAGCACCCGTCGGGTCAACCATGAAGGTGAGGCGCTTGGGTTGGTTCCTTTGGTCCATGGCATGTTCTAGAGGCTAAGAATCCTCCATCTAAAAACATAATCTATGAGGGATTCACTTGGCTTTTACTTTTTGATCACTAAGTATTTAATAAATCAGACTAATATACCACTTTTCTTAGATACATATAGATGTATAAACAACTATAAGGATAGAAAAAACCGATGCAAAAGTTGTATTTTATTTTCAAATTTATAGGTACAAGACCTACTTAGGGCTACTTAAAGCCTTGCAACCCTGGGGTTGTCCAGACTAATATATTAAACTCATAATTTTGGATCATATTATATGATCAATCAAGAAAAGACTTGAATCATATCAAAAAGTCAATCAATAAAATGTTGTATTTGTACAAAAATTCAAATACATCAAATTTCATAGAAAATCATTTAGTGGTGTCATTTCATAAAGAGTGAAATGTTATGGAAATGAGTCAAAGTCTGGGGTGTGGTGTTTTAATGTGGTGAAAATATTTTTTAAAAATTTCTAAGAGGTATACTTTCATCTTCACTCTATGTGGAATAAAATGAAGATAGAAATATACTCTTTTATGCATTTGGACACCACATAGATTCACAGATATTCTTATTAATGTGTTCGGGTACGACATTGAGGAGAAGTGTACTATCTCAAAAGATAGAAGTCAACATGTGGCATCATATTGAGCTTATAATTGAACATGTTAGATACCACAGTGTTTCCTCCTTGTAATAATTATTTCAAAATATTTTAGAAAGTTATTTAACCTTTAATACACATATTTATCTGTGAGATAAGAGGTAACCACCCAAGCTAACTTGAATGCTAGGCCTTGGCCTCCTACACTTTAAATTCATGTAGTCCGGACATACTAGGTCTAATCGTCAACATAAATAGTAATAGAGGTTAAATAACTTTCTAAAATGACTTTTGAAGTTTAAATGAAATAGCATTCTTCTATCTATCAAAATCAAGAGGGTATGATTAATCAAAACTGTCTATTCCAATCATGCATAAATATTAATAAAGGTTTTTAGATGATTGCTTTTCAAAAAGAAATCAAATTATAAAAAAAAAAGCTAGGAAACTAGTAGCCAAATGCACATGTGATTTCTTTTTGAAAAGCAAAACAGTCGGAATGTTATCTCAAATGCTCCCTTAATCTATTGCTCTTAGCTTATTTATGTTGACGAATAGACCTGTATAATACATTTCAATTCGCACTTATCAAACTTATTTAAGCAAGTTGAAAGCCTTCCTAAATTTGAACTAAAATTCTTCCCCCTCTTTCTCAAGTACTCTAAACTTAAGCTAGTGCTCTCTCTTAGCCCAATTTATAGGGATTGGAGGAAGCAATGAGGAACCCATTCTTATTAATGATAGACCCATTGCTGAAGAGAAATACATAAATTCATGCACAATTGCAGTCATAGAGCAATTGATCTAATAGTATAAAATTAAAAGATTTGAGATACAAAATTACAAATAAAATAAGTTGTGCATGAATTTGTCTTTCTCTTCATAAGAATGGGTTCCATAAACTAAAACCCAAACTAAAACCTAAACTTAAACCCTAAACCCTAAACCCTAATCCCTAAACCATAAACCATAAACCCTTATACATTTCAATTCGCACTTACCAAACTTATTTAAGCGAGTTGAAAGCCTTCGTAAATTTGAACTAAAATCCTTCCCCCTCTTTCTCAAACTCTAGCTATGCTCTCTTAGCCCAATTTGTAGGGATTGAAGGAAGCAATGAGGAACCCATTCTTATTTAAAATTAACTTAGTGATCAATCATACCTTTATTAATATTTATGCATGATTGGAATAAACAGTTGTGATACTCAAGAGTGTGCATATTATAGAGGAATTAAGTTAATGTGTCATACATTAAAAAATGAAAATGAACCAAATTCATAAAACATACATTACTTCATTTCTTTCTCAACATGTATAACATGCATACAACTTAAAATGATTAGTTTAGGTTTTTATTTATTTTTTTGTTTATGTTTTAGGTTTTAGTTTAGGCTTTTACTTTATTTTATTTTATTTTATTTTTTTATTTCTCTATGATATTTTTGATAATAGTGACCCCTTCTATTGATATCTTCAATCAACTCAGTCATCATGGAGAATATACATTGTCAATGGCCAGTAATAATCTTAAAAAATAAAACAAACCTAAAAAGAAAAAGCTTAAATAAAATAAAAACTAAACGTAAAATAAAAATAAAATAAACCTAAAATAAATAAAATACAAACTAAATAAAAACCTAAACCTAAATAATAAACTTAAAAATAAATAAAAATCAAATCTAATCCAAAAACTAAAAAAAAAAACCCTAAACCCAAAATAAAAAAAATAAAATAAACAAAAATATAAACTAAAATAAATGAAACTAAAATTAATTAAACCTAAACTTAAACCTAAACACTAAACTAAATAAAAAAAATAAACTAAAGTAAGCCTAAATCCTAAACTAAAAAAAAAACCTAAAAATCAACTTAAAATAAAAACCTAAAAACTAAACCTAAAAAATAAAATAAAAACCTGAACCTAAACCTAAAAATAAAAAATAAAACCTAAACATGAAAAATAAAATAAAAATAAAACTTAACTAAGAAATAAACATAAACCTAAACATAAACCTTAAAAATAAATTAAATAAAAAAACCTAAACTAAAATAAATAAATCTAAAAGAAATAAACTAAACTAAATAAAAAAAACAAACTAAATAAAAATAAAAAAATAAAATAAACTAATATAAATAAAAATAAACAAAATAAACTTAAACCTATAGGTTTACTTAATTAAAAATAAAAAAGTAAAACCAAAAGCTATCCAAAACCCAAAACCATAAAAAACAAACCCTAAAATCGATAAACTAAACCTTCGACACTAAACTAACCCTAAACCTAAAAACCCAAACTCTAAATCAACTAATATAACCAGGCAACCCTAAATAAACCATATAAACTCTAAATCTTAAATTAAGCCCAAACTAATCAAAGCCTAAACAAAAATCCTAAACTCCCAGAAACAAACAACTAAATTTGGCCAAAACCCTAAACTCAAACCCTTAACTCTAAAACCCTAAATACCTAAAATAACCAGGCCCTAAACCATATAAACCTGAACCTAAACTAAACCAAACCTAAACTAACCTAAATTATCACCCTCCTAAACCCTAAACCTAAAACTAAATACCAAACACTTAAACCTACTTATCTAAAATCTAAAACCTAAAACTATAAACTAAATAAAATCTAAAAATTAAATAAATTAAAAACCTGAACCTAAATAAAATAAAATAAAATAAAGTAAAATAAAAACCTAGACCTAGACCTAAATATAAAATAAATAAACTAATACAAAAAAACTAAAATAAAATAAATAATAATTTAAATTAAACCAAAAAATAAAATAAACCTAAGAATAAAAAACCAAAATAAAATAAAAACTAAATTTAAAATAAAAATAAAATAAACATAAAGTAAAATAAAATAAAAATAAACTAAATAAACGTGGTATATAAGTCCCAACAAAAGGTTGTAAAGAACTAAATTAAAAGTAGGTCTTTGTCCTTCCCTTACAAATGATGAAAAAAATCAAATGAGAAGGATTATATAGGTGTCTTAGGTAGCTAGGGCTCTAAGGAATGATTTTTGTGTGTGTTTGATGTTTAAGTTTTGATTTTATTTATTTTAGTTTAGATTATTTTAGTTTAGATTAGATGATCGCTAAGGTAGTAGAGTGTGTTTTCCTTCCCTTCATCATTAACTTAGATGAGAAATAAGAAGACCACCAAGAATGTAGGACTAACATATTGTACGCATACAACTGTGTAGTTCTTTTGGTTTAGGGTTTAGGATTTTTTAAAAAAATAAAGTAAATTAGATTTCATTTTGATTAGTTTATTTTATTTCTCAAACCTAGCTCAAGCTCTAAGAATGTAATCGAGCTCAAGCTTGAGCATGCATTGGTGGTCTTCCTATTTCTTAGGGTTTAGGGTTGGAAAATGACAACCCCAACTAGTCTTTATGCTGGCTGAGAGAGAGAGAGATAGAAGCCAACATTGTTAGTTTCTTGACTTCATAAATGACCTATTTGTTTATGACAGTGATCCTACCACCAGTCAGCCGCACCTATATGCAAGCCATATTTATATCCAAATTCACAAAACATAAATTTACCACTTTTTTAAATTTAATATCTTATTTCCATATTGGAATGGTTTCAAATCCATCTTGATCAGTTATCACCCAAGCTTGATAGAGAGTGACTCGACTTCTAAAATATCCCAATAAGTTTACTCAAAAATAAAAGCTTTGACTCAAATTTTAATCCTACTTAAACTATTTGACTGAAACTTCCAAGAGGAACTATGAGCTAACATGATACTCAAATGAGTTGAAAGTAAATTAGCAATGGTCCTGTGAAACAAAAGGGACTAATGCAATTAGCTCATAATTATTAATTTATTAGATTAAAGAACTTAATTAATCACTTTCATGATCTTCCCACATATAAGTAATTATCCTAACAACTATGAGCTAACATATACTCAAATGAGTTGAAAGTAAATTAGCAATGGTCCTGTGAAACGAAAGGGACTAATGCAATTAGCTCATAATTATTAATTTATTAGATTAAAGAACTTAATTAATCACTTTCATGATCTTCCCACATATATGGGTAAATCATAATTTCATTAACTCTCTTTAGGCTGTAACAGTTGCTAGTGGTATCAAATGATGGTGAACAGTGGGGAACGACCATTGACGATGAAGGTTGTCATGATGGAGACCGACGGAGATTGACGACGGTGAGGATCAGCAGTGGAGGCTGCCGGCGGCGGCCGGCGGCGGTGGTTGGTAACCAACGGGGTGGTCGGCGACATAGAACTTGACTTGATGATGAATGAGTTCCTCGAAGATTCAAGTCATACCCCGCTGGTATGTAGTATCAACATTTTTAAGGCTAAAAGGCATGAATTTATAGCAATATGTTCTGATTGGGGTTCTAAAAGTAGTATTTCTTTTATCTTCAGGGGCCATCTTTATTTGATTATATCTAGATGAGCCGTCCATGAAAGAGAAGACTGCATGAGATGAGGCAATGTCCACCATTTTTGGATTTGTAAACCTGAGGTAGGTCAAGGATGATATAGCCCCTTCTCAATGGGTCCATCACACGCCGTGGAGTTAAATCACACCCTTCTCCCTACAAGGTTCTCAAACCCAAGCTTCATCATTACCATGAGTATTCCACCATTAATAATAAAACTAAAATGTGAACCTACTTTAGAAATTACTTAGGTTAGGGAAGGAAAGAGAAATTCTCTTCTCTTTCCCTCTCTTCATAACTTAGTAATTAATTGTAGGATCCACTTAAATCAAATTAAAACATGAAATAAAATCAACCCAAAATAATTAAGCAATCGATTGATCGATCAAGGAGGGCTCGATCGCCACAGCATATATTGAGGTCGGGGCACGACGATCAACTTCTACATTGTGAAATTGATTGAGTCGTTAGAGTCAAAACGTCGAAACCTATCTTTTTTCATGTTTTAAAGTAAACAAGTCACGGATTTTATTTTTAATTCTAGCAATTATCCTCATGTAGTTCATAGGAATCCCATGATGTTTTGTATAGTGTTGCTTGTGAGCTCATTACCCTATCTTTTTTCCCCAGTGGAGTTGCACTTGAGATATAATGCAATTTGTTAGGGAGGGGAAACTATTTATCCAAGAAACTAGGCAGGAGGTCGATGAGCCTCACAGCTTGGCTCAATAGCCCTGTAAAGGGACCAACTATCCATTGGGAAAGCGTTAGTGCTTTGGCCTCATTTAGCACTTGATTTAAAAACTCACCCACAATTAGGTGAATTATGGGTTGTGGTGTGACAAAACCATCTCCTTAGACAAAAAATTATCGAGTATTGCTTCTGGCTTACCCAATTTAATCGAGCATAAGACTAGGAGCACTCGCCAATCACATATGTAAATAAACCAAATACACATTTAGCTAATAATCATTGTAAGTTGTTCTCAAAGATGGAACTATCAGAGTCGGGGAAACCACTTGACTAATCAGAAGAGGCTAGTGGAATTCTATGAAATCGATGACATTGGTTGTCAGGTGCAATACATAGGCTTCACACTTATCGTGTTGGGTGCCTCACCCACCTTTGGTAATAAGACTAGTTCCACTTGTTTCCTAATAAGCATTATTTTCTTGGATTCAGAGCAAGTAGTCGTTGCTTCACTTGGCTAGCCTACTGTAACCTTTTTGGCTTTCGAGGTTGGCTAGATCTCTGCCCCGTAGCCTTAGTGTGAGTTGCTTTACATTTATGAAGGAGGGCTTTATGAGAGCTGACTCGGTCATTGACGAAAGTTGAAGTCGTTGGAAAAGGAAGAGATAGCAAAAGCAGTTACTCAAATGCCTCTCCCCTTCTATTTATAAACGATGATCAAGCACATGCCACATCAAATTTCTTTATGAGAATTTCATGGCATGACTCCCATGAAAGTCAAAGGACTAGGTAGTAAATCACGTTCACTCATTCCCTTGCTTATGTGTTCAATAGTTGTTTTTAATTCTCTCATACTTTTTGTAAATCACCTTTTTTAAGAAGTGAGAGAAGCAGGGAACTATATATATATATATATATCACACTACACTTGGCTAGGCGGGTGTGCCCAATTCAGTGCTATTAGACACATCCATCATGGGACTCGCCCAAGGAGTCACTTGGTCGTGCCTTTGAAGAATGGGCTTGCCACATCATAGCTCATTTAAAGGGGCACTTGCTCTACAAAGAAGTTCATTGAATAAATGTTGCGTGCTATGTGAGGCAACTCACTTTTTGGAAGAACCAGAAATTTGGAAGGGAAGCTTTCCATGAACTCGGTAGTGATATTGACAAAAGGGTCATTCAACTCACTCATCTATGGCATTTGGCTTGGACACTTAGCTTGAACATTCAACTAGGCTCTCGACCCATATACTATGTGCTCTAGGTACTTACCTTAGGCACTTATTCTAGGCACTCGTTCTAAGCACTCGCTCTAGACATTCACCCCCAATTCTCAATTCATGCATTTTCTTACAACATTCGTCTAGGGACTTCATCAATGGTAGCCATAGTCGTGATGGGGAGGGTATGAGTGTCTGTATAATAAGTGATCCATGTGTATGTAGTCGTCAAGTCTTTCATTACTTTATTATTTTTGTATGGAGTAGTTTTTCCTGTAGCCTTCATCACTATATAAATAAGGGGTAGGAAGATATTTTTGAGGATTTATGCCACTTCTTTTCACATGCTATTGTAAATTTTCAAAGCCCTCCTCCACACACCCTCACTCTTTTCTCAACTCTTTTTTGTACTTGCTCTCTTTCGCTTAGCTAGTCTCGCTGAGTAGGGTCAGGTGCTGCCCATGAATATATTTGGTTCCAACATACACCATGTCAGCAATGTTTACAGAAGAGCATGCAAAATGGAACATTGTTTTTCATCCTTTGTTTAATTAAAGAGTAGAATTTTGAATTTCCAAATGTATGTCATGTTTACAAAGAAACTTCTATTTTAGTTTATTCAGCACTGAGCTTATAATCTTTTCCAGATTGCACATATTTTTAAATATGACTAGTGATGCTAATCACTGCAAGTATGTAATATGATTGAAAAACTAAAAAGAAAATAAATGGAAGAAAAGGTGAGGCACTTAAGCATATGAGCTACCTACTACATGATAAAGTTCCGTTGTTTTGGCCTCTAGTTAAGTGAAAACAGGGGTTTAAGTTTTAGGTAGGAGCATGTAGCATCAAGTTTTGAATGGCTATTTTCTCCCGAACCAGTTTCTTTTTTGTTCTATGTATTCACTTTATGTATGTCACCTTTCCTTGCGTTTGCAGAAAGGCATGCATCTGTCCTTTTTTTTAAAAAAAATGGTTTGTTTAAGCTTTGGAGATGTAGAAGTCTTCATGTGTAATGGAATCCTTTGTAAAGTTTTTTTATTTTATGTTTTTTGTTCTCTGTGAGACTCCAGAATCTGGAAAAATATCATTCGGGTTGGAGATACAGTAGTCGATGCTACTTGTGGTAATGGCTATGATACTTTGGCATTGCTCAAACTAATAGCTGACGATTCAAGGAGGGGTTGTGTTCATGGATTTGATGTTCAGAATTGTGCATTAGAGAGTACTTCTTATTTGTTGAGAGAATTTGTCATTGAGGAGCAGGTGCCTTGATATCCAAGAACTATTTAGCTCTACATATCTTTTTATTCTTTCAGCAGTTGTTTATAGGTGCCTGCGATTAGCAGCAAATTGTGTCACTAATATATGGCTGTTTTATCATCTTAAATCTGCTTTGGTTCTGTTTGAGTTGAATCTTGATGTTCTACTTTCAATGAACATATAATCAAACTTCAATCTGATGTTGTCATCAGCTTTTACTAGTTTGGCTTGTCTAAGGCTAGAAATGCTATAATTGCCAAAGCTACTAACATTATTGTTTTATCGTCTTCTATCAATCTGCATTGGTCCAGTTTGAGTGCATGGTGGTTATTCTTCAATCAGTGGACATATAATCTTACTTTAATCTGTCACTGCCATCAGCTTTTACTAGTTTCGCTTGTTGAAAGCTAGTAATGCCATTTTGCCAAAGCTACTAATCTTTTATTATTGCTTTCTATTAATCTGCTTTTGTTCAGATTGAGTGCATGCTAGATGTTCTTCAATCAATGAACATATAATTTTACTTTAATCTGTTACTGTCTGTGCGTTTACTAATTTCTCTTGTCCAAATCTAGTAATACAATTTTTCTTGTTTTAGAGGGAATTGGTTAAGCTCTCCTTGCTATGTCACAGCAGGATGGAGGATATTTTACCAAAAGATACCTCTATCAGGTCAGATACCTTGTCATTTTAGTAGTTTACCATCATTATTGTTGTCCACATTATTAAACTTCTATCTGTTATTTTATTTTATTTTATTTGGGTTTCTTTGGGCAATTTCATGAGTTTTTTGATCAACTAATGTTTAAGGAAACAGTTGGATTGTTATTAGCCAAACTATCGCTGAAAATTTTTGCTGAGATTTAACTCAAGAATCAATTTTATAATATTCCTGCACATCTTTACCCTTTGTTCTTCAGGCTCATAGCTTTCAACTTGGGATATCTTCCAGGGGGAGACAAGACCATTATTACAAAACCACATACAACATTACTTGCATTGCAAGCTGCAGGTAGGATAATTGCATCTGGAGGACTTATCAGCATTGTGGTTTATGTTGGTCATCCTGGTGGAAGGTACGTCCTTGCTATATCTACTCTTTTACAGACAGGAGCTGACTTGTAAAAAATTGTTAATCTGATTTATAATTAAGAGGGGGAGGATATATACCCCCTTTAAAATTTTAAGATGTTCTAGTATATCTTTTAATTTTATTTTCATCTACAAAAAAATTCATAATGTGCCATCTCTAAATTTTTAGGATTTAATTATTTAAGATAAATTAAAAAATAAAAATTTATTTATTTATTATTTATATCTTTTTTTATTCATAATAAACAATTTATATATATATATATATTTTGAAATTTCAAATTAAATAGGATGATATAAGCCTAATCCTTATATTATAAATCTAATGCTTTTATCTAAATGATTTTACATCAATAGATTTAATGATTATGGATAAACTATTAGAAATTTATGTTTTGAATATTTGGCTTGATGAATAATTTTCATTCTTAGAAGATATTGAAATATTTGTTGAAAAAATGGTAAAAAGAAAGAAATATAATTTACATTCTTTCATTTTCAAATTTATTAAAACTAGCATTGACTCTAGACTTGTTATAGCAAAGTGTTCAATTTAGCTTTTTTCTATGAATATTATGAAAAATCGATAACAAAAATGAATTATAGTGTAGTGGATGAACAATTTTTTGGCCATTTATATTGAAAAAGATATACCGTAAGATATCAATAATGATGTAATTATTTAACACTTTTAAAATATGAAAAATAGACGTCATCAATTGTGTTTTTTTTATCCATATTTATTTTACTTTTTTCGTATAAATATATTCTAATTAAAAAAATAAAAATAAAAATCACTAATGTGAATGAAGAAAGTTGATGATAATTTTTAAATTACGAAATGGTGTCTCAAAAAAATTCTTAGCTCTGCCACTGTCATCAAGCTTAATCAGAGCACTATGATGAGTCTTTTAGTCTACATCGCCTTTGTTTCCTCAATCAAGTATATTCCATTTGGCGCTGTTACTTGTGTGCGCTACTGCCAATACAGCATGTCTGTTTGTTCAAATAACTTGCGGAGCTTCCTTCTTAGTAATAGGATGATTGCAATTAGTTCTATTTTCTCATTGCCCGCAGGGAAGAGTCTGAAGCCGTCCTTTCATTTGTATCCAGCCTGCCTGAAGAGGGATGGAATAGCTTTAAATTTGAGACTGCAAACAGAAATAGCATGCTGTTCAAGATCGTTACTGAAAGGCTTGTTAAAGTCAAGAGGTGCTGTTACTCTTTTTCAGTGCGACGTTCCGTATTTTTGGACATCTAAACGTGTGCTACATCCGATGCCTGTAAGTTAGCCCTTTTGTTATAGCTGTATTTTTCAAACAGGTTATGATTTCGACACTAGTAATTTTTTTCTTCCCTACTGACCTACTAGTTTTTTTTTTTTTTTTTACTATCATTGCATGCAATTAATTTTGATATGTAAATACATATCATATTGAGCTTGCCATGCAACAGTATATGAATTTTTCATTTGTAGAATGCCGGTTGAATTCTCTATTCATTCTCTATGAGAAATATATGCATATTTCCTGGAAATAATTTCTTTCTTGTTTGAACTTTTGGTTGGTTTTGATATAGCGACATGGTTTTGATGATTGAAGGGTAATGTGTTGCAATATTTTTTCATGTAAGGAATGCTTTAGTCAACTTGAAGCAATCATGGGAGTATATATTCTAAGTGTATTGGTTGGAACCACAAATGTTTCTTTGGATGTGAAATTTGGCTTTATGGTTCATTATAGTTAGAATTGGTCAAATATTTTCACTATTTTTCTTATTTGGAGAAATATATCCAAAATTTATTTTAGATCAAAATAATCTTGTTATAGTCATAATCTTGATCGAAGATTCAGGCGAACTTTCGACCAAAGCAGATGTACTTGAATATCCTAATTTTAGCAACTTTATCTTTGGCGATTTCAAAGCTCACGTAGGGTGAAGCTTTATAGTGAGTCTTAATCTCATGATTTCTTCAAGGGTTAATTAATATTATAAATTTGATTATTTTGGTTTTAATGTAATTATCGTCGGTGGTAGTTATTGGTTATTATTATATGGAGGCTAAAGAACCCTCAATTCAAAAAAGAACAAAGTGCAAATTTATAATGAGTTTTAAACTTTATTTGAACCCTCTTTGCATGTTAACCTTAAATCTTAAATCACATCAGACATGATATTGCATATTCAAACATTGTTTGAAATTTTCTATAATCATGTTAGAAATTTGATCAAATGTTATTTATTCCCTTCTCAAATCATGTTAGAAGTTTAACAAAAAATTTTGTAGATCGTACGCATATAGTCGTATGAGTGTTCTATTTGGAGCAAATATCATTGATGTATATGTGACAATATATCATCTTCACGACTTTAAAGAAAGATATTTCGGAAGATGCACTTGATTATATACTATTTATAGACATTGGCTGTGTAGATTTTTTTTTATGATAATGTTGATCTATAGCTCCATAGGTAGATAGCATAAAAAAAAAATTAAAAATTTTTAATTATTCAATTGGTCTATAAGAAATGATATTTCTATTTTATCTATTCATTTAGTTATATAAATAATGTATATTTAATTAATTTTATCTTTTCATTCAGTCTAGGAAATGTCATGCATTCTACTTAAAAAAAAAAGATGTACACTAAATTTTATTGTGTTATAATTATTGTGATTGTATTATGCATGTTGTGATTGTACATTACACTACTAAAAAAATTATGATTTATTGTGTTATATATATTATGATTTCACTTTATTATATCAATCTTATATTTTGCTCTTGTAGCTTTGTGATTGCACTCTCCTATGTCAATCTTATAATTTATTATGCTATTGATGGTTATAGGTAGCCTTTTAGTGAGATTAAGATATAGAAAATATTATGAATATTTGGATTAATATCTTAAGATGAGATATGAAATTTTTAGTAGAATGTTGAGGAATTTGGTGTGGCCTTTTAGTATAACTATTAAGATTAGAATATATTAAGTTAGTTTGAGTTGATTTGAAAAAAATCTCTTTAAGAAATGAGTTCTGGGTGAGATAAATGGTTGAAAATAATTATAGATGGTTAAATTGAGATGTGCATTAATGATCATAGTATAAGGTTAAATTTGATAAAATTTATAAGGGTGTTGATGGGTAGAGAATGAGACTTAAGTCTTATTTTTGCATGATTTGACTGAGAGTTTTAGGTGAAACTTTAGAATGAATTTGAGGTTTGGGATGGATGATGATTGGTCTTGAAGAATACTAAGAATGTGGAAATAGATGTAAGAAAATTAATAGTAAGAGATTAAGAGAGTAAATCCAAATATAAAATAGAACGATGATAATTATCTTATCTCATCAAAGTAAAGGTAAAATTTAAGTTGTCATGCACTAAGCTAAAGGAAAGAGTAATACTTCAATTAAAATAATTCATTTAACAATTAAAGTTATAAAATATTTTTGCCCATATTATTAAGTATTAGAAGACTTTAGGGCTAAAATTTTTGGAAAAAATATGGAGGGAGAGAAAGGGTTGGCAGCCATTTATGATATAAATATTTCAACCACTTATTTATAATATTTTTTGCATATTATTAATAACCATATATGCTTTTAGATGAGAAATAAAAATAACAAATATTAAATATAAAATACATTTAATGTGTTCTAGATCATGAGCTCTATATACCCAAGGTAGCGAGCAGGTTCAAGTGATCTAATGAGTCTATTTATCAAAACAAGCATACTCACATAAAGAATGCTTGACAATCAAGAATAAATACACATGCTGAATGGTGTGACTGATAAGAGGGACTTACTTGATCTGGCAAGTTAAGGACTTAGAGAATAATGGCCCTAAGAATGAGGCTTGAATCAACCTGGGGGCAACAGGTGAATACTCAAAGAAATATATAGTGGCTACTCCTCTTAGCCCAATCCTAACTCGCATGCTCGCATGACAGAAGGACTACTCGCCCCCACTGTCCGATGAATGCATACTCACTTACATGTATACTCGCCATTAGCTTTGCAGAAATCCACGTGTACTCAATTTACTTTATATATACTTTCTATGTATGATCATCTTTTAGTATTGTAAAAGGGGAACTCCTCTTTTACAAGGGGCCTTCTTTTTCTCTCTCTAGGCACCTAGTCTTTGTTCTTTGATCATGAACAATAAAGAATACTGCTTCTCTCATAGTTCATTAATCTTCCATCTTCTTGCTTGCAATATTTTTATCTAACCTTATTTTTTTAGGTATCCTCGAAGGTACCTCATGCAACCATGAATAAATTTTGTTTCAACATCATTTTAGGTGTGGTGAAAGTGGATGAGGATAAGAATCAGAAGGTAGATACAAAGTGAAGCAGGACTCTTGACACAAGATTGCTCAATGGACATGTAACAAAATATCCAGCAATTTGCAACTCAACAAGATTTTTGAGACATGGAATACAAAATCCACCCGCCTCGTGCAAGCGGCCATAGGGAAGACACATCATGAAGAACTTAAAGCAAAGGAGAACAAAGAATCCAGTGGATCGGCTATTTGCTGAGCTCAGTGAGAACACTACAAGAAAACTGTAGTTTTAAATCAATGGAAAATTTCATTTAAAATCACCCAAAATCCGTCAGTAATGTCAGTTTCCAATGGATTTCCGATGGATTTCACCTCCCTGGTAAACCTTAGTTGGAAATGGTTCTGGTAGACAAAAAAATCTAACGTAAAGTATTTTTTAGTGGATTTTTGACAAAAAATAAACTAATAAAATAATAACTAACTAATAATACTAACTAATAAATAAATAAATAACTAATTAAAACTAACTAAAACTAAAAACTAAAAACTAATAACTAAACTAATAAATAATAACTAATAAACTAAAAAATAATAAACTAATAAACTAAACTAATAACTTATAAATAATAACTAATAAAAATAACTAAACTAAATAATTAATAAAACCTAATAACTAAACTAATAAACTAATAAATAAAAAATTAATAATGAAACTAACTAATAACTAACTAATATTAATAACTATAACTAATAATTGAAAACTAATAATAAAACAAACTATTGAACTAATAACTAAAATAATAAATCAAACTAATAATAATAAATAACTTGTAATAATAACTAAATAAGAAACTAAATAACTAACTAAAAACTAATAAAACTAAACTAATAATTAAACTAACTAAACTAATAACTAATATTCTTAAAAGCTAATAATAATAAACTAGTAACTATAATAACTAACTAATTAACTAGAAAAACTAACTAATAATAAAAACTAATAACTAAAAAACAAATAAACTAATAACTAATAAACTATTAACTAATAACTAAACTAATAATAATTAAGAACAAAATTAATAAAACTAATAACTAATAAATAAACAAAAACTAGTAAAATTAATAATAATAAAACTGACTAATAATAACTAATATAACTAATAAAAACCTAATAATAACTAAAACCTAATAAAACTAAATAACTAAATCACTAAAATAATAAAAAATAATAAACTAACTAATTACTAAACTAGTAATAGTAAGTAAATTAACTAAACTAAATAACTAATAATAACTAACTAATAACTAAATAACTAACTAATAATTAAAACTAATAATAACTAACTAAATAATAAAATAATAACTAAACTAATGATTAAATAAATTAATAAACTAATAAACTAACTAACTAACTAACTAATACAACTAATAATAACTAAAAATTAATAATAATAATAATAATAATAATAAATAATAATAATAATAATAATAATAATAATAATAATAATAATAATAATAATAATAATAATAATAATAATAATAATAAAAACTAAACTAATAAAACCTAATAACTAATGATAATAATAACAAACTAATAACTAATAAACTAATAAAACTAATAATAGACTAAACTAATAATAACTAACTAATAATAATAATAATAACAAAAATAACTACTAATAATGAACTAATAACTAAACTAACTAACTAACTAATAATAATAACTAATAACTAATAATTAACTAAATAACTAATAAACTAAAAAGTAATAATAATAAAACTAAATAATAAAACTAAAATAACAAATAAAAGCCTAATAATAATAAAAAAACTAATAACTAACTAATAACTAACCTAATAAACTAAACTTAAAATAATAATATAATAATAATAATAATAATAATAATAATAATAATAATAATAATAATAATAATAATAATAATAATAATAATAATAATAATAATAACTATAACTATAACTATTAAAATAAATAACTAACTAATAACTAAAACTAATAACTAATAAACTAAACTAACTAATAACTATCTAATATTAATAAAATAATGACTAATAAAACTAAACTAATAACTAATAATAACTAATAATTAAAACTAATAATAATATTAACTAACTAAACTAATTACTAATAATAACTAATAAAATAAAACTAATAACTAATAACTAATAACTAATAAAAAACTTAATAATAATAATAACTATAATAATAACTAAATAATAACTAAAAACTAAAACTAATAATAACTAATAAAAACTAATAACTAACAAAAAAACTAATAAATAATAATAAAATAATAAAACTAATAACTAACTAATAAAACTAATAATAACTAACTAATAATAATAATAATAATAATAATAATAATAACTAAACTAAATTAATAAAAAATAAACTAATAACTTGACTAATAATAACTAATAACTAACTAACAACTAAAGCTAATAATAACTAAACAACTAATAACTAAAAACCTAATAAATAATAATAATAATAATAATTAAACTAATAATAACTAAATAACTAAACTAATAACTAATAACTAACAAATAATAAAAAAAACTAAAAACTAATGAGAATAACTAAATAAAAAACTAAAGTAATAACTAATAACTAATAAACAAATAAAACTAACTAATGATAAAACTAATAATAACTAAAAATAATAATAATAATAATCAAAACCTAATAATAATAACTAAAAACTAATAATAATAAACTAATAAACTAAAAACTAAAACTAAAACCTAAAAAACTAATAAATAATAAACCTAATAATAACTAATAAAAGTTTAGCCTAAATACTAACTAATAATAACTAAAAAATAATAAACTAAAAAAATTAACTAATACTAATAATAAATAATAAAAACTAAAAACCTAAACTAATAAACTAAACCTAAATAACTAATAAATAAACTAACTAATAACTAAACTAAAAACTAAAACCTAATTAACTAATAAAACTAATAAATAACTAAAAGAAAACTAATAAACCTCTAATAATACTAATAATAATAATAACAAACCTAAAATAATAAAATAAAAAACTAAATTAATATAACTAATAATGAATAAACTAATAAAAACTATACCTAATAATAAACTAAACTAACTAAAAAAGACTAACTTAATAATAATATTGTTATTATTATAAACTAATAAATAAAACTAACTAAAAAAACCTAATAACTAAATAAAACTCATAAAAACTAAAACTAAAACTAAATAAATAAATAACTAATAACTAATAATAATAACTAAAAAAGAAACTAAAACTAAAACTAAAACTAACTAATAATAATTGACAAATAAAAACCTAAATAACTAATAAATTAAAGTAATAACTAATAATAACTAGCTAAAAACCTAATAACTAAATAATAATAATAATACTTAAAAAACTAAATAATAACCTAATTAATAAAACTAATAAAACTAATAAAACTAATAAACTAATAAACTAATAATTAATAAAATCTAATAACTAAACTAATAACTAATAAAACTAATAATAATAATAATAAAAAACTAACTAACTAATAAATAATAACTAATGAAAACCTAAAATAACTACTAATAACTAAACTAAAAACTAACTAATAATAATTAAATAAAACTAATAAACTAAAAGCTAAAACTAATAACTATAATAATTAATAATAATAAACTAATAAAACTAATAATTAAACCTAATAATTAATAAAATAACTAATTAATAAATAAATAACTAAAAACTAATAAACTAATAAATAATGAATAACTAATAAAACCAACTAATAAACTAATAAACTAACTAGAACTAATACCTAATAAATAAGTAATAACTAATAATTACTAACCAAACTAAATAACTAATAATAACTAACTAAAACTAATAATAACTAACCAATAATAAAATGATGAAACCTAAAAACTAAATAATAAACCTAATAAACTAAAACTAATAATAATTAAAAATAACTAAAACTAAATAATAAATAATAACTAATACTAAAACCTAAATAATAACTAAACTAACTAACTAATAAAATTAACTAATTAATAACTAACTAATAAAACTAATAATAACTAATAACTAACTAAATAAATAACTAATAAAAACTAAATAAAACTAAAAAACTAAAACTAATAAAACTAATTAAAACTAAACTAATAAAACTAATAAAGCAAATAAACTAATACTAAATTATATTAACTAAAACTAAATAAACTAACTAAAAAAACTAAAATAAAAAACTAAAAAAACTAAACCGATAACTAACTAATAACTACAATAAAAAAATAAAACTAACTTATAACTAATAACTAAATTAATAAACTAATAAAAAAAAAAACTAACTAATAAAACTATAACCTAACTAACTAATAAAACTAATAGACTAAAAATTAATTAACTAACTAAAATAACTAACTAATAAAATAAAAATAAAATTAAACTGATAACTAAAATAACTAATAATAATAACAAATAATAGCTAATAAAACTAAGTAAACTATTAACTAATAACTAAAATAATAACTAATAAAAACTAATAAACTATTAACTAAAGTAACTTATAAAAACTAATTAATAATAACTAAACTAATAAACTATGAACTAACTAATTATTAATAATAAAACAAAACTAATAAAAACTAACTAAACTAATAAAATTAATAGTAATAACTAATAATAAAAATAACTAATAACTAATACTAATAAATAACTAACTAACTAATAACTAATAATTACTAAAACTAATAATAATTAATAAAACATAATAAACTAAAACTAACTAATAAATAAAACTAATAATAATAACTATAACTAATAACTAATAATAATAATAATAATAATAATAATAATAATAATAATAATAAAACTAACTAAAACTAACTAATAAACTAACTAATAACTAAACCTAACAATAACTAATAAACTAAAAACTAATAACTAAATAAAAACCTAATAACTAAACTAATAATAAAACTAAAAAAATTAAATAAAATAAAAAACTAAACTAATAACTAACTAAACTAACTAACTAACTAACTAACTAAAAACTAAAAACTTAGAATAAATTAATAAACTAATAACTAACCAATAATAACTAAAATAATAACTAACTAACTAAAACTAATAACTAAAAAAAACAAATATAAACTAAACTAATAATAATAACTAATAACTAATAAACTAATAACTAATAATAACTAACTAATAATAAACTAACTAATAACTAATAAACTAATAAATAATAAATAATAAAACTAATAAAACTAATAATAATTAAAAACCTAATAAACTTATAACTAATATAACTAACTAAATAATAAACTAACTAAACTAATAACTAACTAAAAATAATAACTAAACTAAAACTAATAATAAAAAAAACTAATAAACTAATAATAACTAACAACAAATAACCTAACTAATGAATAAAACCTAATAATAATAAACTTAAAATAATAAAACTAATGAATAAATAATAAAAATAAACTAATACTAATAATAACTAACTAATAACTAAAAACTTATAACTAAATAATAACTAAACTAAAAAACTAATAAAACTAATAAACTAAAACTAATAACCAAATAAACTAATAATAATAACTAAAATAAATTAATAAACTAATAACTAATAAACTAATAATAACTAATAATAATAAATAAACCTAATAACTAAACTAATAATAAATAATAATAACTAATAACTAATAATAACTAAAACTTAATAACTAAACTAATAAATAAATAACTAATAAAATTAATTAATAATAATAAATAATAACTAAACTAAAACTAATAAAATATAACTAATAAAAAATAAGTAAAACTAATAATAATAAGAACTAATAATAACTAAAATAACTAATAATAATAATAATACTAACTAAATAATAAAACTACTACTAATAATAAACTAATAACTAAAACTAATAATAAAAAACTAAATAACTAATATTTAATAACTAATAATAAAATAATAATAATAAAACTAATAAAAACTAAACTAATAAACTTATAACAAATAACTAATAATAAACTAAAAACTAAATCTAATAATAACTAACTAAACTAACTAACTAACTAATAAAACTAAAAAACTAATAACTAATAAACTAAAAACTAATAATAAAATAAAAAACTAAACTAACTAATAACTAATATAATAATAAACTAAAAATAATAATTAACTAATACTAATAATAACTAATAAAACTAAACTAATAAAACTAAAACTAAATAATAACTAACTAATAGTAACTAAAATAACTAGTAGTAATAATAAAAACTTATAACTAAAACTAATAAAAAAACTAAAACTAATAAACTAAACTAATAACTAAAAAAATTAAATAAAATAAACTTTATAAACTAATAATAATTAACTAAAAACATAATAACTAATAATAACTAAATAATTGAAAAAATAACTAATAAAATAAAACTAAATAAACTAACTAAAAAACTAATAAAACTAAACCTAATAACTAATAAACTAACTAACTAAAATTAACTAATAAATAAATAAAACTAAACTAAACACTAATAATAAAAATAATAAAATTGATAAACTAATAATAAATAATAAAATAAATAAGCTAATAACTAAATAAATAATAAATAAACTAATAATAAACTAACTAACTAATAAATAAATAAATAAACTAATAAAACTAATAATAACTAAATAATAACTAAACTAATAACTAATAATAACTTAAAAATAAATAATAATAAATAACTAAAATTAATAAAATAATAATAAACTATTAACTTATAAATAATATTAATAATAATAAATAATAGAATTAATAATAATAACTAAATAAAAGATAAACTAAAAAACTAAACTAAAACTAATAATAAATAAAACTAACTAATAAATAACTAAACTAATAACTAAATAAAACTAACTAATAACTAAATATTAACAATATATAAATAACTAATAAAACTAACTAAAATTAATAAACTAATAACTAATAATAAAAGAAAATAACTAAATAAAAAAATAATAACTAATAAACTTAATTATAATAATAACAAAATAAATTAAATAATTAAATAACTAACTAATAAAAAACTAATAACTAAAACTATGAAAATAATAACTAATAATAAGTAATAATAAATAACTAAACTAACTAAATTAATAACTAATAAAATAATAAAACTAAAAAACTAATAATTAATAATAACTAAAATAAATAATTATTAAATTAATAAACTAAATAACTAAAAAACTAATAATTAATAATAGCTAATAACTAAACTAAACTAATAACTAACTAATAACTAATTAAAACTAATAATAAAATAAACCTAATAAAATAATAAATAATAACTAAAATAATAAACTAATAATAAAATTAATAATTAACTAAAATAATAATAATTATTATTAATAGCTAATAAACCAATAAACTAATAACTGATAGGTAATAAGTAATGAATAAACTAACTAACTAATTAATAAATAATAACTAATAATAATAAACTAAATAACTAAAAACTAATAAAACTAAATAAACTAACTCACTAAAATAACTAATAACTAATCATAATAACTAACTAATAACTAAAACTAATAATATCTAACTAAATAAATAACTAATTAAACTAATAATCTAATAACTAAATAATAATAATAAACTAATAAATTTAAAATCTAACTTATAACTAAATAACTAAATAAAATAATAATAAATAATAAATAATAATAATAAGTAAACTAAAAAACTAATAAACTAATAACTAAACTAAATAATAACTAAATAAAATAACTAATAAAACTAACTAACTAATAACCAATAAAATGATAAATAACTAAACTAATATAATAGCTAAAACTAATAATAATAATAATAAAATAACTAAATTAATAACTAATAAAATAATAAAACTAAAAAACTAATAATTAATAATAACTAAAATAAATAATAAATTAATTAATAAACAAATAACTAAAAAATAAATAACTAATAATAGCTAATAACTAAACTAAACTAATAACTAATTAAAACTAATAATAAAATAAACCTAATAAAATAATAAATAATAACTAAAATAATAAATAATAACTAAAATAATAAACTAATAATAAAACTAATAATTAACTAAAATAATAATAATTATTATTATTAGCTAATAAACCAATAAACTAATAAGTGATAGCTAATAAATAATGAATAAACTAACTAACTAATTAATAAATAATAACTAATAATAATAAACTAAATAACTAAAAACTAATAAAACTAAATAACTCATTAGAATTAATAACTAATCCTAATAACTAATTAGTAACTAAAACTAATAATATTTAACTAAATAAATAATTAATTAAAACTAATAATCTAATAACTAAATAATAATAATAAACTAATAAACTAAAAAACTAACTAATAACTAAATAACTAAATAAAATAATAATAATAAATAAATAATAATAATAACTAAACTAATAAACTAATAAACTAATAACTAAATAATAACTAAATAAAATAATAAAAAAACTAAACTAACTAAAACTAATAAAATTATAAATAACTAAAACTAATAACTAATAACTAAAACTAATAATGATGATAATAATAATAAATAATAACTAGAAACTAACTAAATTAATAAACTAATAAACTAAACTAATAAAATAATAAATAAAAATAAATTAAATAATTAATAACTAAAATAATAATAACTAACAATAAAATTATAACTAATAATAACTAATAACTAAAAACTAAAAACTAAAAAAAACTAAAATAATAAAACTAACTAACAAATAACTAATAACTAAACTAATAACTAAACTAAAAACTAACTAATAACTAAAAACTAATAACTAATAACTAATAAACTAAAAAATAACTAATAACTAATAGTAACTAAATTAATTAAAATGAATAATAAAACTAAACTAATAATAACTAAATAACTAAAACTAATAATAAACAAATAACTAATAACTAACTAATAAAACCTAACCTAAACTAATAACAACAATAACTAATAATCCAATGAATAATAACTAAGTAAATAACTAAAACTAAACTAATAAAAACCTAAAAAACTAAATAATAATAACTAACTAAAGCTATCAATAACTATAACTAATAAACTAATAATAACTAATAAAATAAATCTAATAAACTAAAACTAACTAAAACAATAATAAAATTGAAAACTAATAATAATAATAATAATAACTAACTTAAAACTAATAAACTAAATTAACTAATAACTAACTAAAAACTAATTAACCAACAATAATAAAGTAACTAAACTAACAAATAATAACTAAAAACTAATAAATAAAATATCCTAACTAATAACTAATAATAATAAACTAATAATAACTAACTAAACTAAAACTAAACTAATAACTAATAAAACTAATAATAACTAAATAATAACTAACTAATAAAACTAATAACTAAAAAAACTAATAATAACTAAATAATAATAAACTAATAACTAACTAAAACTAATAAACTAATAATAACTAAACTAATAACTAACTAATAACTAATAATAAAACTAATAAACTAATAAACTAATAAACTAGTAATAATAAACTAACTAATAACTAATAATAATAATAATAATTAACTAACTAAACTAATAACTAACTAATAATAACTAAACTAATAACTAATAATAATAAAACTAATAACTAATAACTAACTAAACTAAAGAACTAATAATTACTAACTAAAAAAATAATAAAACTAATAAAAAATGAATTAACTAACTAATAACTAATAACTAATAATAAACTAAAATAAAAACTAACTAATAAAACTAAATAACTAACTAACTAGTAAAAAACTAACTAATAATGAACAACTAAATAAAAAACTTATAAAACTAATAAAAAATCTAATAAACTAAACTAATAAATATAACTAAATAAAACTCACTAATAATTAATTAAAACTTAATAACTAAATAACTAAAACTAAAAATAACTAACTAAATAACTAATAACTAAACTAATTAATAATAATTAAACTAACTAATAAAACTAATAATAAATAACTTATAATAAAAATAATAACTAAACCTAATAATAAAATAAATAATAAATAATTAGATTAAATAACTATAAAACTAAATAACTAAATAATAAAACTTAATAAACTAATAAAAAACTAACTAACTAAAAACTAAACCTAATAACTAAACTAAAAAACTAACTAATAAACTTAATAATAATAAATAATAAAACTAAATAAAATAAATAATAACTAATAATAATAATAAACTACTAAAACTAAATAATAAATAACTAAAATTAATAACTAATAACTAACTAATAACTAATAAGAACTAATAAATAAATAACCTAACTAAAACTAACTAATAATAACTAATAAAACTAATAAAAAACCTAATAACTAATAATAATAAAACTAAAACAATTAACTAAACTAATAAATAACCAGAAAAAACTAAAAACTAAAAAACTAATAACTAAACTAAATAATAACTAACTAAAACTAATAATAATAACTAACCAATAAAACTAATCTATCTAAAATAAGATAATAATAAACTACTAATAACTAATAACTAAATAACTAAACTAAAAAACTAATAAACTAAAATGTTTAACAAAAATAAGAATAAAACTAATAAAAACCTAAAAACTAAATAATTAATAATAGACCTAATAATTAATAAAAAAAAACTAACTAACAACTAATAAAATAATAATAATAATAATAATAATAATAATAATAATAAAAACTAAAGGCTAACTAATAAAACTAATACTAATAATAACAATAATAATAAAATAAAAATTAACTAAAATTAATAATTAATAATAACTAACTAATTAATAACTAATTAAAAAACTAATAATAATTAACTAATAACTAATAATAATTAAATAACTAATAAAAAACTAACTTAAAGTAAACTAAATAACTAAACTAATAAACTAACTAACAAACTAATAAATAACTAAAAACTAATAATAAACTAAACTAACTAATAATAAAACTAAAAGTAACTAAATAACTAAATAATAAGTAAACTAATAGATAATAACTAACTAATAAATAATAATATTAAATAGAAATAACATAATAATCAACTAATAAAGCTAAAATAACTAATAATATATTATAAAACTAAACTAAACTAATAATAACTAATAACTAATAAATAATAACTAAAATTAATAACTAAACTAATAACTAATAACTAATAATAATAATAATAATAATAAACAAATAATAAACCTAATAATAACTAATAAAATAAAATAACTAATAATAAACTAATAATAATCACTAACTCATAATTAACTAAATATCTAATAAAAATAACAATAATAAACCTGAAAAAGTAATAAAATAACAAAAATAAATAAACTAAACCAACTATAATAACTAATAAAACAAACCAAAATTAATAAACTAAAACCTAATAAACTAATAATAACTAATAAAAATAACTAAAACTAAACTAATAAATAATAACCAAACCTAATAATTAATAACTAAAAAATAAAACTAATAAACTAACTAAATAAACTAATAACTAATAATAACTAACTAATAATAATCATAAATAACTAATAGTAATAAACTAATAATAACTAATAAACTATTAACTAATAACTAACTAAAACTAATAACTAAACTAATAACTAAACTAAAAACTAACTAATAATAAACCTGATAAACTAAACTAATAACTGTAATTAATAATAATAAACTAATAAATAACTAATAAATTAAACTAACTAAATAAAACTAATAAATAATAAAATAATAAAACCCAAAAACTAATAAACTAATAAGTAATAATTAATTACTAAACTAACTAAAAATTAATAATAACTAAACTAATAAACTAAATAATAATAACTAATAACTAATAACTAACTAAAACTAATAATAAATAATTAATAACTAAAAAAACTAACTAATAATAACTAAATAACTAAACTAATAAACTAATAAACTAAACTAAGTAATAATAATAATAAACTAAAACTAACTAATAAACTAGTAACTAACTAATAATAACTAATATAACAAAAAAGTATAACAAACTAAACTAATAATTAATAAATTAACTAAACTAACTAATATAAACTAATAAAATAACTAATAACTAATAAACTAATAACTAACTAAAACTAAAAACAAAATAATAATTAACTAAAACAAGTAACCTAAAATTAACTAACTAATAACTAATAAATAATAACTAATAAACTAAATAACAAACTAACTAATAACTAAAACTAATAAACTAACTAAATAACTAACTAATAATAACAAACTAACTTATAATAATAACTAACTAATAATAACTAATAAAGTAATAATAAGTAATAAGAAACTAAATAATAACTAACTAATAATAAAAAATAAACTAATAACTAACTAATAATAACTAAATAACTAATTAATAAAACTAACTAAACTAAAAACTAATAAAACTAATAAAATAAACTAATAACTAATAAGTAAACCTAACAAATAACTAATAATAACTAAATAACTTATAATAAAACTAAACCTAATAACTAAAATTAATAAAACTAATAAAACTAACTAATAAATAAAAACTAAAACTAATAATAATAATAATTAATAACTAACTAACTAATAAATAAAACTAAAAAAAAACTAAACTAAATAACTAAACTAATAATAAAACTAAGTAACTAGAAAACTAATAAGTAATAATAATAATAACTAACTAAATTAATAAACTAATAAAAAATAACTAACTAATAATAATAAAAACTAAATAAATAACTAACTAAAAACTTATAATAAACTAAAATAACTAAAGTTAATAATAAACTAAATATAATAATAACTAATACCAACTAACTAAAACTAATAAAAATAATAAAGCTAAATAAATAAATTAAAATAAAATAATAAAATAATAACAATAACTAATAAAACTAAAACTAACTAACTAATATAATATAATAAACTAATAACTAAACTAAAAAAACTAATAACTAAACTAATAGCTAATAAAAACTAAAGCTAATAATTAAACTAAAACTAGCCTAACTAATAATAAACTAAACTAACTATAATAAATAAAATAAAACTAATAACTAATAAACCAAATAATAACTAAATAACCTAAGAACTAATAACTAAATAACTAACAATAAACTAAAACTAATAAAACTAAACTAATAAAACTAATAACTAAAATTAAAAAAAATAAAAACCTATTAACTAAAATTAATTAACTAATATAAACTAATAACTAATAACTAAAACTAAAACTAAAACTAACTAGAAACTAAATAAAACTAAACTAATAAAATTAATAACTGATAATAACAAATAAAACTAACTAATAAATAAAAGTAACTAATTTAACTAAAACCTAATAAATTAATAATAAACTAATAACTAACTAATAATTAATATTAATAACTAAAACTTACTAATAAAAACTCATAACTAACTAAAACTAATAAAACTAAACCAATAACTAATAATAACTAAACTAAAAACTATATAAATAACTAATAACTAATAATAATAACTAAAATAATAACTAAACTAAATAACTAAATAATTAAAACTAATAACTAATAACTAATAACTAATAAACTAAATAAACTAATAACTAACTAACTAATAAATAAACTAATAACTATCTTGTAATAACTAATAATAATAATAAAATTAACTAATAACTAACTAATAAAAACTAACTAAACTAAATAACTAATAACTAATAATAAATAACTAAAGTAAATAATAACTAAACTAATAACCTAAAATAAAAATTAGAACTAACTAATAACTAATAAATAATTAACTAACTAACTAATAATAAAATAACTAAAACTAACTAACTAAACTAATAAAACTAACTAAAAACTAATAACTAACTAAAACTAATAAAATAAAAAATAAATAATAAAACTAACTAAAATTAACTAATAAATAAATAACTAATAACTAAACCTGATAAAATTAATAAAATAATAACTATTGAATAAACTAATAATAATAAAAATAACTAACTAATAATAATAACTAATAATAACTAACTATAAATAACTAATAAAAATAATAACTAAACTAATAATAATTAATAAAATAATAAACTAATAAACTTGCTAACTAATAAAACTAACTTATAACTAATAATAAAACTAACTAAACTAATTAAAAATAATATTGACTAACTAATAATAATAAACTAATAACTAATAACTAAAAAATCCTAAATAAATAACTAAAACTAAACCTAAAACTAATAACTAAATAACTAACTAATAAATTAATAACTAAACTAATAACTAAACTAACTAATAACTAATAAACTAAAACCTAAATAACTAATAAACTAAAACTAATAAACTAAATAACTAAATAATAACTAACTAAACCTAATAACTTAAACCTAATAAAATAATAACTAAAACTAATAAAACTAATAACTAACTAAACTAATAAACTAACTAATAACTAAAACTAATAACTAATAAAAACTAAACCAAACTAACTAGTAAAATAAGTAATAAGAATTAATAATATTGGTAATGACTAAAAAAAAACTAAATAACCTAATAAAACTAACTAAATTAAACTAAAAAAACTAATAAATAATAAAACTAAAAAATAAATAATTAAACTAATAACTAATAAATAATAAAACTAATAACTAAAACTAAATAAAACTAATAAGATAACTATTAAACAAATAACTAAACTAACAAAACCAACTAAACTAAAAATAACAAACTAAAAACTAAATAAACTAGATAAAACTAATAATAACTAATAATAACTAAATAAAGCTAATAGTTAATAATAACTAATAATAACTAATAATAACTAAAATAACTAATAACCAATAAAAACTAATAAACTAATGAACTAATAACTAATAATAAATAATAAACTAAAACTAATAATAATAACTAATAATAATTAATAATGAATAAACTATAAAAAACTAATAAACTAATAATAATTAATAATAATAAATAATTAACTAATAAATATAATAACTAATAATAATTGAACTAATAAACTAATAAACTAATAACTAAATAAATGATTAATAAATTAATAACTAAAACTAACTAACTAATAATAACTAATAACTAAAAACTAATAACTAATAATAACTAATAATAAAAATAAAAAATAACTAATAATAAACTAAATAACTAATAATTAAACTAATAAAACTAAACTAGTAAGCAATAATTAAAACTAATAAACTAATAAATAAACTAAAAATAAATAACTAAACTAATAAACTAATAATTAACTAAATATTAAAACTAATAATAAACTAAAAAATTAACTAATAAAACTTACTAACTAAATAACTAACTAATACCTGATAAATAACTAATAATAACTAAACTAATAACTAATAGAAAAAATAAAGTAATAATTAATAATTAACTAATAAAACTAATAATTAATAAATATATAACTAATAATAACTAATAACTAATAAAAAGTAACTAAAAAACTAATAACTAATAATAAATAAACTAAACTAATAATAATAATAATAAACTAACTAATAAAAAAACTAAACTAATAACTAAATAACTAAACTAATTAAATTAATAACTAATAAATTAACTAACTAATAATAATTAAAAACTAAAACTAATAATAATAATAAAACTAACTAATAACTAATAACTAACTAATAACTAATAACTAATAACTAACTAATAATAACTAACTAATAACCAAACTAATAATAACTAACTAAAACTACTAATAACTTTAACTAAAACTACTAACTACTAATAATAAGTAATAATAATAAACTAATAAAACTAAAATAATAATAATAACTAATATAATAATAACTAAATAACTAAAAACTAATTATTAACCTAACTAAACTAATAAAACTTAAATAACTAAAACTAAATAAAATTAATAAACTAATAATAATAATTAATAATTAAAACCAATAATAAATAATAACTAATATATTAAAACTAAAATTAATAACCTAATAATATTAATAACTAATTAATAATAATTTAAAAACAAAACTAAACCTAATAAAAAACTAAAAAAATAAGAAAACTACAACTAAATAATAATAAACTAACTAATAAAACTAAGCTAATAAACTAATAAACTAATAAAACTAAATAAATTAACTAAACAAATAAACTAAGTAATAATAACTAATAATAAATAACTAAACTAATAAAAACTAACAAACTAATAAATAACTAATAACTAAATAATAAACTAATAACTAATAATAAAAATTAAATTAAATAATAATAATAATATAAACAAATAAACTAAATAACTAATAAATAATAACTAAAATAACTATTAAACTAATAAAACTAAATAAACTAATAACTAATAAAAACTAACTAAAACTAAAACTAATTAATAAAACTGACTAACTAATAACTGATAACTAATAACTACACTAATAACTAACTAATAGCTAAACTAATAAAACTAATAAATATTAATAATAAACTAATAATAACTAAACTATTAATAATAAACTAATAAAACTAATAACTAGCAAAAAATAACTAAACTAAACATAAACATAACTAAAATTAAAATTAAACTAATAACTAAATTAAAACTAATAATAACAACTAAATAAACTAACTAACTAATAAACTAATACTAATAATAATAATAATAATAATAATGAAACCTAATAACTAAATAACTAATAAAATTAAAATTAAAATAAATAACAATGAATAATGATAATAAACTAAATAAACTAATAATAAATAATAAAAATAATACAATAACTAAAAAACTTAACTAATAAACTAATAATTAAAAATAAATTAATTAACTAACTAACTAATAAAAATTAATAATAAATCTAATAAACTAATAATAAACTAATAAAACTAATAACTAATAATATCCTAAACTAATAAACTAATAAAACTGATAAAACTAATAAACTAATAACTAAATAATAACTAAATTAATAATAATAATAATTTCTAATAAAACTAATACAAACTAACTAATAAATAACTAATAAATAAACTAAATAACTAAACTAATAACTAATAAACAAAACTAATAACCTAAAAACTAATAACTAAACTAACTAATAATAACTAAATTAATAACATAATAACTAAAATAATAATAATAAGCTAAAAAAATAATAAAATAATAAAACTAATAATAATGACTAATAACTAAACTAATAACTAATAAAATCTACTTATATGAACTAATAAAACTAAAAAAAACTAATAAATAAAACTAAACTAATAAAAACTAAACAAATAAACTAATCTAATAATAATAATAATAAAAAAAAAATAAACTAACTAATAAACTAACTAGTAATAACTACTAATAATAAACTAAATAACTAAACTAATAAATTATAAAACTAACTAAACTAACTAATAATAAAACCTAAAAAACTAATAAACTAATAAACTAATCAGCTAAAACTTATAATAATAATAATAACTAAACTAAATAACTAATAAAACTAATAAATAAATAACCAACTAAAAACTAACCAATAATAACTAAAACTAATAAAGGTAATAACTAATAAAACTAAACTAATAAATAAGTAAACTAAACCTAAAACTAACTAACTAATAACTAAGTAATAGAATTAATAAACTAATAACTAAATTAAATAATAACTAATAAAATAATAACTAAACCTAATAAAACTAAAAACTAATAAAAATAACCTAATAAAAAAACTAACTAATTATAACTAAACTAATAAACTAGTAAAAAGACTAATAAAAATAAATAAACTAATAACTAATAATTAAACTAAAAAATCTAATAATAATAACTAACTAACTAATAACTAATAATAAACTAATAAAATAACTAAAATAATAATAAATAATAATAATAATAACTAATAAAATTAAAAACTAATAAACTAATAACTAACAATAAAAACTAATAAAACTAATAACTAAAAAACTAATAAACTTAAAACTAAAACTAATAAACTAATAATAATAATAATAATAATAATAAAATAATTCTATTAATCAACTACACTAAAAATTAAAAACTAATAATAAAATAAATAACTAATAACTAACTAATAACTAAACTAACTAAAAAAAAAATAATAAACTAAAACTAATAACCTAAACTAATAAACTAATAACAAATTAATAATAAACTAACTAACTAATAACTAATAAAACTAACTAAAAACTAATAAAAAATAAAAACTAATAATAATAATTAATAATAATTAACTAAACTAATATAACTAATAATAATAACTAATAAACTAAATTAATAACTAACTAATAAAACTAATAACTAATAATAACTAATAATAAACTAATAAAATAATAACTAACTAATAATAATAACTAATAAATAAATAAATAACTAACTAAAACTAACTAAAACTAAAACTAAAACTAATAACTAAACTAATAAATAATAACTAATAAACTAAAAAATAATAAACTAATAAACTAAACTAATAACTTATAAAATTTGTTGGAAATTTGTACGAAAACTTTTTACCATAATTTTTCTACAAAATTTGTTGTCATAATTTTTTTTTTTTTTGACTAAAGCCCCCTAATGCTTCGTATCAAACATCTTGATGGCAAATCTATTAAAAATTTATACATAATTGAAAAAAAAAATCATAGTTTCGCATATGCTCTAATTTTTACACTTAGAATTACACAACAACTCTATAATTTCTACATAACTGGTTTTAACATACCCACAATTGCTATATAAGAAGTTAATACCAATAAATAGATAATTTCAAAGACTTCTTTCATTTTAGTACTTCAAAAATATTGAAATTAAATAACTATTTTAAAACATTGAAATTAAATAGTTCTATATTATTAACATCTCAACAAATTTTCTACTAGCTAAAATAAAAAAGTGATAATAACATCATATAAATAAAGTACTGTAATTAGGAATAAAAAAATAAAGTACTTATAAAACCTAGTTATCATTTATCTCCGCATCATCATCTGCATCGTTGTCCTCCTCCTCGACCACTGGCTCCTTCCCCTTCTAGTTCTCTCTATGCATCTTCTCCAAGTCTCCATTGCAACCATCCGAGCATTCACCTGAGCTATCATCCATTACAACAACATGCCTTTGAATTATCTCATCGATCGATTGACTAATTGTTCTAGAGAATGAATGAAGTGTATCATAGGCTAACCCTTGTGAGCCTAAGCTATAAATTCATCCCTTCTTCTTACCTCCAATAGTCTCTTTCAAGATGTCATATTCGATTTCTCTAATAGTTCCTTAGACCTTATTGCACTTGTAGAGCTTTAACTAACAACTTGATATAGTCTCATGTAGTTGTCCTACTAGAAAGTATAATGTTATTTAAACATACTATATTATTACTAGTTCTAATTTAATAAATTAAATGTTAACTTATGTGTGCTCTCCATGACCGAATATCAACTCACTATTGATCAACCTGATGTTGATATATTCTACTATGTAATTCAGGTAATAATGGGCTCTCATTTAAAACTTTAGCTTTGTTTTAACCATTATTATAAGTTTAATTAAAGTAAATAATGAATGGCTTATCATCATTTGCTTGTACTCATTATCTAGTACTAAGTCTCCAATATGTGAAGAGGTGTCCATGCCCCTACAATCACAAGCTCAATTTTGTTTTGCCTACTCTTTATTATGAACATAATTTGTGGAGTCTCATGCTTTATAGAGGTTAGCCCACACATCCTCTTGATCCAAAGTGGCCTTTATTTAGACCTATGTATATTTGTGAACATACATAGTCGGGTTGTGCCTTTGGACTTTTTTTCTTCTAGTTTTTTTTGTTGTGCTCCAATAGTGAAATCCTTCTATAATATAAAATAAATTAATGATAATTAGTAGTATATTAATATAATATAATGCATTAAAATGTGCAAATAATTATTACAATATCTCAAATTCCTTGAATCACATATCTTGAACCTCAATTGAGACCTTCCTCCATAAAACATATAAAGCATCGTATTTATTCTTTATAATGTCCGATTATATGTATGACTTCCACGGATGGATTGAACTTGAAGATTGTAATTAAGATTATAATCATAAAATTTTAGAAGTAAAACTTGAGAGATAAACTTACTTGTTACCCACCGGCTCCATAAAAATGCATCATTGATGACTCAGGGGGTGTAAATGTATTATGCTGATCAGGTGGTGTATGCTGAAACTTAGGCTCCCTATGACATGTGTGTCCCTAATACGGGTAAAGCGGTGCAGTATCAACAGCTCTAGATAATGGTGATACTATGTACAGGCATGTCCAAAAGTCTGAGGGGGCGAGATCGAAAGGGAGGTTGAATTGGTGATTGTGGTGGTAGCCAAAACATTAGGCCTCGACACATTTTTCTTCTTCTTTTGGAAGATGCTCGAAATAGATCATTAGTTATGATTTACACTATAACCCAGAAGACGACTCTCAGATAACATAGAAAAATTAAGTATAGTTGAAATTGAACTAATAATATATCATAAGTCATGCCCACTCAATCTTGGTGGTGGCCTGACCTTCTCAACTCAATTTTTCATGAATGCATTTTTGTTTCTTCTAAATAGATGATCAACAGGGAAGAACATATGATAATAGTCAAACTATATTTTTTTTCAGCTATTTTTAAGTGTAAACATATTTGATAAATCCATGTAGTATGTATACGCTAACTTCCCAGTAGTGCTCCACCCTAATAACATTACATACACAGAAAAGTCATTAATAGTCCATATCAATGCTATCTTCATTTAATTGTTTTACTTTATAGTAATATCATATATAAGTACACTATTTTCCCATAACATTTTTAGCTCTTCTATCAATGATTGTAAGATGACACCAGTCTTTGTTTTAAGGCTATGTGGCCCATGTATGATCAAAGTCAAGAATATATAAGGTGTAGTCATGCACATCTCTAGTGGTAGATTGTATAGTTACACCATATAGGCCAACATGAATAAAGTGATACACACTGACTATATAGTGTGAAACCATCAGTGCATAAGCTAATTATAACATTTTGTGGCTTGACAGTAAAATCAAAATAAGTACGATTGAAATGCTTCCGCACTTCTTTGTTTGATGGATGACCCAAGATATTTGGTGAACTTGTTCTGTCATGGTGCAATCACATGTGTTTGGCTGAACACATGGAAGTGTATAGTCTTTATAGACATAGAGTTAGCGGTAAGCAGATCAGATGCTTATGTGGTACATCTTTCTATTTGCATTATTTTCTACTTTATGGCTTTAACTTAGGTGCTCCACAAAATTTGCGTTCAATATTCTATGTCTTTTATAGGATCGATGCAATCATTGACATAATAGTCAATCTTTTTGAGGTCAAACTTAGCTTTTACACTAACTTCTTTATTCTATACAAGCCTTCAAAAACTAAATTTTTCTATGAATTTGTCTCTTTAAGCAGCCCTATAAATTAGTTAAAAAATTCTCATGACATATTAAATTCAAATTTAATGCTTAACATTCTTACGACCACATATAGTTTTGTATGGTTCATGCAATATTCTCACAATGGTCATTGTGTTGCCTTTAACAAGTTGTAGAACTTTTTTAGTTTATTATGTTGCTTCTCCTTTGTTCACGGAAATTCAACTCTAGCATCATAAATCATTTCTTCATAATTTAGTCTAAAATTATATTCACCGAAAGACATGCATAACTTCGTTGAGGCACTAGTGTCATTAATATGTTCTTTGGACTGACTCACTATTGAAGTTCAAAACTAATAATTTTGTTTGAAGCCCATATAATACAAGTTTAATCTGACTCCATCAAGCATTAAGAAGGCTTGATTCTTGTGTCTCACATATAGATAAAAACTTTACTTTGGAAAGGTAAGATGAAAGTTGAGACATGCATAAAGTGCTTAAAACCACTAAAAAATTCATCAATTAATCTTTTTGCGGATGTAATTTATTGTATATCCATAATCGCCGCTATGGATATCCAAGATCTATGTAAATTAAGTGAGGACTAAATTAGTATTTTATCTCAATTATATAAGTAGTAATAATTATAATCAAAACACAATTTAATGTAACTCCTTAAGTGTTTAAGTCATTTGCTATAGATATCTATAATTAATAATGACTGACTATCATTCAAATATAAAACTTTATACATGCATAATTAATTTTTACATACCTTTTAAACTTGAAATTCTTAATTACTTTTTACTAATCTACCCAACTTAAGGCTGGTCGGTGAGATTGATGGAGAAGGTGAGGGGAGAACATGGGCAGGGGGACTGATCGAATGGTTTGCGGCATGAGAAGAAGACATGACAACATTATGTTCATTAAACACTTATTAGAACTTTGTGATGATCAGTACATCCATAAATTTGTAGAAATCTAAATTTGATATTTTCATATCTTTTAAGGAGTTATCTGTATTAGTCTATAATCACTAAATTAGTTTTTTTATAAAATTAAATTGGACAATGATTATGAAATTTATATAAATTCATCAAAATATTATTAATTGTATAATTAGCAATCTAACACATTAAATTAATTGAAAAAAATTCATAACCAAAATATTCTAAAATAACATTTTAAAAAAATACAAAATCTAACAAGTAAGATTAATCAATTTCAAACAAATTTGGACAAAATCTACCCTAAAAATAACACAAATTTCTCAAAATATCAAATCCACTTTTCTCACAAACGAATGGATGAAATCTAAAAAATAGTTATACAATAAAGAGATGGGATTTATCTTGATTCTACGAGAAATTAGAGTAAAAGATACATTTAGGTTGATCTGAATGAAAAAGCATTTCTCATCACCAAGAGAGAGATGGAGAGGATTTGGGAGGAAATGGCGTTGGCATGTGGGGAGGGGGGAGTTTGATTGCCATAATAATAGCTTAATAGATTTATCGATAGAATTTCCACTAGAAAATCTATCGTCTTTAAGTGATTCAATCATGTCTAGGTATATCTATCAAAGTTTTTCTAGCTAAAAATTCATTGGTAATTCAATCGATAATTTCCTATAGAAAACTTCATTGGAATTGCTACCAGAAATTTGTAGTTTTCTTGTAGTTGAGAAGAAACCCATCTAAGGTACCTTGCTCTTATCCGTTCAAGATTTCCAACTTCGATGATGATTCATATGACCCAAGTGAAGAAGAAGATGTGTCAAAGAAGCAGCTGTAGACAACAAATGCTCTCTCAGTCATGATTCGATGCTCACTCTCCTCTTAAGTTGAGATCTTGCATCTTGAATCATACAAATGTTTGATAGATCCCACCAACCATATAGTGTATTTTGAGCTGACCACATCACTATTGGATTTAGATGACATGTTGAAGTGCAATTTTTCTTCACAATCTCTAAAGAGTTGGCTCTCAAGTGGTTCTCGCACATCCCATTTTGAATCATAACATCACTCACTAACTTCAAAAGGATGTTTGCTACCCAATTGCCAAACGAACAGAAGTTGTTGAAGCATTTTCAAGCACACCTATACGAGGCAGAACCTAACAAATCCTAATGAAGTTCTTTACTCACTTCCAATGAGAGATACAAGAAGTTAAAGACTTGAAACTTGTAGTTGCCCAAGCAGTACTTGCTTAAGATTTGAAAGAGGGGCCCTTCAGGTATGCCTTAGGGCTCTAACAACCTAAGACACTCTTTGAATTAGTTGAGTTGATGAATAATCATGTTAATGTTGAAGAATACAATGAAATATTTCACTAACATCTTTGATTAGAACCAAAGACTCATTGAAAAGGTCTTTAGAGCGACCACCTAGAGATGGGTATCAAAGATGAAGAATGGATAAGAGAAGGTGACCATAAGTACTAGGGCATGGATTGAAACTCAGCGCTATCTAGGAGCCGACTATACACAACCCTCTCTAACAACTCCCCTTAGAGTGTCCATGGTGAGGTTGTAGGGTGTGATCGAATAAAGAATATTTCAAACACCCATCATTTATGAAGGTGATGGAGTGTGTGATTGCTTATGCTTACCATTGTAATCACGACCATGACACTTAGGAATTCATCATATGAAAAGCTCGGGACATGAATATGGTGAGAAAGCTAAAGGAGTTCATCAGGGGGAATGACAAAGAAGTCATTGAGGCTGCCATTGAACTTATACCTATGCACACTATTCATATTGTTGGAGTCATACACGCTATCTTTGGGGGGCGATGAAGAGTCCTTTAAGAAGGCAAGTATGAAAATGTTGCGATCTGGAGAAGTAAAATTGGCAGCCATGATACGAGCACCATCTACAACCACGTACTAATGAGTTTTCAGAAATGGATAAACCCACTATTGAAAATCCCTAAAACATCGCGGTCGTAGTGATAGCTTTGATTGCCAATTACTAGGTGGGAAGCATTTTGATTGACATAGGGATCTTAGTCAATATTATTTTAAATCAAAATTTAACAAGCTTAGATTAGTGAATTCTAAACTTGCAATCATAGAATGACCATTATATGATTTTTAGGAGAGTATAGAGAAACTAATGGGATGATTACATTTCTGGTGGCATTTTAAGTATTTCTATTTTTTCCTAATAACATTTTGGCGGATAGATCGGATATCGATGAAATTCATTTTTTGTCACTCTATCAAAAAAGTATTTCCAACTGGTTTTATCATTGCCATCCATTGGAAAATCTTTTTACCAATGGATTTTCTATTGATTATCGATGAATTAGTCCATCAAAAATAAGCAGTTTCCCTGTAGTGGTAGCTCTTATTGAGGCCGCCAATGAAGTAGGGTTGAGTGCATCTCCCAAATTATCTAAAAAGAGCTGAGGTCAACACCTCACATTCACCAATAGAGCGCATTTGAGGAGAAGGAAGAGCAAGATGAAGACTTGGAGAATAACTATACTATGAAATTATGTGAGCCAGCTTGTAAATATGAACTCTAGTCCTCCATTTTCTCAAAGAATCTCAACAATCTCTTGGGAAACCTTTCTAAGCTCGACTGCCACATGCTATTTTGACTGCTTAAGCAAATACATACTAGTGGACATGGGAAGTCTGCCATAAATTTTTCGAGAAGAGGAAGGTAAGTCCCTTCTAGCGAGTGTGAAGAAGAAGCTGACGTCTCTTGAAACCAAGTATTACCATTAGGCCGAGGATGCTCGCCAAGAAGAGGAGAAGGAGAGAGCAACTCTAGAGCTTACTCGCCTTGTGGAGGTGAAATGAGAGTTGGAGGAGGATATCTCTTGTCGTACTGGGAGTGTCAAAAGAAAGAAGTCGAGTTCATTAGCTTATTGATTCTGACAAGAACCAAGAGCTTTTATAACATAAGTTCAAAGATGGCGCTCACTTCAATATCGCTAAATTGGGAAAACATGGCCATTTAGATGTCAAGTTTTTGTACTACTCTAATGTACTCTTACTTTAAGACTCTAATGATGAAGACAATAAAAGTAGTTTGAATTGACATATCTTTTCTTCCTTCATTTCTCTATAATTTTTTTGCATCTAGATTGATTGTATCTTACTTGCTTAATTGCAAAGATTTTATAGAAAATGAAGGTCATGATTGAGTACAAGTGGATTTGTAGTCGAGTGTTATCGAGTAATGAGAATTTATTTGTCTTGTTGAGTATTTCTAAATGAATGCTATGTTGTTGAGCCAATACGTTAATTGATGCATGAATAACCCATTCATAACTTAAAATATCTTGATTTACTAATCAATCAAAAGAACATCCTTGGGTAGTTGTGTTGGTATAACGAGATCATGTACATTTGTTGGGTTTGTATTTGCTTATTGATGCATGGATAACTCTGCCCATGACTTAGAACATTTTGATAGAATCTTCCATAGATAGTCGCTCATGTACACTATTTGGAATGATATTCACTTATTGATATTTGAATATATTCACATATGGCTTTAGAATATTTGAGCCATCAATCAATAGAAAGAACCTCCATGGGTGATCATTTTAGCATAGCGAGTTTATGTATACTCATTAGGTTGATACTCATTCATGATGCACAAATAACTTCTATAACTTAGAATATTTGGGGCGTTGATCATATGAGAGAGCCTTCCATATATAGTCGTGTTAGAATAGTGAGTTTGATATACTTCTTTAAGTAGGCACTCGCTTGTTATTGTATGAATAAATATGTTAATTACTTAAAATATCTTAAGTCACTGATCAAATGAGATCACTTTCACATAGTACATTGTGTGTTAGTTTTCCTTTTGAGAGTTAACCTTTACTTACTAATTAGGAGAATTGGTATTTTTTTTAGATCTCATGGGATGTCGATCTTACTTTATATTGCCAACTATATGGAGTGTTGGTCTTTTTAGATGTCAAGGAGAGTTGGTCTTTTGTGTTTAGTTGCCAACCTCATGGGGTGTCAGTCTTACACAGTCATCAACTGCATGAAGTGTTGGTCTTTTGAGTTGCCAACTAGGAGAGTTAGTCTTTTGAGTTTACTTGCCGACTTCACGGGGTGTTAATCTTACACTATAGTCGCCAACTACATGGAGTGTTGGTCTTTTGAGTTGCCAACTAAGAGAGTTGATCATTTTAAGTTTAGTTGCCACCTGGTGTCATTCTTACAATATAGTCATCAACCACACAAATTGTTTGTCTTTTGAGTTTAGTTGCCGACCTTACGTGGTGTTGGCTATGCTATAAATGTTGTAGAGTTGGTTCAACTCGAGTGTTATTACATCAAGGGTTTGCTTTACATCGGTGTTTCTTGAGCTAAGAGTGGCATGCTAAGTATTTTGATCTTCTATTCGAGCTTTCATTGCTCACCAAGTATCTAAGCCATCACGCAACACCTTGAATATAAGTTTCACTTCTTTGAGTGTTATTCTTTGGTAGCTATCATTATCCTACGAGTTAACTTCTTTTAGGAGCAAAATATAAAACTTTATTTTTAAAAATAGAGAGATACATGATACTCAAAATTAATAAAATGGGTACAAATTAGACGAACATTTCCTTAGGGATAAAACTTCTTCGGATCTCTAACATTTCATTTGCTTTGTATGTCTTGGCCAGAATGAGATTGTAATCTATATAGATCAGGACCGACTTGCTCTTTGATTATGAAAGATCAATCTCAGTTGTGGGCAAGTATGCCAAAAATATTATATCGAGTAATGACATCTACTTTCTTAAATGCTAGGTCATTGCTTTAGAAATACTTCTCCTTCACATAACTGATGGAGGTGGGCATTCTTTCTTTTGATGAGATTGAGAGAACGTGGGTATTGGAGGTGAAGGAAGAAGATATGTTGGATAACTAGCCCCACCAAGGATTGCCAAGGTTTGGCCATCAAGCTACAAAACCACAAGAATAACTCAAAATTTGTAATTGCCAAAAGATCTCCTTCATTCTAATAAGAGGGCTATTTATAGCCATTACATCTTTCAAAAGAAAAGAATTCAAAACATGGAGGAAAGGTAGGTGGCCACATTAATGTGCAATAAATTGCCTCATTATTTTATGCCATCCACACCTATTATTTTATGTGGATTCAACTACCTCACATGTCATGCTTTTAATTTTTAAATGCAAAATTTCAAATATGGAGTTTCTAGAAGAAAATTAAAAATTACATAAAAAAAGATGAAATCATAAAATGGGCCTCGACTAATGGGCTAAGTCTTCTTCTTTCTTGAATTTTCTTGGGCTTTAGCTTGAGATCTTGTAAATGGGCCTTGGGCTCTAATTTGTTGATCCCATGATGTTCTACATCAACTCCCCTAGGCTCAATTGAACTCTCAGTAGAGTTGAAATCTAAGAAGTCTTCTACTAATTGTGGGGCTAAAGTCTCCAAATCACTTCATTCAATGTGTCTTGGTGGCTTATTCTTCCAACTAGAGGGTTAATGGGTGCTTCCTTGGTGATAATATAGTCAACTTCAAAGGAAGAGGGCTTACGCAGTCTGGTCTCTGCTAAAGAGTTAGAGTGAAGATTTTCTAATTCCTTCATATGATAAAATATCTTTAATATTAATAACTGGATGAATGAACATATCAGCAGGAAAATCAAGGTGATAAGCATTAGTTCCAATTTTATTGAAAATTTTAAATGGACCACAAGCTCGTGCATGCAATTTCTTATATTTAGTAGTTTGATAATGCTCAGGCTGAATGTGAATCAATACATAATCACCTTCTTTATATTCTTTCGTTGAATGATTATGATTTGCCTTAGAAGCATAATTATCATTACTTATAGTAATTTGCTTTCTTATATCTTCATGGAGGCTTTGAAAATCTTTAGCAAATGAGAATGCTGCATCAGAAAATATATGAGATGGTAGGTTTGCTATATCTATTGGTTGTCGTGGGTTTTGACCATAGACTATCTCAAATGGTGATTTTTTTGTAGTTCTAGATATAGTACTATTATATAAATTGAGGTTGGTAAATGTAAATCTCAATTTCAAACTTTTACCTACCAAACATCTAAGCAAATTTTCTAAGATGCGATTAACTACTTATTTGTCCATCGGTTTGTGGGTGAAAGGCGGAAAAATTTGGTACCTAATAATTTCCATAATATTTTCCAAAAATATGAGACAAACTTAACATCTCACAATAATGGTTAAAGGGAGACCATGGAGTCGACTATTTCCTAAAAAATAATTTGGCTATATAAGAAGCATCATTTGTTTTGAACAAGGTAAGAAATGAGCCATTTTGAGAACATATCCACTACAACAAAAATATTATCATGTCCTCGTCTAGGTAATCCTAGAATAAAATCCCTTGATAGGTCTTCCCGAGGCCTGAAGGCAGTAAAGCGGTGTATTGTCCGGACCTTTGTTTGATAGTTTTAGCTTTTTCAAATTAAACATTGAGCCACTAATTTTTGAACATCTCGTTTTAATGAAGAGAAAATCTATTTTCTAATAAATATATGGTCTTATTCTTTCCAAAATGACCATACACCCAAATGTACCTTAGTGATAAGGAATTCTCTAAGAGAAGATCGAGGAATGCATAATTGTTTTCCTTTATATAAATATCCATTTGTTATCAAGAATGTCTCTTGTAAAGTTATTGGTTTATCTAGGTGTTCAAGATAAGCTAGGTGAAAGCGAGGCACATAATATAATCATCTTTAATTCTATCAAATCACGAGATTCTCAATTCTAAAGAGGAAATCATTAGGTTTACCACGGATAAAGCATCGCTTATTCTCAATTCAGGCTTATGCTTTAGAACAAAGAGTAGTCTTGTAAAAATTCAACCCATTTTGCATGCATGACTTAATTTTTTGTTGAGTATTAATGAATTTTAAGGCATGGTGATCGAATTAAGTATAAATTCTCTATGTAAGATAGTGTATGCCAATGCCTTAAGGATTGAATTACAGCATAAAACTCTCTATCATAAGTGGAATATCGTTGTTTAGCTTCATTTAAATTTTCACTAAAGAATGCTATAGGATGATTCTCTTGACTTAAAATTCCACTATCCCAATTCACGAAGCATCACATGTCACTTCAAAGGCTTTAGAAAAATCGGGAAGCCTAAGGATTGGGCGAAGTGATAAGAACTTTAATTTGCTCTAAGGCCTTTTGTGCATTAGAAGTCCAACAAAATTTATCTAAATTTAGTATATCAGTTATTGGAGCAACAATGGTACTAAAATTCTTAATAAATCTCCGATAAAAAGTGGCTAAACCATGGAAGCTTCTAACTTTAGTAAAACTTTTAGGTGGTGGCCAATCTAAGATTGCTTTCACTTTAGAAGGATCAGGTTTAAGCCCAGTAGTAGATATAATAAAGCCTAAAACGATTACCTCAGTTTGCAAAAAGAAACACTTTTTTAAATTAATGTATAATTTCTCTTGTCTAAGTAATTCAAAGACTTTTTGTAGGTGTTGTAGATGTTCATTTTCACTTGGACTAAAATCGAATATCATCAAAATACACCACCAAAAATTTACCTATATATGGTTTAAGAATAGTATTCATTAATCATAAATGTGGGAATTTGAAAGTCCAAAGGGCATGACAAGCCATTCATAAAGTCCATCGAGTCTTAAAAGCCGTCTTCCACTCATCTCTAATCTGTCTGATGATATCCACTTTTAGATCAATCTTTGAAAAAAAAGTTTGCTCCAGATTAAATCTAACATATCATCTAATCGGAATAGAAACCTATATTTGATAGTAATTTTATTTATTGCTCATTGTCAACACACATTAGTCATGTTTTATCTTTCTTTGGAGTTAATAATCTAAGACTCTCTTGAATAAAACCCTTTCTTAATAATTCCTCAACTGTCTTTTAATCTCAACATGCTCGGTAGGGTTCATCCTATAATGTGGAAGATTAGAAGTTGAAGCAGTAAGAACTCAATAGCATGTTGAATGTCTCTTAGAGGAGGTAGCTCATGAAGCTCATCGTGCAATATCGTTAAAATCGAAAGAAGAGAAGAGACCACGGCGTATGTGAGTCTCATTAGAGTCTGGTATGACTTCTTTACATGTAATATGTGAAGAAGAAATGGATTAGAAAATTCTTTTCATGCGCCAAAACCTATTATTTCTATCTTTGGGATCAAAGGAGAAAGAGTAGGTGTTTTAAAAGGATCGAAATGATAGTGTTAGAAGAGGATTTTCTATGATAATTAATTGAAGTTTGGCAATAGAGGCTTAGGTTGCAAGTTAGAAGTTGTTTTGTGTGGTGTTATGAAGGGTGTTTTTCGCTTTATTGGTAGGAGTTTAATAGTCTTATTATTATGTTTAAAAATAAGTATTTTCCTACCATAGTGAATAACATTCATATCATATAGCCAAGGTCATCTAAGAGAATATGAGCAATGTCCATAGGGAGAATATCACACCAAATTTGATCCTCATAGCTTCCTATTTTAATAGGAACTAAACCATTGGAGATGTATGATGGAAGAAATGGTATGATTTAATAAGCTGAAATATGTTGACATTCATAATCTATCCACCTACATCTCTTTTCATTACACAAAACATACATGCTAAAATGTTCTTTCTCCAATCTTCTCAGAAGACATCTCATCACATTAATTCCAATTCTTCATCGATAATGGGATGTCATCATAAACTTCTTCTAGATTATCATTTATTGGATTTTCAACTTCTTCTAAAATAAGATTTGAGCTTTACATTGATTTTGCATATGACCTTTTTTGACATTTAAAACATATTACCTCTAATGTTCTTAGAGCTCCCTTCAATTGAAGTTTTAGGCAAAGGGGATGGGCCATTTGGATGGTGGTCTAACGATAGATCTATGGGATGAAATGGAAGGTACTTGACTTTTAATTTTTAGAGGGAGGCGATTTCTTTTGTTGTTCAACCAATAATGCATAATGAAATGCTTCCTCTAAAGATTGAGGGTCAAATAATTCAACTTCATTTCTAATGCAGAGTCCAATAACAAATTTATTATAATTACCAATCATTTATCGGCCTGTCAGTTCTAGAAATTAGATCTTCAAAAGTATTCAAGTATTCGATTACAAGATAATTACCTTGTCTCAAAGTTAATAATTATATGTAGCTTCTTATCATGATGCATGGATAATACTTTGCTCTTAACATTTCTTTCATTTCTATCCAAGTGAGGTTTGTCCTTCCTAATCTTTGTTCTTTAGCTAAAGTATTTGTCCAATAAATTTTAGCATGCCTATCAATTTCATTTTAGCAAAAGTAACCCTTTGGTAATCATCCATTTTATACTAATCAAAGAAGTCATCCATTTGAACTAATGAGAAATTTATTTGGATCATGTATACCATCATAAGTTGGGGCTTCTACTTTAACTTTGAGATGGATCATTAGAGTCTTCTATAGTCTTAAAATAATTTTCTCCCCTTCCACCATTTCTAGCAATTGATTGTCTTCTAAGTGGTTGATTTTCTATGGTTTGGATATGAATCTTCTTCATCTATCCCTATTGGCGGTCGAGTAGGTATTGGAGGAGTTGACACTTTATTATTTTGTAGATGCACTAAAGAGTTTGCATTTGTTGGTTAAGTTCTTGCATTTGATTCTTACTTTCTTAATATTATTGAGTTTTAGTTCATTGTCTTGGATCATAAGATCTAAGGCATCAACTAATCTAGTCAAATTTTCAACTTGATCTTGAGAGATAGATTTTGATGCCATGAGATTTTTTTTTAAAGAAGAAAAAAAAAAGTTATATGAAAAGGGACCAATGAAAAAAAATGAAAAAAATAATAAATAAGTATAATATAATTGTGCAATCAAAATGAAATTTTAAGCTAAGAGAACTTCTAGGTGAGGAGGACCACTTAAATCCTGCTCTCCTTAGGCGTTTAGGTCTTTTGACAAAGTTCTATTTAGCTTCCAAAATCACCAAGTTTAACACACTTATATTATTATGCATGCATATTTTTTATATATATATTTTTTTTAATGCAATGAAATAAAAATTCTCAAATTTATCAAGCTTCTTTTTTTTTCTTTTTAAGAAAGCAAGTTATCATAAGTTAATCAAAGAAACTTCTAAAATTAATCATAAACAATAACAAAGATAATAAAGTAATTAGATTTTGATTTGCACTAATGGCTAGGTTGCTTTAGGTGATGAACTACCTCACCAAGGTACTCTCTTAATTTTTTTTTCTCTTTTTTTTTGGAGGGGAGGGGGAGGGGGTGTGCACATTCACACAATTGGAAAATGGCTAAAATATATAATGGAGCTTACTAATTTCAAGCTACCAATATGCTTTTAAACTATCACATAAAGAAAATTAATTAAACTCACAAGTCAAAAAAAACTCACAAGTTTGAAGACAAGTCCAACACTTGAGTTGCTCCCTTTATTGAAGCAAACTTTTGACCAAATTTGCTCCTTTCAGGTTTCGCTCTGATACCAAATTTGATGGAGGTGGACGTTCTTTCTTTTGATGAGATTGAGAGAACGTGGATATTGGAGGTGAAGGAAGAAGATATATTGGATAACTAGCTCCCCCACTAAGGATTGCCAAGGTTTGGCTACCGAGCTCTCAAACCACAAGAATAACTAAAAATTTGTAATTGCCAAAAGATCTCCTTCATTCTAATAAGAGGGGCTATTTATAGCCATTACAAGCATCTATCAAAAGAAAAGAATTCAAAACATGGAGGGAAAGGTGGGCGGCCACATTAATGTGAAGCAATAAATTGCCTCATTATTTTATGCCATCCACCCATTTCACATGCTATTATCTTATGTGAATTCAACCACCTCACATGTCATGCTTTTAATTTTAAATGCAAAATTTCAAACATGGAGTTTCTAGAAGAAAATTAAAATTACATAAATAAAAAAGATGAAATCATAAATATAATTTAATGGGCTAAGTCTTCTTCTTTCTTGAATTTTCTTGGGCTTTAGCTTGAGATCTTGTAAATGGGCCGGCTCTAATTTGTTGATCCTCATGATGTTCTACATCAATAACGGTTGTAGTACTTGGTCATTCACCTTTGTGTTCCCTCTTGCTTTAGTGATTCCTCAATTTTGAATTTTTCTACCATGTCAAATGTGTCTTCCATAGCCATTGAGTTTGGTTGAGTCCACTCGCCATCTCCATCTCTCATTCTTTCTATTATTAGGGATCTTTGAGTTTGGACTTCATACTCAACTGGTGGGACGGCTTTTATGCCATATCATAAGGTGAAGGGAGAGTGTTCTCGATGCTTTGAGTGCTAAGAGTATCATGGGTACCGTTTCCCATTTAGCTTTGATGCCTTAGACCTTTTTATTAAGTTTAGAGTTTTTTTGTTAACGACTTCCACTTGTCTGTTACTCTGTGGGTGATGCACTAATGTGCTTTTCAGCTTGATTTCTTGAGACTCGTAGAACTCCTTTAGGCCTGTCTCAACGAATTAAGGCCCATTATCAGTGATGATCACTAATGACAACCTGTACATACAAATAATGTCAGTTAAGATAAAGTTTCTTATTACCTGATAAGTATCTTTACAAGTGGCTTTGCTTCAATCCACTTGTTGAATAATTGATCATTACTAATATGAACTTTCGTTGTCTGCTAGCAACTGACAATGGACCTATCAAGTACATCCCGTGAACAATGAATGTCCAAGGGTTGATGATGGATTGCAAAGGTTGTGACGGCTGCTGTTGGAGTGCTATAAATATTTTGCATTGTATACCTCTCCTCGCGAACACTTCAACATCTTTTTTGAGCGTGGGCTAGAAATATCATTGCCTTAGGATTTTGTGGGTGAGTATCCTTTCTCCTGAGTGGACATCACACTTGTTAGAATGTATTTCCTCAAGGACCTTCTATTGTTCAAACTCTTTCACACATCTTAAGTGGAGCGAGGTCACACCAAATAACTGCCTCCCTCCTAAGTAAGTATTGAGTGCTTTGACTTTGAACCTCATCAAATCTTTAATCATTTCTTCAATTTCACTAGTTTGTAAGTAATTTTGATACCTAGTAGGAAAATAAATTGCCTTTATTATTATTTTTTACCTATAAATGTATACCTTTAATGTTTTTTTTATTATCTCTTCTTTTTTTTTGCAAGTTAATTTTCAAAAAACTATGAGAAATGGAGAGTTAATTGTATAATACACTCAAGTGGGTGCAATCAACTTGTAGTGGTCAAATGCTAGAACTCACCTTATAGGTTACTCAATCCTATCTTCCCTAAAGAGAATGGACCTACCTTATCATCAGTCGAGTTTGGGAGAATTTGTTCACTAAAATCATAAAGGACCTTCAATAATAATACGTGTCCTCTAAGGGATAACTCAAATCTCTGGTCTAATTTATCAAAAGAGCTCACCATGGAATCCCATAAGAGTACTCATTGAGTTCTCGCCATGAGGATCACCCTATCACTCACCCAAAACATTTGCCTTAAACACTCACCCCAACTAATCAACCCAAGCACTTGCTCACAACATTTGCCCAAGAATCTCACTAGCTATAATCATAAGTCATAGGGAGAGTATACATGTCTATACTACAAACAACCCCATATCAATACTATCGATTTCATCTATTCCTTCACTATTTTTTCATAATATGACCTCTCTTGTAGCCTTCTTCACCCGATACATAAGGAGTTAAAAGATTAGAGGATCACATCACTTTATTATTTACATTTTATAATGAATTTTCATAGCTCTCTCACTTCCACTTACCCTCTCTTTTCCTCTACTATTTCACTAAACTAGTTGATAAGATCAAAATATCATTCATTAATAAATTAAAACCAATACAATATGCTCTATAATTAATATATATATATATACTTTAATAAAAATTAAAATATTATGATACAAACGCTAATAAATAATATTTCATTCATCTAATTATGCCATTCAAGATGCATCCAAAGATTCGAACCTTTTGAGCATCAATATATATAAAGGTGACGTTGAGTTTTTATCGTTCTAACGGTCTGAAGTTTCTTAGATAAATCTTAAAGAGAGGATATACAAAATAGCTAGACTAATCCTATCATCCGCTCACCACTAATCATTAAACTTCCTATATCCACTCGCCCATAACCACCTCTCATCACACCCTAATATTCTACCATTCAAAAAAAATTTACATTAATATATTTTTATAACAATTTTGAGCACTTTACAATAAAATAACACGTACAAGCTTTCGTAGTCTATGGTACATAATTTTTTTAAGAACTTAAATTCTAATCATTTGACGATGCAATTTAATGTACACGCTAATTCGACCGGTTGATTGCTTCTGCATTTGGTGCTCAGAGAAAGTAGAAATGTTTAAATAACAATGATATCATTTTCACGCCATTTTTGTGTGAAAGAAAAAGTATTACACAACGGAATTTTAAGAAAGCTTGTATGCTTGAAATCAATTTTAATTTTAGACTTCATATGATCAAATGATGAATTTAGAATGGATGATTATTACAATAAATTTCGTTATACTTGTGTAATTTTTTTTCTAATTTCAAAAAGCCAAATGAGTATAAACCCCAGTGCACTTGTAGGACATTTTTTAAACATCGAGCTGAAATAAATCAGGTTTATCACCCAAAACTAAAATGCCCAAAATAAAATAATAATAATAATAATAAAACCAATATGTGTAATTTATCAGTACAATGCTTTATTTTCCCTTTTGATGTCGAAGCAATGTTTCTTACAAAAATGCTTACTGGCAACCTCAAGTTAATATATAAAAATCTATACAGCACAAATTGTGTAGAATGCAACACTGTCTAGTCTTTCCAATGCTTCCTTGCCGCCAACCTCATATGGGCTTGCTGACAAAGATTTGGGTTGGTAGTTGGATCATGATACATATTAGAAGATTTGAGAAAGCATACTTTCAACTGATTTGAAACCACTATTCAATAATCGAAATAAGTGATCTATCTAATTAATCTTCCTGTGTGGCAATTTTCATCTTAACAAGCCGCAAGTCACACCTTTCAAACAAAGAAAAATAATATCTTAGTACGGCATACCTGGCAAAGCTAACAACAAACAAGGGCATAAAAAATAGTCAAAATCAATAAGCATACCACCAGAAAAGGACAAGTGCCCACCACCAAAGAGAATTCACGACTGGTTAAACCTCAATAATTTCACACTAGATCCGGAAGAGTTCTGTAGCTAGTGTAACAATGGCGAGCAAACACAGATGGCCTACATCAACCAAATCCAATGGCTGACACACATCTATTTCTCATCACTGAAAAGCTTCATGATCCAGTATCAGTCCAGTTTGTCTTTCCAGGTGATACTGACAGCTGTATAAAAGATATTACAGAGAAGCTCAAGAGAATTGCAAGATTCAAGCCCGTCTCAAGTCGGTGGAAGTCTTCCACCGGGAAAAGTCATCTTAGCACACAAGCCTCAATGGCCAAATGGCTTGGCTGTGGTTTCATTCAAAAGCAACCAATGAGTGCACACCCAAGCCATTGTTTGATTTCTGAATGCTGCAATTCCATGATGATTATCTAGCAGCCTGAGCAATCTCATCCACAGCATCTTGGTTTCTAGTCATGTCAACCTGTGATGAAGTATGCAGCCCTGGACTAATGGCTCTTTGTAATTGTCTATCATTTCCTGTTTCTGGCTTGAAAGAAACACCTTTACTTGGCATTCCGTTTGCTATAGAAGCAGTACTTTCCTTGTTGTTGACCACTGTCTGCTCTATCTCTGGCAAGGTCACATTATCCACCACTAGTTGATCGTGTGCAGGGAAATCAGTGACTAGATGTTCCATATCATTCTCAATGTTTGTAATATTACCACCGCCCTTCACATCATCAGCCAAGTTGGATTCATTTGCATATTTTTCTTCAGTAATCATGTTCTTGGTAAACATAGCCTTGGCATCCTTGCTGCAACACAAAAAAAAAATAGAAATTACAAGAACAGACTAGGTGGGAAAGAATAAATAAGCAATCAATGAGAGAACATATGTTCAGAAAATTGCAGGATGATAAACTAACAATTGTGTAAGGTATCTTAACCTAGTGGTTGAAAGCTTAGGCTTTCAACTAAGAGGCTTTAGGTTCAAGCCCTTGTACATATGTTGTGTGTATGAGTTTACGTTTAACTTCGCTCAAATGTTTCTCAGTAATAATAATAATAATAATAATAAACTAGATCAATCATTGCTCAGGCCACCCAATAGGCTAGAGTAGTAAATTTAGAGAAGAGTTTGACAACGATCACAGAATGATCAAGCAGGGCTAAGCCAGGCAGAAAGCTCAGGCATAAAACACTAAGCAAGTTGATCACCGACAGGATTGCAACAACTCAATACGATTGCGCCAGCATGGGCATTGCAATGTGTTTTCATTGGGGAAGTTTTGGCTTTTTCAGTTGCAATGTTAATGTTCTACTAAAAGTTAGGATGAAAATACCTGAATCCCAGGCCCACAATTTGTGCAGCTGCCACAAAGTTTTACCTTTTCAATCTCTACACTAATTAAATTTTCGTATATTTTATGCTTCAAAATTAGAGGTGATTTCAAAGAGGCTTATACAGTTTGAAAGTAATTTTGATTTACATTTATAATAAAATAAATGATTAATTTAACAAGCTTCATTATTTTTTCAAAGTATAACTTTCAATTTCAAGCAACCAAGTAAGCCAAGGGCTCCAGGGCCGTAAAGAAAGCCCTTACTCGTCCATTCAATGAGATTAAAACATGGGGTTCACGAGGTGAAGGTTGTAGCTTCCTCGTGTTCCACAACAGTAGATCCTCCCTCTTTAGTGCACTTACAGGAAGCTTCCAAATCCTTTGTCAATCCCTATCCTCTACTTAACTAGAGTAGTACAACGTTATCCACCATAATGTGAAGGATATCTTGCTGATTCAACCTCAATGACAAGTTGTAAGGCTTCGGTCTTAACATGCTCCAATAGCACGCCATCAGCTAGAGCATCAACAGGTGGTTAGGACACTTAGTTAAACTCATGCCAACGTCCAAAGGGCAGATAAAGCTGAAAATTAGCACAAACAGGAACAACAATAGAATAATAGTCCTCGAGGAAATTTGCAGTCTTCAACCAAAATGTTTATAAAAGGATTCATACTTATACTGCATGACACCTCAAATGACCCCCTATCCTAGAGTTAGCCTATGGTGAAACAGAGTGAAATGACTCGATCAAATGCAAATTTCACCAACTCATTTCAATATGTATGGACTCAGGACGAGCACGTGAAAATTGAATCTTAACAAATCATCACGAACAAATTCTTATATTTTTAAATTTCTCTTATACTCAATTCATATTTTAAATCTGGAAGCTTATTAAAAACATCAAATTAAAATTTATACGTACCAAAAGTCTTTACAGTTTTTCAAAACTGTATGCCAAAATTATACAATTAAAAAATTTTATCTAGTTACTACCCACCTGGTTTCTTCTTGAAAGAGTCAACGTGTAACATCATAAGCTTATGACCTAATGATTTCGAGTGCTACTAAAGCAAATTCAGAACAAGAGATAAAAAAACAATGTGCAAGTAAAATTGGAACTTCCAGGAATGTAATAGTTGTAAGGTATGCTGTCCAGTAAAAGAACAAAATCGAAATCTATAAAGCCGTGACAAGTAAAATAGTATATAATAGAAATATCTACAAGCTCAATTCTATGCTAAATTATTTCCCTAGAAATATAATTTATAATTGCATAAGTTTTGACTTTCATAATATGAGAATCGTCACTTGACCCGTCGGCTTAAAAGTTAAAAATAAGGCAGGGTCAGTACCATACTATTTACCAGCAGCTCCTTGACATCAATTGATCTTCCTAACCTCAATATCAAGAGTCGAGAATTCTAAAATTCTTTATCAAATGCTCATATCATCAGAACTTTTGCCTACTTGCGTAGGTTCTCCTAAAATAGTATTCTTGTCATAATTTTCTGACATTTCTTGCTTATCTTATACATTATTTTCATTCAGATATATAGCCATATTTGCATTGAATCATTTTTTTTTTCAATATACATAACAATATAGTATGACATCAAAGAATCAATTGTATCAGAATTATAGAAAATCATTCCAGCATGCTTGATAAGAGATGTAAGTAATCAAATTCGTTTACATAGAACATGAAAGAAACATTTGACTTATAAAGTAAAATGTAATTACAGGATGTAACGGTGGGAAATAGTAATCCTATAGAGCATCTGAAATTAACTTAACAATTATAAGTCTCACCTCTGTTTGGGCCCCACATTACGTGCTCAATGCCTCCTTAAATATACGTCTAAAACAAAAGTTTTCTTATTAATACTTGGACTTCTTAATTAATTTAACTTAATACATGAATAGACTTAAAATACATTTTACCTGAATTTGACTTAGCATTCAATCCTTTGTAATTAGAGTCACACTATTCCAAAACACCTCAAATTAATGCTAATACTAATTAATTGTTTAAATTAACATAAAATTAATTAACTTCATAGTATTTACATAAATAATATTTCATTTAATAATTTTAACAATTTTAATTCAATTTTAATGTATATGTATTAGAAATCTATATTGATTTACTATTGTTATAATCTTACCTGTGATATTCATGTAATTATATAGTAATTCCATTCAAGCATAACTCTTCTTACTGTTTCTAAATTAATCTCCAACATTTCAGATTTTCTATAGTGAAAATTACGAAGAAAAATGTTTGTAATGTCACTATGTATTTACATATGTGTATACTTATATCATTTAACCTTTATGCATATGTACATAATTTATTTAGCTCCACACAATTCCTAAATTATTTGCTGCCTACACAGAGAATGAAATAGGAAATAAATGTTTTAACTTAATTAATACTAACACTCAAAATATACATACACATATACAACTCATTTAAGCATAAGTATTTATTTTCCTTATTAATTTCCTTTTCTTCTTTTTCCAGCTCTCAAATTGCACCGACATAAGATTAAAATCTGAAATTAATAATTTTGAATGGAAATAAATAATGTATTTTTTATATATATATATATAATTTACTTACCTTAATATTCTTCCTCCCAACATTCCAAATTGCTACAGCTCTCCTTCAAATTGAAGTAAAACCTAGAATTCTCATTTCCACGTTTCATGAAAACCCCAAAATCTGAAGCCTGGGGTCACGGCTCCCTTCTCGCGTCTTGGAAATCTACCGCAGCAACAGTGGAAGCCTGGAGTCACGGCTCTCTTGCTTCACGGGATTTCTCTTGGAAATCTACCGCAGCAACAGTGGACGGGAAAATCAGAGAAGGAATATGGAAGAGGAATGAGAGGAATGAGAGGAATGTAGTGGGAAATGTAATTATAACATATATAAATTAAATTACTGAATTAATTACCATTAAATCTCAGCCATTCATCCAGCCCTAACTGCATGTCCCATTTAGTGGAATTTACTTGGTTACTGTTGATGACATGAATTAAATTAAAATATTGATTATTTAATTAACTTATTTATTTATCTAACTGTTATTAATTAACAATCAAATATATTATATACATACAACAACATATATATATATATTATTTTAATCAGAATAAAATGTACTGTCTTATAAAATAACATATGAACATTTTTGGGGCACACAAAATTAGGCATATTTTAAAATGAGTAAATTTTACATTTTTTGGTGTATTTTTGGGTATTAAACCTCCTCTCCTTAAAAAATTTCACCCTCAAAATTTTCTTTGTAATCATTTAAATAGGAAGGAAACCCTGTCTTATTTCTTATTCATTTTCCCATGTGGCTTCCTTGATGGCCTATACTTCTATTTAATTTTAACATATAAAATTTATTTATTTCTCAATTCCTTAACATCAAATTCCAAAATTCTCTCTAGCTCCAAAGCATAGGTTAAATCGATGATTTCAATCTTTGTATGTGGAATTCTTTGTTCCATATCTATAATCCATTTCCTTAACATTGAAATGTGGAAAGCATTAGGAATTTCTGACAATTCAGCTAGTAGTGCAAGCCTATAAGCCATGTTGTCAATCCTTTCAATGATTTTGAAAGGCCTTATTTATCTGGGACTCAATTTTTCTCCTTGACCAAATCTACTTAATTTTGTTCATGGGCTTAACTTTAAGGAACACAAATTCGCCCACTTGGAACTCTACAGCTTTGTGTGTTAAGTCATAATAATTCTGCTAACAATCCTGAGCAACTTTCAATCTATCTCCGATTAATATGATTTTCTCTGTAGTTTGATCAACTAGCACCAAACCTAATAGCTATTTTTCTCCTACTTCGACCCAACTTAAAGGAGTTGTGCACATTCTATCATCAACTTTCATATGGAGACATCTTAATACTATATTGGTACTTGTTATTATACACAAGTTCAATCATGGCATGTGGTTTTCACTAACTCCAAAGTCTAAAACACATAACCTCAATTTAAAACTAGAATTTTTCTCTCGATTGCCTATCGGTCGAGGATGAAAAGCCGTAAAAAATGTAATGCTCATGCCTCTTTGAATTTTAATCCACAATTTGAAAGTGAATCTACTATCTCTATCAAAAACAATTAACTTTGAAATACCATACAATTTAACAATCTTCTTAATATACAACCTGACCAATTTATCAACTAAGTCTACCTCCTTAATAGGTAAGAAGTGAGCTTACTTAGCCAATCGATCAATAATAACCCGGATGTTATTGTGACCTTGCCTCGACTTAGAAATACCATAAAAAATCCATCCATTGCAATTTCTTCCCACTTTAATTTAGGTATAAGCAATGATTGTAATAGTTCATTGGGTCTTTAATGCTCAACTTTAACAATTTTACAAGCGACATTTTTGAAACATACTCAACTATATTTTCTTCATACCTGGCTACCAAAATACAACTTTCAAATCTTTGTACATCTTTGAACTGCCTAGATGGATTGTGTATCCTTCATGATGAGCCTCCTATAAAACTTGTCTCAAATCAGTATCACTTGGCATCCATAATTAAATTTTCTTGATAATACCTTTTGCATCTGCAACAAAGTCCGCTCTTACCCGACTGAATTTGCTCAATAAATTTCTGATATTCACTGTCTAATTTTTGTGCAGCTTTGATTCTATTGATTAAGGTTGATTGTAATGTCAGCTAATACAAAAATCCATTATCACCAAATTAAAACTTCCAACTATAGAGAATCCATCTCCTTGATCAACTTTGACTTCTAAGTGATAATCCAATTAGCACTGCTCATAGATTTGCGACCTAAAGCATCAGCTACCACATTTGTATTGCCTAAACAATACTAAATATCTAGGTCATAATCTTTTATAAATTCCAACCATCTTCTTTGCCTTAGATTCAATTCATTATACGCGAAAATATATTTGAGACTCTGATGATTAGTAAATATTTCACATCTTACCAAACAAATAGTGCCTCCAAATTTTTAGGGCAAATACAACAGCTGCTAGTTCTAAATCATGAATGTGATAGTTTCTTTCATGAAGTTTCAACTGTCTCGAAGCATAAGAAATTACTTTTCTATTCTGCATTAATACACAACCTAGACCTTTTAAAGAGGCATCACTAAAACTTTGAAATTCTTTAGTCCCTTAATGGAATAGCTAGAACTGACACAATGATCAAATGCTTCTTCACTTCTTGAAAATTCTGCTCACAATCATATGTCTATTGAAATCTGACATCCTTTCTCATTAAATTAGACCGAGACATTGCAATCTGAGAAAACCCTTGACAAATCTTTGCTAGACCTAGAAAACTGCAAAGCTCTTTTTACATTTTTGGGTGTAGACCATTCCAATACTGCTTTTATTTTCTGAGGATCTACAAAAACATCTCCACTGATAATATGACCTAAAAATGCCACACACATATCCGGAATTCACACTTAGAGAACTTAGCATAAAGTTGATTCATCTTTAATTGCTCCAAGACTACCCTCAAATGATTAGCATGCTCTTCATCAATTTTTAAATAGATCAAAATATCATCAATAAAAATAATAATAAATTGATTCACAAAAGACTTGAAAATGCAATTCATCAAGTCCATAAAAACTGCAAGAGCATTAGCTAGAACAAAGGACATTACAAGAAATTGGCCAGTCCCAAAAGCTTTCTTGAAAACATTAGCATTCTAACTTAATAATATCCAAACCTCAAATCAATTCTGAAAAATACATTAGCTCCTCCGATTAAAAAATATCAATCCTCGGCGGGGAATATTTATTTTTGATTGTGACTTTGTTCAATTCTCTGTAATCAATGCACAAGCTCTTAGATCCTTCATTCTTCTTAACAAAAAGTATAGGCACACTATAGGGTGAATTGTTGAGTCTAATAAATCCCTTGTCTATCAATTCTTACAGCTGACATTTTTATTCTTGCAATTTTTTAAGAGTCATTTGGTAGAGAGATTTATGTATAGCAGATGTACTTAGCAATATATCAATCCCAAATTCCACCTCTCTTTCACGTAGCAATCCAAACAATTCTTCGGAAAATACATCAAGAAATTCAAAAATAGTTATAATATTTTTCAATTTTAACACATCCATATTTAGTACTTCTAATTTTGCTAGAAGGATTATCTCACCACTTCTCAAATACTTCCCCACCTTAACTGCATTGACCAAAGAAGACACTGCATTCTTAATATCATAGAAATAGAAAGGATTCTCACCAAACATTAAATTTTACTCTCCTCTTCCAACATCCAATTGTTGCAAAATGCATAGACAACCAATCTATACCTAGAATGATGTCAAAGTTTTTAATTAGTATAGTAATCAATTATGCTAGTAATTTTCTACCCTGAATGTTTATATCTACAAAGCCTTTTCTATGTGTGCTTAAACTATCACCGGACAACATAATAACACATAAAGCAAGAGTAAAGCAAACACTATCAATGACCGGCAGCAAAAAATCATCAAAATGAAAGAAGAATGCACCATAATCAAATAAAATTGAACCCAATTGATCAAATCATAAATGTACTTGTTACCACTTCATTTAATTCCTTTGCTTCTTGAGGGGTGATAGCAAAACTCTAGTATTTTTCTTGAGTTGAAGGCTTCCCATAAAACTGAGTATTGCATATTTCACTGCCTACCAAAATTTTCCTTTGCTGACTCTGATCTTGATAGATAACTAACTTTATGTTCCTCTTCTTCTCTAATGAGCAGTCTATCAAACGCTGTCCTACCTGACCGCATTTGTAACATCTCCCCGAGCCAGCCAAACATTGACCAAAATTTCTCCTTTCACATTTATCACAGATAAGTTTTTCCAACTAAATATGCTTTTATTTGCTATCAAATTTGAATTTTTTGTTAGAAAAATCCATTCTCTTTACAAAGCTTCTACACTTATTAGTCTGTGGATCCCAATACTGTTTGAAAAAATTCAACTCATTTTCTATTCTACAGGCCCTTTCAACTAAAACTAAAAATTCATTGATTTCAAATGGTGCTAGTGCCAGCCTCAACTAATCCTAGAGACCTCATAAAAATCTGTGACATTTCTCTTCTTATGTATTGAAATAGATTGGAACATACCTAGAGAGAAAAGTAAACTCTGCTTCATACTGCATTACTGTCTTTGATCCCTGAGTCAAACTAAAAAACTTGCAATATTAATCTGGCTAACGATGGAACAAATTAATCCTCAAACACTTTAACAAACTCATCATACTTAATCTAAATAATAAGCATTAATCCAAACTTCTCTCTATGCTGAGCTTACCACCACCTTTTTGCTTCACCTTTAAGTGCAAATATAGCAAGCACTAATTTTCTGTTCTTAGGGCAAATCATCTCATCTTATCTTCCAAATTTTTAATAGCCAGTCTTGCAACTATAAGATCGCTAGCTCCCTTAAATGTTTGAAATATATGTTGATCCACCTCTGAACCATATTCAAATCTGGGGCCACTTGTGAAAGATTTCTCAATAAATGCTAGTTTATCTACTACCTGTGAAACTAGCTTTACAACTCCCTGTAATTCTTCAAATCAGGCTTCATGATTATTTCTAGCCTGTACCTCGCTCCTATTAGAGCTACCTCTTGCTTGTAATTCAGGATCTACAATTGGTTGGGAGGATTGACCATTTAATCTCTCTGGCATTTCTTCAAGCATATTTATCGATAATTGCATGAATTATTTATTTGATACACATTGATCACATAATAGTAAAATTATCATGCATACATGATTTTGCAAAACATGAGGATTTCAAACCCAACCTTAATCGTCCTATAGCTCAGAATTGATCAATTAAATTCTTACTTCTAAATCCAATCATGCTTCCCTTATCGATCACATTTGAAGCTCGCTCTAAGACGACCACTTTCCCTTCCCTTATCGATACACCTATTTTTTCTTGAGTTGAAGGCTTCTCATAAAACTCAGTATTGCATATTTCACTGCCTACCAAAATTTTCCTTTGCCGACTCTGGTCTTGGTAACTAACTAGCTTTATATTCCTCTTCTTCTCTAATGAGCAGTCTATCAAACGCTGTTCTACCTGATCGCATTTGTAACATCTCCCAGACATTGACCAAAATGCCTTCTTTCACATTTATCACAGATAAGTTTTTCCAACTAAATATGCTTTTATTTGCTATCAAATTTGAATTTCTTGTTAGAAAAATCCATTCTCTTTTCAAAGCTTCTACACTTATTAGTCTGTGGATCCCAATACTGTTTGAAAAAATTCAACTCATTTTCTATTCTACAGGCTCTTTCAACTAAAACTAAAAATACATTGATTTCAAATGGTGCTACTGCTAGCCTTAACTAATCCTAGAGATCTCATAAAAATCTGTGACATTTCTCTTCTTATGTATTGAAATAGTGTGGAACATACCTAGAGAGAAAAGTAAACTCTGCTTCATACTGCATTACTGTCTTTGATCCCTGAGTCAAACTGAAAAATTATCTTGCAATATTAATTTGGCTAACGATGGAACAAACTAATCCTCGAACACTTTAACAAAGTCATCTTACTTAATTTAAATAATAAGCATTAATCCAAACTTCTCTCTATGCTGAGCTTACCACCACCTTTTTGCTTCACCTTCAAGTGCAAATATAGCCAGCACTACTTTTTTGTTCTTAGGGCAAATCATCTCATCCTATCTTCCAAATTTTTAATAGCCAGTCTTCAGCAACTATAAGATCGCTAGCTCCCTTAAATGCAAGAGACTTAAATGTTTGAAATATATGTTGATCCACCTCTGAACCATATTCAGATCTAGGGCCACTTGTGAAAGATTTCTCAATAAATGCTAGTTTATCTACTACCTGTGAAACTAGCTTCACAACTCCCTGTAATTCTTCAAATCAAGCTTCATGATTATTTCTAGGTTGTACCTCGCTCCTATTAGAGCTATCTCTTGCTTGTAATTCAGGATCTACAATTGGTTGGGAGGATTGACCATTTAATCTCTCTAGCATTTCTTCAGGCATATTTATCGATAATTGCATGAATTATTTATTTGATACACATTTATCACATACTAGTAAAATTATCATGCATACATGATTTTGCAAAACATGAAGATTTCAAACCCAACCTTAATCATCCTATAGCTCAGTTTTGGTTAATTAAATTCCTACTTCTAAATCCAATCATGCTTCCCTTACCGATCAAGAGTATAAAGCCCAAATCTATACATAAATATAGAACAATTAAAAATATCAAATTAAAATTTATAGGGGTCTTAAAAGTCTTTACAATCTTTCAAAACTGTGCAATTCAAAAGTTTTGTCTAGCCACTATACCCTTCTTCTTGAAAGAGTCAACGTGTATTATCATAAACTTGTGGCCCAATAAGATAAGTGCTGCTAAAATAATTTCAGAACAAGACAAAAAAAAATAATGTGTATGTATAATTAGAACTTGCAAGAATGTAATAGTTGTAAGGTATGATGTCAAGTATAAGAATTAAACCGAAATCTATAAAGCTATGACATGTAAATAGTGTATAGCAGAAATATTTATATATGTATATCATACATTTAATGAATGCAAATTCAATTCTATGTCAAATTATTTTATAGAAATATCATTTATAATTGAATAGGTTTTGATTTTCATAATATGAGAATTATCACTCGACCCATCGGCTTAAAAATTGAAGATAAGGTAGAGCCGGTACCATCCCCGCCCGTGACACAAATTGGTTTGCCTAATCTCAATATCAAGAGTTAAGAATTCAAAATTCCTCTATCAAAAGCTGATCTCGTTAAAACTTTTGTCTACCTGCACAGATTCTTCTAAAGTAATCTTCATATCAGGTATTTAAGTAATTATAATTTAAATTTATGTACCAATCTAGTTTAATCTAGAATTTGGTTAATCCATGATTATTTATTTAGGTACTGCATCACATGATTAATTTCATTATTTTCAATGAAAAACATCATTAGCAGTTAACCTACATTTTACATCACGGTACAAGTCTTTAAGTTGGGAAACTGACAGGACGGTAAAAAGATTGTAAGCATTTCAAAGAAAATCAGGCTAGCGGTTGATGAAGAACAAAGAGCCGTACCTCAGCGTCCTAATATTTATAACTGTGGCTGAAGGTCCCGTTTGTGGCGTGCATAAGTCAGTAGAAAAAACTTGACCGGAAGTTAGTAGCAAACCTTCCCGGCTAATGTTTTTCTTGGAGCTTTTATGCGTAGCTCTAGACTTCCTGGAGGGACAATCAATGAACAATTAGCAGTATAAATTAACACACAAAGAAACGATAATGAATCAGTCAACGTCAATGGTTGTATATAGAAAACAGTAAAAGGTTAGTGCTTCAGACAAAAATACCTTGAGATAAGTTTCATCACATGCGCTAGAGGTAACGTCATCAGAGCATCCTCACTCACTTCACTCGAAGCAAAAATATCAGCAATTTGTTCTCCTTTGTGGGATTTAAACCTCTTTGGTTGACTAATTCTGAAATATTAACCAGGTAAATAAGGTGGCACGGATAAATAAGATTCAAATAAGCGTTAATCATTTGAGTTGATTTAATAAAGCTAACCATAATAAAACAAGGGGAACCTAAGGATTTCTTTACAGTTCAACTTATCATAAGAATGAAATGAAAGAAAGAAATAGCTCTAACATGTTTGTCTCGATTGCCTTATGTTTTAGCATCAAGTTGAAACAGAACCAAAAAAGTTTAATGAAATTCTACAATGGATCCAGGATATTTCAGTGAAATAGTGAATGAAAAGGCAGCCCATCTCATGTTTAATTTTATCAAGATGTTTGTGTGCGTGTGTTTTATAAGGTTCAATTGGATCTTTACTTACCGATATATATATATTGTTTTGGCCTCTTGCACATGAAGTAAATCTATGGTATTGCTATCATGGAGGAGATGTTCAACGTACGTGGTGGATGGGATCAAGCATACGAAGCAGAATTTGTGACTACTGATTCTTAAATGAAACAAACTAGTGACTCACAGTTGTGCATTCCGGTTTCTGATCTGCAATAAATTCCAAGTCTTCTGAATCGAGAAAATATTGCACTAGGACTATCCCATGATGAATCCTTTTTTTTTTCTTTTCAAAGGTTAACAGCAAATAAATAAAATAAAATAAAAGCATATTAGTTTCTTCATTAATTTTTGAGTAATTAATTTCTTATTCTACAATGATCGACTTTTGATTGATCTTTCTTCACAAGTATTTTTATATTAGGTATTCATATTTACTTACGTTTGTTGATTAACACAAATAAGATTGTTATGAATTTTATGGCCAAATTAATTGAATAATTAATATTTAACTTTACAAATGAGATACAAAATCATTCATCAGCCAAAAATACAATGTTTTTCTATGTGGATATTTTTTTATCCCGGATTCTTCAAAAGAATCTCACTATTGTTCGTATGCAGCTATTTTAGTCTCAGAGTTTCACATTTATTCAATTTAGCCCATTAACCATTAAAAATTCATCCAAGAGTTCTCTCCCGAACTAAGTTGGGATCAATTTTATATAGCCAAGGGGCAAAATACAATAAATTTTGTATCATAATTTCGACATGAGAGAACATTTTGAATCAATTTTCTAAGGTTGAGGATCTAAATTAGAGATATGTAATACTCTAAAACTAAGTTGGCTATAACTAGTCAAAGGACTATTTTGGAATTTAATCTTTTTTGTTTCCTAACCTACTTTATAGGTTCAATGATTAAATTACATAAACTATATTTTAAAATGGAATAAATATGATAAGAGAAAAGCACATTAAAAGCTGTTAATTGATTTTTCTTCATGAAAATTGTTTTATGATTTTGATATTCATGTTTTTGGCTCAACAAAAACATTAAGTGTTGTGACTTTATCGCTTAAAATTAACTAATGGTTGTTGCTTCTTGTAAATGATATAGAAGTCATTAATAAACATAAAATATTATACTATTCCAACTGATTTTTTTCCACTCAAGTTTTATAGATTCTAATGGTTACAATAACTCATAGATATTTAAATATGAAATGAAAAAACTTCAATTTAAAGAGAAGCACATTAAAAAATTAAATATCTATTTTTAGAAAAGAAATGTCCGTTTACCTTCTTAAGCCCCATGAATTGATGGTCAATTAGATTTTTGAAACATAAACATAGCACTGTAAACAAGGGTTGTGCTAAATGAGGATCTACCAGCATATCATACTCTTTTCAAGAAGTGTGCTGACAGAAGTACAGTAAAATGCATTTAATTGGATGCTAAATTGCATGATCCTAGTTTTAAGAACTTGATCAGTCAAATCACTCAAGGGACTGCTAATAATATTTGGAGTAGAATGATAAAACCTTAGTGAAAAACAAAAATACCTCAATGTTCTCGTCCTTGTTGTCTTAGTGCATGCATTTTCAGAAATAGTAGAAGGTAGAACAGATAAAGACGGCACATAATAGTGAGCAGTTTTAGCAGTGTTCACCAAACCATCTACTTCTGAATTTACTTCATCCCTTTTGGATCCACCCCGAGACTTCCTTGATTGTTTGTTTCTATGGCATTACCAAAATAACCATTAAAAATATACAAACAAAAGATACATTTTAATATCCGAGGATGGTTTTAAGTAGAAACATTTGGTATTACACCAAGTAACCAGTAACACAACAACAACAACAAACTTTTATCCCCCTATGAGAGGTCGGCTACATGAATCCTTTTTCTCCATTGTGTCCTATTAAATGTTAAATTCTCATTTAATTTCAATAAAGATCATTTTTTATACATCCTAACCAAGTCTTTTTAGGTCTACCCCTACATTTCTTAACATAAGGCGCATCTAATACACCTACTCTCCTAATTGGGATATTAGATGGACGACAGTTTATGTGGCCAAACCATCTAAGCAGACTCTCTCTAATCTTATTGTCACTAGAGCTACTCCAATCTTATCACATAGATATTCATTTCGCAATTTATCTCTAAGAGTAAAGCCACCCATTCTCCTGAACATTGTCATCTCTGCACACCTAACTTAATTTTGTGCTTCTCTTTTATTGGCAAATATTCTGCGCCATAAATCATTGTAGGTCTTACCACCATCTTAAAAAATTTCTACTTTTCTATCATACAATAATAGGCCAGATGCATTTCTCACTTCAACCATCCAACGTGGATTCTAATAATAACATCGCCATCTATTTCACCATCATTTTGAACCATAAACCTGGGATATCTAAAACATTCACTCTTTTTAATGACTTGATCACTCAATGTCATAATTCTGCCATTAGATCTTCTATAACTAAAATTACACTCCATATATTCAATTTAGATCTATTTGAATAAAAAACTTTAGACTCTAAGGTTGATCTCCATAACTAAAGATTCTCTTGAACTCCCTCTCTAGTCTTTTCAACTAGAAGAATATCATCAGCAAAAAGCATGCACCAAAGTTCATCCTCCTATAAATGCCTAGTAAGAACATCCATAACTAAACCAAAAATATATGGACTTAAAGTCAATCCTTGATGGAATCCAACTGAAATAAGAAAATATTTTGTCAATCCTCCTTATGTTTGCACACAAGTAATAGCTCTAGCATACAACATATCCTTAATGACTTGAATATAGCCGATACTAACACCTTTCTTTTCTAGAAATCTCCGAAGCACTTCTCTTTGAACTTTATCATACACTTTTTCTAAATCAACAAATATCATATGTAGATCCTCTTTACTTTATCTATACTTCTCCATCAAACCTCTCGACAAAAGTAACCAGCATTGAAAAAAATTCAGCATGATACATTTACTTTCAAAAGAATCTTACCTTAAAGTTCTTTTTCACACATTAAAAGAAAATTCTAAAAAATAAGGATAAAGCATAATAAGAGACATAGCTTTTGATACAGATATTCAAGTAAAAAATAATTCAAAATCATTGAAATTACTAAGGACTTCAAATAATGAGACCGACAATAAAGTGATGGGAGAGAGTAATGAAATAAAGCATGAGAAAATTGCATGTATGTCAGAAAATTTATCGATTTTTATGCCTAGAGGATGTGCAATCTTCATATTGTTTTTACTAATTATCAAAACTCACACGAGAAAAGAATAAGAAAAAATCCTATGTGCATCAAGAACAAAAAGTATATCGTAGGTATGTTGAAATTATCAAATACATGAACTATAGAAAACTCTTATTAGAAATAATTAAGTTATCAAAGATTTACCAATCATGATGAATTTACATGAAGTATATCCAAAAACCACATATTAGCATGTCGGTTATGTAGGGTCTTACAATATATATATATATAGATATCAAAATGGAGGATCAAGTAATTGTGATCTGCAATGTGAAAACTCTAATGAAGGCTTAAAATTTCATTTAAAATCCATCTTTCTCCTGTGTGATATTACATTATCAAATATTATGTTGTATATCCTTGGTTAGTTTATTTCCATTATATTTTTTTTTCTAAAGTATAAAGATAAAATAAATTATCTTTTTTACTTAGCTTCATTTTTAAACCTGAACAATTACTAATATTCAAGAACCTTACTCTACTCAGAGGGTCAAGTACTTTGCCTTCCTCTTACGCTTCTTAAATCAATATAATAAAATGGTTTAAATTTAGAATAAAATGAATATATCCTATATAATAAATATATTATAAAATAAAAGGGAATTTCATAACTAAATGGATAAGGACCATAATGGCCAAGTATGAACTGCGACACCTATTTTGGAAGACCAATGTCGCAAACTTAATGGAAGGGTGTGTGTGTGTGTTTGGGGTGGAACTAAAGAGGGGAGAAACCGAGAGAGTTAAGTGAGAAAGAAGAGGGGAGAGGAAGTTTACTATATCAAGCCAAAAATGCTAAAGTGCGAGCATACAATTGAGTAAAGACATGTAAGTCGACCAAAGAGTGAATATATTGATTGAAATACTATTAAAATGGATGATGACAAGTATGAAAATAAATATGTTATAAAGTGATTGCCAATATGTCGACTGATAGAATTACCCCCTCGAGATACAAACTAAAGACATAACATACTCATACACATAAATAAAAATGGAAAAACTTGTCTACCATTTTGAGTTAGACATAAAAAGAATACTTTCCTTTCAAGGTTAGTTTAAAAAAATATTATGAGATGGTGACTTTATGATACAATACATTTGTCCCAAGTCCGGATGTGAAAAGTGGAGGGTTGTGATAGACAATCGACAACTAGCATAAAACTTATCGAAATAATTATGACATGAATCTTTTAAAACATTATGTTAATATTAGGGCGTCCCCTGGAAGCGATGTGCTGTATGACTTGAATACAGTGAAAAGTGTGCAAGGGTCGATGCAACGGCGCCCGAGTGTTGTGTTAAATAAGCAAAGGTTCCTATATTATGGATGGATGCGGGCAAAAAAGTTAGTCCATGAAACTAGAATTAGGTTAGGAACTTGGAATATAGGTATCTTATAGGTAGATTAATGGAATTAATAGATATTATGGTGAAGATAAATATTTTATGTGTTCAAGAAACTAAATGGGTTGGGGAGAAGGCCAAGGAGATTGATAATTTAGGTTTTAAACTTTGGTATTCAGGTAGAAGTTGAATTAGAAATATCGTAGGTGTGATTATAGATAAAAGTTTGAAGGAGAATGCTATAAATATTAATAGATGTGGAGATAGAATTATAGCTTTAAAGATTATTATTGATACTAAGATTATCAAAGTTATAAATGTTTACGCTCCTCAAGTAGGTTTGGATGTAGGCACAAAAATTTTTTTTTGAAATGAATTAAAGACAACAATAACAACAACAACAACAACAACAACAACAAGCCTTTATCCCACTAAGTGGGGTTGGAGATTTAAATGAATTAGAGAGATTAATACAAAATATACCTCTTCAAGAAAAAGTATTTATTGGAGGAAATTTAAATGGACATGTTAATAGAGTGATAGAAGATTTTAAAAGTATTCATGCAGTTATGAATTTGGAGTGACTAATGAAGAAGGTAGGACTATATTAAATTTTGCTTTAGCCTATGATTTTATAATTGCTAATACATTATTTAAGAAAAGAGATGAGCATATTAGTACTTATAAAAAAGGATCTAGTAAAACATTGATTATTTTCGATAAAAAAATAAATCGTTTAGATTGAGTAGGTCATTTCGTGAATTTAAGTCTTCCATCGATTGTTAGTTTTAAATTTTAAGATGAAAGATTGGAAGATGAAAACTAAATCAAATTATTATATTAAGATTAGATGAGCACTTAACTAATAAAAATATTTTAAGAAGCGGCTGAGCTGAATTTAGGATGTTCATAAAGATGCTAATGTTATGTGAGAAAAAGTAGCAAGTGAAATTAAGCAAATTATTAAAAATCTGCAATAAAAAAAGTTTATTTTAATAAAAATAGTTGGTGGTGGAGTCAGAATGTGCAAGAAAAAATAAGAAATAAGAAGCATTGTTATAAAACATGGTTTAGATGTAAAAACTCAAAAAATTAGAAAAAATATAAAATGACTTGTAGAGATTCTAAGAAAGTAATATATGATGCGAATTTGCTTTTAGGGATTTATACAATAGATTAGATACCAAAGAAGGTGAAAGACGCATATATAAGTTAGCCAACCAGAGAGATAGGAGAAGTAAAGATCTATTTCAAGTGAGATGTATTAAAAGGTGAAAATCATAAAGTGCATTTCTTAGAAAAGGATATTGAAAATAGGTGGATGAGGTATTTTGATAAACTTTTCAATGAAAGATCTAAAAATACGATTGATTTTAACAACCTTAATACTCTAAACAAAAATAAAGAATTTTATTTTTATTGTCATATTAATAAATTTGACATTACAAAAACTTTGAAGAAAATGAAATGTGGAAAAACAGACATGATGATATTTCAATAGAGTGTGAAAATGTTTAGAGATCGAATTTCTTGGCTTACAAATCTTTTAATGTTATTTTAAAGACTAAAAAGATGTCAGATGAGTGGAGAAAGAGTTTGTTGGTTCCTATATTTAAGAATAAAGGTGATGCACAAGAATGCAAATTATAAAGGAATTAAGTTAATGTATCATACATTAAAATTATGGGAGAGAGTAATTGAGCATAGGTTATGATGTGATATAAAAGTTTCTCACAATCAATTTGGTTTCATGCCAGGTAGATCTACTATGGATGTTATACATTTGTTAAGAGGTTTTATGGAAAAGTATAGAGAAAGTAAGGAGAATCTACATATGATATTTATTGATTTAGAGAAAACTTATGATAAAGTTTCAAGAGATGTTCTTTGGAGAGTTCTAGAAAAGAAATGAGTTAATATTAGTTATATTCAAGTCATTAAGGATATGTATACTAGGCATTACTTGTGTCCAAACACAAGGGATTGACAAAATATTTTCCTATTTTTGGATTACATCAAGGATCAACTTTAAGCCCTTATCTTTTTGCTTTAGTTATAGATGTTCTTACTAGGCATTTACAGGAAGATGTACCTTGGTGTATGCTTTCTGCTAATGACATTCTTCTTGTTGATAAGACTAGAGAGGGAGTCCAAGAGAAACTTGAATTATGGAGTTCAACCTTAGAGTCTAAAGGTTTTCGTTTAAGTAGATCTAAAACTGAATATATGGAGCGTACTTTTAGTTGTAGAAGTTCTAGTGGTAGTGGTGTGACATTAGGTGAACAAGTCATTAAAAAGAGTGAGCAATTTAGATATTTAGGCTCTATTATTCAAAATGATGGTGAAATAGATGAAGATGTTATTAGTTGAATTCAAGTTGGATGGTTGAAGTGGAGGAATGCATTTGGCTGTGTGATAGAAAAGCTTAAACTTAGGAAAAAATTTTATAAGATGGTGGTAAGACCCAGATGATTTATAGTGCAGAATGTTGGCCAATAAAAAGAAGCATAAGACTAAGTTAAGTGTTGTAGAGATGAGAATGCTCAGTGGATGAGTGACTTTACTCTTAGAGATAAAATGCTATGAGTATGTTCGAGAAAAAAAGTTGGAGTAGCTCATGGAGATAAGATTAGAGAGTCACGTTAGATGGTTTGGCCACATTCAGCGTCGTCCAGATGACCCTGGTTAGGAGAGTAGATGCATTAGATTTGCTTTATTTTAAGAAAGGTAGAGGTAGACCTAAAAAGACTTGGTTAAGATGTATAAAGAATGACCTTAGTATACTTGAATTAAATGAAAATTTGGCACATAATATGACACAATGAAGACGAAGGATTCATGTAGCCGACCCCACTTAGTGAGATAAAGGCTTGTTGTTGTTGTTGTTGTTGTTAGTGATTTTATGATACACATTTAGATGTGATGGGTGTATTATCAATAAGAAAAGTTAAGGTATGAAAAATAAATATGAAGGTAAATAGTTCTTTATTTTATTCTTTTATATATTTTTCTAATTGTTTCATGAAAAAAAGATGATATTAATTCACTAATAAAACTAACATGCATATTGTTTCTTAATTTCTAAATTACTATAATTTAGATAAATTATTATTCACGAGTTGTTTAATTCACCTATATATTATAATTAATATTGAAAGAAATATATGTAGTATAGTGCAATATAAAATATCTTACAAATTTATATTAAGAGGGAAATTGATTCTTTCTATTATTAGTAATGTGAGAACAAGAAATAGTACAAATACTAGACTTTTCAATGAAAACAAACACTAGAAATTTTGATGGTATGCGGTGAGCAGATAGCTACTTAATTTTTTTGATCGGTAGCTAAAATTAGTTGCTAGAACTTTTGATGATTAGGCCGCTGGAAATTTTTGTCATACGTAAGTAGCAACACTTTCAACATCCTAACCGCCGAATCTTTCGTCGATAACTATAAATTAAAGGATCAATCTCCATTCTCTACTTTAGCTACAAGCTCCTTAATCATTGTCATCATTGCCTCATATTTTCGATATATCTAGTGCTTTTTTTTTTGCAATTTCTTTGTAGATTTAGGTAAATCTTAAATCTTATTCTCACCTTACTCTACCTTAAATTACCTTAAATTTGAGAATTATACATATGTTTGACTATATTTTCTAGTTTAGTGAGATAAAGGCTTGTTGTTGTTGTTGTTGTTGTTGTTGTAGAGATTTAAGCTAATTTAAAATTTTCTTAGATTTTCTAGAATTAGAAAATCTCTAAAACACAGAATTTATATCCTATGATGAGTTTCTAAGGTTTGTTTCACAAAGAATGAAACCATAAGCAAAGTAGAGTGGATTTAAGGTTACCTCGACGTAGTCGAATTGGGATTAAATTGTTTGGTTCTAAGTGATCATCTAAGCTAGAGGAGCAACTTCGTTGTTGATTGTGTACCTAAAAACTTGGATATTTGAGTTGACAAACTGATGCAAACTCACCAAAGTTAGGTTGAAGAAGGGGTTAGGATTCTAATTGATGCTGGAGGAAGCCATGAGATGACTACAGAAAGCCTAGAGAGTAATGTGGATGCAAAGGAGTGAACCCAACTTCACTAGAAATGGAATTATTTATAGACCCTTGCTGGACCATAGCTGAGTGCAATGGGAGAAATTTCAAGTAGACAATTAGTAAGGATGAAGCCATTAGCTATAGTCATATGGCCATGATCACTTGAGGTTTAGGGAACATTGAATATTCAGTTATACCTAAAACAGAGAATGATTATGGTGGTTATCCATGACATTCAATCTTATGGCTGGTATATAGCTATGTGAATGCCTAGGATTTTATTGAAGGATATTAGAAACGGTTTACTAGGATCTAGGTTGGCCTGAACCTAGTATAACCATCAAATTTGTATGATTTTGATCATTTGAATAGGGCGATTCAGCCCAATACATACCTCATAGATTAAATTTGATTTGGCAGCTTGTTTCTCACAAAAGTAATTATCTAGCTAATTGTGATTGCAAGTTTGAAGGTTTAGGTTTAAGGTTTATATTTGACTCATTTTTTTAGTTTAAAAATCTATTCCACATTTGATTATCACAATGATCCAATTATTGACACTCCTACTTTTAGGTGACATGCACGTAATCCGCACATTAATATGCATAGATATATCTTTAAGTTCTTGAAACTTACAACAATATTTGTATAACAATGACCTTGAAATTTCAATCATATTGCATATAATAATTGAATAAGAAAGACCAAAGTTTATGAATGTATAATAGAATATTTTTTCCTTGAATAAAATAGATTAATTGAAGAATTTCTTAAAAGGATTTGAATATTTCATCTTTGTTGCTAATCAACAATCATATTTTAACTATAAAAGAAAGGTCAAATTCGCATGTCTAACACCCAAAAATCAAGTATTTCAATTCCCACATAAAGCTACACTTGAGTAAGATCAATGAGGACTTCAATCAAATTATTAGATTTGAACATCACATGAAGAGTACACATTGCCTATAGACACTCGTTATACTACATCAACTAATTACACATCATTTAGTGAAAATTATATAGACAAATAAGAAAAAATAATTTCTGATGTTTACAATTTCATAAAACTACTGTGGAGACTCCCAATAAACACTCATAAATTTTATGATTTATGAAACACAACATAATGACTTCTAGCATGAATGTTCCACTCACTCGGAGTTATCAATAGCTATTAGATTATTAAGCATTAAGACAAATTTTAATATATCACGTGAATATTTCAATCAAGTTGTTTGACTACTTAAGAAAATAAATGTCTAATAATTTAGTTTTAACTAATTTTTATTATATCAAAAAGATTGATAATTTAGGTTTTAAACTTTGATTTTCAGGTAGAAGTCGAATTAGAAATGGTATAGGTGTGATTATAGATAAAAGTTTGAAGAATAATGTTATAAATATTAATAGATGTGGAGATAGAATTATACTTTAAAGATTATTGTTGATCTTAAGATTATCAATGTTATAAGTATTTATGCCCTCAAGTAGGTTTAGATGTAAGCAAAAGAAAAATTTTGAAATGAATTAGAGGGATTAATACAAAGATACCTCTTGAAGAAAAGTATTTATTAGAGGAGATTTAAATGGACGTATTGGTAGAGTGGTAGAAGATTTTAAAAGTATTCATGGTGATTATGAATTTGGAGTGATTAATAAAGAAAGTGAGGATATTAGATTTTTGTGAACTATGATTTTGTAGTTCTTATCTTTATTTAAGAAAAGAGATGAACATATTATTACTTATAAAATGGATCTAAGTAAAACACAAATTGATTATTTTTTATAACAAAAATATATCGTTTAGATTGTAAAGATTGTAAGGTCATTCCAGTGAAAGTTTAAATACCCATCAATTGTTAGTTTTAGATTTTAAGATGAAGATTGTAAGAGGAAAAATAAACAAATTATTGTCAAGATTAAATGGGGACCGAAAGAACACAAATAAAAATATTTTTAAGAAATTTCTACAAGAGCTTAGAATATGGAATGTTCATAAGGAAGCTAATGTTATGTGGAAAAAATTAAAGTGAAATTAAGCAGTTCTAAAAATGTCTTTGGAGAATCAAAGAAAAACTTCTTTTAATAAAAAATAGTTGGTGGAGTCGAGTGTCAGAAAAGATAAAAAATAAGAAGATTGTTATAAAACTTCGTTTAGATATAAAACTTGAAGAATTAGGAAAGATATAAAATGGCCGTAGAGATTCTAAGAAAGCGATATATGATCACGAAAAATTTAGCTTTTAGTGATTTATACAATAGATTAAATACTAAAAAAAATGAAAGATGTATGTATAAGTTAGCCAACCAAAGAGATAAGAGAAGTAAAGACCAAGTTCAAGTGAGGTATATTAAAGATGAAAATAATAAAGTGTTTTTCTTAGAAAAGGATATTGAAAATAGGTGGATGAGGTATTTTGATAAACTTTTCAATGAAGGATCTGAAAGTACAATTGATTTTAGCAATCTTAATACCCTAAACATAAATAGAGAATTTTATTTTTATCGTCGTATTAGTAAATCTGAGATAAGCTTTAAAGAAAATGAAATGTGAAAAAATAGTAGGACCTGATGATATTCCAATAGAAGTGTGAAAATGTTTAGGAGATCAAGGAATTTCTTGACTTACAAATCTTTTAATATTATTTTAAAGACTAAAAGATGTCGAGATGAGTGGAGAAAGAGTTTGTTGGTTCTATATTTAAGAATAAAGGTGATGCACAAGAGTGTGCAAATTATAGAGAATTAAGTTAATGTGTCATACATTAAAATTATGGGAGAGTAATTGAGCATAGGTTACGATGTGATACAAAAGTTTCTCCTGTCGGTTTGGTTTCATCTAGTAGATCTACGTGGATGTTATACATTTGTTAAAAGGTTTGATGGAGAAGTATAGAAAGTAAGGAGGATCTACATATGATATTTATTGATTTAGAAAGCTTATGATAAAGTTTAAAGATGTTCTTTGGAGAATTCTAGAATAGAAAGGAGTTAATATTGGTTATATTCAAGTAATTAAGGATATGTATATTAGAGTATTACTTGTGTCCAAACGTAAGGAGGATTGACAAAATATTTTCCTATTTGGTTGAATTACATCAAGGATCTTTAAGCCCTTATCTTTTGCTTTAGTTATGGATGTTCTTCTTAGGCATTTACGAAAGATGTACCTTGGTGTATGCTTTTCGATGACATTCTTCTTGTTGATAAGATTAGAGAGAGTCCAAGAGAAACTTGAATTATGGAGGTCAACATTAGAGTCTAAAGGTTTTCGTTTAAGTAGATCTAAAACTGAATATATGGAGTGCAATTTTAGATGTAGAAGTTATAATGGTAGTGTTGTCACATTAGGTGAATAAGTCATTAATAAAGTGAGTAATTCAGATATTTAGGCTCTATTGTTCAAAATGATGGTGAAATAGATGGAGATGTTATTAGTAGAATTCAAGTTGGATGGTTGAAGTGGGCGAATGCATCTAGCCTGTTGTAGATAGAAAAGTTTCACTTAAACTTAAGGGAAAATTTTATAAGATGGTGGTAAGACTTGCAATGACTTATGATGCAGAATGTTGGCCAATAAAAGAGAAGCATAAAGGCTAAGTTAATTACAGAGATGAGGATGCTCAAGTGGATGAGTGGCTTTACTCTCTTAGAGATAAAATCGAAATAAGTATGTTTGGGAAAAAGTTGGAGTATTTCACAGTGGCGGATAAGATTAGAGAGTCACTTTAGATGACCCCCAGATGACCCCCCCTTTCAGTAATAACGAGAATAGGATGACTCGATTGAACGATTTCAAACCGTTCCGGCCCGCTCTTCTTGAGCAAGCAGTGAACTTTGTATCTAATCAAATCATCACAAAATTTAAAATTCATATACTAATTAATTCATATCACAAAATTAGCATAAAATCTTTAAGTTTGTGCATAAATCTGAGCTAAAAAAGTATTACGGTTTATCGTCAAAAAACCTTTAATCTTCCCAAAACTATACACCCCAAAAGCGTATCAACAAAGCGGTTTTACCCACCTCGCCTCTTTTCCGAAATTATCAAAGGTAGCGTCGTATGAAAGTTGTGGATCGATAATATCTAAAGTAAGCTCAACAAGGCATTAAAAGCGATAAATTAATACGTTTAAAATTTGCATAAAGGTAAAAGTGGTAGTATCGGAATATAATAAGAATATGTAGATTAATCTTATCGATAATTTGTCATTTCATATTTCGTTTATTTATTCGTTATTTAATGAAAATTTCGATTATATCAAATCATTTTTTAGAAATCATTTATAATTCATGGGTTTTGACTTTCACATAAGTCACCGTCGGCAATAAAGGTAAAGGCGGGGAATCATCTCTACTTTTACAGACCAGGTTGAATTTTCGTCCCAATCTGAAAGTCGAGTCGAATACTGATCCGTAAAGGCTCATCATCGACTTTCTTTATCGTGGGATATCATAACATAGTCTTCCTATCACAATTTTTCCTAACATTTCTCCGTTTATCACATTGCTGCATTTAACAATTAATAATACATATTTTAACACATTTCCATATACGATAAAATCATATCTTTATTAAAGAAAATGAAAAAGCTCTTTATAATCATTGTTATCGAGGTGGTAATGGCATTGTAATTGTAATACAATGAGAAAGATCTATATTATTCTGATTTATAAGAATGGTAAAATATACATAGAATTATAGAAATTGAATTTAAATTAACAATTATGTCTTATCTCGATTAATACAAATTTCTGATGCTGATTAAGCACAACCTATAATTAAATAACTCTTCTAAATACATGAAATATACATTTAACACGGTAGTATCACCAGCTTAAACTACAATCTTACCTGAAATTGATGTCTCCTCATATAATCTTTCGAAATATCGAGAGCACGATTCCAAAATAATCTACTAACGCCAATACTAATTGCGATTAAATCGGTATAATAAAGCAACAAAATGTACAAATCCCCAAACACAAAATTCGCAACTCACAGGTTCTGAAACTCCCACACGCATTTACTAGAAAGGCATGTCGAAGGAAAAGGAATAGGGAAAGAAATTAACTCAGAACTCCATAGTTTCCCCAAGCCGACGAAATCCCTCATCGGCCGTCGGTTCACGGACTTCAACGTCGATTTACTTTCTGGGATCGGTTCAGGCGGCCGAAGAAGCGAAGGACAGCGAAGCCGACAGAAGAAGAACGATCTGGGAGCGGCGATTCAATCAGCGACGGATTCCACTCGAGCATCGGCCAGGGGCTGCAATTCTGTCAGCCCGACGGCGAAAGTTCTGGTGAAGCCGGCGGAAGGAGGAAATTACCACCGACCGAGGAAATGAGGAAGGCTGCGAGATTACCTTCCTGATCCAACCATACGCGTTAAATCCTTAATCCGGTCACTGCATGCAAAGTAAAGTGGGTTTGCTACAGTAATGACGGATTAATTAGATAAAATAAAATTAATTAGGAAATAAGCTAAATTGGATATTACAAAGCGTCGGCCGTCCGATAACCCGATTAGAAGAGTAGATGCATTAGATTTACCTTATGTTAAGAAAGGTAGAGGTAGACTTAAAAAGACTTGGTTAAGATGTATAAAAAATGACCTTAGTATACTTGAATTAAATGAGAATTTGACACATAATAGGACCTGATGGACGAAGGATTCATGTAGCTGACCCCACTTAGTAGGATAAAGGCTTGTTGTTGTTGTTAATTTTTATCATACCAAAAAATTAGGATCAAAATTAAAATAGACTGCAAAGAAAACGGATTGTTGTATTTTAATGATTGACGCTTTACTAATTACTACAAAGAGAATGCACTAGAAAATGAATATTGTAGTACTCTAAGATATAAACAATTAAACAAGAAACAATGCAAACAAAAAAATTTCCATAAAAGAGATTATTTTATTTGACTTTCATTCCACATTAATAGAGATTTTTTGCATCAATGAATTCTCCTAAGCCTATGAGATAGCATCATAACAAAATAATTGAGCCACATATTTTAAGTTATCCATCAAATGTAGAAACAAGAAAACATTTGATCGCACATTGAGATTTTGTTGTTGAACCACAAATCTTTGCCTAGGTCTATGTGCTGATGAAATCATGTCATACAATCAAGCCATCTCATATTACTCATGCTGACTAGTAATTATTACGTCATACAATCTTCCTTCTAAAATGTGCATGACAAGCCCTTATCTGTTTCTCACACTTACTATTTATGGTCATATAATCTAAAGGCGAAAATAAATGTATACTTGCAATCATTAATAGATCTCAAAATTTTAAGAGAAGATTGTGTGCTTATATATGATGAGTCGACAAAATAGAATTTAAATGAGGTCAACTCACATGGACAATCGATGATTTTAGCATATGATATATTATCAAGACAGATGAAAAGTTAACTTTCTCGTAGTATATGGAGTTATCAAAAGCATTTATCTTGAAATACGTTGAAAAAAATCATGATATAATCATTAGATATTTTACTTACTAATAATTCATTTAAAATAAAACAAAGATGCATTCATAAAAAAACAAAAAAATTCACATAACGACTAATGTAGATGACTTATGAGATGGTGTAATATCCCATTTAATCCAATTAGCTTATTTCCTAATTGCTAATTACTTTGTCGTTCAGCATTGGTATGGATCTCGATGCATCGGCCGGATTAATCGGCGTGTATGGTTGGATCTCTCGCTTCCTTTCATTCCTTCCATGACCTTATTTCATTTCCTTCAGCGAGTTCTTCTCCTCCTTTCCCTTCCACCGGCGGCCGACCGGCCCCGACGGACGCTCCGTGACAAAACGCGAACCGGCCGCTCCCTTCCTCGGCGTCGGCTCTACGAGGCCGCTCATGACGCTTGCCAGCGTGGCAACAAGGATTCCGCATCGGCTTGGAACCGCGCATCCAGATCCGCCGCCTTTGCTCTTCGTCGCTGAAACCGCCACATCTATAAGTCCGTGGCGACGGGTTGGGAAATCCGTAAAATTTTCGGTTTGGAAATCCTGAGATCTCGCTCCCGGAACCGATCGGCTCAGGATTTCCTCTGGCCGACGGAAACTTAGAATTTTGTAAGTTCTTAATTTTCTTTCCCATCCTTTTCTTTCAGTAAACGCCTTCCTTGTGTTGAAATGCGTGATTGGGAGTTCGACTGTTTTGGCTACTAAGTGAGTTCGATTATTGAATGATTTAGGATTGACATTGTTTGTTAATTTTAGTTTGTTGATTGAAGCAGATAATTAATATTGGCGTTAGAGTCGCATTTTGATAAACATGAGATATCAATTTCGAGTAAGATTGGTGTTAATTATGAGTTTATTTATGAGTTTCATGTATTAAGTATTTAGAAGAGTTATTTAATGATAGGTTGTGTACTCGAGGAATGAATCGTTGAGCATCCACGACACCACGCGAGGCGTAATTCTTGTTTAAATTGATTTATTCCATGTATGCCCTTGTTTCTACCACTTATAAATTATATGAATGGACATAGATATTTACATATTGAATCTGAAATATAAATGTTTATTACTTGGCCTGCGTAGATTGATTTCTGATGATTATAAGTCTAGTTAAATATGATTTCATTGCATATAGCGTGTTTTAAAATGCGCATAATGTGATAAGCGAAATGTCGAAAATTGTGATAGGAATGCTTTGTTATGAAATCTTGAAGCAAAGTTACGAGATGGCCGTGATTGGATCTTAGTATCCCCATCGACATTTTGAGGTTGGAGCCGTTAGCTCAATTAGTGTCGGTCATTAGGTAAGTAGTATGGTTCTTACCTTTTTTGACTTTAGTCGAGTAGGGTGGCGACCTTTGTTATGAAGTCAAAACCATCAATTATAAATGACATTTCTAGAAAATGATTTGATAACGGCGAAATGATTTTAATGAAAATCATTTCTCCGACATTAATACAATATGAGCCTGACGTATTATTGGATATATTATTCGACCTACACGTATTGTTGATTCGTTATTACATTCTTGCGGGTTCTAGTTTTGTAAATTTACATTATGACGATTGTTCTCTTGTCTTTATCTTGAGCTTATTTTAGCATTATTTGTCTCACAAAGCTTTAAACTTATGATGTTACCGTTGATAATTTCGGAAAAGATTTGGGTAGAAATTGCTTTTGTTAGTGTATAGTTTTGGGAAACTTAAAGGCTTTTGGAGTGCGTCTGAAATTAAATGCTATTGTTTCTATTTATTTACAAACTTAAAGATTTACGCTTCCAGGTAATTGTGATATGAATTAAGTTAAGTAATATATATGAATTCAAATATTTGTGATGATTTGATGAGATGCAAATTTCACTTCAGTTAGCGATGCTTGGTTGGAGCGTGTTGGTGAAATCACATTAATCGAAGTCATCTGTCTACACAGTTCGATAAGAGTCATCAGGGGTGTTGACAGATGTAACAATAATAAATATTATTGAATTTCTAATGTTATCAAAGAGCAGACTACAACATTATGACATTATTTATAACTAGATAAAGCAGAAACATTTTTTTTTTTTTTAGATTTATCAAATTGGATGACATTTAACCGATCATAACTTGGATGTGATACACACTGAGGGGAATTTCTTCTTTGAAAATATGTTCAATGAAATTAAACAAATTACTGTAAAAGATTAGAGTTGGAGTTAATTAGAGCAGATATACAGAATCCTAAAGCCAAATATGTGCTTACACTAAAGTAAATAAAAGATGTGTGCGAGTAGGATCTATCTATTAAGATGTTGGATGGATATGTGCTTACACTAAAGTAAATAAAAGATGTGTGTGAGTAGGATCTATCTATTAAGATGTTGGATGGATATGCATCTGATCTATAGTGATGTGTGGGTGTCAAGACAAGGCATTATTGGGTTAAAAAGTTATGATTGCCACATTTTCATAGAGTGTCCACTACATATTACTTTTATCATATTACTAGAGAAAATTTGAAATCTATTAACTAAATTGACTATTTTTCTTGCTTTGTATATCTAATAATGAATTTGTTGAGACAATGTGAGGAGATCAGAGATATTAGGCAATTTAGAGTGAATCTTTTCACTTGAATTTGTTGAGTTAATAGAACACTTACCAATACATCTACCATACAAGACAAGAGTTGGCAACCTAGTTCAATATCATTGTATGCATTCATTTGAAGGGTGAATGAAGTTATTATTTTCTATCTTATTTTTTTATTTGTCTAAGTATGCTAATTCATAAATAACCTCATAGATTTTTGAATAAAATCAAGAGAATTATGAAGAACAAAGATTCTACCAAAAAAATATATTTGTGAAGAATATATCTCACAAAAAACAACACATTTCTACTCATATCACTTTGACCCTAACGTACAATATGGTCGAACCAAAGTAGCGCACAACAAAAATGTCAATAACGGGATAATGCTCAATCTTCATTACAAATTTTTCAAGTAAATAGTAATGCTTCGTGTAAGTGCATATCAAAATACTTTTTGATAAAGAGCTAACTGTAGCAATATTATACGTTCTACTTAATTGTGATGAAGTTCAGCCTTTTCAAAAGCTATGATACACGAACACGAACACTGGGACACATACAGGACATGACACGAACACTGGACACTTATATTTTTTAAAAATATGGAATATGGGCATACGATGGATACGGCATAATAATAATAATAATTAAAAATAATATGCATAAATTACATAGATTAAATATTAAAAATAATAAAAAAGTCATTTAATTATAAAAATTAAATACTTATATATATAATTTTATTATACTTAAATAATTTTAATGAATAAAATTTATAATCAATTCTAATGTATAAATTTAATTATTATTATTTTTATAATTTTAATTATTTATAATAAATATATCTTATTATTTCCTCGTTCTCGTCGAAATATCATTCATCAAATTCTCAAAATTCTCTATGATAACTTAAAATATAACAAAATATATTTAAAATAATTTTATATAATATTAATTCAAATATTTAGGATATGTGTGTTCCTTTAATTTTTTAATATATTTTTAATTTGACACACCTCTATTGTGTCCAACACGTGTTGGAGGTGTGTCGAACCTATGTCCATATCCGACAAGTGTCGGACATTACATACCCCATTCTTAAATGTGTCAATGCATCATTAGTCCAAAAGTCTTACTACTATGAATAATATATGCATGATATTATGAAACTTTTAAAATCTTTAAATTTATCTAAAAAAGTATTTACAGATTATTTATCAGTACACTAAGAATCTCTTACATAGACACAATCAATAAGAACATCAAAGTATAATTTTTAATTTGTTTTAGATCATATGTAACTTTGATTTATAAAATTTCAATCCGATCATGAGACCATCAATTCTTACTGATTGAAAATAAGCACATTGGAAGTTATTTCGAATGCCAGTATTTCATACGAACAAAAATATATTGGAATTCCATAAAAAAAAATTACGATGGATTTCAATTTTTTTATTTTTATTTATTTATTTTTTGACAACTTTGTCCACTAAAATATAAAGCATTTTCTTGTAGTGATGGTTTAAATATTCATCCAACTATCTATTCTTGCCTTGGTGCTCCGAGCACCTAAGCCAGGTTGTGACATCCTGTAACAAGAATTATGGAAAATTAGCTGAGATTTTACTTCATTATTTGTGCTGCATTTATACAAACCTTGGAGAACTATAGTAAAAAAATACACAATTTAGGGGCTGAAAAATAGTTATAAGATTTAAGTATATTTGGGGCAGCCCACAGATTGATGTGGTGGCAGTACTTGGTCCCATGGATCATTGAGGTGGAAGAGGAAATAAGATAAAGAGATAAAAAGGCTGGTAACAAAGACTGGTGGCAATACATCACAGGAGGTCTGGCATTACCACAAAAAGGTATAGTCATGCATTATAGCAGGCAGAAGTGAAGACGAATCGATATGACCCATATGTTGCATTAGGCGGAAGCAGAAAAGGAGAAAGGCAGGATTTTCACAGTCAGGAACATAAGAAGGTAAAGCTGAAGATACACAGATGTTAAAGAGCATTTATGCATCAAATTTGCACCAAGAAATAGTTCCACGTACATGCTAACAGAGTTCTTGTCAAGCACAATTATTGGGTGCAAAACATAAATAGTATATGCATGTTATCCATAAGATTTTATTAAGAAGCCAAGATCATCTTCTTGCAGTGAAAAACCAAAAGAATAAGTGCATCCGTCAACAGTACATTCAAAAGTTCATCTCCCCTTGGAACTCTTTCAAGTGGAGTCAGAATATATAGAAGGTACAAGAACAAATTCAGTAAGAGAACCTCCAGTATTGATGTTACAAATTACCCACCTGTGAAGTTTTCTTTAACAACAACACTTCATGAATTGGCTCTGGGCTTTCTCGGTATCATACTTTTGTGCATCACCAAAGCACAAAATAGAAGCATATTAGATGGAGAAATTAATGTATAAAGGCTATTACAAACATGAAGATTCTACAAAATAGCATCAAATAAAATTAGCCTGACAACACTAGATGAGCTAAATCACATAAAACCAAGTTTAAAAACAAGAAGATACTTGGCAAAGCCAAGCATCCTGTTCCAGATCCCTAATTTTATTTTTAATATTTTTTGGCATATTTTATTGAAAAATTTGCAATTATACCCCCACCTATAAGACTTCACCTCTATTTTACTTTCCACAGAGCCCTTCAATGCTCTCCAGATTCTATTAAGACCAGAAGTTTGCATAAATTGCTACAAGACCCTAATACCAGAACTCGGCTATCCTGGACAAATCCACACACACAGGTGAACAAACTATGAGAGCAAGTGCACAAGGAAGCTGAATGATTACATGTGTGTGCATAGATCAAGTAAGCATCCACGCTTAAAGCACACGTGGTTTACAACTGATCTAGCTAGCCAACAAATAAAATCCATTTGAGTACCAACAGCAAGAATAAGACCAATTTTGATAGAATGTGGCTCAAAGTTTTAGAAAAAAAGAAGCAGATATGGAGGCAAGGAAGAGGGAAAACAGAAATAATGTAGTGCTTGGTAATGTTGCTATGTTGTGCAAAGCTATTTTGTATTGTTATGTGTTGTTATGTGTTGCGCTATGGATTAAAGTAGATAACTGTTTGATGAAATTACAACTATAATTCCTATCTAGAGTTTATAAGAGTAGAAACTAGTAAAACTGATGACATTGATATTGCATGATAAAATAATAAAAATAATTAAAACATCCTTGTAAAATAAAATGAGGCAATCATATTAATATTATTAACAAGTCTATTTGAGCACCAAAATTATTAATTATGCATAGTTATGCTATTAGTTAATTAATGTTACTAATCCGAATAACTAATTTTCCAAGCTAATCAATAATTATCTAGTTGTCTCTAATGAACATATTAAATCTAGAAAATTTGATACCGAAATCATTAATTCATACTCATTATTCAGTAACCGATTCACTAATCAGTACAAAATAAGTTAGAATATTATCTTTTCTTAGTAATTCGCTGGTTTTTGGGAAACTTACCTATAGTTAGAAAATGTGTCTGATCAAAATAGACACTCATTTTACGAACCCAATTTTCCCTCCAATTATGGCATAAATTACAGATTATAATATCCAACATATAATCACAAAAGTTCATGAAGGTCTATGAATAGATGTTCACATATGAAATGTCTTGGTGCACATATGATTTAGACATTAAGATCTCCTTTGATGGTTGAAATATGGATATTATAGTCTTATAAATTAATTTGTTTGTATATCTCTAAAAAAGAATGATCTGAAATTTGCAAGAATTATCTTTAATGATGAAAATATACCATTTTATTCTCTAATTCGCAAAGAATTTTAATGCATGTTTTTCCCCTGCCAGGACAACAACTGAATGCAACTCCAGTGCATGGTGTCCAGAAGAATACTAGTTTCAATTTAAGTATATGAAAAAAGAAAAAAAAATGAAACTGGCATGGTTGCGCAATAAGATAATTCTATATGAAGTTAAAATTTAATTTGAAGTATGCCCATCTAGGAATCAACACAAAGAAATGCGCAAATAACTAAACAATGTATGATACCTCAAAGATCTCTCTCTTTTCCTTTTAGGGCAACCAGTTGCAGTAGAATCAGAAGTTTTAACACATAACGCATCTGCCATAGAAGTGATGAGACTACTGTCTGTCGATTTTTCTTCAGTTGATCTTCTGAATTTATTTCTTGCCTTTTTAAGCTTATTTTCTCTGATAAATTAGAAAACAACAAATAGAAACGTAATGTTCAATAGGTCCAAACCTCATACTAAATAGAGAATAATCGAGTGAATTGCATAACTATTCAAAAAGATGAAAAACTTGCTAAACAGAGGACATAAAGGGAGGCAACAAATTAATGTCCAAACCTTAATGCATTCCTGTTCCTTCCTGGGTTTGATCGCTCTCTGCACAATTTTGAGGATGACAGAATTAATAAAGCTTGTTATATATATCATTAATTACAACAAAAACATTGGTGATTAGAAACTTTGATTCGCCTAAAGAGCATACCTTGACCTTTTCTTGCCAACTACAGCATAAATTTCAATATCAGGAGCTTGAAGACTCGCAAGTGGTGCAAAGTCATTGGGACCAATTGCCGGACGCTCGCCCTCCCGACCAACAAAATTTGAAATAAGAACTGTTCTTTTTAATTGCTGAGCCGCCTTCAGCATAGGCACTTCATGAGGCAGTAATACTTTCCATCTCCTGAATTTTCAAAGGAATTACCATTAGCATCCAAATATTACGGTTGGAAAATATTCATTAAAATTGCATAGATTAAAAGGTATTTTGGTTTACCTTCTGCATTGATTATCAGTACGCCCAGGTATGCATACTGCAACCTTAGACCAACTATGCCCATGCTCTTCTATTGCAGCCAAAAGCTTTGAATCTTCTTCTTCAGTCCATCTTTCCAGATTTAAAGATGGATCCAAACAATTGAGCCACCTGAGACAATAAAAAATTTATGAATCTAAATAATACTGTATAAATCGTTTAGTTTTTAGGTCCAAGAATGCTACCGTTCTCTGCTTTGGCTTTGAGTCCTGCCAGGGACGAACTGAGCTATTTTTTTCCAGTTTTTGGGTCCAAAAAGAATGACTGCAACTTTCAAGCGTTTATCTTCATCCACGGACCACCTTCCCACCCTTTTCCGTTCAGGGAGAAGGGTGTTTCTCCATCTGCAATATTAGAATTCTTCTAGGTTAAAATAGCAAACGAGAGTAATTAAATCAGGATAAACAAAGTAACCTTCAAAAATAAACACTTACAAAGCCACTTAACCTATGGACTCATGACAATGACTACCCATTAAAGTTGCACTTGTTGATCAGCCTATTTAAGTAGGTGAAAAATTGGACTTTATATGCCTCATAATATATGTAATTAGATAAATATCCTCACTATTCATTTTTTGCAGAAATATGCTCAAAAAAATCATTTTAGACCAAATTAGCCTAACGAATTTAAGTATGAGTCATAACCCTGGACCGAAACTCATGCAAAGTTTCAAACAAGGGAGCTCTCTACTCTAGCAATATTAGAACCCAATGTGCTGGTGTCTGTGATAAAGCTTTATAATGAGTTTGTACTTTCCAACCATCTTTCATTCAAGGTTAGTGATATTATACTTTAAGCTATTTAGGCTTTAAAAAAATTCAATGCAAATAATTATAAGTTATGGTAGAAAGGGGAATAGAGTATCCTAGGTTCAAAAAACGAATAAGGTTCGAACTTATAATAGGAGTTTTGATTATTGTTCGAACCTTTCTCGTACGCCAGACCTTAAAACCTTAATATCAATAAATATCATATAATCAATTATAACAATGTTTGAATCATGTTCAAACCTTAGTCAAACCATGTTCAAAACTTGATATAACAAAATTCAAAGTGTTCAAACCATGTTTAACACATGTTTGAATCTTGATTGAAGCTTGTTTGAACCTCCCTTGAATCATGTTTGAAATTCAAATACGATTTTAGTATGCTTTGAATAATTTCGAGTATATAAAGAAACTTTCAAACAAGCTTCGAGCATAGCTTTGAACAAGATTCAAACACTTCTAGTTTTTTTCATTATCTTATTGGAAATGATTTATTTGAGATGCTTTGCTATATATGCAAATAACCAATATGATTATATCTATAAAGATGCATTATACTACTCGAATCATAGAATTGAGGTGTGATGGATAAAATTATTAAAAATTTTATGCCATTTGATTTTCTTAAAATAGTTGAGTAATTTTCTTTTTCAAACCCCCAAGCTAAATTCTATGAAGCCTAAATTCATCAGAGTGTGGAAGATATCTGAAGACGAACAGAATGAGGGATACTTTCTTGCATTCAATATTAAAGAGAACACGAGATTTGGAGCTATTGCATTTGCACTAAACTTTGGGTAAACACCTTAGATAGCATCAAGACATTTAGCGATGAATGAAAAATGGTGATTCATATATCTAGTCCCAAAGATTATGAGAAGGGTAAGAAACTCCATCATAGAGTTTTAGGATGTTAAGAAACAAATTGAGGTGTTCTTATGGCTTTTGGATAAGTGATTAACGTGTTATTAAATTTTAAGTTTGTTACTACAACAACAATAACTAGCCTTTATCCCAATACGTGGGGTTAGCTAGACATGCTTGAAATTGGAGATTATTGACAATGGAATGATGGGTTTCTTCAAGTTTATAGGTCACAACAAAAAATTGCCTAATAAAAGGGTGGAGAGTATATAACTATGAAGAATTCAGAAAAAGGCAATCTTCATTAATGATGAAAGTTTCATTTAAGATTAAGATATAAAATATTGACCATGATAATTCAACAAAGGATCTCTGGAGGAAAGAAGCCACCAAGCTTCTTTCATTATAAATTGCACAATAACATTCCATAGAGTTCAACACTAACTTCATATCTCATGATCACTTTTCATTATATATCTTCTATTATATTGTTACAAAGAAATAAAAAGTTAAAATACAAGCACGGGTGGCTGGTCATGTATGAAGGAATTTGAAATTGTTTCACACATGACTTGATTTGGGATTTGAATCTCCTTTCATTGGGCCAGCCACATGCTCCAATCATTATAAATGCACCATCATCATGTAGTGCCACTTGTGCAGGAAAGAAAGACAAGTGGCTAAAATTCCTTTCTTGCATGGGTTTGTAACTTAAAGAGAGACGGGGGATGCCACAATTACATAAGAAGAGAGACAAAAGTTGAAATTATTAAAGAATTATCCATGTAAGGCTCAGCCATGCATTGAATTTAATATAATATACTTAAAAACATCATTCCAACAAGATGAAAATAATGGCACTATCAATTGATTTTGAACCACATGATCTTTGAAAGTATTTTGAAACATTGCTATTTTTAAATTCATAAAAAAAATGATAATTTGTGGATCATTTATCCTTATTTTAATAAATCTGATGGATGATGATTGTAAATTACATTTTTTCTGCACCAAATTTATCATACATTAACTCACATTGCACAATGCTTTGATTCTATCTTGGTAGTTGATGATCGTTTTTCTAAAATGATATAATTTCAAGCTACAAGTATCAAATGCGTCTCATATACCATCTATCTTCTTTTATAGTGCCTATATGGACTTCCCAAAATGATTGCCTTTGATCATGATGTAATTTTTGGTATATTATTTAAAAAAATCATGTAGAAGAAATTTGGAATAAAATTCTTATTTTCAATGCCTATAACACAAGACTAACAATCAAACCTATGTTGTCAATAGGAGACAATGCTACTAATTGGAACCATATTTTTCCTATCAGATGTTTTGTCTATTATAACTCTCCTAATAGCTCGATTAGCTAAGTCATTTTCATATTGTCACTATAGGAACCAAGAAAGTCAATTCATTTTATAAGCATGTTTATTTCATATAGATCTCATACATTTGCATCCAATTCCCATGAAGAATGCATGACCTACAATGATAGCTTCAACAAAAATTTAATGAATTATATTTATATATAGTTGAAGTTGATGCACCAAGAAAATATATACATATTAATGAGGGAGACTTGGTGTTGGTTCAAATTAGAATTGAGAGATTTTCAATTCAAACTCTTAAGTTAACCCTCAAGAAACCTATTCCTTAAAGAGTTGTATGATAATACTTAAAAACTCATATTAGACTTGAAAGAATCATATCATCACCACATCAACAAAGGGCATTCAACGGTTTCTACTTTATTGTTAAATCCTTTCTCTACTTAAAAACTCATAGCTTATTTTTAAGGACTTGTACCAACTAAGTCTGCAATTACCATAGGAGCACTCTATCATCATTCTCAAGAGGAAAATCTTCAAAGTTGAAGATTGTTGATGCAACATATCATAATCATCATCATCATCAACCTAGAGTCTATATTTCTTATGTTTTTAGGACATGTTTGATTGTATTTTTATAATTTTATGTATTTTCGTTTAGGATCCTTGTGTTCAAAGGTCATTTAGTCATCTAATATATTTTGGACCTTTAAGACATTTTTATATTTTGGGACATATATGATGTGTTATAAAAATGATTGTTGTTTATACTTGTGAATTAATAAGCTAGCTTAAATCTTTCATCTCTCAGCCTAGCCCAAATTAGCCTATTTTGACCTTTTGGCCATCATCATCAAAGTAGACTTCTAGTTCCATATAAAAGTTTTTCTCTAAAAATAAAATAGACAAAGCTCCACATCACAATTTTAACTTGCTAAGTCAATACTGACTTGCCAAAACATCAACTCCATCACCATGGCCATCCCTTCCTCCTCTCTCTCTCCTTGCACCTAAAAGGATGCCCTTAAGAAGCTTTGGAAAAACCTTGAAACAATTAAGTCATTCATTAGAACCATCATAAAACCTTTAAAAAGCCACATGCATATTTCAAAGCCTCCCTTACATTACTCCTCCCTTTCCTCATGTCATTAACACCCTCCCCTCTCTCCCATTGATTTTTTGGCTACCTCTTCTTCTAATCTATAATTATCATGGTGTTATTTTGTATTTAATGGTTAAAGGAATGAATGAAAAATTGCAGCTTTAGTTTCCTACTTTTTTGTGCTTACCATTGCAGGTAAAGGACTACTTAAGAGTGAGAAGCTTCAGCCTTAGAAAATGGCTTCAAAAAATGAGATTCTTGTGATGATTGATTGTTTATAAAGATAAACTGCAACTTATTCCTACTACCAGTAACCTTAATTCCATCACAAGTTAGAACATCCATGACATTCATTTCTTGTTCGCTTTCAATGGATTAGACATTTAAGGTACTTAAGATAATTAGAACTTAAAATCATTTCAATGTCCTTGTATTTTTTTCATTGTCATTGTGCTCCATAGTAATGTGTTTACCATCATTCATTCACAAGTAAATTAAAGAAATGTCAGTGTAATTTTCACACTCCTTTCCATTTAGTTTAAATTCAGCCAATGGCAATTTACACTAATCTTGAGGTAGTTTACAATCATCCTGCACCAATACGTTCGTGATGCTCAGCAGATATTACTAATAGAAGAAGGCGGCTTCAAATTGTTTAATCAAGCATATGCAAAAATATCTAAGTTAAAAAATGAGCATACTTTGAGAATGAGCATAAAAAATGGAAGAAATAGGCATGTAGCCATTAAAAAAAGGGCATACCAAATGCATGGAGCTTCAACTAATAAAAGGTCTAAGGAGGAGCTGAAGTATACTACTTTGTATTAGAATGGATGATGGAAAACTTCCACCAACCCACCTGAAAGGGTGGTTACAGCTTAAATAAAATGGTAATTTGGAAAATGGTGACACACTGTAATAACTTACAAAACTTAGTTGATATTATGCTTATAAGAATATGCTAGATTAATCGCAGGTCCTTCGAGGGAAGCAACCTTTAATAGCTTACAACAGAAGCTTTCTCAAAGTTGAGAACAGCCATGACAATGAACAAAGGTTTGTGGTTCTCAAAAAGGACAAAATCGAAATAGCTACTGACCTAACAGAACATTGATTGCTAGTACGGCCATCCAAATGAGAAGCTACAATTTGCCAGCTGTTATCACCAAAAGTGTCCACAGCTTTGCACAATTTTGCATCTTCTTCACTAGTCCATTCTCTATTTAAAATATGAGGATTAAGACTTCTCTGGTATCGTGCCAAGCACTGAAATGGAGTCCGATTTGTACCCAATCTCGATGCTATGTCAATCCAATTGTAAAGCCCTTTATCTTGTACAATAAACAAGAGTTTCTTGTCCTCCATTAAAGTCCAAGGATTGCAATTGATCATTGGATCTTCATGATTCAACCACCTGACACATGAAAGCAATTTAGAGCAAGAAGTAACTTCTTATAATGAAGTAACCATGGCATCATAATAAGGTGATGGAACCACAATTTCAAATGCATGGAGAAAGAAAATGGACTAGTAATGTCTAAGAACCAAGCCACATAAACAGTCAACAAAAATTTATTCAAGAAGAAATCTGCCAGAGTTCATTAGAGCGGACAAGACAAAATAAACAACAATATTTAGCCTGAGAAATCAAGAATTAAATTATAATTAAGTTACTTCAAGAATGACATTGTGTATTTCGGAAGATTTAACTGATGCCCATGGAGGAAACTTCTCTTCAGCTCACAAGAAGTAACTAATTAACACCAAACCATTTGGGATACCTAAAAGGAACAGGAAGAAAAGCTCAAATCAGTGCAAACAAAAAAAGGACAGAAATCTCATCTAAATTCAGTATTCAAAGGCTCAATGACATCAAAAGCTCAGACCATATGTAGTATATTTCTATAAGCGCATGACTGGATAGTTAACCTATTCAGAGCCACCATCAATAAAGCAAGAACGAGAAGGCTGTGCCCTCACTTACTATTAGTTAACATATTTATAGTTCCTCAGAGCCTCCAACAATATGTCCACTAATACTGGTTGCTTCTTCTTTTTGCTCTGTGCTTATAGTGCTCATTGATTGACATAAGAATTTGCATGTTTAGAATTCCAATCAAGCTTCTCGAAGTGCAAAGCAATAAATCTTCTAAATGGATGGTTCTCCATCGGATCCAATACCCATCATTGAAATCGTTAATTAGTACTGTGATATTTACAATGTTGTAGGAGAAAATAGAGCAGAATCAGTATAATACAAAAGTAGCCTAACTTCTTTTATATTGTTTGCCCCATAAGTCTCAATGTCCATCATTTGAAATATGATTGGCTAATCGAAGATTTGATTATAACAAATTTTATGTGGCATCGTCGAATGGTAAAAGCAACCACAAAGATGGCTTTGTGTCACTAAGTTTGGTTGTAACCATTACAACTTAAAAACAAACATGATTAATTTAACATTTAACATGCCTCAGAGATGCAATAAACTTAGTGCATTGTTTAAGTTTTTTATAATTATATTTTATTAATTTGATTTATTTATGGATTCAAAGATGATGAATACATCAATTATATTTGATTAGCACTATTTATATTTTATTTATAAAGAAACCGCCGACTTATTCCACTCAACCGAGTGTATCTACCTATAACTTCTTCCAATCAACCGAGCACATCAACCTGCAACTTCTTCTACTCAATCAACCTCCCTGTAGCTTCTTCCACTCAATCAACCCCCCTGCAGTTTCATCCACATTGACATAGCCCATCAACCCAATAGTCACTAGTCCAACCTCTATGCTTTGACCACCTTAATGCTTTCAAGATAAAAAAATATTCTGATTACAATAAGGTTTGCTTTGATGGCACCTCCATGATATGACACATCATGGCATATTATTATCATGATTTACTTTAGAAAAATAATGTACCAAGGTTTCAATCCCAACATGCAAAAAAACTTGGGTATGGTTGATTCAAATGCATGGAGGAAAAATCCAACTTGGAAATACAAGAACTTGAAAAAAGTCCAAATTTAATGAAAATTATAAAAGGAAAAAAAAGGTAAGGAGATCATTCTGAACACTAAATTTTGGAATGACATGTCATACATTTTAAAGGTTACAAGATCAATTGTTAAGATATTAAGATCAGTATATAATGACAAGAAACCTACAATAGATTATATTTATAATATAATGGATAGAGACAAAAGTGCAATCAATGGTGCATATGGAAAAGCTTTAAAAAGTATGAACAAATATTTTGCATCATTGATGATAAATGAAAGTATCAACTTCAACAACCATTGCATCATGCTGGATACTATCAAAATTAGAAATTTGTTTTATAAAAACAAGTCTAAAATACAATCAAATAGACTATTAATGTAAGAAGTATATGATGTTATTAGCAAGTTAGTGGAAAATCCAAATGAAAGAATGGCCAACATCAACAAGCCTTTATCCCACTATGTGGGGTCGACTGCATGAATCCTTCGTCTCCATTGTGTCGAAAGAATAGCCATTGATTAAAAATTTTTTATTTATAATCAAGTTGATAGTTTATTCTAAATTGAGTATGTCATTCACAATGAAGATAAGAAAGCTCTAAATATGATTAGTAGCATCAACATAATTATGAGTATTAAAATTCCTTTTCATGTGATATTATAATGATAATACATCAAAGTGGTGGGATATTTATGGTGCATCAATCCCACTTTGCAAAAATTGGTTGTCAAAATTTTAGGATTGATTTGCATGCTTCTAGGTGTAAAAAGAACTTGAGAAAGGTTAATAATTTATAAATTTTAAACATAATAAATAATTTATATGTTTTATGTATTTATTAAGAATTTTTTATTTTTTTCAGATTCATATGATAGAGAGAAATAGGTTAAATCAAAAATGTTTAAATAATTTGGTTTTCATCAAGTACAATCATGTTTTAAAAAGAATATTTAATTTGAGAGATATTATCAATCCAATTAGTTTGGATTTAATGGATGAAAGTTGTGATTGATTAATTGGAGAAATGAAGAATGCTGATGAATAACAATTTGATGATGAAGATCTTAGAGATAAATTGATGAGATTTAAGAAGTTGATTGAATGTATTTTATAAAATTTAGTTAGGTCAAAACAAAAAAGGAGATCATCTATGATGAGATCTAGTTCATTTTGACCAGCGTCCACTCCTAAGAGAAGTTAATATTGATTCACAAAGAGAAGAAAAAAAAAGAATTTGAAGATTAAAAAAATCTACTTGAAGAAGAAAAAGATATATAAATGAAAAAGAAGATGATAACTACTAAATTCCTTTAACTTATTTTATAAAAGTTAAGACTTTATTAGTTTATTTATGCTTTAATATTTAGCTATTTTTATTAATTATAAAAGTTTTATGTAATTTTTAAGTTTCAAATCATCACAACAAAATATTAAAATTATAAGAAGTCTCAACTTGCAAGCTTACCTGCGAAGTTTGTCTTCATATTAGGCATGTTCATCATACTTCTTTTCAATTTTATATCAAGTTTTAATTCATCTAATAAATACTCCTTGTTTAATAATTGTTAATGAATGTATCAATATATTTATAATCTTATATAAGTTATAAGTGTTTTGCTAATAAAAGCGTCACTTCGCTTTAGTCCCCTAATAAGTAGTTTCAATTAATTATTTAGAATACTAAAAAGTAGTTTCAATTAATTATTTAGAATATTTTCTATATTTTTGCTTATTCTCATTACATGTTATTTCTATTTATTACCACCCTTAGTTCATATAAGGACTTTAGTATGACCAAGAAACTCATAACATTCCATCATCTTCGTTACTTTAAAATAAACTTTTATTTCTTTTCTTTTTCTTCTTGTTCAAGATTTCCAAAACCCATTTATCTCAATTATGGTAACTCGTATTAAAGCTGAGTCCTCAACTAACAAGATATGATGAATGAAGAGGATCTAAAGGGCCTGATGGTGAGTGAGACTAAGGCCATCAATGATGAACGGTGGCTCGAGTGGATTGAGCAATGACTTGATGGCATTAAAGCATCCACTAACAATCTTGCGTAAGTAATGATTATGATGGTTATCAAATGACAGGACAGAATCTCATATGAGGCTAGCATGATATGGCTTAACCCAAGAAGCACAAGCAACCAACAATGTCAATAATGATGGAAACATTTGATGTGATGATGCTATGTACGATGAACAACCAACAATAGGCTCAATTCAACCATGAGCCATTAACAATGAAATTTTGATGGCTAACAATGGCCGAATGAAACTAATCTCATATTAATAGTGGGGTTGTAAGGAAGAACTAATTCTAAGGACCAAATTAATTGTGCTTGTCCAAGCAAGATAACATAATTAAAATGGCATGCTGAAGATTCAAGTGTAACTTGATAATATGAGCAAAGTCATTTTTAGTTAATCAAAAGGTTTTAAGTGGCAACTTTAGAAATAAGCGCATGAAAGCTGGACTTCCATATGGGCTTTCTTCAAATTTGAATGACGATTAACTAGGATGAATGAACCATGTCGAATTCAATTGATCTAAGGGGTTGATTTGTGCAGCCAGTTCTATTGCACCAATCTTTATAGACCACATGTATGCTTCTAACCTAGGGTGACAATGAAACATTATAATTATCAAGCACATTCTCTATATTATACATATAGAGAAGACGTCGATTTTAATACTTAAAATAGCAAAGCAATTGAAGCACTTTTCTTAAAGCATAGGTTGAACATAAAATGGCTTCCCGACCAAGATTGAAATGAGACAAATAACATGCATAATGAGTTTAATGAACTAAAAACTTTGATATGAAATATAATGATTCAACTTTCCATGTATAATATTTTACTCATCAATTACAAGTAATAGTTGAGGCAAAAATTATATCCAAACTGCTTTACTTTTAAATGTTATCTCTAATTTGATAAAGGTTGTTGGGAGCTCAATCAAAAGAAGAGAGATCATATAGGAGAAATGATTTAATAAAACACTTGAATGACTAAATAGTGGAGAAATAGTAGGTCGTAAATGTTTGAATCAAAAAGTTACAACTCAAAATATTTAAGCTATAACTTGAGGTTCACATTATGGCTCTTTTTTTTTCTTAGACATGTCAATAAAATTATTAAGATAATAGGAGAAAAAAGTTTAAGTAGTCAGTAAAGAGATTAAACATATGATCTACTAGATTCTATACAATGTTTAAATTTATTTTCAATTTATACTTAATAAAGTCAATATTGAAAACCACAAATAAGATATCTGAAGTTTAATAAAGAAAGAAGCAGAATAAAATAAATATCATGACTTCGATTAAAATATACATGCAAAGGCTGCAAAATATGAGAGATGATGAAATACATAAATTAATGAATTTCATTTGTTTGGCAAGGAAAAAATAATATAATTATTTCAAGCATAAGCAAGATATTTTTATACAATGGAGATTAATGAAGATTGATATGATTTACTCAAACAATCACAAATTTACACTATTATCAAATTGTGTCAATTAACTCCATGATATGTAACTTTTAGAGCTCAAAAATAGATTGAAGTGATAAATACTAAGTTGATCCTATATGCTGCAAGATTGAATTCATATAACTCCTTAGCTATTGACAAGCAAAGGTCAATGACTGGCGAAATTCTATCTTCATACTTCATAAATGTTAACATTATTGTATTAGACAATCAACATTAGAATATTCTTTTTGACATAAAATCTATATTGCATTTCAGGCTGAAATAGTATTGTTGAATTTGCACAAATTTATTAAATTAAGTTGTGAAGATTGTAATGAGTCATTTAAGAAATCTTATGGAGATACTTGAATGAAACTATGTCTAGTTATAGATTAAAAAAATATAATTAGTAGTGTTGATAATGAAATGTTTATACAATTTTTTTTCAAAACACAAAGACTTCTATGAAGAAATTGCGTAGGGGAGAAATTGATATTTTATATATATTCAAACTATTATTTTATTATTGAATCATACGAGGTAATCTTTTAATTTTCTTGGATTTTTTATTATTTTATCATGTTCCCTCCCACCCAAAAAAAAAAAAAAAAAAAAAGATTAATCCCTTTTCATTGCACACCCAATTCAAGCTATATTTCTGGTATGCCTAGACTCTACCTGAATTTGTAATACATGCCAAAAAAATGAGTCTGGGGAAGTTAAGAAAATATTCAAAAAGCCATCCTATGCAAAAATAATATCATGTATATTACAACAAAATGCTTGGTTAACACTAATATAAAGTTACTTCAACATGTAAAATCATAGAAGTTACAATATATCATGAAAGACATGCATGATCTTCAAAATTTAGGTCTACCAGTGGCATATTTTTAAACGTTTATAAATTCCAATTGGTGTGAATAACCTTTTAAAAAGCACTACATTACAAAAAAAATTAAATTAAAAAAATATTTATGATGATTAAGGCTCATCCTACATCATAATATGCGGATAATTTGTCTCACAGTATGGTCTCAACTCAGGGAAAAAATGCCCCAAATTTTAGTAAATTAAAAAAAAATTATGGAAAAAATAGTGAATGAATAAATAAAGAAGTAGAGAGTTCCTCCAATTGGGAAAGATATAAACTACCAGATTCTAAGAAGATTAAGATGATGAAAAAATTTAGCTTTTAGTGATTTATAAGATTGATACAAAGCTGAAAGATGACAAGCTATAACCAAAGAGATAAGAGAATATAGTCAAAGTTAGATATTAATGAAAATAATAAAGTATTTTCTGAAAAAGATTTTGAAAATAGGTATAAGATTTTAATAAACTTTTCAAGTGGGATCTGAAAGACGATTGATTTTAAGAACCTTAATATAAACAAAATGAGAATTTCATTTTATTATTAGTAAATCTGTTAGTGACGCTTTAAAGAAAATGAAATGTGGAAAAGCAGAGGATAATATTCCAATAAGTGGAAATGTTTAGAAGATCAGAATTTCTTGGCTTACAAATTTTTTTAATGTTATTTTAAAAAGAAATGAAAGAAAGAGTTTGTTGGTTCCTATATTTAAGAATAAAGGTGATGCACAAGATTGTGCAAATTATGAGGAATTAAGTTAATGTGCCATACATTAAAAATTATGGAGAGAGTAATTGAGCATAAGCATTTATGTGATACGTAAGTTTCTCACAATCGCTTTGGTTTCATGCCAGGTAGATCTACTATGGATGTTATACATTTGTTAAGAGGTTTGATGGAGAAGCATAGAGAAAATAAAAAGGATCTACATATGATATTTATTGATTTAGAGAAAGCTTATGATAAAGTCTCAAGAGATGTTCTTTGGAGAGTTCTAGAACAAAAAGAAGTTAATATTGGTTATATTCAAGTCATTAAAGATATGTATACTAGAGCTATCACTTGTTAAGAAAGGTAGAGGTAGACCTAAAAAGACTTGGTTAAGATGTATAAAAATGATCTTAGTATACTCGAATTAAATGAGAATTTGACACATAATAATGGAGACGAAGGATTCATGTAGCCACCACCTAGTGGGATTAAGGCTTGTTGTTGTTGTTGTTGTTGTAGAGAGTTCCTCCAATTAATCCACCATCATTAGGATCTGCATCCCCAGTATTAAGGTTTAAGTAAATGATAAGGGGATGACAGTAGAGGGATAGAATAAATCTTGACAATCAGCTAAAAAAATGAAATAGGCACCCATGCCAATATAACAGTTAAAGCTAAGGCATTAGGCATGTTCTTTAGGGGGTAAACAATGACTAGCTTATGAGATTGGATGAATCACTTAGTTTGTTGTTACCATATCCACAACCAATCTGAACAACATCAACGCCATTACAAACTTAAACCAATTTGATGAAAATAATGTTTTTTTTTTGTTTTTTTTTTAATTTTTTTCTTCAGTACAAGATAACTAATCAATTGCACAAATGATGTTGCATCTTTCCATTCCAATAATTTCTTCTGTAATTGTTGTACTTAGCATTGATTCGAAGTAGGTTAAAATGCAAAGTACCTCAAGAGTACTGCATGATGAGATCGAAAAGATTTAAGTAAAATATATAAAACTAAAATTAGCTTTGCTAAGTTGTGTGAATCTGAACATTGGGTAACAAATGAATCATTTGTAACTAAGTTGATTGTGAAGAAATGAGAATATTATGATGGATGTATGGTAAATGATAAAGGAAAAGTGAGAGATGATTATGATTAAAGGAAAGGAAGGAATCACCTATTAACTATGAAGTTATAAGAAATAAACATAATGGAGAACAAAATATACACCAACTATCAAAGTAGATAGAATTAGAGTGGAATGCTTAGGAAAAAAATGAATAGAGCAAAAGTAAAATGAATGGTAGTTGTGCAAAATAATATTTACAAAAAAAAGAGTGAACGCTTATGTAAAAATCATGAGGAATGAAAAGGAAAAGGATATATAAAGTTACCCAATTAGATGGGATGCATAAGTCGCTTATCCATTTAATATCCTCATTAGAAGTTCTAACCTCAGGGAGTTAATGAAGAAAAGTTGAGCTTTCCTTTACATTTTAAGATCGAAGGCATATGCACTTATGAAGCTAGTATCCATAATCAATGGCGTAACAGTAATTTGTTATCTTTAGCTAGCCATGACAAATGCTTTGTACTATCATAGGAAACAGACGTACAATCCATGATCAAAATGTTATATAAAAAAGCTACACAAAACAATTTCTTGCTCTCTCATTCATCTTCTCCTTCACTTTAATGCTTATGAAATCACTCAGCTCTAAATGTTGACCTCAACACAGTTCCAAAATAATATCAATAAAAATGGGATAAATTGGTGCACTGCATCATCTTAAAAACATTCCATAAAAGGATTTGACATCTGACTTTTTTACAATCTTCATCATGAAGAATGATTACATAGCAGATTTTGATAGTTCTTCAGAGAAACAAACAAAGTTTTAGCTTATTGCTCTGTATCGTCAAAGCAAGCATTGAAAGTGGGAATGAAAACATGCATGCATGATACATACAAACTAAATGATTAATACTTATTATTGTTATGCAAAAGTAGAAAAAATATGTATATTTTTCTGGTTAATAAATTCAACCAATAAATAACTGTGCATTTATTTACTTCATCCAGATAATTGACTGTTGACCTATACATATATTCCATAACTCAAATTAAACGTATATAGCGAAAGCTATGAGAATCAAGGGCGACGTCGCATAATTGAAAATTAAAACCTCATAATCGTGACCAAAATTGATTAAAATCATTTCGATTCGAAAATTTTGATTACATAAGCGCATTTAAAATATCAGAATTAATCAAATGAAATTTATTGAGTCGATTAATAATCATTCAAATAATTAAAATTAATTTATGAAGTGATTACATGCATACCGAAGTCGGAAAGCCACGACGACATCCAAATAACCTCCATTCGTGAAACTGATTGTGTCGTTGTAGCTGAAACGTGAAAATCTATTAAACGACACCTTATGAGATCAATTTGACAAAGTTTATGCGGACGTCAAGCAATTCAAATACGATGTTGGGTAATTTAGGCTTAATTTTGCTCGATCATACCACGGTCGAATGACCTCCAATGTAATCCCACATTGTAATTCAGAACATCGAACTTACTCAAAATTGATGCTTATATTGTTAGGGTTCATCATACGAAAATAATTTGTCAAAAATTGCGTGAAATTACTAACATTAATAATATTATTACGCCAAATTGTAATAAATTTTAATTAAAACAGCTAATGGCTACCTAAACTCCCTTGATATTTGCTTAAACTTAACACAAATCTGTTGCCCAAATCATCCAATTTATCTTGGCCGCCCAATCCTCCAATTAAATCAGCCACCTAATCTCCCAATTGGATCAACAACACAACCTTTCTCATTGGCTGCAACTTGGGCAGCCAATCAAAACCAAAAGCCGGCTCTAATACCCTCGATTTAACTCCTTGCTGAGGGCATTCGAACGAAGTTCGTCCGCCTCTGCAGCGATTGAACGAGCTCCCCCATGACCCTCTTTCTCACCTCTTCCTTATCTGTCTGTCCGTCCCTTCATCACGACAAATCGAGACTCCATAGCCGAGAAGCCGCTCAAATAGCCTCTTCCCCTTTACAGCCGAAAAAAATCCTTAGCTGAAGCCCTCTCATCCGTTCGTTCCTCCCTGCTGGATGCACGAGCCGAGGCCTTCTCCTCCTGCCTAACTTGCAGAATTGAAATCATATTAACTTCCCCATTGGAGAGCCCAAACTGCGAGGAAATTGAGACCGACTATCTCGCTGCTGTTCAGGCTCCATGTTACTTATCTTATCTCGCCATCCTTCAGCTATCCAAATTAGTAGTGAGGTCGCATTTTCTTCCCACAGCAATAAGCCAATCTTAATAGGTGATAGCTACTTTGTTTAAGATTTATCCTTTCTTGTTTCTACAAGATTTAAGGTAACCTTTTACTGCTTGATAGATTGAAGCTAATGTTTTATCCTCCTATCGACAGTGGCTTTGTTATTAGATTAGGATAATATATGGAAATAATAATTTTTCAGTTTTCTCCGAAGATTTGATGCAACTGTTTTACTAATTGGTATAATACGAGTTAGAACCAACTTGGATTATCTACCAAACCAATAGCCTTTAAAGTAAAATGAGAAATGAGGCTGCATATAGGTAGGACCTAAGGTTGTCACATTTGATTTGCAAGTTTTCAACGATTGAAAGTACTATCTTGTTATGTCAAGTTGAAGTTGAGTTAAGATTTCCTACACATTATATCTGATTTTGCTATCATGTGGTTTCCAACATTTAAATTAGTATCAAAGTGAGAAACCTGAAAGATTGTGAGATATGTATAAGCCAAAGCTTGCATTTTCTATTGAACAACATTGATATTAAATTTTTTTGAATGTTGCGCAATATGCCACTTTCGAACAGCTACCATGTCGTATGAAATGAGATTTCATATGTGTGGGGTCTAATATTACTTCATGTTACAAAAGGCTGAAATTCTCTTGCATATTGTTATCTAATGGCCGTTTTATTTGCCAAATTTGAGGGAGACAATACATTTTTTTATGTCTAATATGATAATGGTGAAATGATAAAAAAATGTGGACTTCAATATTTCAACATCTTTTCAGATTTAAGGTTGTCATTTTAGTGCCTAAATGAGTTAAATGTTGCAAGGTTTAAACTTGTCACTTGTTTTTACATGATTAAATCTTACCTAAATTCCATTAACATTGTGAAAGCAAGATAAAACAACAAATCTATGAGGTTTAGCTTCGATTCAAAGCATTCATATTATTGTCATGTCTTGTGATTTGGTTAAGTAAATACTTCTTACATCTCATGTAAGTTGTTATCTTGCTATGAAGTTGATGTGAAATAGAGAAGTAGGTGAACAATTCTTTTGGCTTGAAGTTTCATTGTGGTTGATGGAACTCAATTAAATTTTCAGCCACCAAATATCCATTTTGTTGATTGTCAAAAAAAAGAAAAGAGAAAGGATGAATAATATTTAAGAGCTTGTGAGTTTTGAAAGCATTTTTTTTGCTGTCCACAAATGATTGTAGGATAAAATCATTCAAGCCTTGTTATTGAATATCCTTTCTTAATTTAATGTCATCATAAGATGAAGTTGCAATGAAATTCTAAGTTTGTAATTTTCAATATTGTTATCTTTTAATATTTCATGTGGCATTCAACTTGCTACTTCATTTGTCCAATTTAAAAGGGAATGAAAGAGAAAGCAAAGTGTTTATGAGGCCTCCATACTTTTGCCTCTTTCGTATTGTTAAAATTGAAGATTCATTTGCATTTTATCATCGAATTATTATTTTGTTTGATGAATATGGAGAAGAAGGCAACATTTTTTATATTCAATATGAAGATAATGAGATGAGACTCACATTTGTTGAAGGCTTATATATTAATTTGCTGATTGTGCATTCCAATGGCATATTTTGGATGAAATGCTGAATGAAATGGTGATAAATCATGATATAAGGTGAAAGCTTCACTTGCACAATACTTCTTTTGCCTCAATGCATATGTGAAAGTAAAATTGCAAAGAAAAATTAAAGTTATTTAAGTACCTGTGCATATTGTTCCAATGTGATAGGAAAATCTACATCAAAATAAGTATTCGTGTACGTTATTCTAATGTGGTGAAGAAATTGTGCTATAAAATAAGTACCTATGTACATTATTCCAATGTGACGGGGAAATATGCTTCAAAATAAGTACTCGTGCATATTTTTCTAATGTGAAAAGAAAATTTATTTCAAAATAAGTATTTGTGCACGCTACTCCAATGCGGCAAGGAAATTCTATGCTTACCCTTTTGCACAGGTGAAATTGAAGGTCTATGCATGCCTTTCTTGAAGTGGTGGGTAAAATATACTTTCAGGAGCGGTATCTCATGACACCTACCATGCACGCCTTTCTTGGCATTGTGGGAAGATCTAGCTCTCCCGAAGCAGCCCCCTATATGGGAATGATGCTGGAAGCTGCTGAAATTTCTAGTAAACTAAATATACAATGAGTTTAACATTTTAGATAAATTTTTGAATTTGATATATCACAAAATGAATGTGAATCAAAATTTATGTGGGAATAACATTGGGAGGCTGCTGAAATTTCTAGTAAACTAAATATACAAATAGCTTAATATTTTAGATAAATTTTTGAATTTGATATACCACAAAATGAATGTGAATCAAAATTCGAATTATAAAATGCACACGTGAACGAGATGATTTCATTTTACATGTCTCCAAGTGACTTAATACTTCATTATATTAGCTTGGAACTTAAGCAAGCTCTCAAAACCAACGATCACAAGTAGAAATGAAAAAGGACCAAGCTTGTATCCTTTAGAACAGATTTACACTTGTTGTGCGGCAGATGTTAGAAAGATCAAATTCATGACGTACTTAAAACAACAAGTACACACTTGATTTATGACAAGTTTAGAATGAATCAAATTATCTTTAGAACAGATTTATACTTAGTTTAAAAATCAAACTCACATTTCATAGAACAGATTTTCACTTGACTTATAATAAGTGTTTCAATGAGTCAAAATTCTCATATTTTATCAAACAGATCTCCACTTGATTTATGACAGGTGTTTTAAAAATTAAACTTGTACCTTTTGAAACATATTTGTACTTGATTTCTAGCAAGTGTTGAAAGAATTAAACTCATATCTCATAGAATGGATCTCTACATGATTTAGAGCAAACATTTGAAAGAGTTAAACTCACTTTTTGCAAAACAGATCTAAACTTGATTTATGATTTATGATATTAAGAACTCATATGTGCAACTTGACATACTTTCTGCATCAAATACAATTACTTCAACTTACACATTTCAATGTACATACAACATTTCAAAGAACAGATACTCGTGTGTATATTAAAGTATTCACTAACTTGAATGCTTACAGAAATATGTGCAAGCAACCAAATAAAATGAATGTGCAAGTTGTATGCAAAATGAATGAACAGATATAAACAACTATCAAAAAATCAATCACTTGTATGTGCCCCGACACATGTATCAAAAAATCTAAATTTAGTGTCAAAGTATGCTGCGTGGAATGATACCCAGTTTGGTCTTCGGATTGGGTCGAGGTTGACAAAACCTAAAAAAAAATTTAATAATGCTATTATAATATTTTCAACTTGATAAAATCTGAAAAACTAATTGTCATATAATTGCAAAAATAAACCTATTAACATTATTGTTAATACAACTTCTCAAGCCCAAACTCTCAAAATGAAAGTCTCAAACTCAATCATCTATGCTCAAGCTAGAGTTAACAAGGTTTGAAGAATGATAGATCTTGAAATAAAATTTAAATCATACATGAATCTAGATTAATCCTCTGCAAGAAAACATATAGAGTTAATAAGATCTACCCCGATGATGATCATGTTGATTGAATATTTCAACCAGAGGAGTTCTCATAACCAAAATTTCTTTAAGTTATAATGTCAAATCATCACATATTAAAATCTAAATTAACAATAAAATGATCATATATTTAAATTAAAAACATACTAATTAAATAAAATTAATTATTTAAATTTAAAGCTAAAAATCTATCCACCCATCCTGCTTATTTGATCGAGTGATAAATTAAGAAAATTTTCTTATAAAGTCGATGAATTAAATACATACATGCTTTACTCGAATAATCTTACGTCAATAAGGATGTGACCTGTGTCCTTTGTCCACGTGATTTTGGCACCAAATGACATTACATAAATTGCGGTTTCGACCACGGCCTCACCGGATGATTGCAAAAATAAAGTATGGTGATTGCATTACATTATGTTCCCCGACTTTCTTTTGGTGAATTATAAGATTTATTTCATTGGGCAAAAAGGACTATGTTAGCTAAGATCGACTTATATTTATCCCCTTAAACAAACTTCATCCTCAGTTCTAAGGACACTTACGCAAACATGTTGTTGAGGATCCTTGGAGGTCAACTCTCCTCTTGGTAGATTAGGGAATACGGCGAGATGTGACCATGTGATCTTGATCGGGCGCGTCATCATTCCCCCAAACATAAGCTTTAAATTAAAATGATGAATCTCATAATTTTTAAACTTTACTCACTACTACTACACGCTATGCATTTAGTGACCTATCGACTATCCTTAATCGAAAATACTTTCTCAATATTGGGAAGAGTTATTAACTATAGATGCTTGCACATATAGGAAACCTGGAGCCAGATTTAAAGTCCTCACAAAATGAAAGCGAAATCTCTGGGTAGTGTCTTATGTACAAATTCATCTGTTTTCTGAAAATTTAACCAACATTTATCTACACTCTCATCATCGAGAGGTCGATAGCGAATTTTCGGAAGAAATAGAATAACCAATGTCTCTCTCTCTCTCTCTCTCTCTCTCTCTCTCTCTAGTGACATGTCATGTTTTGCACAGCATGCAACTTGTGTACCTTAGAAGACATGATGCTTTAAATCGTCATCAAATGTTGTCTAGAAAATGCAAAGGCCACAAACATATCTTAAACTGTTGAAATGCCTCGGTAATGTTCAGAAATGCTGCATGGAATCATATAACCAATTGCCTCGTGCATTCATAATAGACAGTGATACTTGCCCAGACAACTCATTCATTGTAAATGATCTGTCCTTTGACAAACATAGTGGACATCATTTGACGTTCTCACTTGTTCAAAATTACACCCATTCATTATATAGATCAGAAGAACAAAAGTAGCATACAGCCAACTTTTTTTAAAAAAAAATTAGGGGATATACTTGTGAATTGAACCTTCAAATAAATACAGAAAAAAAGAGAGAAATTAGAAGCGTCATTCCTTCATTAATTTCTTTTTTCTTTTTTTTTCACGCTTAAACATCACAGGACTTCTTTGTTGTTCCTTGTTCTGATTATATGATTGCTGTTGTCTGGTTCCAAATATGATTTTGGGCTGCAGCGTGCAACAGAGTGCACAAATGACCCAATATAAAACAACTAAGGACAAACATTCAATAACTAACAAAGAAAACAAATTATTAGGATTTTCTTTTATTATTATTTTTTTGGGCGCGTGTGTTCAGTTGTTAGGGAAGCTAAACACAAGTTGTTTACTATAACTCTCATGCCTAAACAAGATGGATCACTGTTAGGTACAAAATATTTCAAGGTTCTTTTACAAAGTCATACCTTGATTCACATGCAGGACCAGAGCGCCTAAGAAGATACATAGAAGCTAACCGATCCCAGTTAACCAAACGAATGAAAGATCTTAAAATTTCTGGTGTCACTTGATGGCGAGCACTATCAAAAGTAGATGTTATAATGGATTCATTCAAACCATCAAAATCACTGCAAATTATCAACAAAAAATATGTTAGGATGAAAAAAAAATTACAAATGCAATCAATCGCTTTTAGCATTAGCATAAACATGCAAGCTGCCAGATAAATCTTAATTTTGCAAGAATCTAATGAAATACACCTTTTTGCAACTCAGAGCAGAGTTAAATTAATAATTTAAACAATTTCATGCTTAAAAAATGCCAAATCACCTTCCAAGATTCATTGAGTTCAAAAATAGCATTTCTAGACATTGTTGCTTTACTCCATTTAACAGTTTGTTCCTCTCCGTGTTTGACCATTGTTTCTTTCTAAGTGAAATTGGGAATCTTCCCATTACCATCTTATAATTGGACATTTGAGAGTTTTCCGCTGGACCAAAATACATGGGAGAACTCCTTTTAGGATTTTCCTGCATTAAGCCAAAACATAGTGTCACATGATAGAGACCCAGATTGAACATTAAATTATAAGAAACTGGTTCACTACTGCATGCATGGAAAGATTCCAGGGAAAAGAGAATAATTTTCATTGGTATAATCAAGTGACTGATAAAATTAAAACATCAATACTAACCATCAATGATCAATTTTTTGCTCATAAAAAAACTAACTAATAGTATGGGGGTTACCAGGAATTTTACATGTCCATGTCCTGATAACCCAGCAAGATGAAGTTATAAAGTCACAGAAAAATAATGGAAATTGTCATTCATCAGTATATATGGAATTCAAACCACTTGCTAGAACAACTAGGATAACTGTATACAAAATATAATGCTATAAACCATATATTGGTGAAAGTTCCATGCATTGGTTATGCCCTTCTATATTAGAGCTATAACATTAAATATTCAGCTCCATATCTACACTTAGGAGCTATTTGTTTATATGTATTAGAAGTGTAAAATAAACTGAATGCTTAATTTTGAAATTTCAAGCATTCATTTGAAACAAAAACAAATACAAAGTAATTTGATTAGAGATTTGCAATCCTCTCCATAGATCTTTTCAACATATTCGACAGCCCCAATTCAGTAAATTCAAAATACACTACTTGGTGAGACCATCATATGTGACATCCTGCTTGCTTGCTCACTGCAATTGTCTTTGGCCACTTGCCGCTCGCTTAATCATTGCTAACTTGATCATCGCTAACAGCTCAATCAAGCTTACACGCAATCTCGCTAGCCTCACAACACCATGCAACCTTCGTTATTGTTGGCATCATGTGGCATCCATCTCTATGTGTAATCACAAGTGCTTGTCAACACCATGCAACCATCCCGCCAATGTCACATCACCTCCATCCCCACTAACATCAGCTTATTGCCATGTCCAAGGATCATTTAATGTTTTTTTTTTTCAACCAATCCCAAGAAGTGATCTCCTATATTCCAAATAGATTATATTTACTTTAAATTGCATTTAAAATATTCTTCAAATTTAACTAATTACAACCAAATAGCCCCTTAGTTTAAATTAATTAGTCAACTCACTTAAAAAAATATTCAACCCTAAATAGAAATGTCGAAATCCATGGGACCAATAGCTTCTATCCACCCCTTCCTTCATATGGTTCAACCCTTAGTGTGGAGACCACATACTAGATCTTCATCCAATCAAAGGTCGAGCTCCTATTGCACACAAATTAAGATCCTTATCCCTTAGATTAAAGCCCTTTGAAGCTCATAGATCCTTAAGGTCACCAACCATAAGGAATTAAATCCTTCCTATTTTGAGTATTAAGTGATTTTCTTTGATTTTTTTTCAAAAGACTTATAGATATGTATATATAAACCCCCACAATTTGTAAAAATTTTAAGCAATAAAAAACTTAGTAGTTTTTTTCATATCATTGCTATTTTCTCTAACTTTCAACATGGTATCAAAGTGATGTTAGGATTTCTTGCTTCCAACTTTTAGTCTCCCTACTTTTTCTCCCATTCATTACTCATTGGAGTTCTCCTTCCCTTCATTCTGTCTGATTATTTGTATTTCTCTTCTAAGAAATAAACCATCATGAATGGTGACAATCAAACTGAATAACTCCAAGGACGTCAAGCCTTATATCATTTAAATGAGAGAAACTATCTAAAGTTGTCATAAATGGTAAAGACCTTTTTGAAAAGAAAGATAAATGAATTTTATAATGACATCTTATGGATCTGCCTCCGCAGTAAAAGGACATAAAGTTCATACTTTAGGAATAAATAGATTATTTAATCATGACATTGTTCTGGAATACCCATGATGTCATAAATTAGTGAATCTGCATATTCCTACTACCGCAAAATTAGTTTGGCAAGCAATCCAATAAACCTAATAGTCAAGGATGCTACACTCATCTACAATATCAAAATGAAAGTCTCTACTACCAAGCAAGGTAATCTTCCAAATCATTTAATATTATAATGCCATTAAGATTTATTGGCTTGAACTGGATCATTACCAAAATCTCAAGATAATATGTTGTGAGACTATGATAATTCTCAAGCAATTAATGAAAAGAGAAATAACTTAGATAAAGTTAAAGCACAAATCTTAAGTAAACATCTAGTCTCTAAATGAGCTCTGTTTTCTCTTTAAATGAGCTAAAAAAAGGAGGATGAAAATGTTCAATAATCCGTTCTCCAAAACACCTGTCAAGATGAACACTGAACCCATTGGCGGATATAAAGGGCTTGTGGGAGTACATGCTCCATCCCCCTAAATAAAATTAAAAATACTAGTTTTTTTTTAATTTCATTAATTTATGTCCCTCAAAATTCAAGCAATAAGAAATGATAATTTTACAAAATTTTAAAAAAATCAAAAGAGATATTTAACTGGCGATAATTTATCCAATTAGGCTATCTTCACCAGCTACATCGCTGACAATTTCTTTTTATTTTTTTATATTTGTTTTTTAATTAGTTTTATTTTATATTTTTACAAATAGATATTTATTTTTGTGAAAAAATAAAGTTTATATATCTTCGGTGTTCATTTGAAAAGATCTAGCTTAAAGTATTAATTAAGTGTAGCAATAGACTAACAACTACTTTGAATATATATTTTTTTATTTTTTATTATATTAAACTTTTAAAAGATTCATAATTGATAAAAAGATTTATTGTGATAAAATTTTGCTTCTGTTAAAAAAATTGGTACTTCCCTATTAATATATCTTTATGATGTAATTTGAATAGTTTTAAAACAAAAAAAATGTACGTATGAAATTATCAAAATTAAATTTATCATTAATTTTAGATGAAACAAATGAAAGAAATGAGCTACAAATTTAAAACAAAGTCATAATTGTGCTCCTGCTAAAAAAATTCTTGACACTACCATTGACTGAACCCCAAGATAAAGGATTTGTTGCTATAGGTTCCTCTCCCAAAAAAAAAAGCCACCCTCCTAAAAATAATTTATGGTGCAAATATTGCAAAAATAAAGGGCACATCAAATAGAAATGTTGGAAAATCCATAGAAAGCCTCGAGGCTATGGTGAAAACAAATAAGGTGACAAAAAGGGATAAGCCAACCATATGAGAACAGATGAACTCAACTCAAAAATAAATGACAAACTAAATAATCTCTTCAATCTTCTGACCCTGAGGCTATGGTGAAAATAAATAATGGGGAAAAAAAGGATAAGCCAACCATAAAAAACAAGTGAACTCAACTCAAAAATAAATGACAAACTAAATAACTTTTTCAATCCTTTGAAAAAATCATCTAGATCATACACTTTTGCTTAAAATGATGACTATCAACTCTTCTATTTTTAATGCCTCAAAATTCCTTCCCAAACATAGACCCTTGATTCAAGTGCAGTGACCACATAACAAATATTATTGGCATCATTCAAATCTACAAACAATACCACACTAACAAAGACATAAAAGTGGTTGGTGGTTCTCTAACAACTATTACAAAATAAGATAATATCTCAATTTACCTCTCTTTTACCCTCAATAACATATTACTTATTACTCACCGTATAGTTCTCATTTTGTCGATCAATAAAATCACCCAAGATCATAACTACAAATACACATTTTTACTGATCATTGTGTATTTCAAAATCTCACTACAAAAAATATGATTAAACAAACTATGAACAATGATAGACTATAGCTTCTTAAGGACCATAATCAATTATTATGTACATTCATTTCCACCCAAAAACATTATTTTAAAACATTATCATAAACAAAGACATCCCTCATTTAAAATCCTTCAATAAGTATTTTCTTCTCTTCTTATAAATTTGAACATTGAGGATTTTAATTGTAAGACATGTGAACATACAAAGCATCATCGTGATGTTTTTCTTAAAAATAATTCTAGATCATCTACTCCTTTTAATTTAATTCACTTTGATATTTTGGGATTCTTCAAAATCTTCAATACTTTTAGTACTATGGAAATTATCATCTTCATTGATAACTACACTCGAATAACTTAAGTATATCTTATTAAACAAAAATCAGACATCAACTTATCCTTCTTATCTCCACCATCATGATAAAAAATCATTTCAATACAAATATCATAATAATTCAAAATAATTATTTTAATTACACTTTATCTTCATTCTAAAAGAGAATATCAGCCACCAATCTTACAACTTGACACTCCCAAACAAAATAAAGTGGCAAAAAGAAAGGATCACTTACTGAAAATCACCAAGACTCTTCTCCCAAAATGAAACTAGAGAAGTTCTCATAACTGCCACCTATTTGATCAATAAAATTTCCCTAAAAGTAATTAACTCCCAAAAACTTTTAAATTATTTGGCAAAATTTTTCCCAACAAATCACCTTTTCTCAAAGAGTCCTCCAAAAATCTTTAGATGTATTGTCTATGTTCATATCAACAAACAATCTAAGAGCTCTCAAGTGTGCGTTCATTGGATATTCCCCCACTCATAAATGGTAAAAGTATTAACATTCCAAAAAAAAAACTCATTCTATAAAAATAATGTTTCTTTATTCAAATTCATCTTAAAGGTGGATGTCCAACTAGAAAATAAGATTGAAAAAACCTTTATTTTTCATCTTGGCATCCCTACAATCCAACCTAATGAATTCTAGCATCTACCCCTTCAAGTATATATAAGGAATAAGCCGAACCAAAATCTCCAAAAAGCTCAAGACTCAAAATCATTAACAAGTGATAATAATTATCCAAGAACTAATCCTTTACATCCCATCTCCAAAAATACATCCTTCCAAAAACTTCTCATGCACATAAGCTTTCTTGACAAATATTATCTCCAACTCTATTATGATATCACAAAGCCTATTTAAGGCACTGAAAAGATGAGAACTAGAAATAGGTTATTTAAAAAGAGATGAGTGTTCAATATAAAATCTCACTTAGAAGGTTGTGAAGCTACCAAAAGAGAAAAAAAATTTAGATGCAAGTGAATTTTTCTATAAAAAAGACATAAGATTCTGGAATGATACAGTTTGCATTAATAGCCAAAGGATACACTCAATCTTATTTGAATTGATTATAAAAAAAAATTTACACCCATTGTAAAATTAAATACAGTTTGCATTTTTTATTTCTTTAGCTACTAATCTTGGATGGCCCATTCAATAGTGTGATACAAAAGAAGTTTTCTTACATAGGGATGTTGAAAATGAGGTAAATATGGATCAACCACCATGATTCCATAGCACTTTCACAAAGAACAAAGTGTGCAAATTAAAAAATTATATATAAAGTAAAACAATCTCCAAGAGCTTAGTTTTATAGATTTATAGAAGATATGATAAGGGCTGAATAAAGACAAAGTGAACAAAATCATACACTCTTCATAAAGCACTCCTCTAATGAAAAATCTCAATTCACATTGTATATTAATGATTTAATTATAATAAGTGGTGAAAAATCAAAGAAAGGAGTTCCTCAAGTAGACACTTACCAGAAAATTTTAAAACAAAGAACTAAGCAATCTCAAATATTTCTTCAATATAGAAGTAGCTCAATTTGAACAAAAAATACTTATCTCTTAACAAAAATATGCCAAATCTACTAAATGAAACAAATATAATAGAGTGCAAGCCATGTAAAATCCTAACTAAACCAAGTCAAAAGTTGGATAAAAATGAAGAAGGGACCAAAGTAGACATGTTGAAAAATGAATCTATTTATCTAAAACTCAACCTGGTATCACATTCCTTGTAATTCTTGTCAATCAGTTCATGCACAAACCTAAGAAATCTCACTTTTAAGTTGGCTACAGGATTCAAGATATCTTAAATCATTGGAAAGGAACTCTATACAAAAAGATAATTTACAAATTTAGGATACTTTAATACAAATTACATTACATCACTTGTGGATAGACAATCAACTTGAAGATACTATATGATCTTAGAAGAAAATCTCTTAACTTATAGTATGAAATAAGTTGTTAAAAATTTTAATGTTGAATCTAAATTCAAGAATATTTCCCAAAGAATCTATAAGCTTTTATGAATCAAGAATATTCTCGATGACTTAAAGGTCAAGTGGGAAAAACTATAACAACAACAACAAGCCTTTATCAAACTATGTCAGCAATATAAATCCTTAATTTCCATTTTGACTTATTAAATATCATATTCTTATTTAATTCTAATAAAATAAGGTCACTTTCTATACTTCCTTATCAAGTCTTTTTACATCTACCCCTGCCATTCTTAACATAGGTCAAATCTAGTACATCTACTCTCCTGATTGAGTTACGAGCAGGTGATGTTTTATGTAACCAAAACATCTAAAGCGACTCTCTCCAATGTTATATGCCACTAGAACTACTCCAACCTTTTCACATATATATTCATTTAGCATTTCATCTCTAAGTGTAAAGCCACTAATCCACCTTAGCATCATCATCTCAGTAACACTTAATTTTATATATCTCTTTTCCTGGTCAACATTTTGCACCATAAGGTATTGCAACTCTCACCACCATCTTATAAAATTTTCTCTCAAGTCTAAGCAGTACTTTTCTATCACACAACAAGCCCAATGCATTCCTTCATTTTAACCATCCAACTTGCATTACTACTAAAAACCTCCCTATCTATTTCACTATCACTTTGAACAATATATCTGGTATATCTAAATTGTTTACTCTTTTTAATGACTTGATTACCCATTATCACAACCACATCATCAAATCTACTACTACTAAAATTACACTCAACATATTAGGTTTTAGATCTACTCAAACAAAAGCTTTTAGACTCTAAGGTTGGCCTCCATAATTCAAGTTTTCCTTGAACTCCCTCTCTAATCTTATCAACAAGAAAAATATTATCAACAAAAAACATACACTAAGGTACTTCATCCTGTAAATGTCTAGTAAAAATATTCATAACAAAGACAAATAGATATGGGTTTAATGTCAATCGTTGATGTAATCCAACTAAAATAGGCAAATACTTGGTCAATCCTCCTTGTGTTTGAACATAAATAATCTCTCTTTAATAACATCGATATAAGCAATTTTAACTCCTATCTTTTCTAAAACTCTATAAAGAACTTCTATTGACACTTTATAATATGTTTTCTCTAAATCAACAAATATCACTTGTAGATCTTCCTTACTCTCTCTATATTTCTCCATCAAACCTCTCAACAAATGTATAGCATCCATAATAAACTAACTCAGCAAGAATCCAAACTATTCTAATAAATTTTTGTGTTACGTCATAACCTATACTCAATTACTCTTTCCCATAAGATATATTAACTTAATTTCTCTATAATTTGCACAGTCTTGTTCATCACCATTTTTCTTAAAAATATGAACCAACAAATTCTTTCATCACTTATTTGGCATTTTTCAATCTTTAAAATAATATGAGAAAGTTTAAAAAATGAAGTAATTTCTTAATCTTCTTAACATTTTCACACTTCTATTGAAATATCATCAGGTCTCACTCCTTTTCTACACTTTATTTTCTTTAAAGCCCTCTTTTACTTTAATTTTACTAATATGATGATAAAAATAAAAATCTTTATTTTCATTTAGGATACTAAGATTGCTAAAGTTATTCTAATTCTCACAACTTTCATTAGAAAGTTTATCAAAAAATCTCATCCACCTATGTTGAATATATTTTTCTAAGAAAATATTTTTTGATCTCCATCTTTGATGCATTTCACTTGAACTAAATCTTTATTTATCCTATCTCTTTGCTTGGCTAACTTATATATGCATCTTTCGCCCTATTTAGTATCTAATCTATTATATAAATTCCTAAATACTAAATTCTTTGCATCACATATTACTTTGCAAAAATCCCTATGAGCCACTCTATAATTTTCTCAATTCTCTGAGCTTTTACATTTAAAATATTTTTTATAATAAGACTTCATAATTTTTTATCTTTTCTTGCACATTTTAACTACACTACCAACTATTTTTACTAATAAGAATTTTCCTTTTGATTCTCTAAACGCATTTTTTGTTACTTGCTTAATATGGCTTACTACTTTTCCTCACATAAATTAGTTTTCTCATAAACATAACAAATACTAAAATCTTGTAGCATACTCTTAAAATTATTTTATTAGTGTTCTTTAAAGTACCCCCATCAAATCTTAGGATAATGTTTCATTTTATTTTTCATCATTCAACCCTTCATCTTAAAATCTAAAACCAATAGTCAATGATAGGTATTTAAACTTTCACCTAGAATGACCTTATAATCTTTATAATCTAAATAATTTATTTTTATTATAGGAAACTAATCAACTTTTATTTTATTAAGTTCATTCATATAAACAATAATATGCTTAAATAAAATATTACCAATTACAAAATCATAAGCTAAAGTAAAATCCAATATAGCCCTACCTTCATTAATCACTCCAAAATCATAATCATCACGAATGCTTTTAAAATCTTTTATCACTCTATCATTATATCCATTTAGATCTCCTGAAATAAATGCTCTTTCTTTAAAATATATTTTTCATATCTATTCTTCTAGGTAAGTCCAAAATCGTTTGAGAATACATGCAAATCTATTTAAGGAGCATAAATAATTAGAACATTAATAATCTTAGCATCAATAATTATCTTTAAAGCTATAATTCTCTCTTTAATTATATTAATTTCTACAACATCATCTTTCAAACTCTTATCTAAAATAACACCTACACCATTTCTAGTACAACTCTTACCTTAATACTAAAGTTTAAACCCCAAACTATCAATCTCCTTGGGCTTTTCCCCAACCCATTTAGTTTTTTCAATACATAAAATATTTATCTTTCTAGAAACCATAGTATCTATTAATTTCATTAATTTACCTATAAGAGTACCTATATTCCAAATATATAATATGAGAATTCTTATTTATTAACACTACTACACCTAGGCACTGGTGCAACAATCCTTAAACACTTTTTGTTGTATTTAGGACATGCAATGTGTCACTTCTAGGGAACAAGCTAGCATTGACACAATGTATTAAAAAATTCATGTCATGATTTTTCGATAAATTATATGTTGGCTGTCGACTACCTAACGCAACCATCCACTTTTCTCATCTAAAACATAGGACCCAGAAATCACAATATTATGTATCATCTAAATCCAATAATTTATAATTCTTAGGAAAACGTTAAGAAACTTGTTTGTCTAGAGACTTAAAGATCCAATGACTTCATGCTGAAACACTACCTACTAATGTTGGGTGGCATTCCAAGAGTATCCAATCCGAATAGAATCAATACATGACTATGCAAAGTACTCAACACAAATTCATGATTTGTGACTCATTCTACTTCTAGATTAGCAAAATCAAATCATCAATTTTTTGTATTTTTTCACTCTTAATATTTTTGGAAAGAACCAAGCTATAGTTGCACCCACTCTACGATTGAAAAATGACCAATAGAGAACTTGTGAACTTGCACTAAAATGCATAGTTGCATGATGAACTCCAATAATGTGTCAATCTAAGTTTAATAAAAATATATTATAATAATAACTTTGTGATCAGTATTGCACACAATTAAGAACAATATGATTGTACCAAGCATTTAAAAGTTGATAGGTAAAAGAGAAACTAAAAAGTGAACTGATCTATATTTCATATATGTCAACAGGAAATCATCTAATTGAAATATTTATCAAAAGATTCTATATGTCCATGTTCAAAAATATTATAAGCAAACTTGGAATGATAAACCAATATTGTTTAATTTGAGAAGTGTTGAAAGCCATGGGACCCCCTTTCATATGATTCAACCCTTAATATGGGCTCCTTACACTAGATCTTCATCTAATCAAAGACCAAGCTCCTAATAAACATAAATTAAGACCCTTAACACTTAGATTAAAAACCTTTGGGCTCCTTAGATTGCAGTCCCATAGATCCTTAAGGTCGCCTACCCTATAAGGAATTAATCCCTTCCTATTTTATTTATTTTGTAACTAGCTTTAATTATTTTCATTTTAAAAAACCTGTAGATATCTTTCATAAATTCACACACTTTATATAAATTTGAAGCAAAGAAATTTAGTTTTGTTATATCTTTTCTGCTTTCTCAACTTTTCTACAAAAAAAACATTCAACACATTGAATTAAGGTGGTCATGATCCATTTATGCAAGTCTATAAATAATCCTTGCATTCTTAATGCCAAGTTCTTATAAACGAAAGGGTCCACCAATATCTTATAAATGATGACACATTTGAGCAGAGATGAACAAATTCCTCAAAATCACAACTCCAAGGATTCAAAATCAAAAAGATTATATTGGAAAAATAAGCAAAAGTACTAAATTATTTTGTGGGAACCAACTAATCCAATTAGTATGAGCATTGAAGCTGTTCACAAGATCTTGAGTTCCCTCCTCGCCTACACTTAAACGGCCATCTTACAAAGTTTCTAGAAGATAAAAAAATAAAAACATTATCCATCCATAGACATGACATGCCAATGGTCTTCATAGGTATATGAAGTACTTGAGTAAATTTCAAAATTTTAATGCATCAAAGCAGCAAGAGTGTGCATAGATATGAAAACATATATGTGCAATGTTTGCAAAGTTTTTTTAAACGTCAACATTTGTACTAAAGAGCATGTCGATTTCCACAAAATTTATGAGATTAATATAGTCATGCTTAAATTAATTTAAAAACTGCATGTAGACAGTTGTATCTCAAACGTTATGTATGCCTGCATGGTAGTTCCCTGTCTAAGATAAGACTTCAATCAAACAAAAGATTCAAAATAATAAAGCTCAAAACTGCGTAACATGGGAATGAAGATTTCAACCTTAAGCGTACTTGATTTCTGTTTTCGAAAAGAAATCAACCTGACACGAGGATCCCTTTTCGGACATAAACTATGCCCCATTTTTCTTTTATATGCAGTATGGAAGTCCATAAGGCATTTGATGCGTTCTTTCAGTTTTCTATTTACCTCAATCTTCGCTTCAATTTCCATCAACTTCTCCCTGATATATCTTTGGCATGATCTATTCTTCTTGAGTGCATAAACAAAATTCTGAACAGACTTTGGAAACCTAGAAGAGATGTACTTCCGCACAGATAAACTGTACAACCCATCCTCTTGATTAAAGTAACTTTGATTCTCATCCGGATGCTCTTCATCCATTGCTTTTTCCCACAAGCATGCATCAGGAGGCTCTGGCACGTCATCAAGAAGTGCTCCGGGTGTATAAATAAAATTCTTCACAATTTTGGGAGATACAGATAAACAGTTGGCATCATCTCCAGATTGAATCATTCCAGTATAACTCTGCTCTTGATGCTCTTCGTTGATCACTGTGGTCAATGGCATATTGCAAAGATCTTGTTCAGAAGTATCTGAAACTGTGCGGCTTGTTTCAAGCGAGAAATCCTTTTGTGTGTCTTCAGTCACATGCACATAGCAAAAGACAAGTAAATTCTCTGATGCTCTAACTTTGGAACATGCAGACATATAGACTCAAGATGTTTAAGTATCCATCAGTTAAAAAGTTCAACGGAATGGTTGTTTTTTATTCCTTCTGCATCAACAAATAATCATGTTGAAGTCCAGAACCAATTAAGAGATGGTCACCAGGGAAAATTTGTTCATTGAAAATAAAATAAAAAAGCGATGACTATTGTTTTTAATTACTATGTGGTTGAACCACCTAATTCCGATGCAATGTTCCTTCTCTGCAACTAATGAACTAAGATGCTAAAGGCATACACACCATTATTCTATTTACCATGCTGCCTTTTTGAAGTCTGATGTAATAGTTAAGTTCAATGTAACAACTAAAAAAATTAAAATAACAAAATTATCTGTTTTGATCAGAGTTTTCTGTGCATTATGAGTTATATTGGTGTAGAGATTCCAAATTTAATCTCATTTTATGCAATTAAATTGGAGTGATGTGAAACTTAAATAGCCAAAACTCCCATTTGACTATTAAAACAATAAATTTTTCCCTTGTTGGCAATCTCATCACTTGAGTGCTTCTAGTAACAACTAACAAGATATGACAATGAAGGGAAAATAGGGAAACTCCCAGTAGTTCCTAGTTTACTGCATGTATAGGAATGTATAGAATTATAATGGTAGCTAAACACAACTGTATGTTGTCAAATGAATTTTCACATCTCCAACCACTTCTGATGAAATTCATTTGACAACATACAGTTGTGTTTAGCTATCATAAGCTTTCTCTAAATCAATAAATATCATATATAAATCCTCCTTACTTTCTCTATACTTCTCCATCAAACCTCTTAACAAATGTATAGCATCCATAGTAGATCTACCTGGCATGAAATCAAAATGATTGTGAGAAACTTTTGTATCACATCGTAACATATGCTCAATTACCCTCTCCCATAATTTTAGTATGACACATTAACTTAACTCCTCTATAATTTGCACACTCTTGTGCATCACCTTTATTCTTAAATATAGGAACCAACAAACTCTTTCCCCACTTATCTAGCATCATTTTAGTCTTTAAAATAACATTAAAAAGATTTGTAAGCTAAGAAATTCCTTGATCTCCTAAACATTTTCACACTTCTATTGGAATATCATCGGTCCTCTTGTTTTTCACATTTTATTTTCTTTAAAGCTTCTCTAACTTCAAATTTACTAATGACGATAAAACAAAATTCTCTATTTTTGTTTAGGGTATTGCTAAAATCAATCGTATTAGATCTTTCATTAAAAGTTTATCAAAATATCTCATACACCTATTTTCAATATCTTTTTTTAAGAAAAATACTTTATGATTTTCATCCTTAATACACTTCACTTGAACTAGATCTTTATTTCTATCTCTTTGGTTGGCTAACTTATACATACATCTTTCACCTTCTTTGATATCCAATCTATTATATAAATCACTAAAGTAAATTTTTCGTCATATATATTCTTTCTTAGAATCTCTACGGGTCACTTTATATATTTCTCAATTCTTGAGTTTTTACATTTAAACTAAATTTTATAACAATGTTTCTTATTTCTTATCTTTTCTTGCACATTTTAACTCCACTACCAACTATTTTTATTAAAAGAAGCTTTTCCTTTTGATTCTCCAAGCACATTTTTTTGCAACTTGCTTTATTTCACTTGCTACTTTTTCTCATATAACATTAACTTCCTTATGACATCCCAAATTCTTAGCTCTTATAGCTTACTCTTAAAAATATTTTTATTAATGTTCTTTAAGTGCCCCAATCTAATCCTAGTACAATAATTTGATTTATTTTTTATCTTTCAATATTTTATCTTAAAATCTAAAACTAACAATCGATGTTAGGTACTTAAACTTTCACTTGGAATGATCTTACAATCTTTACAATCTAAACGATCTATTTTTCTTATCAGAAAATAATCAATCTATGTTTTACTAAATTCATTTTTATAAGTAATAATATGTTCATCTCTTTTCTTAAATAAAGTATTAGAACTATAAAATCATAAAAAAGCAAAATCTAATATACCCTACCTTCTTCATTACACTCTAAATCCATAGCCACCATGAATATTTTTCAAATCTTCTACCATTTTACCAATATGTCCATTTAAATCTCCTCCAATAAATATTTTATCTTCGAGAGGTATCTTTTGTATTAATCTCTCTAATTCATTCCAAAAATTTTCTTTTGAGCCTACATCCAAACATACTTGAGGAGCATAAACACTTATAATACTACATTTGTCGGTCCCAACTCCATATGTGAAAAGTGGAGAGTTGTGATAGGCAATCGACAGCCAGCATAAAACTTGTCGAAATAATCATGACATGAATCCTTTGGTGGCAAAAATGCAAGAGGATAAAGCATCTGTGTCGCATAACCCACATGAATTTCCAGAAGTCATGAACATGAATAAACAAAGATCATTGCATCTTATGGACGGCAATATCATAATTACTAAGAAAATAAAGGCTAAAATTAAAGCCCACAAAGGTCTTTGTGTAAGCCTAGATATGAAGCCTATCATTGCCAAGTAATTTATGAAAATAAGGATAGATATGTCAAGGAGTGAGACAACCATGAAGGTAGCTCTCCCAAGAGAAAAAATGAAGGTGGAAGAGAAGTGGTGATCTTTTGATGAGAAGAATAAGATGTTAAAGGCACAACTTGTACGACAGAGCAAGCTTGCCTCCTGGATCCCAACAAATTTCTAGACAAATTTAGAATTGCCAATACCGGCACCATTGACACTCCCAAGTAAAAATAAAAGGATATTTTTGAAAAGTATAGTTATGATTTTTGTAATGAAGAGGGCACATATTAGTATCAAAGGGAGCAAAATTATTATGTAATTATTCCTCTCCTATTTCTCTTCCCTTTTTTAAGTATCATGAGTACCTAAAAACAACTATAAATATTGTACTAGATTAAGGTATGGATGACAAAAGTTTTTGCACATTGCTTGAATTTACTCTAATATTTATTTTTTGTATTGTATTGTATTTTTTGAATTGTATCAATGCATATTGCTCGCACTGTGAAATCCAGTATTTGAAAAAAGAACTGAAACAACTAATGCCAGTTCAAGTCAATTTGCATTATTAAGAGAGGGAGGAACAGGAGCGAGCGAAAAAGGAGATGGAGAGGGTTTGAGAAGTCACAAGCCAAGATAGGGATACAAGGAACGGCTCGAGTCGAGCATAGCAACGAGCGAACAAGCGTAGGAGAGCAATGCAATTGAAAAAGAAGTGAAAGGAAAAAAGTGCTTGACAAGGGAGCAATTGTGAGCGAGGTTAGCAGGAGGTGTAGAGCTTAGGCATGCCAAACCTAACAAGAAAGAAAGCTCAGTGTGCTGAATCGAATAGTAGCATTCATGTGTGACCAGCAATGAGCTTGACAGCAAAGAACAAAACTAAGTATGACATTGATGCCAAAAATTAGAGTTTTCTTCCTTTCATTTTTTCTTTTTTGCTAAATTAAAATGTATGTTTCCATTTTGATTTTTTATATTTAAAATAATGTAGAAATTGTTAAAATCATTATGTGAGAAAAAAATATAAAAAAGAAGAAATTAGAAAATAAAATGTAAATAATCAATCTCATATTTTTAATCATAGGAAAAGAGCATAATAAATGAAATTTTATAGTTATGTATTTTTAATATGTGTATACACACACACAAGTTTATATGTTGAAATAATCTATAAATTCTATTTTAATGAATTATAAAAATTAACTTTAATTATACAATTAAATGAAAGGAAAAAATGTTACTTAATAATAAAGTTAACTAATATAATTATCAAATAATTAAATGATTCAATACATAATGATGGTTAATATAATTAAATAAGAAAAAAGATTAATTAACTTAGACAAATATATTGCTTTGTAATACATAATAATAAAGTTAACCAAAATATTTATTAGATAATTAAATGATTCAATACATAATGATGGTTAATAAAATCAAATTAGAAACAAATTTAATTAATTTAGACACAAGATATTGTTGGATCCAAATCTATCTGTAGCTGAAGCAAAACCTTGGAAAATATCTGAGAAGTAGAGTTGATGAAGAAGGAAACAGCAAATAACGGAGAGAGTGAGAAAAAGATATGGTTTTATTATCTTTTAATAATCTTGATATAAAAAATGGGAGGAATTCCCTTATTCCAGAGAGAAAAAGAGGACCAAGATTAGGAGTAAAGAATTAGAGTCTCTTTTGATATAGACCAATCAAAATGAGCTAGAACCCACCCCCACCCTCAAAATGAGTATGTACAAGGGACTCGCTCGGACTGAAGGCGAGTGTTTATTGGTGAGTGACCAACCGTGAGTAAGTAGTGACTTTATCTCATTGGTGGCTGCCCTTCCTTATGGTTGGAGGGTGCTATGCTTGAGTCGCCATGGGACAATCATTTCTTACTGAATGTTCGCCCTCTGAGGGCGAGTCTATATCCGAGTAATCGACGTCCATGTGCTTATTGTGCTCATCGTGCATACGATGAGCCTTTAGCTTTGGGCCATCAACTTATTTTGAATATACAGATATCAGTTTGTATTACAAAGTAATATGTATAGATTAATTAATATGCTTTATATATTATTATAGGTGTCAAATTAAGAAGGCCAAATCTTAAGAGTGCGGTGACTAAAAATCAAGTCTTCTAAATTCTTAAGATGGATACATTTATTAACAAATCATAGTAATGATTTTGCCTTTCTTCTAAATTGATTTCATTGTTTGTTATTGCTACCTATTTAGTCTATTGTCACTACAAATCTAATTGTGATTTATCTCCATTGAATAGTTATCGGTTATATTGACATGATAGCTTACATGTTGTTTAATAATTCATATGCATTTATTACTATAATAATACATAGAATGACATAAAATAGGAATGAAATGTAGTATATAAATATATTTGCATCTGTATGTTGACTGATAAAACTTATCTCCTTATGGTACTAATTAGGGTACTAAGGTACCCCGTGCGCGTAAATAAAAAATATTATGAAAAAGAATATTGATATTGAGATACCTTAAATGATATATACTATAAATGGTGACTCCTGTGATGGATTTAATAGATTCAATGATATTAAAATTATGAATGTTTTGAAAAAAATTTATGTGGTCATTTTCAAATTATCGTATACTAATTTACTAAATATGGCAAGCATGCATGTTTCTTAATTCCTTTATGTATTGTGAGTTTATAAGTATATGCAACCACTAAGTTTTTGGAAACTCACTATAAATTAAATTAATATTTTTTCATATTAAAATTTAAATTAGAAAAATGAGTAAAAGAAGAGAAACCATTTATCGCAGACGTGGTGCTAATAAAGAAGTATTTACGTTAAAATTATTAAATTATTGACTATGTACAATCTATAGCTCTTTCGTTATATTATTAATTTGTTGATTATCTTAAATTTAGTTAACATTAATACATGATTAAAATTATAAATTTTTTGTTTGATTGTCGGTTCACAAATTAATAATTCCAATCCCCCAGGTCAGGTCACGACACCAACATACACAATAATTGACATGATCAAATCTTGATTTTAAGTATAGTATGTTAAGACAGCCCCTATCTTGGTTATCAACAAAAGATATGCTAGAACTTGATTGTTGACACTAGCAACTTGTTATATTAATTGAATTTGCTCTATGTTTATTTTCTTTCTGTTGTATTTATTGATTTGTATGAATGTATACTACTGCAAGGTTAAACCCCAAAATTGACCCTCACTCTTCATATCTAAAGTATCACATTTCTTTAATTTAGTCCTTTGACTATAAAACATGATTCAAAAGCATCCTTCAAAGACTAAATTAGTATTGAATATATATGGTTGAAAAAATTTGTATCATAATTTCTACATTATGGGTCATTTTTAGTCTAATTTTATATAGTTAATGGACTAAATTAGAAAAAAGTGAATCTTTAGAACTAAATTGATCACATATGAGTAATTGAGGGAGTATTTTAGAATTTAATCTTTCTAGAGTATAGACAATAGTTTGTAATATTGAGCTTTGAGTTTAAGTAGTTCAAGCAAACTCACTATCTTGGTTGCTAACATAGATGAGCTAACATTGATTGTTGAGGCTAGCAACCGATTCGAATGCCAACAACTCATTCTTAGTCTCGCTATCAAAAAAGGTAGATTGCGCCTTAGTTGTTGATGTCAGTGAGAGGCTTGATTGTCATTAGTTCTTCTTGCCTTTATTATTGACAGACATAAATTGTCTTGGTTGTCGACATTGATGATAGACTTGATTATGATCAGGCCTTTCTGCCTTGGTGTTTGTTGAGGAAGAACTAATGACAATCAAGCCCAATCCCGTTTGACTTGGATGTCAATGAGAGGCTTGATTGTCATTAGTTCTTCCTTGCCTTCATTATTGACAGACATAAATTATCTTGGTTGTCAACATTAATGATAGACTTGATTATCATCAGGCCTTTTGCCTTAGTTGTTTGTAGAGGAAGGCTAGGTCATGGATGTTGACACTAACACTTGACTTGGTTATCATTAGCCTTTGTCTTGGTTTGTCAACAAAAGTAAGTTAAGTCTTGATTTTTGACGCAAGTGACTAACTTGGATGTCATCAACTCTTCCTTATCATGGTTGTTGACAAAGGGGATTGGGATATGGTTATTGATGCTAGTGACTAACATGGTTGTCATTAGCCCTTCCTTGAATTAGTTGTCAGCACCTTTGTTGTCAACCCTGGTGATTAGCACTCTCACTCTCTAACATGGTTGTCATTAGCCCTTCCGTGAATTAGTTGTCAGCACCTTTGTTGTCAACCCTGGTGATTAGCACTCTCACTCTCTCAATTTTGGTTGTCGCTAAAGACTTTTAGAGACTTAAGAAACTATAAGAACATAATGCACTTAATATAAAAGGAGACAACTGTAATAACTATAAAGTTTGAAGCGAGCATTTCCATATATCAAGATTTGAATACAATATCATGTGTGTTCATTACGATAAAGTGTAGCCAAATATTTGTAAACAAGCTCATAAAGTTCTCTAAGTTTATGATCCCCTATCTACTTGATCAAGCTTCTGTGTCGGTATGCCCTTCAAACCTCTTTCCCAAGTGGAACCTCATATGTTATATATGCATGTAATTGAGAGTAGATTAATTTAAGGAGATCAAAGAGCTTAAGACATCAAAGTTTTGAGTTCTTAAAAGTAGTTTTTCCTTATTTGAAGCATGAAAGCACCTTTTCCAAATCTTTCTTTAGTGATGTTGGGGACTTCCCAAATGGTCAATAACTTTCATGCATTAGAATGTCTCCTTATGATCTCAAACTTTTAGAAAACAAGATCTCTTGCAATAAACTTCTTGGTTTTAACCTTTGATGATAGACATTTGAATGATTTTCCTTCAACTTTAGGATTTTAACAAAAGTTATGTTTAGTCTCTTTAATAAATTCTTGGTTCTTGTAAATCTAAGCTAAGACTATTTCCCAGACACTTCGAAGGTTGGCTTGGTCTTTGTTGTTCGAAATTACTTCTAGTGGATGATGGCATCATATCAAAAAAAAGACCAAAGAGGGTTTTACTTGTCATTGTAAAAAGGATTGCATAATATGCTGAGAAAATGAAAGATATCTCATCAACCCAACTTTTTAGGAAGATCAAACTTCCTTGAGAGATTGAATATGAATTTATTGGAGGACTCAACTTAGCCACTAGTTTAGAGAAAATGCTCAAAAAGACTTCATATTGACTCCATTATTGACACAAAAATAAGTTAACTTTTTGCAGCATGCATTCACTTGGTAAAACAATCCACTACCAATAGAACAAAACAGCATTATCAAGATGATATTAGAAAAAAGGCCATAAATACCATCTCCCACATGGCGAACAACCACGACGAAGTGATCGCCTAGAAAGGTTGGTCAGATTGATGACTTATTCTTCCATGTAATAAGTGACCTCTACAACATTGTGCAAAGATCCTAGCATCTTCTCCCATGATTGGCAAACATTAACCTTTTCAAAAGATTGTTCTTGCAAGACTTCCAATGGAAAAGTGACTTGTGCACTCAACCCAAAAAAATCTCTTCCATGACTTCAATGGTTTCATAGTTGGACATATCTCAAGCTAATTCTCAATTAGGATCTTCTAAAGGACTCCCTCATAAATGAAATGCCAAGGGGATTTGTAATACAAAAAATTGACCTCATATTTTGTTAGGTGGAAACACTTTTTCTAAAAAGAAATTTAACAATCATGGTGAACAATAGATTAGAGTGACTAGCCTAGATGATCTCTTCCTCTTCTTCAATAAATGGTTTATCAAGCTCTAAAGAGGAAGGTATGAAAAGATTATCACATTTTGCCAACAAGCTTGCAACCTTGTTTTCTTCCTAGGGTGTGTGTGATAGAGAACTCACATAATTTTGCAATCCTAACCTTAACTCTTGTGAGATAGCTCCCTCAAGGTGGCATCTTGAACCATGTAGTTCGCAACACATAATTCATTATAATTTAGAAATCATTGAAAAGTTAAAACTTCATAACTTAAATGCCAAGACCGAGTTAGAGAACAACAGAGAATGCCTCATACTGGGTTTGGTTGTTCATGGCCAAAAAATTCAATTTGTGAGAAAAAGAAGTACCATAACTCAAGGATCTATTAGTGTGTACAGTCCAAATATCTTCTTTAGCAACTTCATCTCAAAACCCCTCCTCAAGTATGAAGAACATAGTGACAATGTCAACAAGGACTTATGCCTTAATTAGAATGAAAGAAACATAACCAACTTAGAAATCACTAAGCTTTATCGACCATTTAATCAATCTACCTAAGTGCTCAAGATCCTATGAACCTACCTGAGTGGGGTATTAGTGTCGATGGAAGAATTTTATGGGACTAAAAGTAAGGATTCAACCTCCTCACTTAGAGATAAGAGCTAAATTAAGAATGCTAAGGGTTAGATAAGTTCCACACAATTAAGAATTTTGTTGAACTTATAAATGAGATACTATTTTTTAGCTTTTTACAAAATAAGAAGTAATAGCAACCACTTCAAGATATAGAAATAGATTTCCCAAGTATTAAGGCTACTAAGAATTAGTATAGAAGTGATATAGCCTTTGATTGTTGAAAGGGTGTATCATAATTATCGTACCATAAAAATGGTTAGACTTCCATTGAGCTTTAAATAGAAGAACAATACTTTCTCATAAACAAGAGATGAAACAGGTAAAGTTAATTAGCTTTCTTTGATCTTGAATAGATTTTAATGAGGTGACTCCCAAAACAGTCTTGATCTTGTCAAGATTGGCATTGATCCCTTAGTTAATGCCATATATTCAAAAAAATTCAAAAGCAAGCTATAAAGAGATACCTTGCAAGATTTTATTTCCAATTTGCCTTCTACAAGAAACAAATATCTCAATAAGATCATAGAGATGATCAAAATCACTTTGACCATATCATCTATACATACTTCTTGATCTTTCCACTTTAAGTTCTGAAGATTTTATCCATTAGCATCTATTCTCTAATAAGTAGCTCTTATATTTTTCAACCCAAATGACATAGCTTGATAATATAAAACTTCTCACCAATCACAAAACTGATTTTCTCCTGGTCCCCTATCCACATATTGATTTGATAGTAACTACAGAAAGCCTTAAAAAAAACATAGGGTATAGAATCTTACAATAGAATCCACACTGAAATTAATATTAGAAATAGGGTAAGAAACTTTGGGGAATTAATAAATGACAATCTTTAAGTCAAAATGCACAATCTCCACTTATTGTCAACCTTCTTATGAATAATAACAATACCATATTTTCATCCTTCATTAATATTTTTGTACTAAATGAAACTACCATTGACATGTTTGTTAGTCTGCTTCCATATTACAACTCAGATCTCATCCAAGAACATCCTCATATGAGTGGGCCACCAAAAATACTCCTTAGTTTGAAAGGTTAATATAATGAAGGCAAATGATCAATTGAGAAGAACTACGTGAGTATTATATAACTAATGTATGGCAAGACAAGTCAATTCCTTCAAGAATATGCAGGATTAAGCCTCTCAAAATTACTTCCACAACTTAAAAAATCAATTTTAAATTTCTTCTTGGGGTCAAGGGCTATTATCTTACTCACCCTAATTGACTCGATAGACTTTCTTCTTGACAAAAAAAAAAAAAAAAAAAAGAACAAGCATAAGTGGGGCATAGCTTGGGTTGCACAAATTCTTCAATAGTAATGAACTTTGAAACCTTCTTAAGAAAACCCGAAATGTTATCCAGAGAATTTTTGGCTATAAAAAAAAACTAGAAACTCTAGGTAGCAATCAAAACACCTTTGGAAATAGACTTGTTGATATTAGTCATTTTATGTTAGATCGTGTTAAATCTCGATATATAGTATCGCAATCCTTCTCTTTTTACTTGATACAAAAGAAATGATAAGTGGTACTTAGAGGTTGCTTTCATGCTGCTAATTAGTAAGAAATAAGTAGAAAATTTCTTCAAACAAGGCAATGTTAAAAGGGAGTAGTGAACTAAACAATCTTCTATTAGCATCCTCAATGGTCGCTTCCTTGAACTAGCTTATTTTTGAAGCTGAAGAAGGATCAATATTTAAAATTATAGAGAATATCCTAAAGGTTCTAGAAGATCATAAAGGTCCCCTGCAAGTATCTAAAAGAAAAAAAAACACTTGTCATGTGTAAAATCTAGGTATTTATTGGCAGGCAAATGCTTGGCGATGAATTATTAGTATCAAGTGTCAAAATTACTATGAATTGTTGTAGTGAAAGAATGATAATGGTTTTAATGAAAGATTCATATAGTAGACGCAATTTAACTTCTTCAAAATTGAGTGCTCTCAACATCTTGCTAGGTAGTGTTGATGTCCCAAATGTAAAGGATGCCTCAAAAAGGTGTTATGCTTCTAAGAGGAATTCTATTTGGTAAGTGGATGCCTAAGAGAAACACATTATTTTTTAAGTGCAATGCCGAGAGAGTGAATACCTAAAAGATATGCATGTAGGCTCTTTATCATTTTTAAGTGTATATATTCATATGAGAAATGCATTTGTTGGTGATATTTTTTATGATAAATTAAATAGTAGAAAGAACCTAATATTATGGGACTTTGGGAAGATATGAGATAATGCACAAGTAAATAATGAGCCATATTATATAAATGTGTCAATCTTTCACCACATCTTAATGGAATTAAAAAATAATATCTTAATAATGCTTTAACATTAGTGAAAATGGCAATTAATAATGTAGACACTAGCAATTGAAAATAAACTTGACTGTTGTTGGACATCCATGTGATAAACCTAAAGAAAAGTCCCCAAGATCTTCCGGCATTCTAGAGAACCATACCAATAGGGATGTAAACGAATCGAGTTGAGCTTGAGGCAAGCAAAACTCAAGCTTGACTCATCTATTGTATGACTAGCTCGAACTTGAGCTAGCACTCAACACATTTAGCCTATGCTAGCTCAAAAACTTGAGCTCGATTATGAAGCTCGACCCTAAAATTAATATTATTTGTATTGCAAGAAATCACAACAAAGCATGAACTTGGCTAGAGGGGAAAGAATCAATACTTTGGACTGTTGACCAAGATCCGAGATGGTTGGCTGAACTTGGCTAGAGATGGCAAGATTCTGTTGGATCTCCTTCAAAACACATTCGGTGCTCCCAATTTTTGCAACAACAAACCTCTTCCAAGACAGGCCTGTAGCTAGTCCTCTCGATTTTGCAGGAAAAAGAAGAGAAGTCGAGTAGGTTGAATGACTACATAAACATTGAATACCTAAAACCTATTGTCTTACGTTACCCTAAATATCACATGCTTGAACCAAGGGGTGGACCAAAGTACTTTGCTCACTTGGAGAACCGAAAGGGCGGACCTAATATAAATGAAATGGTTAATGTTTGAGCCAACTTAACAAACTTTGAAGACAACCCAGTTAAAAGTCAAACTCTAACTCGTTTATTTAATAAGCTTTAATTTTGGCACGAGCTCGTGGCACGATAAACACAGCTCATAAACTCAATAACAAGTTTAGCTTGAGCCGGCTAACAAGCCAACTTGGCTTCACTTACACATCTACATCCCTAGAGAAGATGATTTGAATACTTGAAACAAAGAATTATGACATATGATCGATTCATTTGTAAGGCAAAGATAACTCAGATGTATAACCAATTTTGTAGCTAGTAGGTGGCAAACTTTACTAACATTGATTTATAGTTTGGCCAAGATCTAGCATCTTGAGCACTTGCATCAAGTAATATCTAAGTCAAAATATGAGAAGTTATATATTAATATAAGAAAGTATGTGTTTATTTAGTCAAAAGTAAAATTTCTTCACTTTGCGGTATCTTTAAATGGCTTGAATCAAATCCATCAAAAAATCAAAGCAATCCTTAACTAATCAAGCCTACTTCTATCACTAATGTCCATAGTTATTATGATCACGTATATTCTATAAAATGTTCATTAGGAACTGCAGAACTATTATGACTCCTTTGATGAATATTCTGAAAAAGAAAAATTCAGTTGGGCATAATATATTGCCTTTGGATGGATAAAAACATTAATGATTGCATCACAACTTCTACATTACAATGATTCTGAAAACATTTTCAAGGTGTCATGTGATGCCTCTAATATTGCTATTGGGAACTTTGTTAGCCAATATTAATAATCACCTACTTTAGTGAAAAAATTGAATGAGGTTAAACAAAGGTGTATAAAAAAGTTTATCATCTTACGTAAGCATTACAATATCAACGATATTATATGCTATCAAAGCATTTAATTCTCATTTTTTATCACCAAACCTCATATATTTAAGTACTTGAAAGAAGTAATAATCATGTCAAGTTGATTGAATACATAAATGATTACACTTTAGTCCTGAAACATGACCAAACATTCAAAAAAACCTACAAATGCAATATCTCGATTTTCTAACTTTTAGCCTACATGCAAATTATTCTAAATAGATAAACAAATTTTATTAATTAATAGATAAATACACCAAAAGGTTGTGTCATATACTTTCAAAATAGAGATCAAACCCCACATGATTCAACAAAAAAATTATAATTCCATCATTCATTTGTTCTAGTTTCCCTAGTTGGCTGATTAATTCTATTTTTTTTTTTCAAATGTAACTAAAGGTTTAAAAGGTTGACATGCTACTTTTATGTTTTTTGTTGGTGGATATGATTTGTCAAATTGTATCTCTAGTTTTCAATACTTGTAACCATAAATCTACATAATAATAACTATTGTGTTTCCTTCAATTTCTTTGGATATAATAAGTTCTACAAGTTTGAGGAAATAATATCAAACCTGAAACTATATAAAGCAATTAAGAACATAACAAGGCTTAGAGTTTCTAGAATTTCGACTATGGACATGAAATCATGTCTTCTATATCCAAATATGGTTGTCATAATACTTTCAATATTCTATGCAAACAAAAATGGTATAGTTTTGTATACTTAAAACTTTTGCTTGCCATCATTAATATTTTGGAGTAAAATAAAAAAAATGGTGTTTACAGTGCAAAGAAAAAAGTATTTCCAAAAATATCAGTAAATTTTCTAGATTCAAACTTTGGTTAGATATAATGAAAATCTAACTACAAAAACTTATCAAATGTAATATTTTTTCTAACTCATTAGAAGTGTGGAAATGGAGAAATGCTTAGGAAATCAAGAAATTTCTTGGCTTACGTATCTTTTTAAAATTATTTTAGAAACTAAAAAATGTTAGATGAGTGGAGAAAAAGTTTGTTGGTTCCTATTTCTAAGAATAAAGGTGATGCACAAGATTGTGCAGATTATAGAGGAATTAAATTAATGTGACATACATTAAAATTATAAGAAACAGTAATTGAGCATAGGTTACCATGTGATACAAAAGTTTCTAAAAACTAGTTTGGTTTCATATCAGTAGGTTAACTATATGGATGCTATAGATTTACTGAGATATTTGGTGGATAAGTATAGAGAGCTTAAGGAGGATCTACATATGATATTTGTTGATCTAAAGAAAACATATGATAAAGTTCCAAGAGAAATACTATGGAGAGTTTTAGAAAAGAAAGGATTTAATATTGCTTATATTCAAGTCATTAAGGATATGTATACTAAAACTATTACTTGTGTTCAAACACAAGGAGGATTGACTAAATATTTTTCTATTTCAATTGGATTACATCAAGGATCAACTTTAAGCACATACCTTTTTGCTTTAATTATGGATGTTCTTACAAGACATTTACAGAAAAATGTACGTTGGTGTATGTTTTTTGCTAATGATATTCTTCTTGTTGATAAAACTAGAGAGAGAGTTCAAGATAATTATGAAGGTAACTTTAGAGTCTAAAAGCTTTCGTTTGAATAGATTTAAAACTGAATACATTGAGTGTAATTTTAGTTGTAGAAGATCTAGTGGTGGGGTTGTGACAATGGATGATCAAGTCATTAAAAAGAGTAAACAATTTAGATATCTCAGATCTATTTATCAAAGTGATGATGAAATTGATGGGATGTTATTAGCATTAATTCAAGTTAGATGGTTGAAGTAGAGGAATGCATCGCGCCTATTATGTGATAGAAAAGTACCGCTTAGACTTAAGGAAAAATTTTATAAGTTGGTGGTGAGACCTGCAAAGCTTTAGAATGTTAACCAGTAAAAGAGATGCATAAAATTAAGTGGTGTTGCAGAGATAAGGATGCTCAAGTGGATGAGTGTCTTTACATTTAGAGACAAAATGTTAAACAAATATACACATGAAAAAGTTGGATTAGCTCGAGTGGCAAATAAGATTAGAGAGTCGCCTTAGATGGTTGGTCATATAAAATGTCAATCATCTGATGATGTTGTTAGGAAAGTAGATGTGTATTAGATTCGGCCTATATTAAGAAAAGCTAAAGTTAGACCTAAAAATAATTAGTTTGGAAGTATAAAAATTGACCTTATTTTATTAGAATTAAATGAGAATTTGACACTTAATAGGACACAATAGAGAAGAATGATTCATATAGCTGACCACATGTTGTTGGTTGTTGTATTAAATAAGTTAAATAACTAAAAGCTATAGCCCTTATTTCATTTTATTTTGCTGCATTGTTTTAATGATTGGACAAAGCCTACACATTGCACTCACAACAATTATGATAAATTAAACCTTATTTCTTTAGTTGGTGCACATTTGGTTTCTTATTATTACAAAAAATATTTCAATAACTAAGATCTTTATGACTGAAATGAAATGTTGAAGTTTGAAATCAATATTGATTTTCTGATCATATTCAATTATTTTGATCAAATGATGTGGACAAACTAGTTTTCAAAATGAAATTCTAAAGCAACAAAATGAACCCCCATTGCCTTGAGAAATTATTAGATGCAGACAGCAAGCATATTTGCAGATGACCAAATGCATGAAATACACAAAGCTGTGCATTTCACAGCAATTGGTATTCCTCCCCTAATCCCACACAACCATCCACAACTAATAATTTATCCAGTACCTCAGCATTGTTTTCTACCGTAGCCTCCATTTCTACAACATTTGAACGCACCCCTAAAAACTATCATTCAACCTAAACACCATCCAAGCCCCAGTAGATAGAAAGATAAACCGCATTGTGACTGCATACCGCCCCCATACTGCGCGAACCTCCGCTGGATGGCGCGGAGAGTCTCGAAATCCTCCTCATCGTCCGTGTCAAACGGCGGGATGGCGCGAATAGGCTTCAAGATCGGAGGAGTTCCGGGGGAGCCCAAAGCGGCGGAAGGCGGTAAGAATTGCTCCTGGAGCCGCCGGAGGTAGGCGATGTCGTCGCTTGCACTGCTCTCACCGTCAGAACAAGAATCAGGCCCGTCGTCATGGCCTGCGTAGCTGAAATCATCCTGTTTGTAGCCAAAAGTATGCATGAATCGTCGGAGATTATCGTCGTCCTCGCCCTCGTCGGAGATGGCGGCCGCGGCGTCATGATGCTCGTTACAGACTAGTAAGGGGCGGCCGGGAGAGGGAGGCGGCGGTGGCGACGAAGACAACGACATGAAGGAATTAGGGCTTCAGCGAGGATTTCAGATGTTGGTGATGTCGTAACCAGTTCCACCTTGAAAGGAGAACAATTTGGTTAATGAGACTCGAGAAAGAGGAAGATACTAAGGGCTCCGTCCGGGGGCCCGTTTCGTTCGCCGTGTAGCTCGAATCGCGCCGTCCGCCATTTATTTTCGCAATATTTAGGAAAGCTGGCGCGAAATTCGAACGTTTATCAAAAGGAGCTCGTGGTGGGCGAAAAAAGTTTATCTAAATTATCTCGTGCTCATAACAAGAATTATTTGCCTGTGTCTGTGATCTCTCTTTTCTCCCATGTTCTATTGGTTTAAGTTTTGATCTTCTCCTTTTCTTTATCAGGGCATGATGGCTCTGAGAGTCCAGGACTTCAATCTACTCCTTCTGTATCCATCTTTTGCTTTCTTCCGTCTTTTTAATCTCTTGTTTACCTGTCTTCTGTCGTCTGTGAAGGCAAGCATCTGTTTTCGACAGATCTTTGAAGCTCATCTTATTTGATTTCTCTATGAGCATTTATTATTTGATTTCTCCCGTTTCCGACCTCTATTCGAGCTATTTCCAAATTCAGGGAGATTATTTTGTGCTAAGTGCTCATGAGAGTAGAGAGGAAATTCTGTGAAAAATTGGATCTTTGGTAAGTTTTTTTAGCAAAAAAATTTAGGGAAATTCAGGGAAAAATTAAGGCTTTCAAAAACTAAGTTTTTTCATAGCAATTTCTAGGATTTCCATCATTACGGAGAATTTTTGCCCACTTTCAGAGGATTTTTGCGACTGTCTCCAAGATTTCTAATTAACGAGAGGTAAGTTTTTTTTTCCTTTATATTATGTTATTATGAGACACTGTATTCGAACAGATATATCGAACCAGTTAACAATCTGTAAGGAAACTCTCACACATGAAAAATGCAGGAGTTTGGTTCGTTGCATGATCAAGAAGGATTCGGCTAATAGATTTATGCGATCCCTTTCTTTTAGTGAAGTCTTTTCTTCAAGCACTACAAGAATCATGAACAGTAGTCTTTTTATTTTTGTTAAATTAATGCTATCAACCATGAGCTTATTAATTGACTTATTTTTAAGAAAACTCAATAAAATATATATCTTTTGATCATTTATTTATTATGCAGTCATATTTTCAAAGTCTGATTAATTAATCATGTTTTTGTAAACTTTTTATGCAAACTATACTTAATAATCACATTTCTTAAAAAGTGATTATGAAATTAAAAATATGACTAGTGATGTTGTAATTAGACATAACTATGAAGATAAGTTCAAATTACTCTTTGCAATAAATTTGAGTTATAATTATACTTTTATAAATAATGTGGTTAATAATCACACCTTTAAGAAAATGTGAGTAAATGTAATTTTTTGTCACACATTTGGATTGCCACACCTCTTATGTCATCCAAAGCCCATGCCATGTTCTCGCCTCTTCAACTGCCAACTTGCTTTTATTAAGGGAGATGTTAGTATAGTTAAAACAATAATTTTGATTTACTAATGGTGAAGAGTAAAGTTATTATTAGTTGCTAAAAAAGAAAAAAAGAAAATGGTTCCTGTATAACTTTATCATTACAAATGATTTATAATTTGCATAAATAGCATACCTATGGATCAAATTGTTTGGAAAATTTTGTGATGAACATCTTGGATTTCAATTTAAATGGCATACTTATGCATCATTTTTATAAATTTTAAAATATTTATAATACTTCAAATATGGGCTTACATATTTTAAAATTGACACGAGATCATATAACGATGTTAAAACATAAATCATACTTTTAGTAATATGAAGAATTATTAATACATTGCTTACATACATTATTTGAAGACATATAAATTTGCATTAGAAATACTAAAGTAAAATTATTTATTCGCTATAAGTTATGTTATATGTTTAACATTGTCTAACCAAATTAAATAATTGCAATCCTTTGTTGTTTGATTCATCTGGGTTTCATCACTTGTGTGATAATGATAGGATCTTTAAATGGGAAACCCAAGGGAAGGTGGAGCCGGTGCTACATGAGAGAGAGATGTGAAAATAATATTTTGTGATCTTTGTCTAAAGGAGATAGACTTGGGTAATAGACTGAGAACCTATTTTAATAAAGAGGGTTGAAATAATTTAACCAAAAAATTTAAGGAGAAAACTGGAAGGGAGTACAATAGGACACAACTTAAAAATAAATAAGATCAGTTAAAGAAAGATTGGAAATTGTGGAAAGAGTTGAAACATGAATCAACTGGTTTGGGATGGGATCCGACAAAGAAGACGATTGATGCATCTACAGCAAATTGGCGAAACATGTCATATTTCAAGGTATACTTCATTTGTAAGTTTATTTGAAAATGACCATTTCTGATTATCACCTAAGTTTACAGCAAATTCTATTGTAGGATTGTATTGGAACAATTAATGGAACACATATCGATGCCCGTGTTCCATCAACTGAAAATGTCGCTTACATTGGTCGATGTGGTGCACCTACACAGAATATGATGGCAGTATATGATTTCAATATGTGCTTCACTTTTTTAATGGCTGGATGGGAAAGAAGTGCACATGATAATCACATATTCAATAATCTTTGTATGGCGTAGAAAACTGACTTACATATGATCCTTTTACATATTCTAATTACAAATGTAAACATGAAAATATACTTACATGTTCACGAAGCCTTTTTCGAAAATAAAATATCATATTCTTGATTTTGAAAGGAGCAGCCAAGTCACCAGGGGACAGAAAAAATTATTTAATAAATGCCACTCATCGTTGTGTGGTGTAATTGAGCAAGCCTTCAGAGTGTGGAAGAAGAAATGGGTTATTCTACGTGATATGTATGTGTACTTCTTCAAGAAGCATGTTAAAATAATTGCAGCTACAATAGCTCTGCATAATTACATACGTCGTCACCCATCACACCATGACGTTGAGTTCAACATTGTCAACAACGACCAATCATTTATTCCACCTCAAGCATTTGAATATTGGTTGGGCTACTCAATGGTAGAAACGAGTCAACATACCACAGAATTGGAGACACAGGATGGAGAAGGAGCTGAGGAGATGAAAGAGTTACGAGAGGAAATTACAGATGCCTTAGATAGTGTTATATTTCAACATTTGTAACATGTTAGTTAGCTTTTATAGACCAGCTTCGGCCTATTTCTTTTCTAGCTCAATGCTCATTCCTTTGTAAGACATTGTTGTGTTCACGCTTGTTTGAATAAATATTTTTAATAGATGCAACACAAAGCTTGATCATGTCCAACATTAAAGCCCTGCATCAAAATTGTAAGAAGCATCATCATCATTATTGCAAATCTCAAGTAAAACTAGTTTGGCTTGCCAAATAAATTTGTATATATAATGTTTATATATTACTATATATTGTTCTTGTGCATAGTGGTGGTGTTCATGGTGGGCATTACTATGTTTTCATCAGGCCAACTCTGTCTGATCAGTGGTATGTAGCTGATCATATCTATTAAAAATGTTCCATGTAATTTATTTGTATTATTAAATGGTCTGCCATTATTTCTGCTGGCACTTGGAAACTTTTTTGGAGAATGCATTCTCTCGGTTTGATATGTATGCAGGCTGGTTTCGCTCTTTCATTTACATGTTTTACTCATGTATTATCTAACACCCCTCCTTCCTTCCTTGCTCTGCATCTCTTTATCTACCTGAGTCAGATTTTCTATTATTGTGGTTGGGCTTAGTGGATCTTGCGGTTTCTTACACTCTGCTGGTTATCTTGGCGGGTTTTGCTTGATACTTGTTGGTCTTTTCATTGGGTTGGATTTTTTTATTCTTGTGGTGGTTGTTGGGTTGGTTGTTGGGTTGGTTGGCTATGTTGGTGGTTATTTTGTTATTTGGTTAATTGGTTATGTTGGTGGGTTGGTTATTTGTGTTAGTTGGATGGTTGGTTAATTTTGGTATTTTTATTTGGTTGTTGTGTTGGGTTGGTTATTTGTGTTACTATTTGGGTTAGTTATTTGTGTTAGGCGGGTTGGTTATTTATGTTATTTGGCTGGTTAGTTGGTATGTTAGCTAGTTGGTTGGTTGGTTGTGTTTTTATGGTTGGTTGGTGTTGGTTGGTTGGTTGGTTGTGTTGGCTAGTTTTTTCTCTTCTATTGGTGGCAGAACTGGGGGGATGTTGGTGGTTTATCTATGATTTGTATTTGGCTAGGTGGTGTTGTTTATTGGTTGTTATCTTTGGTTTCGGCCTCCTCCTATAATGGTCTTCATCTCTTGGCTGCAGCTACTTATCTTTTGTTTTTTTCCTATTTGGGTGGTAGCTTAGCTATGAGTCTGATTTCTACTGCTACTATTCCAGTTTTCTAATGGGTTGGGTGCCTTTTTTGACTGTTTGCTTCTATTTTGTTCCTGGTGAGCTCTTGTGGGTTTTTTGGTCATGGTTTTGGGTTGGCTGGTAGAAGGCTGTTTAGTGGCTGTTGTTTTACCTAGTGTGGTGGTGACTTGGTTTGGTATCTTGGAGTTTATTTTGGCTCTTTGTTGGATGCTCTTTTGATATTGCTATTTATCTGTCTTGGTGGAGGTGTTGCTGCCCTTTTATCTCTTGCTTGTCATCACACACAATATATTTGGAAACTATTTATTTGGTTGGATGCTTTTCCTTTGATTTAAGATCACCATTTCAGAAAGTTCTATGTACATATTACTCTTTCATAAACAAAGGCTTGCCTTTGGAATACTTTTAGGTTGTTTTGTTCTTGAAGAACCTGGTACTCCATACTTTCTATTTCGTACAAGATAAGCAAAGGCATTATACTACACATGCTTTTTTAAGAATCTAGTACACCTGCTATTCTATTATTAGCTGGCTTCCTTCTTGGTTTCTTGGTTAGTTGTACTATTGTTCTTGCTTATGTGGTATCTAGAACTGCTGCTTGGTGACTGATTCTCTCTGATAGTGAAGGAAATGGCTATGATGACATTGTTGTTATTTTTTTTATCGTTAAGGCTGGTAGCATTTTATGTGATTGTAACTCTTCTTTTTGAAGTTAGGATGCTCACATACAATGTTGCTCCTCGGGATAGACTTTGACTGAGCTTGAGCTGTTATAATTTACTTTAATGTATCTTTCTACATTTGCTTATGTCTTTTTTGAGCTTCTTGTAGGTATTTGTATACGACGGAGCCTTGCAGTGGTTAAATACTTTTAGTTAGCCAAATTTCTATTTTTTTTGTTAATAATTGTAACCCTTCTAAATACCTATCACTTTTTGGGGAAATAAATATTTTGCTGTTTCATTTTCATTTTAAAAATATTTTGTAATGTCACCAGTCCTCATATTAATATTTTTATTGCTTACACAATTTACTTTATCAGGAAATAAGAGTTCAAGGAGCTCTACTAAGTCTAGAGTTGTGTATTGCAATTGTGGTTGCAATGTTATGTATTCACTTCACATAAGAAAGGAAATTATGGGAGAAAATTTTTCAGGTGTCAAGAAATAGAACAGGAGATGATTGCAACTATTTTAGATGGATTGACGAATACGAGGGTGACACATCAAACAATGATCATGCTAAGAGGGTAGCAATGGCAAAAAATTTTAAAAAGATTTGATCAACAGGATATTAGGCTTAATATTCTGATCGCACTAGTTGATGTACTTGTACTTTTAATATTAGTGTTATTAATTAAGTAGTATTATTTATTAAGTGATGTGCAATCTGTTAATGTAATTTATTAGTTGACTTCTAACTATATATGAGTATTAGTTATCATATTTTTATTCATTCTATTTAAATTTATTCAGCTTATATAGTCAGGGATATTTTAGTCATTTACGCAAATAAATGCATAGCGATTCAGAGTTTTTAAATAGAATCACCGACAAGAACTTCACGCCCTAGCTACTTACCTGACTTCATGCTCTCAATGCCCCAAATGGTGGCTGTTTAATTACCTCAAAAGAAATGCAATGTAAAAGGAGTTTAATATATTTAGACTATTTTAGAATTATTTAGTTGAAAATTCTATAAATATATGAGTACTTTTTTATAAAATAAATGTAATGTAAAGTATTTTTGAGATTTTGGGCAGAGGCGGCAGCGGGCGGCAGCCATAGTACTTTACGCTGACTGGTGTATTTGAAATTCATCCAAATTGGGTGAATTTCAAATACACCAAAAATGATCTTTGTAATGTATTCTAAATATATTACATTACTTTGAAAATTTTACTTTACATAATGCCAAACACAAAAAAGTTAAAACTTTTGTATTTTTTTTCCCTCCCAATTTGGATCAAATTTAGTTAAAATCCTTGTATTTTCTTTACTTTATACCCAAAATTCTTTCTTCCAAATAGCTCTAAATGAAGCACCAATTATTTTGGAAAATATATAAAAAAAAGGCGTGGAAGAGTCGAATATATATATATATATATATATATATATATATATATATATATATATAATTTGATAAATATATCTGTGTTAATTGAGTTTGCCAATAAAAAAGAAGCATAAGACTAAGTTATGTGTTACAGAGATGAGGATGCTTGGTGGATGAGTGGCTTTACTCTTAGAGATAAAATGTGAAATGAGTATGTTCAGGAAAAAGTTGGAGTAGCTCCCGTGGCAGATAAGATTAGAGAGAGTCACCTTAGATGGTTTGGCCACATAAAGCGTCAGTCGTCCGATGACTCGGTTAGGAGACATTAGATTTGCCTTATGTTAAGAAAGGTAGAGGTAGACCTAAAAAGACTTGGTTAAGATGTATAAAAAATGACATTAGTATACTTGAATTAAATGAGAATTTGACACATAATAGGACACAATGGAGACGAAGGATTCATGTAGACAACCCCACTTAGTGGGATAAAGGCTTGTTATTGTTGTATCTGTGTTAATTCTTAATTAGAGAACTAGGATCAAATTTATAAATTACATCGAATTATTTTTATTAATAAAATATGAGTTATATTGGATATAAATTTATCTGTGGAGGTAATGTCAAACCTTAATACCAAGTATAATTGAGAGTACGAGGGGTTTAAGAGAGAAAGGAGTAAATAAAGGGTGCATAAATGAGTATGATGACCAGTTGAGTTGTAGTGAATATAATAAGGACATAATAATCATCGAAAAAAATATGCTCAATACTAAAATCCAAGCATAACATAAAAGTCAAATACCTCTAGAGAAAAATGAGAGCTAAAAAAAGATCCTAGAAATGTCTTTTGTTATTAAAATATGAGTTATGTTGGATATAAATCTATCTGTGGAGGTAATGCCAAACCTTAATACCAAGTATAATTGAGAGTACGAGGGAGTCAAGAGAGAAAGGCGTAAACAAAGGGTGTATAAATGAGTATGATGACCAGTTGAGTTGTAGTGAATATAATAAGAACATAATAATCATAAAAAAAATATGCTCAATACTAAAATCTAAGCATAACATAAAAGTCAAATACCTCTAGAAAGAAAAATGAAAGCTAAAAAAAGATCCTAGAAATGCCTTTTGTTATCATATTTATAGAGTCACATGGCAACATACATATTATAAGATGCTTAAAGATAATATATATTTTGTGTGTGTGTGTGTGTGTGTGTGTGTGTTCTAACAATAAATCGTATATAGACATATGTACACTATATAGCTATTGTGTGGCTATTGAAGTTCTACTTCCCATTTATAGTGCTCACCCGTGCTTGACGAATAGGCTAAGTGTGATGTCGTGGACTCGCACTGAGTGAGGGTGATGTAAGACTAGAGTGACTTTTATGATATGAAATTGATTACATCGATTATTCTTTGATCCTCACAAAAAGAGTAATGATAAATGCAACTACTATTGAACACATTCACAATATTATAAATTTAATAAAGTTGAAAAGATTTTGACTAATATTATATTAATCACACTAGATATTTGAACTTATAAGTGCAAAAAATAGTCAAAAAGCTATGAATGATTTAACGTGTAGTAGATTTAAAATAACCAGCTGCAAAGTGGAGATAAATTGAAGTTAACCTCTATAAATAGTCCATCATTGTGGAGATCTTATTTCTTTCTTAAAAGTCTTTCTTTAAAGACTGTGAACTTACACACTTAAGTAGACCATCACTCGAGAAGAAAGCAAATAAAAAAGAGTAATAGAAACATAAAAAGATAAGTACCAAAGCATTACAAAAGCCTCCTTATTTATAGGATTAAGAAGAAGAGTTCAAAATACTCAAACCTACCACCATCATAACCACACTTACTACTACTTACCTTCGTTATCAAACCTACCACCCCTTTCATATATACCCAAAATATTATACTTACTATTATGAAATCATTACACGAGCCATCATATAAGAATAGCCCACTATATATAAGCCCAAAATATGATATAATTATAAAAGCCCAATAATACATAACCTAAATTATAATATAAAGGTATAATACATGAATTTAAGTTTTATGATGATGTTGATTATGGTGACGATGATGCCCTGCATCAGCACTCCCTTGCTTTGAGGATTCTCCTCTAGAGAATGAAAGTCCAAGTACTCTTGTAATAATTATGGGTCCAGCTGATGTAACTCATCAAAAGTAAGTCATGAATCTTCAAGTGGAGAAAGACCTTCCCAATGAACTAGAAACCTTTGAGTGTCTCCATCATATGTAGTAATAATATGTACTTCTACAATTTAATCTAGGCGATGTGACCTTAAGCAACAAGATGGTAGAGGAATTGGTGAAGAAGTAACATGCATGGTGGTACTATTTGTAGCTAGAATAGCATGTCTTGTGCATAGTATAATGTTCAATATGACACATTGAATACTAGACAAATTTTATCATCCATTAGAAGATCTATTTCATAAGCTTTATTATTTATCTTCCTTACAACTTTATAAGGACCAGATCTTTTAAGAATTAATTTCTTAAGAGTTCTAATTGAAAATCTCTCAAGTCTAACTTTAACAAAAACTAAATCTCCCTCATTGAATTTTACAGATCGTCTATGTGCATCAACATTGGCTTTATATTTATCACAACACAACGTAATTTTTTGCTGAATTTCTTGATGTAAATTATGCATATTTTGTGCAAATGCAAATGCACTAGACTTATATGATACATGCAAATCAACAAGATTAATTAATTTTTTTGGATCATAACCGATTACAATATGAGAATGACTCATGTTAATTTATTTATTAATTGAACTATTATAAGCAAACTCTATAGTAGGAAGGACTAGGTCCCAACTAGTAGTATGATCAGTCATTTGTCATCCAAGTAAATTTCTTAAGCTTCTATTAACAACTTTAGTTTGTCCATCCGTTTAAATGTGATATGCTATAGAAAATAGAAGTTTTATACAGAGTTTTTTTATAAGTTTTTCCAAAAATAACTCCTAAATCTCACATCACGATCAGACATAATTTCCTTAGGAAGCTCGGGTAAACGAACTATCTCATGAAAGAAAATAATCGCTATATGTGATGCATCTAATATCTTATAACGTGGAATATGGTGTTCCATTTTAGAAAATTGATCAACAATTATTAGGATAGAGTCAATGTGTTGTATAGTTCGGGATATTCTAAGATAAAGTCCATACTATGATCTTTACATGATTTGTGGATAATTAAAAGTGGTGTGTATAGACAATAATTTTATTTTTCACTCTTTGCTACTTGACAAGTACGATATTTAACAATGATACGAGTAGCTTTTTTTCTTAATATTGAGCCAACAAAACCCATCCTCCATCATTATTATTATCTTATCACGACCAAAATAACCAGACACTTCTCATAAATGAATTTCCTCAACAAGAAAATTTTGAAGTGAATAATCTGGGATACATAATTGTATGCCATGAAGAGATAATCATAATGAGGTCAAAGATTCAAAATTTATCAAAAATCTTTACTGGTAATCATCTTTAACCTTTTAAACCTAGTAATTTTAATAATTATTCTACTTAGGGCATCTGCTACTTTATTCTCAACACCAAACTTCTGTTTAAGAATAAATGTATACTCTTGAAGAAATTGAACCAATTTTTCATGGAGAGAACTAAGTTTCTTTTGGGTGTTTCGATACTTAAGTGCTTCATGATCAGAATAAAGTATATATTCTCATGAAAGAAGAAAGTTTAGACGATAACATAAAGCTTACGATCATATGTAGAATATCGTTGACACTTCATTTAATTTTTTACTAAAGAAAGTATTAGGATGACCTTCTTTGTTAAAAAAACATTAAATGTCAACTCCAGAAGCATCACATGACACCTCAAATACCTTATTAAAATTTGATAGTTTCAATATATATGGGCTTGTTAAAAGTTTTTTTTAATCTTAGAAAAGGCATTAACAGCTATCTTTGTCCAAACAAATTCCCACTTTTTAAGACATTGAGTTATTGGGGCCATAATAGTACCAAATCCATAAATAAACCTTCGATAAAATATTGCTACCACATGAAAACTATGTATATCATAAATTATGATAGGGGGAGGCCACTCTTGAATAGCCCTAATTTTTTTGGGATCGATAGAGATACCATCACAAGAAATAATGAATCTTAAGAAGATTAGTGAAGATGTCATAAATGAGCATTCTTTTAAAAATAAACATATAATTTTTCTTGATAAAGTACTTTAAAAATTTATCACAAGTGATTCTCATGCTCGCTCTTAGTATGATTAAAAACTGAAATATCATTAAAGTTCATCTCTAAAAAATTTCAAATAAAGAGTGCAAGATATGAGTCATTACTCACATAAATGTATTAGAAGCATTGGTTAAGCCAAAAGACATTACCGGCCTAATATACAAACCATTTTTTATCTTCTCACATACGAATTTGATGATATTCACTTATAAGATCAATTTTAGAGAAAATTATTAATCCAACCATCATATCAAACATATTATCAACTCTTAGTCTGGGGAACTTATACTTGATAGTAATTTTGTTAATAACATAACTATTTATACAAATACATCAAGTACCATCTTTCTTTAGATAAGAAGGGTAGGTACTACGCGTGAAGTTAAATTTTTTCTATAAAACTTTTCAGTAATAAACAAGCAACTTGTCGTTTGAGCTTTACATGCTCATTTGGGTTCATATGATAATATGACAAATTTGGAAGTGATGATCCTTGAATAAGCACTATTGCATGTTGGATACTTCTTAATGGGGAAAGTTCACTAGGAAGTTCTTCGGGACAAATATCTTGATATTCTAACAAAAGTTCATGTACTTCAGTTGAGAATGATTCAACACAAGGTTAGTTTATAGAGGTTAAGACAACTAGTGCAAAATTTATATTCTTATTAATCTCATGTAAAAATTATTATTTACTAATAATATGCAGGGATTTCTTTTCTATATAAGTAAAAGAATTTTGTGCATGATGTGGACTGACCTCTTTAGGCTTAGGTAGATTTAACACAATTCTTTTTCCATAAAAATTTAAAAAAATATATGTATTAGATCATCCATAATTTGTGATCCATACCCAAAAGCTAAGGTATACCTAAGAGTATATAAGCAACATCCATTGGAAGAACATCACACTAAATTTTATCACTATATTCTCCTAATTGAATGGGAATAAGACAACATTGAGTTATCAAGATAATGGTTTTATTTACCAAAGCAACCTTATAAGGCTATTGGTGAGGCTCCAGGAAGAGCTTCATCCAAGCCAAAGTAGAGGTAGTAATAACATTCATACAACTGGCATTATCAATGATTAATTTACACATCTTTTCACCACTCTTAAAATAAGTGTGAAAAATTGATGTGCACCTCCAATAAATCTTAGCTCATGGGGTAGCTAACACACAACACATAATAAATATATGTAACTTATCTAATGCTTCTTCTGCATCATTGGCCTCTTCACAAGGATTTACTATAGTTTGGGCATCATTATTTTCATTTTGGTGATCCTCACTTTCATGATCTAAGTGTAAGTTTCAACAATGATAAGTTCTTACATAATGACCAATTTTACCACATGTGAAATAAGTAATGTTAGATGTCTTATAACTAAATGTTCTAACTAAAGCTTCTCTTATTATTTTACTAGACCCTTTAAGAAGTATTGAGGTAGGATGAGCAACACATGATTAAAAATTATTTTTAGATGAAGTTATGAATCAATTATAGGTTGAGATCTAAGATATTGCTCAATTTGAGTCTCTACTCGAAATGCATACTGAAGAGAATAAATTTCTTGGGTTAACATTTTATTACAAATATCATTCATAACCCAAACCTAATTATAAAGATTATGGTATGGTGATCCTCTCTAATCATCAATTAATCAAAGCATGCCATATACTCAATAACAATCAAAAATCCTTATTTAAGCATAGTCATCTTATATATAAACTGCTCATGAAAATTTAATGGTACATAATTTTCTTTTAAAATTTTTTTCATCTCATCTCAAGAAGTAATAGGTTGTTGTCTTAATCATTAAATTTTTATGTGAGATTAATTCAGTAAGTCTTAGCATGGCTAGTTAGTTTCATGCAAGCAAAATGAACTTATATTTCTTTCAACATGGGCATCCAATCAAAATATTGGTCCATATCTACTAACCAATTTAAAAAAAAAAATTCAATATTAAGTTAACCATTAAAAGTATATGGATCAATTTTAACCATACAAATAATATCATCATCAAGTTCTCGAAGTGTACATTGAGGGACAATAAAACAAGATAACAAATCTTCATAATATTGAGAATAATGCTCATAAGGAGTTTGATGAGAATAACCTTCATCTCATCTTAGTTCTCTTCCTATTCGATGAGATGTCGAGGAAGTATTTCATCCAATTCAAGATATTCATTAAAGTTATCTCTAGGCGATAGTGGGGTCTAATAGGAGTAGGGGTGTGCATTTCTTGGTTAAACTAAAATCCAAACTAAGACAAACTAAATTTTTTAATTTGGATTAGTTTTATATATGTTATTTGGATTTCGATTTTGAAAATTGGAATATTTGGATTTCAATTTTAGATCAGTTTTGTATCTTCTTAAACTGATTAAACTAAAAATTTATAATATTAGTTTTACCTTTTGAATGGATATCATTATGCATTTAGCTTTTGAATGACACAAATACAACAACAATAATAATAACAGCAACAACAATAACATGCCTTTGTCCCACTATGTGGGGTCAGCTACATGATCCTTCTTCTCCATTATGTCCTATTATGTGTCGAATCCTCATTTAATTATAATAAACTAAGGCCATTTTTTATGCATCTTAACCAAGTGTTTTAGGCCTATCTCTACTTTTCTTAACATAAGGAAATTCTAGTACATATACTCTCCTAACTGGGTCATCAGGAGGCCGACACTTTATGTGGTCAAACCATCTAAAGTGACTCTCTCTTATAAAATATTAAAAATATAATTTGGCAAAATAAAATTTAATATGTAAAATTTTAAGCCTTTGAGGTGTATTTAATAATTTTCAATGGGCATTATTATTTTTATTTATTTTCAAAAAAAATCATAAGATGATTAATTCATAATTTTGATTTCTCCTAAATAAAATCAAAATTCTAAAAAAATGGATTGGATTGGTTTGGTTTTATGTTAAATATTAAACAGTTCAATTTTTTAGATTCTGGATTTCAATCTGATCAGATTAGCAAATTAGATAACTAATTATTCAATCCGATAGAATGCACAACTCTAAATGTGGATGAGGAGGAGGAGGAAAAGAAATGGGGTCAATGGGATGACCATCTCTCTTTTCAAGTTGGTGTTCTAGGATTGAGCTAATTTCTAGTGAATGTGTTGCTAGCCTACCAACCTTTTATTCTAAGACTTCAAACCCTTTTTGAAATTCATTGTAGGTTTGTTAGTGCATAATAGTGAGCTTTTCTATTCTTTATAGTATAAATTCATAAGGATCATGTTTTTCATTTAAAGCTTGATCTTGATATCTAAGCCCACTACGAGTTGACATAATGATATGTTGTTAAAAAAGTTGATATAAGTAAATATTTTATTTTATTATTATTATTATTTTTAAATATGCAATATAATGAAATTAAAGGCATAATTAAATAAATAAGTAAATGTCCTAATTAAATAATGTTCTTATATTTTTTTAATAATGGATTACAAGACTACTCTAATGCAAAAAATAAAACTCAATACTAAATAAGATGTTCCCAAGAAAACATACTTTCTCTCATACTAAATACGATGTAGAACTAAAGTGACTTTTATAATATGAATTTGATTACATTGATAATTCTTAAATTCTCAAAAAAGAGTAATGATAAATTCACACTACTATTGAGCACATTCATAATTTTATGAATTTAATGAAGTTGAAAAGATTCTGACTAATGTTATATTAATCACACTAGAGATCTGAACTTATAAGTGCAAAAAATAATTAAAAAGCTATGAACTATCTAACCATGGAAGATTTAAAATAACTAATAGCAAATAATGGATAAGTTAAAGTTAATATCTACAAATAGTCTATCATTGCGGAAATCTTGTTTCTTCTTTAGAAGTCCTTTGTGGGAAAAATTTATGTCAACACCACACATAATTTAGAAATTTCTTATTTGGATGATCAAATGTGTCATTAAAGAGTAAACAAATTATCTTGAAAGATAAATATGTTATCATATAATGGATTCGATCATTTAATAAAAGACTACTAAGGCTAATGAGACTTTAATATACGAGAGAGTTTTTCCCTAAACTACATGAGAAGTAGAGTAAGGTTTATTTTAAACTCAGTTCATCGTTCCTTATAAAAGCAAGCTCTTATAATTATTATATCCTAAGAATAAATGATCTCTTCCTAAGAATACTCATAATTGAAGAAATAAGTTATTATTTTTTATATATTATTAAGTTAGTTTCCAAAGGAAATGATATTTTGGAATTTCAATTGGGAACATTGTAAAGTGGAAAGACTTATTTTTAGAAGTCAGTTGGGATGAAGCAGGAAATGCCTACTGATATTGGGATGCTTAGTGGACATTTCAACTATCCTATCATTGGGCTTTAAATTTTAGAATTTAAATAGAATTTTGAGTTGACATTTTATTAGAAATATAGGACTTATATTCTAACAGCACATAACTATAGAAATGCCTAGGATTGAAGACTTACTTTAGTATAATGCTTCAGAACCAAAGTCTACAAGCATTGTTGACACAAGTTAGATGCTCTACCTAGTTTCAATTTTGGGAATTATTGGTTGTTTCTCTTACTTAAGAAAGGAAACTTATTTCTAACTCTTCTGGACTTATAACTGGCTTGGAAGGGTTGCCAACTAACACCACCTAAGAAAAATTTAAATCGATGATATCAAGTCTCATGTATGCAAGAAGGCTAGGCTATTATATTTTAGGAAAGAATTTAATAACCTAGACTCACTCCATAATCTCTAGGATCATATAGGGTATGATATGCACTTAACTGATGCACATTTTTTAATTTTTAGATGTTTTGACTCACGACTCATTTATGGTCTTTAGGTATGCATTTTATGCCTAAATAACATGCAATTAGAAGTGATAATGGGCCAAATCAAGAAGAGAAGGTAGACTTTCCCAAGAAGGTGGTCATTCTTAAAGGTCAGATGCCCCTTATGTGCAATGGGTAAAGTGTCCAATTCATAGAGTTAGAATAATATGCAGCATGGTTCAAAAAAGCTAGTTATTTGTAGTTGATTTTTAAGTTTTTCCTAGGACTTTAGTTAAAGTGAAGTTTTAAGTTTCTTTATTTTAATTTAAGTTGTTTAAATGTAAGTTGGGTACAAATTTTTTTTTTTAAGATCCTACTCATCTAGGAATTCATTACACAACACAAAAAAGAAACATAGAAAAATAAATTGATTCTATTGCGCATCCAAAATAAATCAAACCAATTTAAATTAAAGAACATGCCAATTCAGTTGGATACTGTTGTGCACCCCAGAAGAAAGAGAAAATAGGCAACTAAGCTCTGCCCTTATACAACTTGACCTAGAACTAAAGTTTAGCTCTATAGGGTCTTCTCTCTAGGATCGTCTCCTTCTTCAGGTACCTCTATTGGGCTTCACAAGGGACCTCTACACCAATATGCTGGCAGAGTCAGCTCTTGTTAATCCTAGGTCCCATTGATCTTAACCTAATTCTAAGCTCAAATTTATATTTTAAATTCAAAAATAAATTATTAGCCTTGCAAAACATATGTCTAGAAAATACAAATAATACAAAATAATTATATTTTACAAACATACGAGCTTAGCATTAGCTGCTTGCCAAGCCCACCTATCCTATTGGGCTATGTTAAGGTACTATTCAACACTTGCAAGCAAATAACCATTTTATAATTTATTTTACAATCGTCCCTTTAGCATAGTCCCCTTGTAGAAGATAATGTTAATTCTAAAAATAATGTCCTACCATCCAAACTAACGGTAATCAATCTTAGCCATCTAGTGTAAAATAGTATACCATAAAATAATAATTAGGAATTTCACATCACATCATCACAACATCACAGATTGTTCTAGCTTAAATCTATGGTCTATGACCTAATAATCTAGTGTGTGAAGAAAAGGGGTTTGTGTGGTATGACGTTGTTTGGCCTTTTTAGTTCAAGTTTTAATTTGAATTTTGAAGTTTGTTTATTGTTATCTTTGGATGATTTCAATTCAAATGATTTAATTATTTGTGATTTTTTTTCATTTTTTAAATTCATTTTTTATGTTAAAATGAAATTTAGGTTTTCAAGATTGAAGAATAAAATAGATTTCACTTTTTGGTGGAATCCATTCCATTCAACATCCTTAATGAAATCTTCTCTCTAAGATGAAGATTCATCTTAAAGGTCTAGCTAGGATCTTAAGTATCTTAATTAATTCTTTCTAGGTTCATTTGGGTGATTTGATTTAAGTTAATCTATAATTTTAATTATCATTCTTTTGAAATTTTATTGTTCTTTTAATATCTTTTATTTTGATTTATTATTCATTTCTTATGTAGTGTTTATATTCAATTGATATTTTTTATGTAATGTGTGTTCATTTAAATTATGCTATTTCATTCTTTTTATATTTTATTTATTAATATTATTATACTTTAGTTTAGGTTAAACCTTTATGTTTGATTTAATTTATCCTTACATTTCATCTTTCATCATTAAGTTTCATTGGACATTAAGTTATATTCATTTTATTTGTTTCTTTTGTTTAATTTAATTTAGGATAATTAGATTTACTTATTACATTTGGTTGTATTAATTTTACTCATTTATTCAATTCAAGTTAATTTCATTCATTTATTTTATCAATATTTATTTTCATTAACTTGAGTAAACTTAACATTCAATCTTAATTTGGATATCATTCAATTCATTATGTTTCAATTTTATAACCCATTTATATTATTTTGATCTTTTTTTTCTATTTGTTTATTTCATTAACCCTTTTAAAGTTTGATAATGAACTTAGATTAAAATAATTGGTTTAAAGTTATGATTTTATATGTTATGGAATGGTTCAATTTTTTTCAATTAACTTAAGAAAATGATAATTCCATTTAAGAAGATTATTTTTATCATTTGGTATAATGTGACTACTATTATAACTATGATCTAATAAGTTTAAAGAAGGGATACTTTTATGTGTATTAAACTTACCATATGTTACCTTAACTCTTATATTTTTTAATGTTTATTCAAACTTAATCTCATTAAGTTTGGTTACATTTACATTCATAGCACTTTTTTCCTTAATCTAATTGCCTTAATGTTGATAGGTTATAAAGTTCAGAGGTTAATGAATTTTATATTTCAGTATATTAGTAGGTTTATCATGATTTATATGATTATTAACTTTGGAGTTTAATTAAATTTTATTTTATCCATTATTCTTAATCTTTAGCTTATGTTTAATTAAATTCTTTTACTTTTAGATTACTTGGACATTTAATTTAAGTGTTCTGATGTCAATTATGATATTTTAAATTTATATTATGGATTTTTTGATTTTTGTGATTTTTTGATTTATCATTTCCTTTAAATTGATCTAGAGATTTAGAAATTTAATAATTCCTAATCTAGAAGTCAATTAAATTTGAAATTTTTGTAACAAGTGGAGTTCTTTGCTAATTTAAGTTCCCTAAAATTTCACCATAATTTGTTATGTATTTTAGTGTTAATTAAGATTTTAGTTATTATATTAAGACCTAAATTAAGCCTAATTTAAAGAGAATTACTTAGGGGTTTTATTTATCCTAGATTCCCTTCTAAATGATGCATCCATAGGTTTATTTTTAATTTTTAGATACTTGGTTGGTTTATTATGATCTTTCTAACTTTAGGTTGATATTTAAATTAATTATTTCAATTCAATTCCAAATTGGATCATTTTTATGATTTATTAAGTTTTAGTGAGTTTTATTAGTTTATTTAAGTTCATTGGGGAGTGTTATGATATTTTAGATTGTTTTCATACTTTTCCTAATTTATTTGAATCATATTTAATTTATTTTTATTAAAATTAGGGTTTAGGATTGAAAATTTTATATATTTACATTTATTCTTTGATAAATTGTAAAAAAATCACCGAATGTGTATATTAATACTAATTTCAATACCCCAAAGTTACAAATCATTTTGACCAATGATTTGAGATTAATTTATGTTTGATTTTTGTCATTCAAACCTAAATTAATGCAAAAAAAAATCCTACAAAATTAGGAGCCTTTGGCTTTGATGGATTCCTCTCACTAAGATGAATCCATAATGCCCTTGTTTGCATTTTTGGTTTAAAATTTAATTTATTATGATTTTTTTAAAGTTTTAACTATTTTTTCTAATTTTTTGATTTCAAAATTGCTGATTTTTGTCTTTAATCACATTAGATCCACGTGGATCAGGCATGACACCATGGCATTCATCCATGTGAAATCCTTATGGATCCACGTTGAAATGGTCATGGATGTGGCTTTGGTTTGGGCCATCTGATCTTTGATCAGACGACTCAGATCATTCCGTAGATTTTTTATGGGGATTAAACCATTCGGTCTAGCTAAATCTTGGCCATTCATTCCTACTAAAAGAAATGGATGGCGGAGATTGCACCTCCTTCAATGACAGGGAGAGCTAAGAGCTGTCCATCAAATCAAGGCAATTTTTCATGATTCAACCATTGAAATCACTCGATTTCACTTCCAAAATGATTAGTGAACTAAAAGGAAGGGATCTATATGGTTTGATCTCCCTTAAGATCAAATTCACTTTGAAAAGGACCAAAATCAAAATCTTGAGGGGTGGCTTTAATGGTGTACCTTCATTACGACGATCTTCGGCGACAGGGTTGGCTCGAATAGCTTTGGAATGGTGCGATGAAGCTTTGGGAAAAAGCAATTGGGTTGCCTCCTCATGGATAGACCTCTAGACCAACACATAGATGGATTTCGATGAGCTTGGTCATTCTTCAGATTCTTGGCGGTGAGGGGATCAGGGTATAGATGCACTCGACTTTGTTTCATTCAAGAAAGGTTGTGAAATGCTCAATTTTGCCTGAGGATCACTCTCTCGACTTTCCATCAGAAACCAAGAGCCTCTTGTGGTTTTCTCCCTTCTCTTAGTCGGCAGGGATAATTTCTATCCATGGAGACTAGCTCTAAGGAAGATCAGTGACTTAACACCTATCTAGAGATGCTGAGATGGATAGGCAAAGAGGATGAGGGATTGAGGGAGTTGTATTTGGCTTCATTCTCACCTTGGTTGCCATGGAATTTTCCATTATTTTGGATTTTAGTTGGAATTACTTTAGTTGCATGAACTTTTTGTCAATCCCCATTAACCCATCTTAGGATAGGTTTGGATGTATTTGGGCGGATTTGAATGGGTTTAGTTCAAGCTTGGGTTCAATTATGCCATTTAGGGAATTTTGATGTAAGTTAACCTAACTTAGTCCATTTGGTAGATTGGCATTAGATTAATGTTTCAATTACATCAATTTAACTCTTTATGATGCTTCTAATTAATGGATTTCATGAAATTTATAATTATTCGTGGGTTTATTTCATATTTAACCCACTATGGTTTAAGTGGGTTAAGTTTAATTGAATTGAGTCAAATGATGTGTTTGGCTCAATTACAATGCATTTGTTTTGCAATTATGATAACTTATGCAATTTGGGTTGCATTTGATCAATCAATTCCATTTACACGAGGTTTAGAACTCAATTTTCCCATTTAGACTTGATGGGTTAGGTTTGAGTTCATTTGGGTCAAATGATCAAATTAGTCAAATTAGGCTCAATGATGTGTCTATTTATGTTCAATAGTTATTCCTAAATCATTTTAGACAAGTAATTTAGGTTGATTTTAGTTTGATTTGAATTTAAATCTAATAGGGTCCACTTAGGCCCATTTAGGTCAAATGACCTATTTAGCCTAATTAAGGTCGTATTGGATTTATATTTTTTTTTTAAATTCATGTTTAAATGTATTATCATTTATACTATTTTGAATGACTTTATTTGGTTAAATTTTGGTGGGTTGACCTTTGAGTTAGTGGGAACCGCATAAGGCATACATATGTTAAAAGGCTTGACCACTTTTTGACCTTGATTTGGATTTGGATTTATTCATGCTTTTAACTTGATTTCATGGTTTTATTTGATTTTGATTTACATTTGTTTTAGTTTGGTTTGAGTTTTTTTTTTAAAGTTTAAATGACTTTAATGTTAAATAGGATAATTGGATTAATTACCCTACTCACTTTGATTTAAATTCAGGTATATTTAGATTTCAATTTCCTTAGAATTTGGATTTGAATTTGACCTAGGTCTATAGATTGGATCCTAGAAAAGTGCATTAGGCCACTAAATGAAGTGTCTTGAGTATCTAATTAGGAGATTCCAAATCTAGGATTAGATATCTTAATTATTAGTTTTAAAAGTAATGATAACCTCATCCAAAAATAAAGTCAACATTCTTCTCTAAGCGTGAGTTCACACAATTAAGTAGTCCATCGCTTAGAGGAAAGCACACAAAGAAAGAGAAAATGAAATTTAAAAGATAATTTTTACTCCAAAGCCAAACATCAAGGATTACAAGAGCCTCCCTATTTATAAGATTAAGAGGGAGAGTTTAAAAATACTCAAACTAACTCCAAACTCAAACCTACCATCATCATAACCACAGCTACCACCACCTACTTCAAACCTATAACTATTATCAAACCTACCATGCCTTCAATATCTACCCTAAATATCATACCTAGCCCCATGAAATCACTACATGAGCTATGACATAAAAATAGCCCACGACATATATGCCCAAAATATGATACAAAATATAAAAACCCAATAATGCATAACCTAAATTATAATGTAAATGCATAATACATAAATTTAAGTTTTATGATGATGTCAATGATAGTGATGATGATGTCCTATATCAGAGGAGCTACTAGCAAGTCGCCCTATAGTGATCGCCAACATTCATCCTTGGAGTGATTTCAAATTATTAAGGGTCAAATATCTGAGTGAGCGGAGAATTCTCTGTCCTTGAGGTTGTGTAAGTTTTCATGCCCTAAGTTTGACAGATACCTCCCAAATTTTGTAGGCCAAAGTGATGGGTCATAAGGCTGTCGCCATTTCTGTTGTATGATGTCTTTAACTATCCTTCGAAGAGTGAGCTCTTATGTTGGGCTCTTGGTTCTCTCTTGGGTGAATGCCTTCTACTTTGAGGGTATACTTTAGGTATATATCTAGTTCCCCGATTCACCTGCCCCTTGTAAAGGTGACTTACAAAAAGAATAGATGAATTAAAGAAGGGCATAAGGTTAGGTTAACTATAGTAAATGGTAATAATTGATGGATTTTGACCATTTAATGACAATCTTTGAAGAATCATGCCACATCACATTTTTATTTGACCAGAATCTTGATTATTCCACTTGCTTGCACTTACAAGAATGACCGCTAGAGATATTCTTATGCCTCAGTATCCCCTCTCCAGCTCTTACCAAGTTCTTTTGCATAGTAGAATAGCATTTGAGAGACCTATTAACAACATTGATAGTGTTAAGGTGTGGTTAGGCCTTTATAAAGATAAGAATAAAGGGTAGCTGAAAAAATAGGCGAGGAGTCACAGATCATTTTGGGGTGATGGGCATGGCCACTATTAAGCCGACCATTTCATCCATGGAGGCGACTATTATTGTTGTCTAGTTGACTTTGATGAAGGCACTTGTTGAGACCTCACGTGCTATCCCTGTTTAGCCTCCCCTTGTGGCTCCTCACCTAAAGTTAAATGCACTTGTAGAAGAAGAGGTGTCTCAAGTGAATCATCAGTGAAATGTGGTTTTCTCTCTGCCATCTCAAGTTGGATGAGGTTTGATTTGTTGAGGTAGTAGTGCTCTTATCCTACAATGTTTTTAGTTTGTAGAAGAAGATGATTAATTGAGCTCCTTACTTCTCAGGCAGAGATAATCAACTTCTTAGACTCATCTAAGAATAATTATTAATAATCAAGTTCCTTGGAAGGTGAGTCGATTATTAAAGACTTAGTGAATGGAAGATTAGCGGGTTCTCTTGAGATGAACTCTATTTACATCTTAAATTGGGCAAGTTATTAGGATGAGCTTGAAATAAGTGTAAATGCTCTCAATTTTATAATGGCTTCCCATTCTTGGATAATCAGCTTTAGCGAGTCACCTTATTACAGTGCCAATTATCATGGCTTGTGAATTAACTAATTTGCTGCTACTTATTGTTAGGGCTGACTTCACTAGAGGAGACTGCTCTTATGGTAGATCTTCAAGCTATTTTTTCTCGTGAAGCAGTTCATGCTCCTATGCTCCCAGCACCACCCTTGCTAGGGAACCTTCATTGTTAAGAAAAGAGGTGACCTATTGGCTCTCCTCTAATTGAGGTAGAGAGTTATCCAGCCTTAGTGGAAGTAGATGAGTCGAGATCTACTTGACCTTCTCTAGCTCATGGCTTTAGTGACGAGTCAAAAATAAGATTTTAAGATTGTGGGTGAAAATGATGGCCACATACTAGATAAGATCTAATTGATTGAGTCCCAAGTTCAGCTCATTTTCCTACTAAGGAGGGAAGATATCTATAAGTAGGGTGCAAGTTTAGTGGTTGTAGTGGTCTTTAGGTTGCCTTCATTGTAGGAGGAAGTGTGGGATTTGTGCACTGAGCTGGTCACTTGTATACTTCATGATGAATTCATTGGGTCAGCCTAGTTCATTGTAACAAACCACTTTATTTTGGGTTACCTTGTGAATAAGGGAGTCATCTCTTTCAAGTGGTTACTATATTTTGTATTTAAATAAATTATTATATAAAATTTTATTTGTAATGAACTATATAATATCAATTGTACAGTATTGGTGAAAGATTCTTCATTGTAATGAATAAAGTAACGTAGTGTGTACAAATAGCCCTAGAAGGTAGGTTGTTATTTGAATATGTAAATATTGTGAATGTAAGCAAAAATGAGTTTTTGTTTGCAAACTAAATATTTTGTACTTGCATAGCTATTTCATTTTTTTTGTTGAGTTTATAATTGTTCCCCTTTTTTTCAAGTTAATTGATTTTCCTTTACATTGATTATGTTGTCTATTGCCTTGTATAAATCTCAACACATCAATTTGGTGGGATTATATGATGGCATAAATTTTTATCGTTAATTATAGATGTGACAGTGCCACAGAGATCAATGAGTTACTCATGGAGTTAGGTGAGGAAGGTGAGATTATTGATTGCGATAATTTTCTTCTTGTTGAGTGCATTGTGATATGTAGGTTCCAACATCCGTTCTTTTTTCATTTCTTAGTATGTTGGTAACAATAATGAAGAAATGCACTACAAATATCCAACTTCTTTGAGTCTTCTTCTTCGACTTTGGAGATGGAAGACATGGTATTTCTTAACTACTGCTATAACAACACAAACTTTTTGGTATGAGTGGAAAATGAGAGTTAGAGGATCAACATTCTTCACTATAATGAACTCTGTTGAGTATACACCTTGTGTATCTCACCAAAATATTTGATGATAACAAACCTTGTAAAAAAACTAGTATCATTGCCTAAATTAATGTTGGCAAGTGAAAAAGGACCAATAAGGTCCATTCGCCACATAAAAATTTGGCCAAAGACTAGTGATGGCAATTAATGTTTTGAGGGTGTGGGTGAATTTCTAGCACTACTCTCTCCTCTTGATGAAGTTTTCAACATCCTTTTAGAGGGTTGGCAAAAATATAACTGCCTTAGTGTGCATAACTATATTTTTTCTATGGAATGGCTTTTCACATCACCCAAATGCACTTCTTTTAATACTTTCTCATGTTTCCTTTCCTAATATAATTTATATTTAGTGAGATGACCAAGATCTTGAACAACTCTTTCACTATTATAATGTATTGCACTGTTTTTATTTTAAGTCACCTTTGATCCTTGATGCTTTTCTTAGAGCATTCTTGTCTTCAAATAGTCCAACTTGACAAACATCTTTTTTGATCTGTAGTGACTCATCTTCATTAATGGTAAATATGATGAGTTTAACAAGTCATTAATTTCCCAAGCCAATTGTCTTAAAGAGTAGATTAGCAAGTTAATTCACCTCCCTAAGTATTTGCAAAATTTTGAAGTACTTGAGTTTATCAATCTCAATCTTAATTTTGAATAAATAACTTTGCAATACTTTATTTAGAAGCTCAAAGTTGTTGTTGGCTTAGTTCAACATTAATTTTGTGTCTGAGTATACCACCAAGTATTTAGCACTTAGTCCTTAGTTGAACCTTAATTTGGTGAAATGGGCTTCATACTTGGCTTGATAGTTAGTTACCTTGAACTTGATTTTGATTTATTGTATTATGGTGATCCTCACTAGGATCTTCAAGCTAATACTTGCTATCATTCCTTCTTCTCAAGACACCCATCCACATAAAGGGACCATAATTTCTTGGGGATGGAAACTTCATGCTATAAATCACTAAAATCCACTAAGAAATTGGCACAGACATGCACCATGATGGCTACATAGGGCAAATAAATGATGTCAAATTCACTCAGTACATATGATAATTTTACTAATCTACTAGAATTGTTAGCTTTGTCCTTTACTTGGATCTTCTATCATCAAATCAATTTTTATTATAGACTTTGTAAATTCTTGCTTGATCTAGATCTTGATTAAATTTTCATTATTTGTGTATATTAGACAACCTTCATTGTGCAACTCATTTGTAATAAATGCATTAATGACTTACGATAACTTGCATGTACTACTAATTAGTATAGGCAAATGATCAACCAAGAACATTTGTGATCATCAAAATATATTATCCATGTGAAGGATCATGGGGTTAACACACTATTTAATTAAAAGTTAGTTCGCTTGTGATGAATGATATCTTTTCTTCATTGGTCTGATGCATCTTTATCTAATGGCATCCAAGTGTCCAAGAAGCAGAGGTGCATGCATCATTCACCTTTTTAAAATTAGCACATATCCTCCACTTATCATGAGTGACATTCGATAGCCAGTTGAGTTATTGGAGTTCTTGAATGAACCATGTCTTTAGTAGTTGTACTATTTCCTCTTTCATCATAATTTTCACCTCTTATAAGTGCCTTCTCTTCTTTTACTTTGTTGGGAGCTTAGTGGGAGAGTGTTGATTTTATGACAAATGATATATGTATTCATCATATGTATCTATAAAATATCTCAAGCAAAGATGTCTAAATTATTACATAAAAATAAAATAGAAAGAGTTTGGAATGTACCTTCAACCTTGGCTTTGATGTGCAACTTTTTTGTGAGGCTCCTTTTCTTTAGCTAGAATCTCCAAGGTGACATCAATGTTTATGCAGGTGAAATTAGTTGGGATTTCATCTCATATAGATTTGAAGTAACATTTTTTTGCTTGCATAATGTCCCATTTCATTATTACTAGTGTATCCATAAAATGTCCAAGTGCATTCACTAAGTTCTATCAGGTGATAAAACATTGACATTGGAACACATATGTAAAGCAAAACTTGTATAAGAGGTTCACTTGCCCATTAAGGCTCACTATAAGCAGGTGTATAGAGTCTAGTAACCTGCTTCGTATAAAGAAGACTCACTCCAATAGGTCAAACAAGAGGAGATACTTAAAGATAGCTGTTCAATAACTAATAACCAACCCCAAAAGTGAAGACTCATCCACATGCAGGTAACTACACATCTAGATACACTTCAAGCAACACATCTTATCAACACTAGTTGTTACATTTGGAGAACTCATCATTCATACAACATTCACCTTTCCTTGGTGCGTCCCTTATTCTCATATAACTGATTTAGCTAACACATGTATTTCTTATGTAACCTTCCCTCCATGCTATAAATAGGGGATGATCAAGCATGAGAGGACCTTTTAGCTTTTTTTTTTCTAAACTTTTTAGTATTTCTATACTTTAAAAGATTTCTACACTTTTTTTTCCAAAGATGGTGGAGAGTGATTCTTGTACTTTGATCTTTAATCATAGTGGAATTTTTTCTTATTTCATGTACTTTATTACTTTACTTTATTGTCCTATTCGTACTAACCCTACTTCTCAAGTGCTTAAGGCATTCTATTTCACTTTATAGACATCATTGGATTCAACATTCTTTTAGGTATGGTGAGCGTGGATGAGGCCAAGAACTACAAGTTAGGGACCTAACAAAGTAGGCCACTCAACACGAGACAAATTGACGTGCATGGGGCAGAGTAATCAATAGGATTTAAGAAATATGGATGAAAGGATCACTCATAGGGTACAGACAATTATGGACATTATGAAGAATGAAATTTTGTGAAATAGGGACCATGAAGGATCCTCTCGATCGATAACTCAGGAAGCTCAATGATAATAAATGGAGTTATCTAGGCAAATCAACATTAATGATGAGTTAGATCAAGTGAGTGAAGAGGAAAACACTAATCCAACAAATTCCTTTTCTATGACAATTGTAAAACTTGCTCCCATAGAAATTCAAAATTTTACATTTGAAATCTTATAAAAGTCACACCAAGCCTACCGATTACCTAGCTTACTTCGAATCTACTACATCATTATTAGACTTAGATGATGTAATAAAGTGATTTCTATTCTTTACTACTTTCGAAGAGTCAGCTTTTAGATAGTTCTCATGACTGCCATTGGGAGTCATCTATTCATTCACATAATTTAAGAAATTTTTTTATGTAGTTTCCTAGTACATACAAGCCTTTAAAAAGTTCATAAGCTTTCTTACAGATGAAACAAGAGCATACAAAATCCCTTAATAAGTTTATTACTCAATTCTAAAGGGAGATGTTGGAGGAAAGGGATCTAGAGCCTATAGTTGTACAAGCTACTCTCATTTAGAGCCTTAAGGAAGGTCCTTTTAGATATGCACTTGGGCTTCAGTATCCCAAAACATTGGAAAAATTGTTAAAGCTGGCAAATAGCTGCATCAACAAAAAAGAGTACAATAAAGTCATCTATTGAGGGGACTTGATGAAGAAGTCACCCTTAGAGTGGCTCTCAAAGGATAGATTTCGAGATAGGAGAGATGATAAAGTAAAGAGATAGCTTGCTCGACAAGAAAAAGCACCAATACATTGAGGTAGGTTAATAAACCTACCAACTTACCATCAGTGTGATGAGTATCTTCATCCACCTATAGTCACACCATTGAGTGTATCAATGTCTAAGTTAGTGTAGGCCATTTAGAATAAGGACTACTTCCAGTGACCACTATCAATGAAGGAAGATGTAGTTCACAATCACTTTAGATAATATGCCTATCATTGTGATCATGGTCATAACACTAAGGAATGTCAACATCTAAGGAGTTTAGTTGTTGAACTCATCAATGTTGGAAAGTTGAAGGAGTTTATAAGAAAGAAAATAACGGACATTGTCAAGATAGATAATGAACTCGATATAACTCATGTGATTCACATAACTACCCACCATTTTTTGAGGAGATGATGAGCCATTTAGGCGGATAAGCCTTAAGTGATTGCAATCGAGAGAAGTTAACTCAACAGCCATGCTGAGGCCTTTGAAAATAGAGATCAATGATGTGAACTTTTTAGAGAAAAATTGACAAATAGTCAGTAATCCTTATAGTATTGTGGTATTCATCATAGAATTACTCATCAATTACCAGATCAAGAGTATCTTGGTCAACATGGTGAGCTTAGTTGATATTATTTTTAAGTCCATGTTTGATAAGATGAACCTGGTGAGTTCATAACTCACCCCAACAAGAGGACCCATCTTTGGATTCTCTAGAGAAATGAGAGAGACCAAAGGAATTATTACTCTCCCAATGACTTGGGTAAAAAAGGATATGAAATTTTCTATTATAACTTGTTTTATTATTGTGGAAGTAATCACCACATATAATGCCATCTTTGATAGACCACTGCTTAATGCAATTAGGGTAATAGTGTTGACTTACCATGCTATTATTAAGTTTCTAGCAAGAGAGAAAGAAATCACTATTAAGGGAAACTTAAGTTAGTCTTGAACATGTTATTTGAAAGTGTAGTAGCTCGACATTGTACATATTGGAGTCAAGATCACTAAGAAAATTAAGAAAGTGCCAATTATGAAGAATCTTAAGTGAGTCTTTAGAATTAGCTTAATCTTCAGTGGTAAGAACAAAGAAGCTCTTATCCAGGCTCTTCAAGAAGATATCAACATATTCATCTAGACTGCTGTCAAGATCTTGGGCAACAAAATCATTATTGCATGTCACAAACTTAATATCAAAAGGACGCTAAGAAATTTAGCAAAAAAAGATAAAAAAGTAGCTCTATTCACCAAGCTAATTAAAGAAGAGCTCATCAAGCTACTTGAGGCCAACTTCATTAGATAAGTCCAATATTTAAAATGAATATTGAATGTAGTAATGGTGTAGAAGTCAAATAAAAATTTGAGGATGTCCAAGAACTTCACTAACTTAAACATGGTATGCCTAAAAGATGGTTACTTATTTCCTAGAATAAATGTAGTCATTTACTTGATGATGGGTTATCCTGCTAAGAAATTTTTTGGATGCATATTTAAGGTACCACCAAATTCAGATGCACCTTGCTAACTCAGAGAAAACAACATTTATTATTAGGGAAGGGCTATATTGCTATACATTATTACCTTTTATGTTTAAGAATGCAAGGGCAACTTATCAAGGGATGGATTTAAAGAATAAAAGAAAAGAAATGTGGGCAACTTGCTATTTAAAAGAAAGTCATTTGAGTAGCACATTGGAGATTTGAAGGAGACATTTTCCACCTTTTATATATATATATATATATATATATGTTTTTTGGATTCCCGATTACCTCATAAGGCATATAAGTGAACTCTGATAAAGTGAAGGTTATACTTAATGTGCCTTCACCAAGGATGATAAAGGAAGTGTAGTGACTTATAGGGTGAGTTTTTGGTATAAATAGATTCATTCCAAGGCAATAGAATAATGCTTAACAATATTTAAAGCTCTTAGAGACACTAAGAAGTTTTAGTGGACATTAGAGTGCGAGAAAGTCTTCTGTAACCTTAAAATCTTACTCGTTTTACCACCCTTATTACAAAGCCATTAAAAGGTGAGATATTATTATTATACTTGGGAGTTGGGGAAGATTCTATCAATTTAGATTTTGTTGAATCCAATTTTTTCTATGGTTTAGGTTGAACTTACTTTAAGCATCATGAGAATGAAACTATCTGTGCAGTTGGAGAAGTAGTGCAGGAGGTAGGGAGTAGGATCCCTGAGATTTTATTATATCAATAAATTATAGTACAAGAATCCTTCCCTTCCCAAAGAAAGGGTTTCTTATGCATGGAGAAGATAAATATATGAGAAGAGGAAAGATACTAAAAACCTCCTTGTCAACCTCATTTTTGGATGAGGTTAACATCATTTATAAGACTAGTAATTAGGATACCTAATCCTATATTAGGTTCTCTCTTAATTAGATAGTTAGAATACTTCACTTAGTAACCTAATGAATCTTTCTAGGGTTTAACCTAACCCAATAGGATTGGATGAACCTATACCAAATTCAAATCCAAACCTAAAATCTGAATCTAGTTAAATTCAAATTAAGATGAATAGGGTAATTAACCTAATTATCCTATTTAACCTTAAAGTCATTTAAATAAAAATAAATCCAAATCAAAATCAAATGAAACCATGAAATCATAATGAACATAAATGGTGTCAAATAAAAATCAAGGTCAAATATGGTCAACCCTCTTTACATAGGCCTGACTTATGTGAGTCCCACTAAGTCAAAGGTCTACCCAACAAAATTCAACCAAATTAAATCATTTCAAATGATCCAAATGATAAAGTAAACATGTTTAAATATGAATTTTAAAAAAATATAAATCCATTAAGGCATTAATTAGGATAATTAGATCATTTGATCTAAATGGGCCTAAATGAGCCTTCTTAAATTCAAAACCAATCAAAATCCAAATAAACTCAAATTGATTGTCCAAAATCATTTGAAAATCATATTTAAACCTAATGAAATAAATTATTAGGTTTAACTTGACCTATTTGGTCATTTGATTCAAATGAACCCAACTTAGCCCATTAAGCATAAGTTGGGTCAAATAGGTCCAAAATTGAAATCAATCTTAAATCAAATGAATTTGATTACTCCAAATCATCTTACACATGTAATTAAACATGATTAGAGTATAAATAGAATTTAATTGAGCAAAATTGGTCATTTAACTCAATTGAACTCAACTAACCCATTTAAGTTTAAATGGGTCAAGTTGAAATAAAATCAAAAAATCAATTTAATAACCAATGAAGTTAATCAATTTAGCACAGTAGAAATCATCAAGTAAACATGATTGAACCTAGATTAAATCTTGAAAAGGGGCGTTTGAGCGAAGTGATCCAATTTGACCAATTTGATCAAAATGATCAAACCTAGCTCAAATCACATCAAATTCTCATATGGCATGGGATAATTACATTCATAATTACCCATTAAATAATCAATGATGATTGGTACTTAAAAAGCTAAAATAAATTAATCAAAGGAAATGTAATTAATTCGCTATGAATTAATTTAAGTCCAAATGCATTGAAGATGGAAATGTAAGCTTAAGGCTTGCACTAATCACCTTTCAAATCATTTAAACTCATTTAAGGTGGGTTAGGATGATTGATAGCCATGATTAAACATCAAGGAGGTTCAAATGCATCTAAAAGAAAATAATATACCATGCAGAGATGAGAGTGCTTGGAGACAAACTTCTCCTCCCCAATCCATTCCTTCTCTTTGATCCTCCACATCGGCACCTTGGACTCACCTCAATCAATTGACCACCCCTTAGAGCTAGCCTCCAATGGTGGAAATCACCTTGGCCAACTAAATCAAGGTGATTTTCAACTTAAAGCTTTTGACCAACTATGGAAAAAATAAGAGAGAGTTATTCTAAAACCTTTTTGAGCTTCTCATCACCTTCCCTAAGCTAAACAAAGATGATCACACTCTTTCCCTGATCCCCATGCCACCAAAAAGCCAGAAAATGACCAAACCCATCAAAAATATGCTCGTAGTTTAGTCTCCACGCTGATCCACAGGGAGGCAATCTAATTCTTTGCATCCAGAAGTTTGTCGTGTCCCCACGAGTGTTTTCAAATCATCCCCACTACCCGAGATCACCACCGATGAGGTACTGACTAAAATAAGACTCCTTTTTCATTTAGGTTTGGTCATTTATGAAGCCAACTTGATCTCAAGTGAGATCAAGCCATTTAGATGGATTGTAAATGAGTCCTTAATAATTTTGTAATTAAAATCATGAGAAATCATGGTCTCGATCACTGAAAATCAAGCCTAAATGATAGACGGTGCTCAATTCTCGCCATCATTAAGGGAGACATAATCCCTACCTTCCATTCTATTAAGAATGGACGACCATGATTTAGTCGAATGATCTAATTGAATCCCCTAAAGAAACTACAGGATAATTTGAGCTATTCAATCTTCGATCAAATGACCCGGATCAAATTATGTTTCATTGCTATTTTAACGCAGGATCTACGTGGATCTTGCATGGACCAATCCGCATCCGAGACATGGAAAGCAGTGCCCCATCGGTGCCACATGGTGCCAACATAGTTAAGTAGGAAATTCAGAGTTTATGAATTTAAAATTTTTAAAAAATTAATAGGAACTTTAAAAAATTATAAAAATACAATACTTAACTAAAAAAACATAATTAATTGCTCTATGAATTCATCTCAGTGAGTGGAATCCATTAAACTCAAAATTCTCAATTAATTTTGGTTAATTTTAAATTAATTAGGGTTTAAATAATAGTAATCAAACTAAAATTAAACTACTCAACAAATTAAGTTGAAAATTTGGGAGAATGAAATTAGGTTTATAACACACATTAGGTGAATTTTTCATAATTTATGGCAATGTAAATAAAAAGATATGGAATTTCCAACCTTAAACCCTAAGTTTAATAAATTAAATTAATTTTAAATCAAAAAAATTGAGAATTTATGAAAATAATTTAAATAATCACAATAATCCATAATAAACCTAAACACTCCATTGGAACTCTCTGAAATCCAATAAACCATAAAATAACCTAATTAAGTACTTAGTTAAATTAATTAATCCAGTAATCTATCTAAACTTAGAAAAATTATAATAAATCAACCAAAATCCTAAAAATTTTAAATAAACCCTTTATAAATGTATTATTCAGAGAGGAATATACAATAATTGAAACCTTGAATTAATTTTGCCTAATTTAGGCTAAATTTAAGTTTTAGTGACATAATTAAAACCTCAATTAATCTTAAAATACACATATGATTAAAGTAAAATTTTAGGGAATCCAAATTGGTAAAGAATCCCCATTGCCATAAACATTTCAAGGGAAATTGATCTTTGGATTGGAAGTTATTAAATTTCCAATCTCTAGGTCAATTTACATGAAATATTAAGTCACAATGTCAGTTTAATTTATTTTAAAAAACATCATAACACTTAAAGAAAATTTCTTAAGTATCTAAAGTTTGAGAACCCAATTAGTAAGGTGTTTAGGGTTTAAGATTTAATGGAATAATTAAAAAAATATATAATTAGGTTAATCTTAAATCATTAAACTTGTAATAGTACAATTAATTAAGTGATATCCAATATTAACTAATCTCTAAATTTCATATTAAAACTTGGGACTCATTGGTATAAAGAAATCCCCAAACAAAATTTTAAACATAAATTGAAAGAAGAATAAAAAAAATAAAGATAACTAATTAAGCTAACTAAATAAGGAAACACATGAAAACTAAGATAGCCTAGATTTAAGTTTGGGTGCCCTAAGTTAATCAATCTCTTAGATTTCCTAAATTATTAAATTATAATTTTCTTAAAATTAATTAGGATCAATTAAATCAACTTATATTTACTTAAATAGATGTAAATGAATGAATGTAATCAGAATTTAAAATAAAATTCATAACATGAATAAATGAAACCAAATGCAATCAAATAATTGAATTATAAAATTGAAAATCAATTAAATATTTAATCAAATGAAAAAAATAACATGAAATTAAACATGAATAATATAAATTATAACATGCAACAAAATAACATATAAGGGAAATAAATCAAATTAACTTGATCAAATCCATAACAATTAATGAAATGAAAATAAAATATAGATAATAAATTAAAAAATATAAATCATGAAATTAAAATATAATAGATCATTTAAGTGATGAAATTAAAACCAAGCTTGAATTTAAGATGTTAATTAAATTCATTTAAGCTTATGAACATTAATAAGCATAAACATTAATGGACATAAACCTTAATGATTAAATCTTGAATTAAATTATTTGAAGAAAATAAATATTAAATTAATAAATGAAACTAATTAACTCAAATAAATACAATCACTCGAATCAAATCATTTGAAGGAAGTAAACATTAAATTAATGAAAAAAATAAAATTAAATGAATAAAATAAAATGAAATGAAATTAAAGTTAAACAAAAAATCAATCAAAATGGAATTTAAAATTGATAAATAAATAACAAATGAATAAATTGGAAATTAAAAACAAAAAAATTAAAAAAATAAAAAAAAACATTTAATCAAAACAAAATGAGGGCAAAAATAATGAATAAATCAAATCATTTAAACATTAATCAAACTAAGAAATATTAATCAAATTGAAAGAATTAAATTGAAGAATGGATCTTAATTCAAATCCAAATTAAAATTAAAACTTTAATCAAACCTAATCCAACTTAAAAGAATTCAAGAAGAGGTTAATCAAGATGCTTAAGATCTTAGTTTGACCCTTTGAATGAATCTTTACCCTAAATCTTCACCTTAGGGTAAAGATTTCATTCTATTAAGATTTAGGATGTTGGATATAATGGGTTCCATCCAAAGTGGAATTCATTTTATTCTTCATTCTTTAACAACTTAAACTTCACTTCAACATAAAAATAAACTTAAAAATAGAAATAAAGTTGCAAATCAATTAAATCATTTGAATTTAAACCATCTAATGGTAAATAAACAAACTCTAAAATATAAACTAAAACTTGAACTTAAAAGGTCTAGTACAATCATGCCTCCTTCACACACTAGATTTCCTTGAGGTCACTGTCTCTAGATTTAAGTTAGGTTCATTTGTGATGTTCTATGATGTGCTGTGATATTTTATTATTTTATGATGTAATATTTTAGATAAGATGGCTAGGATTGTTTTCCCATTAGACTGGATGACAGAACATTCTTTCTAGAACTAATGTTGTCTTCTACAAGGGGCTGTGCTAAAAGGGTTCGCCATAATAAATTATAAATAAATATTGTTTGCTTGCAGGTGTTGTATATTCTCTAAGCATTGACCAATAAAATAGGTGGGCTTGGCAAGCAATTAATGGTAAGCCTATATGTTTACAAATATAATTATTGGCATGTTGTTTTCATTTTTTAATGTTTATTTTATAAGGTTTAGGAATCTCTTTTTAAATTTAAAATATAATTTGAGCCTAGAATTATGTTAGATCTATGAGATCCAAAAATAGTAGGAGTTGATCCTACTAGCTGGTGGTCCCCTGTGAAGCCCATGGAGGTACTTGAGGAAGGAGATGATCTTGTAAGAAGTCCCATAGATCTAAACTTGTATTTCTTGGCTGAGCTGTATAAAGGTAAAGCTCGACTACCAATTTTTCTCTTTCTTTCGGGGTGTACAACAATACCAAGCTTCAATGGCTTGTTCTTTGAATTTAAATTTAGCTTGATTTACTTTGGGTGTGTAATAGAATCAATCTATTTTTTTAAGTTTCTTTATGTGTTTTCTATGATGAATGCCTAGATGTTAGACTCTTAGGTAAACTAAATTTTTTACTCAATTTAAATTCAAACAACTTAAACAAAAATAAAAAAATTGAAACTTCTCACATAAATTGAACCTCTAAGAATAACTTAAACTCAACCATAAATAATTATCTTTTGCAAACCATGAAGCATATTATTCTAACTCCTTGAATTGAGAACTTCACCCATTACACATAATGGGCATTTGACCTTTAAGGATGACTAGCATCTCGGGGGAAGTTTGGCTTCTCTTCTTGATTTGGCCTATGACCACTTCTAATTGCATGTTATTTAGTCATAAATTGCATACCCCAAAGCCCTTCAATGAATTGTGCATCAAAATGATTAAAAGCTAAAAATTGTTGCATATCGCACATGATCTTAAGGATTATGGAGTGAGTCTAGGTTCTTTGATTTCTTTCTAAAATGCAATAGCTTAACCATCTTTCATTTATAAGACTTGACATCATGAATTTACAATCGCTAAAGTGTGTTAGGTGGCAGCCCTTCCAAGAAGGTTATAAGTTCAGAAGAGTCAGGGATATGTTTCTTTTCTTAAGTAAGGGAAAGAACCAATAATTCCCAAAGTCAAATTAGGTCGAGCCTATGATATGTGTGAGAAGCAATTATAGATTTAGGTTTTCAAGCATTCCTCTAAGAATAAGTTTTCAACTCTAGGCATTTCTGTAATCTTGTGCTGTTAAAATCTATATCCTAAATTTCTGATAAAATTTGAACTCAAAGCTTTATTAAATTGAATCCAAACATTTAAAGCTTAATGATAAGATAGTTGAAGTGCATATTGGACATCTTAGTATTTATAGGCATTTCCTACTTTATCCTAATTTACTTAAAAAAAAACTCTTCCCCTTTGAAGTGTTCTCTTTTGAAATTCTAAATTTAATCTTCCTTTGAAAAAAACTTTAAAATATATAAAAATAAGAGCCTATTTCTTTAATTGAGAGTATTCTTAAGAAGAGATCCTCATTCCTAAGATGTAATTAATTATAAAGGGCTTGACTTTATAAAGAATTACAATCCCATTATAAAATAAACTTTATCCTACTTTTTCGTGTAGTTCAAGGAAAGAATCTTGGGAATATTAAAAGACTCATTAGCCTCTGGAGTCTTTGTTCAAGTAATTTAATCAAATTATAGGATAATATATTAATCTTCTGAGATAATATGCTTATTCCTTAATGATGAATTTGATTACCTAAATAAAAAATTATTAAAATCTATATGGTGTCACAAATTTTGCCCTCAGAGATATTATTTGGTGACTCTGCTGCCACATAGATATTTCTTGGTGACTCCACTAGGGAAGGTTCCTCTCTCTACCTTTAGGAATAGGCTTTTATTTCTATAGATCAACAATGTACCTGTGTTTTCACAGGTCAAGATTTTCTTTCTTTCTATTAAGTATCTCTTCAATTCATTCTAGGTAGAGTATACTCAACATCCACTAATTAGGGTATAAATTTTCCCATTTATTGAAATCAAATGAGATAGTTCTACAACTTCTATTTTTTAAAAGGAATAAATATCTTTTAAAAAAACCCTATCCATAATAAAATGGCTATGTTTTTCTAATGGGTCAAAAACATTTCTTTTGGTTACATTAATTAATTAATATAAACTAAGCTTATGTATTTTTGTTATTTGAAAACAAAAAATAGTCAGGCAACTTATCTTTGCTGCCACATCCGTGATCAGCTTCCGTATCCTCTGTAATAGATTTGTGCATTTTAGTTATTCTAGTGCTTGCATTTGTTGACCTCATTTTTGGAGTGAGGATTCAATCTTCCCATCATAGGTCTAGGTGTCTTCTAGACACTAAGAGCTCTTTAGTCATAAGACACTTCTAGTAACTAAGTGAACACTTAAATTAATCCCAAAGACTTAGAAGGATTAGTCATAGGATTATGCTATGCCCTCAGACATAGGGGAATCCACCCAGCTTATAGCCTAACCAAATCCACACCTATCTCCTTAGCCAACCAATATATCAAAACCAAATCAAATCTACAATCAAATCTAAACTCCAATTCCAATCAAATTCAAATAATCTAAGCCTAAGCCTTATGATATAATCCTATGGACTTAGCCAAAATTTCCTTAGATCCAAATCAAACACATTTGAATTTCTCATAAATAAATCAATCCTCCAATCATATTTTCAAATTAAATCATTCCCAAATCCAAATCCTCAAACCAAATTCAAAACTCTAAACTAAATTAAAACCTAAGCCCTATGATTTAACTCTATGGACTTAGCCAAAATTTCCTTCAATATAAATCAAATTTAATTGATTTTCTTATAAATCAATTCTTCAATATTCACTTCAAACCTATCCAAAACATAAAATCAAAGACAATCAAACTAAAATCAAACCAAAATCAAACCTAAAATCAAACCAAGTTAACTCATTTGAACCTATATGACCTAAATGAGCCAAAATCCATCAAAACTCATATTAATTGCAATTCCAAATGTCCAAACTCCAACTAAACCACTCAACTCAAATTTTAGCCCAATTTGTAGACCCAAAGTGACCAATTTGATCAAATTGAACCAAACTCCAGTCCAACCCAAATTGGATTGAACCAAATCAATGAAACCCTCCTACAATGATTGTTGATCATCCTTGATCGATCAATTGCCATCAATTAGATCAAACCAATTCAAATTAGTCACTTGACCAAGTTAACCCACTTAACCTACACGAGCCAAATGAGCCAAATTTCACCCTAAGCCAAATTAATTGAAACCAATGATTCACATAAACCTAAGATCGATCCTTGAACATGACTTGACCATCAATTGAGCCAAACCTAACCCAATTGGCCCTTTGACCCAATTTGACCCAATTTGCCTAAAGGGCCAAATTGGGTCAAATCAAGATTAACACTAATTGATTGCAACCAATGACTAAGGTTCATTCCAAATTGACCATTGAACATGATCAAAGCCTTGATTAAACCTAATTTGACCAATTGGACCCAATTGATCTATTTAGGCCAAGTTGACCTAAATCAAAACTAAATATGAATTAATTAAAACCAAAATCTTCAATCATCTTTAATTGATCAATTGAACATGAAATAATGCCTAACCCAAGCTAATTGGGCAAATATGGCCAAATTGGCTAACTTGACCCATTTGACCCATTTGACCCATATGAACCTAAATGGGTCAAATTCAAATATAAGATAAATTGAACCAAATCAATTACACCAAAACATTACAAATACTCATTTGAACTTGACTCAACCCTTGGTTGACCCAATTTGACCAATTGGTCAACTTGACCCAACCTAGCCCAATTTAACCTACATGGGTTAAATTGAGCCAAACCTAATAAAATTTGGCATGTCCCATCCTTGACTCACCTTGGGTTAGCCCAAAATCAACCCAACCCAAATTGAACCCAAATCAACCCATTACCCATTGGATTAAGCCTCTTATATAGGTCAACAACCCTCCTTTGTATTTGACAGCCACCCAAAGCCAAGAATGGACCCCTAGCTAGGTGGCTAACCTAACCTAAAGTGGTTAGGTTAGCCCTTGGTCAAGGGGAGGTGAGTTAACCCACCTCCCCTAATTGGCCAAACACAATTGAGATAGATACCACTCAAGGCAGCCTCTATAGCCCTTTGGCCAACCAAACCGAGCCACCTCATGAGATTCCTGCACCCTCTGATGACTTACGGCGGCCGGATAGCTGAAAATGGCCAAACGAATCACATCCATCCATCTCCCTCATTCGATCCAATTCATAAAATTCACACCTCAGAGAGCTCATGCACACTGAGGCGAACACCCTAAGCAATTTCCCAAGCTTCCCGAGCCTTCCCATCATCGGAGATGATGAATTCAAGCCCATAAAAAATAGGACAAGCTTCAACTCCATCCAACTCCACCAAATTCCAACCAATCCCAAATTAACTTCACCCACATGTTCAGCAAGCTCCAACGAGGTGAAACGAACCTTCCTTGGAGCGATTTGACCACCAGAGACCCCTCCTAGCATAACTCTGATGCATTTTTTAATGACTTTTGATCCATAGAGCCACTGAAAAGGAGCCAAAATGCCATCTTCTTAACTGAGTTTTCCTTCCTACTGCCGCCCATCGTCTTGAGCTCCAGTGAGGTAATTTTGTGGCAAACTGAGATTTTCTAATTTTTTTAGGCCTTTTCGAAGAGAATGTGAATGCCATGCGAATCTAGCCATTAGATGTCTGATGATCTTCCTTGTGAAAGTGTGGGATCAATCTTGAGCAAATCCAAGCTCTAATGAGCTCAAATTGGGCGAAGGAAGGCAGACGGTGTCTGTCTTCTATCGCGTGAGAGATAATAGATCATCCACCATCCATTAAGTGTGATTAGAACGAATGGACATGATCTCCCATTAGATTTAATCTTATTTTAATCCCTATGAATCACATGATTAAGCCCCACAGTTCGATCTAAGATTGGACGGCGGGGATGAAAGAGTGTCCGCTGCCAACCACGTCAGCGTTGACTTATATAAGTTTAAATAACCAATTCCACAGCACCACATGGAAAGTAAGCCATCTTAGAGCTCCATGTTGTGCTAATGGGATTAGGCTTAATTAGGATCTAATAATTGGATTTAATCATTGAAACTTTGGAAAATCAAAGTAAATTATAGAAAAATAAAAAATTGCAAATAAATACTCATTTTTGAAGGCAATTTAAAGAAGAATGAATTAAAATTATTTTTATTTAGTTTTGAACTATAATTAAGGTTTAATTAGAGTTTGAATATAAACCTAATGAGCTTAATTAAGCCCTAATTACTTGGGAAATAATTTCAAATTTTGTATGTTGATTTAATGGGATGACCTTTGCCTCCCATGATTTTATTGGAATTTATTGCCTTGCAATTAGAAGAAATTAATGATTAAAACCTTAATTACCCTATTTAATTAATTAAGTGATTAATTAACATTAAAAATAGTAAGAATTAATTAATTAAAGCTTATTAATCACTATTTAATAGTGAATGGATGAGGGAGTGGGATTAGAACCCCTTTCCTAATTTCCTTTCCCAAATTTATTTCATTTTAAAGGGGATTAGTTAAAATGGTAATTAATTAAGTGTTTGATGAATTAATAAATGGCTAAATCAAATCAAATTGATGTGTAAACCATATTAGGTAATTAATAATGAAATTAGTGGTTACTCTTTATGTGTTTAGTAACATAAAGACCCCTAAGAAAATTATGATTAACCCATAAGTGTGGGAAAATCATAAAAGTACTTAATTTGATTCTTTAACTTAATTAATCTTTAATTATGAGACAATTGTAGGTTCTTTAGAAGCATTGAAATTCAATTTTTCTCACATGTTCTTATCATTTGTCGCTCAAATTAAATGATTAATTAAATTAAAGAAGCACATGAAAGAGAATTAAATGAATTATTTAATAACTAACTTAATTAATTCATAAAATCTACCTAGTTATCCTTCCTTAAACCAATTGAGATTATCAACTTGGGAATGAGGTTAAAACAACATGTAATCTATCCTCTCTAATTGAAATCTAAATCCAAAACAAAAATCAAATTGATAAAAAGGTTTGGTTTTCTTTAAACATTGTTATTTGATGTGATTGTCCTTAGGAATTAATTTAGTTGAATGAATCATGTGTTAATATTTAGTTATTCCTTTCCAATCACTTTAAATGTTATATTTCATATGATTTCATGCATTTTTTCTTTCAAATTTAAATGAATCCAATGATAGTTATTTATGTAAGCTTGTATGTGTTGACTTAATTTAACCATATGTGTGGCTATTATCACTAATAAATTCAAATATATTTTTTAAAGTCTATTAATTGATAATAATATGAGGAGTGATGATAATTATGAATACATATAGGATTTTCATGTGCTTATAACTTACTCTTACGAATGTGAAGCTCTCTTTCTTATGATTCATTTATAAATTTACATATGTTTGAATGTTAATAAGTATATAGTCTGGACATCCCGAGAATTTGAGGCTTTAAGTAGCCCCAAGGAGATCATTTGATTACCTCACTTCTCTGGTTTAATAATGACACATGCTTATTTAATTTCATCCCTATGTTTTTTGGCAATTGAATTTGGATAGAGCTTTAATTCATATGTATAAATAATTTCATCCAATCAAATGTAATCTTTTGCATGATTCTCTATTCTTATAGTTATTTATACATTCACATGTATTTATGATAACAAGTGCTTAGTCTGGACATGCTGAGAACACGAGGCTTTGAGTAGCCCCAAAGAGGTCATTCGATTACCTCACTTCTATAGTTTAAATAATTGTACACACTTGCTTACATCTTTTATACATATGTATGTGTATTTAATTAGAGAATGTCAATCCTATTTTTCTAATAAAAATCTATGCATCAAAAATCACCTAAGCCACTAAACTGTATTACATGTAAAGATAGTGCTCTCTTTCTTATGATTCAAATATGAATTTATATATGCTTGAATGCTAATAAGTATATAGTCTGGACATCACAGGAACACAAGGCCTTAAGGAGGTTATTTGATTACCTCACTTTCCTGGTTTAATGATGACACATACTTATTTGATTCCATCCCTATGTATTTTGGTATTATAATTTGGATATAGCTTTAACCTACATGTAAATATACAATTCGATTAAACAAGAGAACATATACTCCAAATGTATTCATTCATCATTCAAGTGTGCTAAAACATGTTGTATTAGTAGATATACTTAGGATTAAATCATATGCATTTTACATGTGATGGAAAGGAATGATTTGATATATGTCATATGATTATAATTTAATTAAATTAATACTAAGATTCCTTTCATGTTGAATAAGATTACTTAAAGTTAATCTAAACTTAGGATTAATAAAAATGTTTAATAAGCCCTTCATTAAAGAAAACTAAATCCAATTAACATGCTTTAGAAAGTGGCTTAAGGTAGGGATGAAGGAGGTTAAGCCTTTTTCTTCTCTTTATAACACTTAGATGTTAAGGGTAAATCAAATGAAACAAAACAAAATATCAATTAAAATTTGTAAACCTCTAAAGAACTTAAAGTAAAAGCACCTATCATGTTAAATTGAATGTGTCTAAACTTAAAAATTGTAATTCTAATGCTTAGTTAAGACATACCACATAAAGCCTAGCACACACATTAGAATTAAGCCACCAATTCTAGTCCTAAGTTAGGATGGTGTATGTGTAATATATATTTTATTTTATGATGTAATATTTTAGACTGGATGTTAGGGTGTATGCTTCGTAGATTGGATATTAGGCCACTCTTAGTCTAATCATGTCTTCTAGAGAGGATTATGCTTAAGGAGCTGTTTAAAAGTAAATACTTATGTTCTCTTTGCAGGTTGCTTAAGCCCCTAAGCATAATCCAAGTTAGGACAGGTGGGCTTGGTTACCTATGTACAGGGTGCTAAGTCCAAGTTATGATATAATTGCTTAGGATTGTATGCATATTTGGCTAACCTCTATTTTGTAGGTGTAGTTAGATTTACTTTCCATATAAATGTAATTTTGCAATAGGAATCATAATTAGTGCTATGGGGTTTAGGATGAATAGTGCTTAGAAGGCTCAATCCTGGGATGCCTTGTGATGCTTCTAGAGCATAATCAAATCAAAAATAAAGAAAAAGAGAATATGAAGAAGTGAAGAATGAATACCCCCATAGCATGTATTCATTCTAATTATAAAATTATTCTTTCATATTTTTGTTGTATAAGGGTAGAGCTCGGCTACCCATCTTTTCTCTTTTTCAGGGTGTATGGTGGAACCTGACTGCACCGACCTTTTATTCTTTTGTGTTAGTTCATAAAAAATATTGGATGTTATGTTTAGCTTGTGCAATAGGAATGCCTCCTCTTCATAATTTATTTATGTTTGATGCTTTAATGTGTGGCCTAGATACGGTAGGCTCTTGGAACAAAAATAAATTTTCTACCCAATTAATAACTCATAACTAAAGTTTTAAAACAACTCACAACCTCATCATAAAGCTTAGATTATAATCAAGATAATTAAAATATTTAACAACCCCTTAGCTGTATGTTGTATGTCTTACATAATGCATTCATCTTTTATCACTCTTGCTAAAAAATGAGGGCCTCCATTTCAACACTTTAGGGATCACTTGACCTATGAGAGGAACCCCTTATGATGGAGCTTAATCCTCTCTCTCTTTTGATTTGCCCAATAACCTATTTAATCATGCATTTAGGCATACAAAAAAAAAAAAAATCCCAAAGCCTTTGTCCAAATGAATGAGTTAAAATAAAATAAAAATTGCAAAATTTTATATTTTTAGACTAAGTCATATATTCATACCACTCATGCTCTAGTCTCTTAGGGAGTGGGTTTAGGACTTTAGTCTCTTTCCAATTAAATAATAAGCCTAATTATAGACAACATGGTTTTGAATGGTAGGAGGTGTTAGCTAGTGGCTACTCTAAGTGGTTATAAGTCCAGAAGTTGGATGGGTTTATCCTCACTTATAGGGATATTCCCTTGTGTCCACTTCTCACTTTGATTTAGATCATGCTTTAACTTTTGTTAAAGTTCCCTAGGTTTAGGATCCTAGGTTTCTTATTTTTGCCTGGCTATGAGCATAAATCCTCACCTCTTAGGCATTTCTATAATCTTATGTTGATGGATTATAAGCCCTAATAATCTAATAAAAATTCAACTCAAATAAATAAATCTAATCACTTTTAAATATAAAAAGCCCCACCATATGGTAGATTGGAATGCACACTAGGCTTATTAGTATCATGAGCATTTCTTACTTGTCTCTTTTGGATTCCAAAATAAGTCTTCCACTTGAATGATCCCACTTGATTTTCCAAAATAACTAATTTGTTGATAGTCAAGCATTGAAATTTTTGGAGATAATAATTGACTACTTTAATCGAGAGTATTGTTATGAAATCCCATTTTCTAGAATGTAATTAACTATGGAGGCTTGCCTCAATAGGGAACTTAAAGGACTCGGCTTAATATAAACCCTGCTTTACTTTTCCATGTAAGTAGGGGAAGAATCTTTGGTATATTCGAAGACTCGTCATGTTTTAGGAGTCCTCATTAGGTGATTAGGTCCATTGTAGGGTGATGTTTCTATCTTTTGAGATAGTACATTGTACATTAATGTCATGCCTGATCACTTTAATAAGTACCCCATACGATATGCGTGGTGTCCACTCACATCCAAAAATAAACACCACAGATTTTTCTGGCGACTCCGTTGGGAATAATTCCTCTCTCCATCTCCAGTAGATGATTATTATCTCTAAGCATCGATAGTGGATGTATATTTTGCATAAGCCCAAGACTATCTTTCTTTCCATTGGCACTTTGCTCATTTCATCCCAAAGTAAAGGTAGCCAACATGTCTTAAAACTCCTATTAGGTTCCCCAATAGACAATAATAAATTAATTAAAGAAAGGAGATAACCAAATATAAACTAAATAAAATTCAGAACATCTTACCACTAGCTTGGTGAAGCAAGGTTCATTTCATATATAACAAAACTTCAATCCAATCCAAAATAAAATAAATAAATTCTTTTGCAAAATTTTTAAAAATCTTCTCAAAGCAAGATCATATAAACTTCACTTAAATGAAATTCGTTAAGTGAAGGCTCTCTTTTAAAATCAAAGTCAAGTAAAACAAGATCAAAATCATTCAAACCCCTTTTCCAAAATAAAATTAATTGAACCTCATTCAGCATATCTAAATTTGGTGGATGGGGATTCCTCTTTTTAATATCAAAATTAAATCAAACAACAAACCTCTCTTTCAAAAATAAACATAATCAAACCTAATTTAACCAACCCCATTTAACGTGCTTAAAATTGTTAAATGAGGGTCCCCCTTTCAAAATGAAAATCAAAATCAAACATACATAAAATATTTTTAAATAAAATCAACCCTATTTAACATACCTAAATTTGTTAAATAAGAATTTAATTTTGAAAATCAAAATAAAACCATACATCAACAAACAAACAATCAAACAAGCTTCATTTAACATACTATTGACCTCACTTTTGGAGTGAGCTCTTAACGTCCTCTTCTTGACTTAGAACTCTTCTAGACACTAAGAACTCCTTAATCATAAGGCACTTCTAGTGATTAGGTGAACACTTAACTTAAGCCTAGAGACTTAGAAGTGTTAATCATAAGATTAGGCTATGCCTTAGGGCTTAAGGAAATTACCTATCCTATAGCCTAAACCTAATCTAGATACACTTTCTCAAATCAAACTCAGACTCAATTCTCAAACAAAATCTGAAATTAAAATTCAATTTGAAATTTAAAATCAAATTTCAAAATTTGACTCCAAGTGATTAAAATCCAAAATCAAATTCAAATCCTAAGACCCTTCCTAAGCTATATGAAGCACATTGATAAGCTTAGCCAAAACTCCCTTAGAACAAATCAAAACTCAATTTATATCTTTATAAATCAATTATTCCTTCATTTATATTCATAAATATAAATGAAATCCGAATTCAAATGACCAAAATTATATCGAAAATCAAATCCAAACCCAATCTATGCCCTTTAAGCCAATTCTTTGGACTTAGCCAAATTATATCCAAATCAAGTCAAAACTAATGATTTTTCTCAAATAAATCATTCATTTAATCATTTATCCAAATATAAATTTAACCTACAATCATCAAACCAAATTCAAGTCAACCCAAGTCAAACCTAACTTAGCCCTTTTGACTTAAAACTTTCAATTGAGCCAAAACCCATTGGACTCTAAATTGATTGTTGTTGAATTTATATTTCAATCTAGGACTCATATATAGGTTCATCTAAACTCAAATAAAACCAAAACCAAACCAATTGACCCACTTAGGTCCACTTGACCCAAACTGACCTAAAGGACCCATTTGAGCCAACTTCCAATCCATCCCAAATTGGATTGAACCAAGCTCACCAAAACCTTTTACCATGATTATTGATCACCCTAGGATGGTCAATTATAATCAGTTAGGCCAAATCAAGACCAATTGGCCATTTGATCCAAATTGACCCAAATTGGCCTAAAGGACCAAATCAGATCAAATCATGATCTAACCCAAATTGATTGCAAACAATGGCTCAAGTTCATTCCAAATTGATTATTGAACTTGACTAAATCCATAATTAAACCAATTTTGATCAATCGAGCCCAATTGGTCAACTTGACCCAACCTAGCCTAAATTGGCCTAAACGGTCAATTTGGCCTAAATCCAAATTAAATAAAAATTAATTCAAACTAAAGACCACATTCATCTTTAATTAGCCAATTGAATTGAATCAAGCCATAACCCAAGCTAATTTGACCAATTTTGGTCAAATGGGTTAATTTGACCCAATATGATCCATATGACCCAAATTGGGTCAAATCCCTTGAAACCAAGCTAAGACCCATTAGGGGCTGATCAAACCTAACTCAAACCCATTTGGGATCAGCCTAAAATAAACCCAACTCATTTAAACCACTCATGGATCCTCCCCCACATAGGATTCCACCCAACATCATTTAATTCTCCTCCATCACATGCACTTAACTCCTCCCCAACATTTGCATTGAATAGGGTTGATCATATGGCAGAAAGAGAGGACTTTAGAGAAAAAATCTAAAGTCCTAAACCAATACAAATCATATGGCAGCTTCCTCACATACTTAAGAGTTCACTCGGATCTTCATCGCTGCCGAAAACCATCCATGGCGAGGTAAATTTTTCCAAACTTTAGCTGGCCTTGGGATTTCTCATATTTTGTGTTAATGTTCTTGCAATTTTAGGAATCTCTCCTAGATAATTATGCATTTTTACTTTAAATCATCCCAATTAAAAAATAAAATTTTCTTTGATTCGAATCGACATGAAAACGGGTCCATTTGGACAAGTTTTCACTTAAAAATCTCATTTTGAAAACACCGTTCATCACCGGCCGACTACAGATGCTGTTCGATCCGATAGTTCACGGGATCTGGTGGCTCGGATCACGCGATCTGAGCCTTTAGATTGCCTGATGCGATATGGACCATCCGATCACGCAGTTCGCTTAATCGGATGGCTCGGATCGCACGTGGATCGCGTAATCCGGGCCTTCAGATCGCTTGATACAATCTGGACTGTCTGATTGTGCGATTCGCTTGATCGGATGGCTCAGATCATGCTTCAATCACAAGATCCTGGCCTCTGTATCGTGTGATCTGATCTAGACCATTTGATCTACGATCGGACGGTCCAGAGCGAGCCGCGGGTCATTTTTTCTTCTCTCCCAACGGCTGACATCAGCGCTATTGTATTTTCTTTTAAAAAAAAATTAATTTAAACCACTTAAAACTTCAAAAATTCATAAAAAATAAAATACTTAATTAAAAATTGCAAATAAGGGCTCGTTGGATTTGTCTTTTTGAGAGAAAGCCAATAAACACAAAATCTCTAAATGTTACTAAGTATTTTGAGCTTTATTTGAGGTTTAGTGAAAATCAAAATTCATTAATTAAACCAAAAATATATACCATATTAATTTTATATTTTCAAGGATTGAAACTAAAATTAAAACACACCTACCATAAAAATTTCAAGTAAAAATGACTTATGGATTGGGAGAAATTAAAATTTGAAGTTCAGATTATCCATTTTAATAAAATAAATCAAATAAAAATTCAAAAAATTTACTAAAAATCTTGCAAAATGGCTTAAATCACTTCAATTGATATCTAAGAATCTTAAGAAAATAATGTGATCTTCTGAACCCTAATGAACCCCAAATAAACACTTAAGAATAGAGTTTAATCAAATAAGGAGTCAATCATAATCTAAAAATAATTTAAATATCAAATCAAAATTAGAAATGAAATAACACTTAAGCAATCATTAATCAATTCTCAAATTAGAAAATATCATCCTTAGAGAAAATTAAATTAAATATGATTTAAGCTAATAAAACTTAATTAAATGGTTAAATCATAAATCGAACTTAAAATTAAGCAAATCTAGAAAACTTTAACATTGGTGAAACCAGTATAACTAAACCTACACTAAGCATGTAATCTTAATCATATGAAACCCCTTAATGAGTATAAATAAACTGAAACTAATTAGTCAATAAATAAACTAAAAAAATTCAAATTGATTAATAAATCAATACAATATAATCATTTAATACTAATCAAATTAAACCAAATAAAGTTAAAGCAAACTTAATTAACATATGATTAAATCACATCCATTTGGAATAAGATAATTAATTAACCATTAAATATTTCAACCTAATAACTAAATCAAACATGTTAATGAAATCAAACAAACATAATAAATGAATCAAATCAAATAAAACTCTAATCATAAATAATTAAACTTAATTGAAATGAAATAAATAATTAATTCACTTAATAATAATGATGGTAATATTAATAATCCTTTAAAATCAAACTTAAGTGAAACACTTAACCAAATCAAATCACTCACATGTGAGAAATTAAGTCATTAATCTCTAATTAAATAAACACTTAATTAATTTAATGATTTAAAAATTTAATTACCCTTAATCAAATTTAATTAATCAAACATCTAATTAAAGTGAACTTAATGAATTAATCCATCATCTAAATTAATCAAAGTAATTTAAATAAGTTACATTAAAGCTAACTCTAAAATTAAGCTTAAATCAAACCTCTAATTAAAATTAATGTTTAATCACACCCCTCAAGAAAGCTAATTATGTTAATCAAATTAATCATATTAGACCTAAGCTTAATCAAACATAATCAAAATGAAATTAAATACTAATCAAAACCTAAATTAAACCTAAATCATTAAATCATTAATTACATCATTAAAGATTAAATAAATCTTTATTTAATTTAATAATTAACTTAAACACACTCCTTAATTAAACTAATTATCAGTTAAACTAATCCAATTGAATAAACACCTTATTAATGCAACCTTAACAAATTAATTCATCATCTTAATAAACCAAATTAATTTTATGAATCGCATTAAAATTAATTCAAATCAAACACTTAATTAATCTACTAATTAATTTAATCACACCTCTTAAATAAACTAATTAAGTCAATTAAATTAATCATATTAAACTTAAACTTAATCAAACATAAATGCAATCAAATACCAATCAATTCTTAATTTAAACTTAAACCATTAAGTCATTAATCATATCATTATCCTAAACAAATATGAAATCAAATTTAAAAAATTAAATAAATCTTTATTTAATTTAATAATTATCACACCTTTTAAATAAAATAATTAAGTTAATTAAAGTAATCACATCAAACCTAAGCTTAATCAAACATAAATGCAATTAATTATTAATAAAAACCTAAATTAAACATAAATTATTAAGTCATTAATTATATGATTAATCTAAATCAAATTGAAAATTAAACAAACCTTTATAATTAATATAAATACACTTCTTAATTAAACTAATCACATAATCGCATTGAACCTAAGCAAACCCATAGACCAATAAAGATAATCAAATCAAATTAAATCAAATAAAGTTAAATTAAGAAAGACTCTCATCAATTTAATATGTAATCATATTAAATCTCATTCAACCTACTTAAAATAAGATAAACTAATCAACTATCCAATGTATGAAATCAAAATACAAACCAAACTTTGATGAACATGACAAATGGATGTGATTAAAAATAAAATCCTAATTACAAAGAATCAAACCCAATTAAAATCAAAATAAAATCTCAAATAATCTAATTCGATCAAACTATAAATAAATGAACCATAATCAAATTAAATAAACATAAAGTTAAGTCACATAACCATAATCAAAGAAAAGAATTAGATATTAATTTAAAAGGATATTGAATTATCAAGATTTAATTAAATCAAAATATCTAATCTAAAATTAATCAACTAAAAACACATGAACTTAAACAAACTTAAAATTCATTAGATATTAAGGATATTGAATTATCAAGATGCAATTAAACTAAAACATGTAATCCAAAATCAATAAATCAAATACTTAAATAATCAAATTCTAAATTCTAAATCAAGTCAAATAAACCAAATCAAATGAATTACACAAATTCAAATGGGCTAATTAAGATACTTAAGGACCTTAGTTAGATTGTTTAGGTGTTAGGATGTAGAATAGGGTGAGTTCTGTCTACAAATGAAATTCATTCTATTCTTCATTCTTGAAATCCTAAATATCATTTAACCAAAAAAAAGTGAAATAAAAAATGAACAATAAAGCATTAAATCATTTAAATTGAAATCACCCAAAGGTAAAATTTAAACAAATTCAAGTTCTAAATTGAAATTTAAACTAAAGAAGCCTAGTAAAGTCTTTCCACACAAGCCTTAAGCACACACATTAGAATACTAAGTCACCACTTCTAGTACTAAGTTAGGGCATTGTATGTATGATGTTGTGTTTTTTTGTGATGTAATATTTTAGACTGGATGTTAGGGTGTATGTTTCATAGACTAGATTTTAGGCTGTTATTAGCCTAATCATGTTTTCTGTAGGGGGTTGTGCTTAAGGGGCCATTGTAATATAAATATAAATACCTTTGACGTGCATGTTGCTTAGACCCTAAGCATAACTCATGTCGAGGTGGGAATTACCCATGTGTTGCTAAGTCCATTATTCATATAACTACTTGGGTTGTATGGTGTGTTTAGCTAACATTTGTTTTGCAGGTATAGCTAGATTTACTTTTTTTATATTTGATGTAATTTTGCATTAGGAATTAGGATTAGTGTTATGAGGGATTATGATGAGTAGTGGCCAAGGCTTAGTCCCTGGGGTGCCCTGTGATGCCTTTAGAGCAAATCAAATCAAAAGAAAGAGAAGGAAGAAATGAAGAAGAAGACCCCATAGCATGTATTTTTTTTGTAACTGGGTTGTATAAGGGCTGCACATTTTTTTTTCTCTTCGTACCGAACCAGCACCGGTCTTTTATTCTTTTACGGTAGTCTATAAAATTATTTGATGTTGTGTTTAGATTGCACAATAAAACAACATGCTTTTCATAGTTTCTTTATGATTGATGCTTGAATGTGTGGCCTGGATGTGGTAGGCTCTTAGGATGAAATTAATTTTTCTACCCCTATTAACAACTCATAATAAAAATTTTAAAATAATTCATAACCTCACATAAAAGCCTAGGAATTAAATCAAGAATTAAAATTTTTAGCAACCCCTTAGCTGGTTGGATGGATGTATAATATCATGCATATCATATTATTTCACTTTTGTTAAGAGGGGACTTCCATCTTTTCCAGAGAATGAAGGCTTAACCTGTGAGAGCCTTTGCGGGAAGAACACCCTTTTCTCTCTTGATTTGGCCCATAATCAAATTCTCATGCATTTAGGCATACAAAATCCCATAGCCTGTGTCAAAATAAAGAGTCCAAAAGAATCAAATAAATAATGATCATGGATTCATGTCAGTTTCATACCACTCATGCTCTAGTCTCTTCGAGAGTGAGTTTTAGGACTTAGTCTCATTTCTAAATGAACAATAGCCTAGCCATCTTGCAAAGCATAAGACTTGCCTACATAGATTTAAAGTGTCAGAGGAGTTAGCTAACTACCACCCTAGGTGATAATAAGTCCAGTAGTCGGGTGATTTATTCTCTCTTATGGCGGTAAATTATATACTCATTTTTGCCTTAGATTTAGGTCGTGCCTTTATTTTGTACTAAGGCTCCTTAGTTTAGAAATCTAAGATAGCTATTTTCTTTGGGCTACAAGCATAAATTCTCACCTCTTAAGCATTTCCAGAATCTTATGTTGTGGAATTATAAGCCCTAACAATCTAATAAAATGTCAACTCAAATAATTAATTCTCTTCAATTTCAAAAATATAAAGCCCAATTATAGGGTAGATTGGAATGCTCACTAGGCTTCCTAGTATCATGAGCATTTCTTACTTTCTCCCTTTGGATTCCAAAATAAGTATTCTCCTTGATCTATCCCAATCCTTTGATAGTCTTAACCTTGAAATCTTTGGAGAACCTAATTATCTTCTTTAATCGAGAGTATTCTTAAGAATTCTCCTTAGGATGTAATTATGGGCTGCCATAGTGACCTTAACGAATTTGGCTTAAAATAAATCCTATTTTACTTTTTCATGTAAAGTACGGGAAAGATCTCTGGTATATTCGAAGACCGATCATGCCTTAGGAGTCCTTATTAGGTGATTAGGTCCATTATAGGGTGGTGATTTCTATCTTTTAAGATAGTACATCATTCTTTAATGTCATACCTGATCACTTCAATAAGTACCCCCTAAGATATGTGTGGTGTCCCACATCCCAAAAATAAACATCACACATACCCATATTTGTTTAATGAGAGTCTCATTTTAAAAATAAAATCAAAATCCAATATCAATATCAAACATGTAATTGAAGTTTATTGGGCATACCTAAATTTGTCAAATAAGAGTTCCCTTTAAAAAAAATTCAAATCAATAACAAACATCAAACACATTTTTAAACTCCATTTAACATACATAAATTTGTTAAATGAGATTTATTCTTTTCAAAATCAAAATCAGCACATCAACAATCCACAATCAAACCATGAAGACAAAAGGGCTTTCAAAATTTTTAAACATACAATTGAATCCCATTTAACCTACCTAAATTTGCCAAGTGAGGATTCCAAAATCAAATTCCCATAAGAAGGAAATAACAAATACATCTCCAAAGGTCTCTCCAAAATAATTGAACTCCACTCAACATACTTCTTTTTCCTTTCCAAAATCAAATCAAATTTCATCCTCTCTCTCTCTTTTTTTTTTCCCCCCCATTTAGCATACCTAAATTTGTTAAATGAGGGTTCTAATTCAAAAGGCAAATCAAAATTTATAATTCAAGTCAACAGGTTCAAGACAAGGGTCTAATTCAGTTCTCTCTTTGAACAATGTAGAGATACCAGCCCAATTCTTCCTTCCTTCCATCGGTAGATTCTGCCATGTCATCTGTCAAGTTGATATTATCTTTTACATCCGGTGTGGATTTGGCCATGGATCAGCCCATACTCATCGATGCCCCCATCATTAAGTTTATCCTTGGATTCGAGCAATTCAAGGTCACCTGTGAGGGACCATCCCTCACTACCGTGAGCTGAGAGGAGGTGGCATGGAAGAAACTACTTATTCAGTTTGACATGCACTCTGATTCAAAGTTTCCCTCTTTGAAGAGGAAGGCTATTGTGATTCCCACACCTATGTTAGCTCAGGATAGTGCCCGTATGCAGTAGAAATAGTGCAGTTTATTGCCTGCAGCAAGGCTAATACCTCCTCATTTGTTCCGAGATATCTTAGCTTCTGAGATAGTCTCCCATACCTTTGAGGTAGGCACTAGCTCCCATTTCACCCTGCTTATCAAGAATGAGCACTACAATAAGAACCGCAAGATTAAGCGGCAGTATGAGCATGAGGCGAGGCAGATAAATGAGGCCTCTCATTTTGCTAAGGAGGGTTACCCTTGTGAGACCTCTCCATTCTTTGGTAGTAGTAGGTTCCACTCTCTCTTAGCTTTAGAGGGAGAGGAGAATTATCAAAGGATCGCTACATCACCCATCGCTATGAGGAGAGATACCGCCTGATAAGAAGAAGCTGCCGTGATCTATTCTTCACCGAGTCGGCATAGCTCACGGACACTTGGAGTCTGATACTTTATGTGATATGAGGTGCCTGATCCCTAGAAGTGTTAGGGATCTTATAAATAGAGAGTGCTAGATGCTAGAGCTACCCAAGCAAGCATAGGAGGAGGTTTGCTGGCCGGTGGCCTCCACTTTGATGGATTTTCTTGATCGGTGATCTGTTAAGTCGATCATTCTGACCACATAGTCCTTATCGGTACCATTAGTTGTAGGAGAAGATCTTTGGAGAGGCGCCGGTGTCACCCAAACTACATCACTCTGCTCACCATCCACCTTCGTAAGTTCTGGTTCCAGCATCCACGGTCCCCATAAAGTTTCACAAGCCCCCTTCTAGAGAGAGAGAGAGAGAGCTTCTCCACTGGTGATTCAGCTATAGCCCAATGATTCCACTCCATCTACTCTACCCATTGAGGTGAGGTCGAGCTCCTCTGCTCAATCTTCCACTTCAACTGTGGTGAAGAAGGAGTGGTGACCCAAGAGCGTCGTGGTTGCTCCACCATCACAGCAATTGGAGGAGGAGAGGGGAGGGAATACCAAGATGGTCTCCGTGATAGTTAAGCCACCCAAGGAGTGCACTCCGCCAGTTTAGAGTATACAATGTATAGATTCTAGCTGTACCTGGTAGTCACCATCACCCATGTTCCTATGTATAGAGCATGGTGATAACCATTCTTTAGAGGATATTCTAGAAGACTATCATACTGCAATTAGACAGATACTTGGGAGCAATCATTCTGATCAGGAAGAGGGTAAGGTCGACTTTGATCCCAATGAGGATGGCATGTTGGATGACTCAGCCAAAGTTCACATGGTTGACACCTGAGGATCCCTGCAGAGGGAATAACATAACCAGAAAGGTGCTGTAGTTGAGGAAGGTGACACCTCTCACTCAACTCAACACCTCCTCTAGTAGCTCAAGCAGAAGGATGATTAGATAGACAGGATGGAGAAGAGGGTAGAGGAGTTGATGGCAGTAGTTCTAGCCTTATAGAACCAAGCCTTAGTTTCACAGCCTTTCTCGATGGTGGCCGATAGGGTTGAGTTGGTACATACCCTAGATCATCTTAAGTGCACTCCCCTAGATGACGATGTTGGTAACTTACATAGAAAGGCCATCGATAGCACCTCCATGTATGAAAAAAAGATATCAAGCATATGGTCGAGTAGCAAGTGAAGGAAGTGCTGTCGTAAGGCCAGGGGAGCTCATCTTTTCCAAAGGGTAGACCTTATTTGGAGGAATTAGATGTATTTCAATACCCTGAGGGTTTTGTGCCAACATCCTTCAAGAGTTTTGATGATAGTGGGAACCCAAGGTAACATATTACACATTTCAGGGTCGGTTGTTGCAACGCTGGTGGCAGTGATGCACTTCTCTTTCGCCTCTTTGTCAGTAGCTTAGCAAGTGTTGCATTTGAATGGTATGCCAAATTGCCTAACGGTTCAATGAAGACCTTTGCCAAATTAGAGCATCTCTTCATCAAGATATTTATAAGATCTCAGCAAAGGGTGACTATAGGTAACCTTGTTGTAGAGAAATAAAAACCCAATGAGTCCCTTGTTGATTACATTCTTACATGATATAACCTAAATATGAAATACAAACCACAACTTTCTGAACAGCATGCCATTAAGATTTTTAAGAATATCTATAGCCCGATGGCTTTCATACTTAAGGGATTAACCATAAAGACATTTGAGAAACTAATCAGGAAGGAGGCTAACCAATAAGAGGAAGCCAAACTATTGCCCTTTTCAGACCAATCATCTAAGCCCAAGCCTCAAGAGATATTTGAGAAGACGGTTGGGATAGTTGTGTCAGTAGATAAAGGGAAATAGCCAACCAGAGCATAGTTTGAGAGTCCCAGATTTTAACAGCCTTCACCGCCATCTCCTCTTCCACCACCTCGACCGCTTTACCAGCCACCATCACTACCACAATGGCCACCACCGTCAGCACAACAGCCTACTCAACAACGATATTCCTATCCATCGCCAGGTAGCTACTTTCCACCTACTCTTGCTAAAAAATTAAGCAGACCATACTCATTCAAAAGGGAGGTAGTCATGAAAATCTTGAAGAATCTCTTGAAGAAACCTAGTTTCAGGTTACCTGAGCCTAAGAGGCCAGAGGAAGTGGGCAAGAGCAATGATTCTATCTATTTCCCCTACCACCGCATATTAGGCCATATCTTAGAGGACTAGATTACTTTCAAGGACTAGCTTGTGTAGCTACAAGTCAGGGGCTATATTTATCCATAAAGAATACTTATTAGAATAACCATTCAATTCTATTAGAGTAATCCTTGGGGATACTTCCGATCCTCTCAAGATGAAAGAAGGTTGGGATATTTCCTTATCTCGAACATCTAAGAAAATCATTTTTAAAATCTAGAAACTTTCTCTGTAGGTGCCGCTGCACTCCCAAAGGTTTGCTAGTTGTGAAGGATAACTGGGAGGGGGAAGTATGCAGCCAGCCTACCACACTTGCCCGAGATAGATCTGTAGTGCAATGACCATTCGAGTCCAACTCTTTTTCCATCATTGCAGCTACTACCACCCCTACTAGCTCATCTTTTATCGACAGGAGCATTATATATATGGATGAGGGCTCCAAACCTCTTACTCTGCTTACTTTACTTGATTTCTATTATGTACCACCTCCAAAATTAAAGAAACCATTGAAGAAAGCTAATTCTACTTACATTCTATTTACTTATCATGCTCCTAGTTTTATTTTTATAGAAAGCTCTCCAAGTATAAATAATAATAGCTTAAATAGTTCTAATCCATTCCTCTCTAATTCAGAATCAGATTTTCCTTCTCTGAATCAATTGGGTTAACCTCTTGAGATTGATTTGGAGTCATCCGAGTCTGAGGATCAATCACCATTATGAGTTTAAGAACCATAGCCTACTTTAAGATTGGCATATCTAAACTCTAAAAGGAGAGGATAATGTTGAAAGGATTCAATGAACAAGGTGAGAGGGCCTTAGGCTCTATAGTGTTGCCACTAGAGATAGATGATTGGAAGATTGAAGCCAAGTTTCACATAATAGACTTAGATACATCTTTCAATGCTTTGCTTGGGAGACCATGAATACATGAGAACCACTTGGTTTTATCCTCTTTACATCAGTGCATCAAGTTTATGAGAGGTGGAATCGAGTATTGTGTCAAAGGAGATCTCAAGCCCTTTTTAGTTCATAAGCTCGGGATATATAAGGATGCAACCTACTGCCTCCCCAAAACCAAAAAGTCTATTCTAGAAAACCTAGTCAAAACCCCCATGTGGGAGAAAAAGAAAGAATAGAAAAAGAAAAAGAGAAAGAAAAGAAAAGTGAGAGTGAAACTGAAAAGAAAAGGGAGCGAGAAATAGACTTAAGGGATGAAGTAGAGCCTGAGATTAGATTCCACCCATAGTTTATTACTCCATTCAAACAAGTGGGAAGGATGACTCGACCTCCACTTGGATGGGGAACAGGCATGTCTAGAGGCAATCACAAGGGTGGAAGACCCCCATACCTACCACTCACTAAGAGATTTGTCCCAGCTACTAGAAGCACACCCGCTATCCATATAGACTTAGAATCAAGCTCAAAGGATGAGTCTTATATGGTTAGCACACTGGACAGCTCTTTCTGTCCACAAATCCCTTTGAAGGTGATGCTCGAGCTGGACAGTGATAAAGATTAGATTCCCAAGCAAAGCATAAGTGTATCCAAGTCCTATTTATGTGAAGCTGTTATGCATCAATTAGGAACTTTAGTTCTAACCCCACTTTTCTCAGAAAAAGTTGAGGGTTTGGCAGTTAAGGAGTCTCCTAAATCATCCACAATTATGAAGATTCAGAGGTTTCCTGGAGCATCATCCTTAAGTCAAAAAGTTGATGTAGAACTTGAGGATGATTCATATAAAAATTTAATAGAATTACCTTTTGATTGGTACTCACCTTGTTTTTATAATCTAGCAAAGAAAAGATTAATTCTACATACATGGTCTAAGCACAGGTCCGATTACTTTGAAAGGATATGGAACCATAAATGCAAAAGCTTTCAACCAATACCAAGTCTAGGCTTTGGCATAATAGGTCCAGTCGACAATACTGCTTAGTCATCGCCAATCATTTAGAATATGATAAGTTCTTCTCAAATCACATTAACTTGTATGAGGAGGTGTGCTTAGAAATTTCAGATGACCAAGATGATTTCTAAGTCAAAGATGAACCGTTAGAGTTTGAAGAAGATATCATGCTAACCATTGATGAACTCAAAGAAATCAACTTGGAAACTGAAGACAATCTACGTCTGATGTACATCAGTTCTTTGTTGAATGAAACTAAAATCAATGACTTAGTTAGGCTTCTCATTGAGTTTAAGGACTGCTTTGCATGGAGTTATAAAGAAATACTCGGATTGGCTCCTGATGTAGCGATTCATAAGCTAGCAATTCATCCTAATGCTAACCCTATCAAGCAAGCTCCCGGATGCATGCGACTAGACATTGAACAATAGGTCATTTTTGAAGTCATGAAACTGATGTATGCTCGGATTGGATCTGACATACATTAGTTTCTTATTGAATGAAACTGAAACCAATGACTTAGTTAGGATACTCATTGAGTTTAAGGACTGCTTTGTATGGAGTTATGAAGAAATGCTAGGATTGGCTTGTGATGTAGCGGTCCATAAGCTAGCAATACAGCCTAATGCTAACCCTATCATGCAAGCTCCTAGACACATGCGACTAGACATTAAACAACAGGTCATTTTTGAAGTCAAGAAATTGATCAATATTGATTTTATCCAGGCAAAAAAATATCCCACCTGGTTGGCTAATGTCTTCCTAGTCAAGAAAAGAATGTCTAAATTCGCATATGCGTCGAATTTAGGGATCTAAATAAGGCATATCCAAAAGATAAATTTTCACTACCAATACTATAACTAATGGTGGACATTGCCTCATCTCATGTTATTTTCTCTTTCATGGATGGCTCATCTGGATACAACCAAATAAAGATGGCCTCCTAAGGATGAGAAAAATACTATCTTTAGAACCGGGACTCTTTCATAGAATTCCAACAATTTCTCCCGCTCCTCATTTTATTTTGATTTAAATTTTTTACTTTCTTAATTTCTTTTCTCGATCAAAATCTATTTCTATAAGGTCATGCCTTTCGGCCATAAAAATGCCAATGCCACATACTAGCGAGCCATAACTTGAATCTTCAATGAACTCATTCATCATTAAGTTGAATGCTTCATTGATGATCTTGTAGTTAAGAGCAAAGAAAAAGAAGACCATCTCTTTTACTTAAGAATAATTTTTGAATGGTTAAGACAATTCAGGCTCAAAATGAATCCCTTAAAGTGTGCATATGGAGTAGCTTCAGGAAAATTCCTTGGGTTTATTATCCGACAATGTGGAATCGAAATCAATCTAGAGAAGATTAAAGCGATATTCGAAATGCCACCCCCTAAAAGTTTAAATCAACTTAGATCATTCCAATGACAGTTGGCATATCTAAGATGCTTTATACCCAACCTATTAAGAAGATGCTAGCCATTTTTAGCACTTATCAAGAAGGATGCAAAGCTCAAGTGGGATGACAAGTGCTAGCATGCCTTTGAAGATGTCAAGAAGTACATGATGATGCCACCAATTTTACCTACCCCTATCCCGGGCAAGCCACTTATCCTCTACACTACTGCATTAGATGACTCATTTGGAGCTTTGTTGGCCCAAGCCAATGATGAGGGGAAGGAAAATGCACTTTACTACCATAGCCATCGTCTGATCCCTGTTGAAGCAAATTATCGACCTATTGAGAAGCATTGCCTAGCTTTACATCCCAGATGCTATGACATTACATTCTTTCTCATAAAGTTAACTTGATTTCTAGAATCAACCTATTACAGTACCTCATGACACGATCGATGCTATCTGTATGATTAGCACGATGGTCCATGATTTTATCACAGTTTGATATAACTTTCGTACTTTTCTATGCGATGAAAGGATAAGCACTCACAGATTTCTTAACAGCACACCCAGTTCCTGCTGATTCTCCACTTAGTGATGATCTTCCTGATGAATAATTCATGAACTTAGGAGATACTAGCATTCACCACTGGGAGATATATTTTGATGGTGCAGCTTCCTCTCAAAGAGGAAAAGAACCACAATCTACTCTTCCAGGAAAGGCAGGGGTATGAATAGTTCTCCTAACTAAGGGCCACGATATGATGAGATTTTCATACCATCTATCTGATCCTTGCACCAACAATGAAGATGAGTATGAGGCTCTAATTAACTGTCTGGAGTTAGGCATATTGCTAAGCATCCAGAACATCAACATCTTTAGCGATTTACAATTAGTGGTCAACCAAATCGCTGGGTCCTATAAGATTATAAAGCCTAAACTTCATCGCTAACACAAGTATACAATGGAGCTATTGGCCCAAATTCTAGAAGTGATCATCTATAAGATCCCTAGGGAAAAAAAAAATCTATAGTAGATTCTTTAGGCAAGCTTGCCAAGGAATTGACATGTCTGAAAGATGAGTCCATTTCAATAGAGGTCCGAAATAAGCAAGTCCTATCTCTCATTGATATTGAACTCATAGAAAAATACTTTGTTGAAGGAGAGGTTGCCATTTCCAAAAAGGACAAAGAGCTAAATTGGAGGAAACCATTCATGGATTATTGTTGACCTCACTTTTGGAGTGAGCTTTCATCTTCTTCATCTTAGACATAGGACTCCTCTAGACACTGAGAGTTCCTTAGTGTTAAGACACTTCTAGTGATTGGGTGAACACTTAACCTATCCCTAGAGACTTAGAAGAGTTAGCCATAAGAATAGGTTATGCCTTAGGGGTATTAGGAAGACTTTCCTACCCTATAGCTTGAACCTAATCCTTGCTTCCTTCTTTTAAACCAAACTTCAAAGTCAAATCTTAAATCAATTCCAACTCAATTGATTTCCTCAAATCTTAAATCAAATTCAAAACCTTTTCTAAGCCCTTTGATTTCATCTTATGGATTTAGCTCAAATCAAATCTTAAATCAATCCCAAACTCAAAAGATTTTTTCATAACCCATTTATATTCTCATTTGTATTCACAAATCTAAATGAAATATAAATTCAAATAACCAAAACTTAATTCAAAACAAAGTCCAATCCAACTTAAATCCAACTTACACTCTTTCAAGTCAAATCCTTAAACTTAGCCAAATCATTCTCAAATCAATCTAAACCTTTGGATTTTCTCTTCAAACAATCATTCCTTCAATCACATATCCAAATATAAACATAAAGTTCAATCATCAAACTAAAATCAAACTAACCCAAATCGAACCGATGTTCATCGTTTGAACTTGAAATTGTCAAATGAATCAAAACTCATTTGACTCCAAATCACTTACAATTGGATTTATATTTCGATCATAAGTTCATATGTGAGTTCAATCAAACTTGAATCAAGCGTTGATCAAGTCAATTGACCCATTTAGGCTGACTTAACCCAAAGTGACCTAAAGCACCTTTTTGAGCTAAGTTCTAATCCAACCCAAATTGGGTTGAACTAAGCCCATCTAAACCTTACATTATGAGCAACAATCATCCTAGGATGATCAATCACTCAAATTGGGTCAAACTAAGTCCTAGCCTTTGACCAAGTCAACATTTAGCACAAATGAAACCCAAACTAGCCAAAATCCATCATATGCCAAATTGATTGAAACCATTGATCTAAACCAATTCATAATCAATGATTGAACTTGACCAAGCCATCAATTGAGCCAAACCAAGCCTAATTGGCCACTTGACCTAAGTTGACCCAAGTTGACCTAAAAAGTCAAAATGGGTGAAATCTTGATCTAAGCCAAATTGATTGCAACCAATGGGTCAAATTCATTCTAAATCACTTGTTGAACTTGACCAAAGCTTCAATTAGGAAACTAGACCCAACCTAGCCCAATTGACCATGAACCCAACTAGACCTAAAAGGTCAAATTAACTTGAAATCATATCAAACCAAAATTGATTGAAATCAAAGCTTGCAAAACATTTCAAATGATCAACCAAGACTAAACCAATCCATCACCTAATCCAATTGGGTCAAATGGGTCAAATTGGTCAAGTTGACCCATTTGATCTAAATGAACCAAAACCAAATATAAAACAAAATGAATCAAACCAATGATACCCATAGGATCCAAACACTCATTTGAACTTGACTAACTTATGGTTTGACCCAATTTGACCAATTGGTCAACCTAACTCAATTTGACCCAACTTGACCTAAATGGGTCAAATTGAACCAAATCAAACCAAATGAACTCCAAATCACTTGAAATTTGGCCCAACCCATTTTTAAATCATTTCAAATCTATCCAAATAAAAATCATGGCCAAATGACTATTTTACCCTTAGGTCAAAGGGCATCATATGACCAAATTCACTTAGAATTTAGTCATATTCTTTCTCAAGGCCACTTGACATCCTTCTAGTAGTCCACTTGGACACCAAAGAGGGTGGTGAACATGACCCAATGACCTTGGGTCAGCCATGACCTAACCCAAGGCCAAACCGACCCCTCCAATGGGAATTGAGCACTTGAATCACCCCAATGCACTCACTTAGCACAAGGGCACTCACTCTCCTCCACTTCTCTGTGTAAAATGACTCACATGAGATGCTAAACAACCAAAACTAATGAACTAATCCCTTCCATTGATAAAAAATAGCAAAATCACTCTTCACCATCCGATCCAAGGGGGTGATATACTCCCCCTCATTCCCACTCAAACTACAAGCACTGAATTCATTTGAGCTCTAAGAATTTGAAAGCATCCCTAAGCTTCCCAAAGCCATTTCCAGACTTCCTTGATTTCTCCTTCTCAGTTTTGCTCAAAGTCAAAATAGGGGAGATCCATCTTAATTCCAACTCATCCAATTCTCCATCAAAGCTAAATTAAACTTGTAAGCACCATCAGTGGACCTTATTGAGCTCAACCAAGTTATTTCTCAAGTCATCAAGCCACGGGAAGGATGACTTTGATCAAAGCCATATTGAAGGGAGCTTGCTAAACCATCCACCCCTTCAAGACTTGATCAGCTTTGTATCCTACTTGGCTATCTCCTTCATTGGAAGTGCCGGTGATAGCCTCCAGTGAGGTATTACTCAAAATCGACCTTAGGATAAAAATTGCTTGGTCCTTTATGAAGAAAATTGTAATATCTTGAGATCTTAATCATTAGATTCATTTCTTGTGCCTCCTCAAAGGTGTGGGGTGAGTTTGAGCACCATCTGAGCTCGGGTGAGCTCGGATCAAGTGACGATCGATGGGTGGCATCCATCTCTCACCGCTCGGGAGGAGACAAATCACACACTGTCTATTCCGTCTAATTGGAATGGAAGGTTGTAATTAAATCACAATAATCTCCCTCTGATTTAAGCTTAAACATCAAGATTAATCTCAGTCATCCGATCTTAAATCAGATGACCCGTGGAGAAAGCGCGTCCGTCGCCGGCTGACTCAATAGGCGGATGTGACAACTTAAATAACCTATCCTGTCATGCCACATGGAAAGCGCACCGTGTCAGCTGCCACATGGCCTGATGGGATTAGGGGGTTAATTAGATCTAATTAATTTGATTTTAATCATAGAACTTCCAAAATTCATAACTAATTGTAGAAAAATCCAAAAAATACAAACTCAACTTTATTTTAAAGATAATTCAAAGAAGAATAATATAAAATTAAAATTAATTAATTTTGAAAAGTGATTTAACTCAATTTAGGTTTTATTAGAAATATAATTAGGCTAATTATTTTTTAATTACTTCAGTGATTAATTCCAAACTTCCTAAGGTTGATTAGTGGGATGACCTATGCCTCCCATAATTTTCTTGGAATTTATAATTGGATTAATTAAGGGAATTGCTTATTTCATCCCTAATCACTTTATTAATTAATTAAATAATTAATTAACCTATTAAATAGTGATTAATTCATTAATTAAGCTTGCTAAACACCATAAAATAGTGAATGGACTTAGGGAATGAGATTAGGATTTATTTTCCAATCTTTCCCCTAAGCTTATTTCATTTGGATAAACACTTAATTTATGTGAAAATAAATTAATGGCTTTATCACCTCATTAATTAATTCAATTATTCAAACTCAAAACCAAATCACTCTGAAACTTAATCACTTATTCTTGGGTAGACTCTTAGGTGTCCAATAACCTAAGAGGATTTCAAAGAAAATTATAATCAAACTATATATGTAGGATGGTTATAAAAGTACTTAATTAAACCCTTTAGATTAATTTATCAATGATTGTGAGCCAATTGCATTAGGCCTCTTTATTTATTAGGTGCATTGTTGATTTAAATTCAATGTGGTTTGCATATCATATGTTAGCTCATAATTACTTGTTTAATTATATTAAAGTGGTATAGATAAGGGGTAATTAATGGATTTAACTCATAACTTAACCTAAACAAAACATAAAATCAACCTAGTTGTTCTAAAATCAAACTAAATCAATTCACACAAGTGAAAAATGGGTTAGGGCCAGCAAACCCTTTTCACATTTCCTAAGTAAAATCAAATTCAAAAATAAAAATTTTCTTAAGGAATTTTGATTCATTTTAAATGATCTTATTTTATTGGATTGTACTTAGGAATTAATTAGGATGAATGAAGTCATATGCTTACATTCCTTTATTTCTTTCCAGTCATGCTAAATGTTGTTTACCATATGAAATCATGCATTCATTTCTTTTGAAAAATTAATTAAATAAAAATGTTTCCTATTATGTCAAAGTACATGTGTTAGCTAAAATTAAGAATATGAGTGGCTATTATCACTATTAAACAAAAAATTATTTTCAAAACCTAAAAATCAAAGCTTATGAATGAAGTAATGCTACTTATAAGTACTTAGAAGCTTGCATGCAATTATATCATAAGATGTGTTTATGTTATTTTCTTCTCTTCTCTTAACATGGATTTGAATAAGATTTGCAAAGTGTATAGTTCATTTGAAAAGAACACAACACTTGCTTAAATCTATTCCTATGCATTTATATGTTATGACTTAAGATGGTTCTTCAAATTTACACATGTAAATCATACAACAAAATTAAATAGAAATCTTTTGCATGATTTTTCATCTATTTGTTCTCTTTTTGTACAACTATGTGTATTTAAAAAATAGTTGTATATTAGTCTGGACATCCCGGGGCTGCGAGGCTTTAAGTTGCCCTATGTAGGTCTTGTACCTTACGCCCCTGGTGTAGAAAATAATGGTGCTGTACTCACTTATATCTTTCATACATGTGGATGTGCAATATATTAATGGATGAGAAATCCCCCTTTTCTACATAATAAAAGCATGCATCAATTGAATATCCAAATTCTCAAATCATATCTCTTAACATTCATCATCAAGGTGTGTTAAAATTTTCATTGCATGTATAGGTATGCTTAGGATTATTCATATGCATGGTATGCATGGTGGAAAGAAAGAAATGGTTGTGTGTTATGTGATAGTAATTCACCTTAACTAATCCTAAGATGCCTTTCTTATTGAATAGGCCTATTTAGAGTAAATCTAAACTTAGGGTTAATTAAAACACATAATAAAATATTCACTAAAGAAAAATCATTAATGAAGCTACCTTAGAAATACTTACGGTAGGGATGAAAGGGAAGTTCTCTTCTCTTTTCTTCTCTTTACAACATTTAGTAACTAAGTGTAGGTTCATTCAAATCATATCAAATCATCAACTAAAATTGACAAATTAACTAAATCACTTAAAATGAAACCACCCTCTAAATTGAACCTTTCACACTTAGAAAATTCCAACCTTAAAGCCTAGTTAAGATATGCCACACAAGCCTTAAATGGCACACACATTAGACTAAGCCACCATTTCTAGCTTTATGTTAGGGTGGTGCACGGTTTAATGCTTGATATTTTTTTGTGATGTAATCTTTTATACTGGATGTTAGGGTGCATGCATAGTCTGGATGATAGGGCGATCTTAATGTCATGTTTTTAGAGGGGTTGTGCTTTAAGTCTTTGTAATAAAATATAAATAATAATTTCTGCGGGTTGCTTATACCCCTAAGCATAACCCAAATTAAGACAGGTGGACTTGGTTACCCATGTGTGGGGTGATAAGTCCAAATTATTCATCTAATTGCTTGGGTTGTGTGGTATGTTTAGCTAATCTCTATTTTACAGGTTTAGTTAGATTTTTCTTTCCCATTTTGATATAAATTTTACAATTATGATTTGGAATGAATGTTATGGGGGAATTAGGATGAACATTGGTCATAATACCATGTCTTATGTACCATGTGAAGCCTTAGAGCAAACTACATCCCAAGTCAAAATGAAGAAAGAAAGAAATGAAGAAAGGAAGAAATGAAGAACTGAATAATGAAGACCCCCATAACATGAATTCCCTTTTTAATTATAATTTTTCATTTGTAATCCAAGTTGTATAAGGGTAGAGCTCGGCTACTCACATTTATTTTTTGGTTGTACGGCGGTAGCCGACCGCACCAGCCTTTAATCCTTTTGTGCTAATTTTATAAATTGATTGATGTTTTATTTATGATTGCGCAATTAGAATGGAATGATTTTTCTAATTTCTTAATTGCTTAATGGTTGTTGAATGGCCTGGATGAGATTAGACTCTTAGGGAAAAATAAATTTTCTATCCAATTAATCAACTCAAAATTAAACTAAGTAACTCATAACCTCACCTAAAGCTTAAGACATAAATCAAGATAATAAAAAAATTTAGCAACCCCTTAGTTGGATGTTGAATGTCTCACATCATGCATAAAATCATATTATCTCACTCTAGCTAATGGAGGGCTTCCACCTTTGCTAGAGAAAATGGCTTGACCTTTGAGAGCCATGGTAGAAACACACCTCCTTCTTTCTGATTTTGGCCCATAACCAATTTCTGATGCATTAGGCATATGAAATCCCATAGCCTATGTCAAATAAAAATGTCCAAAAATTAAAAATAAAACTTAACAAAATTTGCATTAGATTTAAGTCATTATTCTTTCCCTTCATGATCTAGTCTCTTAGGGAGTGTGTTTAAGGACTTAGTCTCCTTTCTTAACAAACAATAGCTTATCCATCTTGCAAAGCATAATACTTGCCTACATGTATTTAAAATCATAGGAGGAGTTAGTTGGCAGCCACCCCCAAGCGGTTGTATGTCCAACAGTCGGGTGGTTTATTCTATCTTGCAGAGATAAATCATATACCCATTTTCACCTTAGATTTAGGTCATGCTTTGGCTCTCTCCAAAGCTCCCTAGATTTAGGATCTGAGGTTGCTATTTTCCTTTGCGGGCTACAAGCATAAGTCCTCACCTCTTAGGCATTTCCATGATCCTGAGTTGTTAATTTATAAGCCCTAGATTTCTAATAAAAATTTAACTCAAACATATAATTCTCCTCAATTTTAAAAATATAAAGCCCAACCATAGGATAGTTTGGGTTACTCGCTAGGTTTCTTAGCATCGTGAGCATCCCCTACTCATCTCCCTTTGGTTTCAATAATAATTCCCTCCTCTTGATCAATCCCAATTAATTTTCTAAAACTAACTAATTGATTGATAGTCTTATCTTTGAAATCTTTGGAGATAATGATAATTTACATTAATCGAGAGTATTCTTTAGAAATATTATTCTTAGGATGTAATTAACTATTGGGGCTTGCATTTATAGGGAACTTAATGAACCTGGTTTAAATAAACCCTGCTTTACTTTTCCATGTAAAGTAGGAGAAAGATCTCTGGTACATTTGAAGGCTCGTTGTCCTTAGGTGTCCTTATTAGGTGATTAGGTCCATTGTAGGGTGGTGACTTCTGTCTCTCTAGATAGTACATTATTTCTTAATGTCCCACTCGATCGCCCTAATGAGTGCAGCTGTGAATCTATGTGGTGTCTCAACAAACAAATTTTCAACATGTCCCAAAATGCGTTGAAAAAAAAAAAAAACACCGCAAATTTTTTTGGCGACTTCGTTCGGGATGGTTCCTCTCTCCATCTTTGGTGAATGATCATTGTCTCCAAGTATCGATAGTAGATTTGTATCTCATATGAGTCTGAGACAATCCTTCTTTTTTGTTGGCACTTAGCTCATTTTATTCTTAAGCTAAGTTAGCCAACATCCTTTAGGTTTTAGGACCTCACTCCATGTAGGTCTTAAAACCCCTGTTGGGTCCCTCAATAGGTGAAAATAAAATTTAACCAAAAGAAATAAGTAAAAACTTTGTTGAATTTTCTTACCATTTATATGGTAAGGTAAGGTTCATTCCACAAATAAGAAAAAAAAAAATCCTTCATAAAAATATTTCTTTTTTAAAAAGAATCACAAAATAAATATAACTCAACCCCATCTAACAATCTTCAAGATTTTTATATGTAGGATCATTTCAAAAATCAAAGTTAAGAATCATCTTTCAAAAATCACAAATTTAAAATGAACATCCTCATTCAATATACTCAAATTTATTGAATAAAGATTTCATTTCCAAATAAAATCAAAATCATCTTTCAAAAAGCACAAATTTAAAAATGAACATCCTCATTCAATATACCCAAATTTATTGAACAAAGATTCCATTTCCAAATAAAATCAAAAATCATCTTTCAAAAAGCACAAATTTAAAAATGAACATCCACATTCAATATACCCAAATTTATTGAATTAATATTCCATTTCCAAACAAAATAAAAAATCATCTTTCAAAAAGCACAAATGAACATCCTCATTCAATATACCCAAATTTATTGAATGAAAATTTCATTTCCAAACAAAATCAAAATTATCTTTCAAAAAGCACAAATTTAAAATGAACATCCTCATTCAATATACCCAAATTTATTGAATGAAGATTCCATTTCTAAATAAAAATCAAAAAACATCTTTCAAAAAACACAAATGAACATCCTCATTCAATATATGCAAAATTATTGAATGAAGATTTCATTTCCAAACAAAATCAAAATCATCTTTCAAAAAGTACAAATGAACATCCTTATTCAATATACCCAAACTTATTGAATGAAGATTTCATTTCAAAAATAAGATAAAAAACCATCTTTCAAAAAGCACAAATGAACATCCTCATTCAATATACCAAAATTTATTGAATGAAGATTTCATTTACAAATAAAATCAAAAATCATCTTTCAAAAAGCACAAATGAACATCCTTATTCAATATACCCAAATTTATTGAATGAATATTTCATTTCAAAAACAAAATCAAAATCATCTTTCAAAAAGCACAAATGAACATCCTCATTCAATATACCCAAATTTATTGAATGAAGATTTCATTTCAAAACCAAAATCAAAATCATCTTTCAAAAAGCACAAAATAAACATTCTCATTCAATATATCCAAATTTTTTGAATGAAGATTTCATTCCCAAACAAAATCATATCTTAAAATTGAAACTCCATTCAATATATATCTTACATATGTTGAAGTTGGAGTTTCTTCCTTTTCAAAAATTAGAAAACTGAAGATAAGCCTCTTCATTCAATATATCCAAATTTGTTGAATGGAGGTTTCATTTCCAAAACAAAGTCACACTTGAAATTCCACTCAACACATTCCACGTGTTAAGTTGGAATTTCCTTCTTTTCAAAAAGCAATAATCACATATAAAATTTCATCTTTGAAAAATAAAATATGGTTGACTTTCATATTACATACACAAATTTGTTAAATGGAATTCTCCTTTGCAAAAATCATAAAATCAAAATACATTGGAATTCCATTTGACATTCCCAAATTTGTCAAATGAAAGTTTCATTTTTCCAAAAGAAAATTGAAAATAAATTGGAGTCTATTTAACATACCACATTTGTTAAATAGAAACCCCCTTTTTTCAAAAATAACATGAATCAAAATCAAAAATCAAACAAAAATTTGGAATTTTATTTAACATACACAAATTTTCTAAGGAAAGATCCCATTTTCAAAAAATCAAAACAAAAATCAAACACATTTGGAATTTATTTAACATACTCAAATTTGCTAAGTAAAGATCCCATTTTCAAAATCAAAACCAAAATATATTTGGACTTTATTTAGCATACACAAAATTGCTAAGTAAAGGTTACATTTTCAAAAATCAAATCAAAGACATTTGGATTTTTTTTATTTAGCATACCCAAATTTGCTGGATTCCAAGTCTATATGAATAGTAGGGGTACTCCTATGAACTAGAACATAACCCTATTGGCTGGCGGTTAACCAGGGGGTCTTTCACCTCTAGAACTGCCTCTGTTCTGCCTCTGCCTCTACCTGGTGGAGGCTGAGTCTTCCTACCCACATGTCCATATGATGGAATGAACTGTGGGTGGAATGTGACATGCAACTCTACTTCTTCTTCGATGTCCTTTTCTCGTTCACATGGACTTTCATTTTTCTTTTCTTTTTCTTTATCTTTTTCTTTTTCTTCTTTTTATTTTTTATTTTGAATTTGAATTTTGATCAAGTTCACGAGAAAAGGTATCTTTAGGAAGATAGTAGGTTGCATCCTCATATATCTCAACCTCTTTGACTGAAAATGACTTTTCATCACCTTTAACACAATATTCAATTCCATTCTTTCTAAACTTGATGCACTGATGAAGGGAGGATGGAATCATCTTATTATAATGTATCCAAGGCCTACCAAGCAAAGCGGTGAACGAAGTATTTGAATCAATGATATAGAACTTGGCTTCAATCTTCCAGTCACCTATTTCCAAAGGTAATACTATGGAACCTAAAGCCATCTCACCTTGTTCATTCAATCCTCTCAACATCATCTAATCTCCTTAGAGTATGGAGATTTTGATCCTCAAGTAGGCAAGGGTCTTTAGACTCATAATGTTCATTGATGGACCTAGATCAACAAGAATCCTAGAAAGTCTAAACCTGCCCATGTTCACTATAATGTAGAGGGGGCAGTTGTGCTCCATGTCCCCCCAGTAGAAGGTCTTCATCTGTGAAAGTGACTCCTTAGGCTCCTCTGAATAATGTGCTTCCTCTCCAACAATGATCAACTGAGCTAAGCATATCTCTGGATCAAGAAGATCCATGATTATTGATTCTCTCATCTCTTTGGATAAGATAAGGACATTATATATATTTAACTTAGATGACAACTTTCTTAGATAAGAGAGGACATTGTAGTCCACCTTGGGTTGATCCTTCACAAGCATATCCAAGAGTGGAGCATCCTATGGAGGGGCTTCTCAATCATCTGAACCAACAACTTGTTTCCCCTTATCTTGAGGTGTTGTTATAGGAGGTAGAACCTTTCCACTACGGAGATTGACTTCCGTGATCTCTTGTGGTAGGTTAGTGGAAGGCTCTACCTACTCGTCAGGCTCACCTACAACTTATCCTATGGGTCCCTCAAAATCAGATGATTCCAAATCTATCTCAAGAGGTGAACCCAGAGAATTCAGAGAAGGAAAGTCCAACTCTAAATCAGAAAGAGGAAGATTGGAGTTGTTATAATTATTATTTAAATTTAGAGATTTTTCAATAAGAGTAGAATTAGATAACCCATCAGAAGTGACACAGATATAATTCAAACTAGCTTTATTCCTCAATTTCTTAGATTTTGAAGGAGGTACATAGTAAAAATCAAGTAAAGTAAGTGGGGTGAGGGATTTGATGCCCTCATCCATCGATACAAGATGTATACTATAGGAAGAGCTAGCTGAAGTAGTGGTGGTCAGCTGTAGTAACCTAGCAGGGTTAGGTTAGGCTGGTTGTACTTAGCTATCCGGTATGGGATACCTTCTTCTGTGCTCCCCTTTCCCCAAGTTGTCTATGGAAACTTGCAAACCTTCCTTAACGTTGGAGGTTTGAGCTGCCTCAGGCACATGCAAGAAAAGTTTCTTGATTTTGCACATAATCTTCTTAGAGGTTTGGAATAAGGAGATATCCAAACCTTCTTTAATTTTGAGGGGATCGCAAGTATCCCCAAGGATTACCCTAATGAAACTAGATGGTTGTTCCATAAGGTATTTCTTCGGGATAACTATGGTGCCTGTCTTGAAGCTATGCTCAAGCAAGTCCTTGAATGTAAAGCAATCCTCCAAAATATGGCCTAGCATGCGGTGGTTGGGGCAAAAGTTAGGATCATTGCTCTTACCCATATTTTCTGGTCTTCTAGGCTTGGGTAGCTAAAAATTAGGTTTCTTTAAGAGATTCTTAAAGATTTTCCTGATTACTTCCCTCTTAAATGAATATGGTTTATTTAGTTTATCCAAAATAGTAGGTGGACCGTAGCTACCTGGCGGCGGGTATGTGTATTACTGTTGCTATGGATATGGCTGAGGAGGTAGTGGCGAAGGCCATGGAGGCTGCTGTGGTGGTCGGTAGGATGGACTCGATGGTGGTAAATGAGGTGGAAGTGATGGCTGTGGAGTATGAAATCTCTCATACTGCTCTCTTACCGGTTGGTTCCCCTTATCTACTACTATCACTGCCCCTGGCTTCTTCTCATAAGCTTTATATGGCTTTGGCTTTGTTGATTGATCCGAAAAAGGCAATTATTTAGCTTCTCCCGGTAAGCTAGCCATCTTGTTGACTAGTTTCTCAAATATCTTGATGGTAAAACCTTTGAGCATGAAGGCGACCCGACCATGAATATTCTTCTGTAAAATTTTAATGGCATGCTATTCAGACAATTATGATTTGTATTTCATACTTAAATTATGCCATCTGAGAATATAATCAATGAGGGACTCACCAGGGTGTTGTTGAGCCACAAAGAGATTGCCTACAGTCACCCTTTGTTGAGCTCCAGCAAACCTCTTAATGAAGAGTTGCTCTAACTCAACAAAAGTCTTCACTGAACTGTTGGGAAGTTTAGCATACCAATCAAAGGCTATGTCTGCTAAGCTACTGATAAAAAGTTAGAAGAGTAATACATCATTACCACCAACATTGCAACAATTGGCTTTAAGGTGTGCTATGTGCTACTTTGGGCTCCCGCTGCCATAGAAACTCTTGAAAGAAGGTGGCATGAAACTCTTAGGATACTGGATACTATCGAATTCCTCTGGGTAGGGTCTACCCTTTGAAACTGATGATCCTCCTCGAGCTTGAGCCAATGCTTCTCTCACTTATTGCTCAACCATGGTTTTAATGTCTTTTTCTTGTACGGAGGTACTATCCACTACCTTCTAATGCTACCACCTCTCTTGGGTAAAGTCTTGGTTGGATCTAAGACAGCCTCTGATAGTAGGATGCACCATCAGACTTGGTTTTGAAGTGCAAAAACTACTGCTAGCAAGTCTTCAAGCCTCTTTCCCATCCAATCTATTTGTTCATCCTTTTGCTTTATTTATTGAAGGAGGTGTTGGGTCGAGTAGGCTGTCTCTTCCTGCTCGATCACAACACCTTCCAAAGTTTACTGATCATGAAGGAGGTAACCCTGGTGTCTATCATGTGTACCCACGCTAAATCCTCTAACATATCATTTTCATTAGAATCAAAATTGACCTTCTCATCCTCCAAATTAGACCAAAATATCCTAAGGTCTCCTTCTTATCCACTAGATACTGAGCTATAATGTCATATAGGGATCAGTCCAACTAAATAGGTATAGAAGATCGAGGCTGACTAGTAGTAGGATCATTGTCATGAATAGATAGACACCTAACCTCCCCTACTTCATCTTGCGAGACTTCTCATTAGAGGGATAGATGCTCCCATTTGTGCGGATGAGTGATACTCCTAGGAGGATCTAAGCCATGGGGATAACTGAAGTGTCTCCTCCTCCCTCTGCTATCGCTATCTCCATAGCTTGCTATGGTGGTGGTGGGGATGGAACAACTACTATACTCTAAGGCCGTCATTCCTTCTTCACCACAACTGGGGCAGAAGGTTGAGCAGGAGAGCTCGGCCTTGCCTTAGTTGGCGGTGTAGATGGAATGGGATCTTTGGCCATAACCAGATTACCAGCGGGGTTCTCTTCTCCCTAGATGCAGCCTTCATGGACTTTGCTAGAATAGTGGATGATGGAACATGTATCGGAGATGGAGGGCATGGAGTAGAGCGGTGGTGTGGAGGAGCTCTTCTATGGTGGATGGTACCCATCGGTAGAATGCTATGCGATCAATAAGTAGTAGATCTAAAGTCAACAAGCTTCTTACGTATGTCCTCCCCGGTAATATGTACTGATGTATGGGCCTCCCTTGCCCTTTCCTATTTGATCTGTCTACCCACACTATGGGGAATGACTGAACATAAATCAAATTGAGCCCGAACTCGATGCTGAAGCACTCGATGAAGATCTAAGGCGGTGTACCTCCTCCTCGCACTGATAGGAGCCTCAAAATGAATTACTGGTAGAGGTGAAATTGAAATCCTCCTAACATCCTCTCCATCAGATCCAGAGAGTGGGTGGAACTTTTTTTCTGTGATCAACAGGGAAACCATCCTAGGCAACTCCTTTATTGCAGCCTGGGAAACTACCTCCAACTCCCTGGCTATGCGGGTATAATACTACTTGATCATGATGTTTTTATTTCGGTGCTAAGTCCTTGTGGGATGAGTAGTATGGGAATTAGACCCTACCTCATAGGTAGGAAAGAAAATCCTTGGAATCAGGGGAGCCTTCCCCTTGGAAGGTGCCAACAAGTGGGTGCTAGCCCATCTGATGGGGAACAACCGGTGCACTGGAACTATTACTTCTTCTGACTACCAGCCTTCCTCTTGAGGGAATCTCAGAGTCGGATGGCATCAGCACGGAGGGACTTCTTCTGCACTGCGCTCCTGATTGTTATGAGGGTGGACCCCTCACATGTGATCTTAGCCCCCTCAAAACCTTGACCAAAATGGATGAGGTGGGTGAAGTCAGACTGCGGGAGGCTAGCCTGATCCAAGGCCAAATCCCTCCAAAAAGAAAATGTGAACACGCACTTTTGCCATTTTGACTGACCAACTGAAACTACGTAATGTTGGAAGACAAACCCAAATCAAATTTTTTCTTTGTTGATTTTAAATTTTGATTTAGAATTTGAACCCATACTCAACAACTTGAAAGTGTTAAGTGGGGCTCAAATAAATTTAGAAGAGATTTTGAGATTGATTAGAAAAGAGATTTTTGAATGTAGAATCCATTTTCAACAAATTTATATATGTTGAAAATGGGTTCAAATATTTTTTGGAGAAATTGATGCTTCCATAGGTTCATATTTGAATTTGATTTTTGAGTTTGAGGACCCTTTACTTAACAAATTTGAGTATGTTAAAGTAAAATGGTCAATTGATTTTGTTTTTATTTGTGATTTTAGATTTACTCACTTAGCAAATTTGGGTATGCTAAGTGAGGTGTTTAAAAATAATTTCTTCTTTTGTTTGCTTGTTTGTGAATTATGTGTGAATTTGAAAATGGAATATTTACTTAGCAAATTTGGGTATGCTAAAATAGAAAATCTAAATGTGTTGTTGTTTTTGAAAAGAGGATCTTTACTTAGCAAATTTGGGTATGCTAAATAAAGGATCCAAATATGTTTTATTTTTGATGATTTTGAAAAAGAGGATTCTTAGCAAATTTAGGTATGCTAAAGAAATCCAAATGTGTTTTATTTTTCTTGATTTTTTGAAAAAGAGGATTCTTTACTTAACAAATTTAGGTATGCTAAATAAAAGAAATGCAAATGTGTTGCTGATTTTGAAAAGATGATCTTTATCTAGAAAATTTGGGTATGCTAAATAAAGGATCTAAATGTGTTTTTTTTTTTATGATTTTGAAAAAGAGGATTCTTAGCAAATTTAGGTATGCTAAAGAAGTCTAAATGTGTTTTATTTTGATTATTTTTGAAAAGAGGATTCTTAGCAAATTTAGGTATGCTAAAGAAATCCAAATGTGTTTTATTTTTGTTGATTTTTGGGAAAGAGGATTCTTTACTTAGCAAATTTAGGTATGTTAAATAAAAGAAATCCAAATGTGTTGTTGTTTTGATGATTTTTTGAAAGGAAGATTCTTAACAAATTTAGGTAAGCTAAAGAAATCCAAATGTTGTTTTTGATATTGATTTTTGAAAAGAGAATCTTTACTTAGCAAATTTGGATATGCTAAATGAAAGATCCAAATGTTGTTTTTTTTTTAAAATTTTGACTTTAATTTTAATTTTTATTTTTTTTGAAAAAGAGGATCTTCATTTAGCAAGTTTGGGTATGAAAAATGGAAGATCCAAGTGTGCTTTTAGTTTTGATTTTGATTTTGATTTCTTTTTTTTGACAAAGAGGATCTTCATTTAGCAAATTTGGGTATGCTAAAATGAAAGATCTAAATGTTTAAATTTTGAAAATATTATTGTTGATTTTATTTTTGTAAATGATTGTTGATTTTGTTTTTGAATGAAATCTTTGGAAATTGAAAATATGATTATTTTGTTATGATTGTTGATTTTTGAATTGATGAATGAAATTGATTGAGGATGAAAATATGATTTTTGATTTCATTTTTGAAAAAAATGATTATTGATTTTGTTTTGAAAATGTGATTGTTGATTTTATTTTGAAAATGATCCTACATACAAAATCATGAAGATTATTAGATGAGGTTGATTTATTAAAATTTTTGTGCAAATATTTTATTATGTGCATTTTGAAAAAGTGCTTTTTGGAAATTGTTATTTTTTATAAAGGGTTAATTTTCTTTATTTTTGGAATGAACCTTACTTTACCATGGAAATGGTAAGGAGGAAGTCTTTAATTATTTCTTTTTGTTAAATTTTTATTTTCACTTATTGGGAAAATGCAACAGGGTTTTTAAGACCTTCACGGAGTGAAGTCCTAAAACCTAAAGGATGTTGGCTTGCTTAGCCTAAGGATGAAATAAACTAAGTGCCAATGGAAAAGAGAGATAGTCTCGGACTTATATAAAGTACAAATCCACTATCGATACTTGGAGACAACGATCATTTACTAAAGATGGAGAGAGGAACCATCCCTATCGGAGTCACTAGAAAAATCTGTGGTGAAAATTTTCAATTCTTCATCTACCTTTCTGAGAGAAAAATAAATGAAGAACAAAAATATTCAAACACTTTCTTGTGTTGGATACCACGCAGATCCGTAGATGTTCTTATTAGGGTGATCTGGTACAACATTGAGGAATGATGTACTATCCCAAGAGACAGAAGTCACCATCCTACAATGAACCTAATCAACTTAATAAGGATTCCTAAAGACTATGAGTCTTCGAATGTACCATAGATTCTTTCCCTACTTTACATGGAAAAGTAAAGAAGGATATTATTTAAACCGGGTTCGTTAAGTTCCCTATGGAGGCAAGCCCCCATAATTAATTACATCTTAAGGAATGAGTTCCTTAAGAATACTCTCAATTAAGGTAAATGATCATTGTCTCCAAAGATTTCAAAGATAGGACTATCAATCAATTTGTTTATTTTTAGAAGATCAAGTGGGATTGATCAAGAGAAGGGAGTTATTATCGAAACCAAAGGAAGACAAGTAGGAGATGCTTGTGATACTAGGAAGCCTAGTAAGCATCCCGAACTATCTTATGGATGGGCTTTATATTTTTGAAATTGAAGTGATTTATTTGTTTGAGTTAAATTTTTATTAGAAATCTAGGACTTACAATTCCACAACACAAGATTGTGAAAATGCCTAAGAGGTGAGGATTTATGCTTGTAGCCCGCAAAAGAAGTAGCAACCTCTGAACCTAAATCTAGTGAGCCTTGGCGAGGGCTAAGGAACAACCTAAATCTAAGGAAAAAATAGCAATTTGGTTTACCTCAACAAGAGAGGATAAACCACCTGATTGTTGGACTTACAACTGCCTAGGGGTGGCCGCCAACTAACTCCTACAATTTTAAATACATGTAGGCAAGTATTATGCTTTTGCAAGATAGCTTGGCTATTATTTATTTAAAAAGAGGTTAAACACACTCCCTAAGACACTAGATCATGTAGGGCATGATTAATGACTTAAATCTAATGCAAATTTTTATTATGATTTATTTTCATTTTTGGACAATTAATAAGACATAGGCTTTAGGATTCATATGCCTAATGCATGAGAAATTGGATTATGGGCCAAAATGAGCAAGAAAGGAGGTGTATTTTCACCATGGCTCTCAAAGGTCAAGCCAAGTTTCCTGACAAAGATGGAAGCTCTCCATAACAAGAGTGAAACAAGATGCTTCTTATGCATGATGTGAAAACATACAATATCCAGCTAAAAGGTTGCTAAATCTTTTATCTTATTTTATAACCTAAGCTTTAGGTTAGATTATGAGTTGTTAATTTTTAATTTTGAGTTGATTAAATTGGATCAAAAATTTATTTTCTTAAGAGCCTAATTGCATCCAGGCCATACATCAAAGCAAGGAAGAAACTAAGAAAACATGCCATCTTAATGCACAAGCTAAACAAAAATCAAATAATTTATAAAGCTAGCGCAAAAGAATAAGATGCCTTTTTTGATCGGGCTCCACCGCAGAAATCCGAAAACAAATTGGGTAGCTGAGCTCTACCCTTATACAACCCAGATTACCAATGAATTAATTACAATCAAAAAAGACTTCATGTTATGGGGGTCTTCATTCTTCATTTCTTCTTTTCTTTCTTCTTTCTTCTTTTCTTTCTTATTTCATCATTTATTTCTTCTTACTTCTTTTGGTTGGTTGTAATGTGGTTTCTCCAAAGGCTTCACATGGTACATAATATATAGTCTTATGACCAATGTTCATCCTAATCTCCCATAACAATCATTCTAAATCCTAATTGCAAAACTACATGAAAATGAGAAAAGTAAATCTAACTAAAACCTATAAAATAGAGATTAGCTAAATAAACCACACAATCCCAAGCATTTATATGAATAAATTAGACTTAGCACCCCACACATGGGTAACCAAGTCCACCTGGCCTATTTTGGATTATGCTTAGGGGTATAAGAAACCTGCACAGTAAAAAGTATTTATATTTTTATTACAGCGCCCCTTAAGCACAATCCCCTGCAGAAGACAATGGTTATACTAAGATCATCCTACCATTCAGTCTACCCACATACACCCTAACATCTAGACTAAAACATTACATCATAAAATAAAATTAGGCATCAAATCATGCACCGCCCTAACATAGGACTAGAAATGGTGACTTAGCCTAATATGTGTGCCACTTAAGGCTTGTGTGGGATGTCTTAGCTAGGCTTTAAGGTTAGAATTTTCTAAGTGTTAGAGGTTCAACTTAGAGGGTGGTTTCATTTAAGTGATTTAGTTAATTTGGTTGATTTTATTTTATGATTTGATTTTGATTTGAATGAACTTACACTTAATTACTAAGTGTTGTAAAGAGAGGAAAAGAGAAGAGAGCTTCTCTTTCCTCCCTACCTTAAGTAATTTCTAAATTAGATTCATTAGTAATTTTTGTTTAGTGAATGTTTTATTATGTGTTTTATCAATCCCAATTTAAGATTTACTCTAAATCATCCTATTCAAATAAGAAAGGCATTTTAGGATTAACTAAAGTGAATTACTATCATAAAACACACAACACTTTATTTCTTTCCAACATGTGTAACATGCATATGGATGAATCCTAAGCATATCTATACATGTTTGCATGATTTTGTTAAGTAGAAAAGAAAAGGATTATTTTATCCATTATTCATATGCATATTTACATGTATGAAAGATAAAAGTGAGTACGACGCCATTATTTTCTACACCAGGGGTGTAAGGTACAAGACCTACTTGGGGCTACTTAAAGCCTCGCAACCCCGAGATGTCCAGACTAATATACCACTTTTCTTAAATACATATGCATGTACAAAAAGAAATGAATGGAAAAAGAGTCAAGAAAAAAGTATGTGTTTGTTTGTTTGTTTTAGTTATTCAATTTACATGTGCAAATGTGAAAATCCTTCTTAAATATTAACATAGGAATGAAAAGGAATGGATTTAAGCAAGTGTTGTGTTCTTTTTAAATGAACTATTCACTTTGCAAATCCTATTCAAAACTATGTTAAAAGAGAAGAGAAGGAAAGTCACATAATGCACATCTTATGTTATACTCACATGCAAGCTTATAAGTAATTATAAGTAGCATATCTTTCATTTATAATCTTTAATTTACAGGTTTTGAAAATAATTTTTAGTTTAATAGTGATAATAGCCATTCATATTCTTACTTTAGCCAATAACATGCAATTTGACATAAAGGAAACATTTCATTTTAATTGATTTTTCAAAAGACATGAATGCATGATTTTCATATGGCACACAACACTTAGCATGCTAGGAAAGAAATAAATTATTGTAAGTATATTAATTCATTCACCTTAATTAATTTCTAAAGACAGTCCTATGGAATAAGATCATTTAAAATGAATCAAAATTATTTAAATTTTTTTTTTTAGTTTTGCTTTGAGTTTGATTTGATTTTAGGAAATGTGAAAAGGTTTTTTGGTCATAACCCATCTCCCACATGTGTATGTTGTTTTACTTTAATTTTTAGAATCATTAGATTGATTTTATGTTTTGTTTAGGTTAAGGTATAAATTAAGTTCATTAATTACCCCTTACCTACACCTCCTTAACATAATTATTCAAACAATTGTGAGCCAACATATGATATGCAACCACATTGAATTTAAATTAGCAATGCATCCTAAGAAAGAAAGGGCCTAATGCAATTGGCTCACAATTATTTATTAATTAAGCCAAGGGGTTTAATTAAGTGCTTTCATAACCCTTCCCACACATGTAGGTTGGATTTTATTTTTTTAAGCTTACTTAGGTTATTGAACACCTAAGTATCTAACCAAGAAAGGATTGATTAAGTGATTAAGTTTTTGAATTAATTTTTTGATTTTGAGTTTGGTTAATTAAGCTATTTAATGAAATGATTAAATCATTAATCAATTTGTAAATTAATTAAGTTTTCATTCAAATGAAATAGACTTAGGGGAAAAGATTTGGAAAAGGCATCCTAATCTCATTCCCTAAGTCTATCCACTATTCCAAGATGATTAATAAATTTAATTAATAGATTTATCATCATTTAATAGGTTAATTAATCATTTAATTGATTAAGGGAGTGATTAGAGATGAAACAAGCAATTACCTAAATTAATCCAATAATAAATTCCAAGAAAATCATGGGAGGTAGAAGTCATTCCACTAATTAACCCTAAGGAATTTGGAATTAATTATTAGAATAATTAAGGAGTAATTAATATAATTACATCACAATAAAACTCAAATTAAAAAATGTTATTATTCAAAATCAATTAAACTCAATTTTATATTATTCCCCTTTGAATTATCTTTAAAATGAAGTTGAGTTTGCATTTTTTAGATTTTTCTATATTTAATTATGTATTTTTGAAGTTTCTGTGATTATTGCTTAATTAAATAGCCTAATTATATAACTAATCCCATCAGCACCACGTGGACAACTAACACAGCGCGTGCTTTCCACATGGCACGATAGGATTGGTTATTTAAGTTGTTAAATTGGCTGCACAGTTAGTCGGTAATCATATCGTGCCATGTGGGTTGGGTCAAGTTCATATGACCATTTGAAATATTTTGGCATCATTGGTTTGGTTCAATTTGATTTGTATTTAGTTTTGGTTCATTTGATTTCACTTAGGTCAAATGGGTCAAGTTGACCAATTTGACCCATTCGACCTAATTGGGTTAGATCATGGGTTGGTTTAGGTTAGGTTGCCCATTTGAAATGTTTTGCAAGCTTTGATTTCAATTAATTTTGGTTTGATTTGATTTTGGCTTGATTTTACCTTTTAGGTCAAGTTGGGTTCATGGTCAATTGGGCTAGGTTGTGTTTAGTTGGCCAATTGAGGCTTTGGTCAAGTTCAACAAGTGATTTAGAATGAACTTGACCCATTAGTTGCAATTGATTTGGCTTAGATCAAGATTTTACCATTTTGAATTTTTAGGTCAAGTTGGGTCAACTTGGGTCAAGTGGCCAATTGGGCTAGGTTTGGCTCAAATGATGACTGGTCAAGTTCAAACATTGATCATGGATTAGTTTTGATCAATGATTTCAATCAATTTGGCCTATGATAGATTTTGGCTAGTTTAGGTTTCATTTAGGTCAAATGTTGACTTGGCAAAGGCTAGGTTTGACTTGGTTTGACCCAATTTGAGTGATTGATCATCTTATGATGATTTTTGCTCATAATGTGAGGCTTAGGTGTGTTTAGTTCAATCCAATTTGGGTAGGATTAGAATTTGGCTCAAAAGGGTACTTTAGATCATTTTGGGTCAAGTGAGCCTAAGTGGGTCAATTGACTTGATCAAGGCTTGATCCAAGTTTGATTGAACTCACATATGGACTTATGGTTGAAATATAAATCCATTTATAAGTGATTTGAAGTCAAATGAGTTTTGATTCATAAGATAATTTCAAGTTCAAAGGATGAACTTGGGTTTGATTTGGGTTTGATTTTTTGGATTTAGTTTAGGTTTGATCATTGAAGTTTATGTTTATAATTGGATTCATGATTGAAGGATTGGTTGAATCATGAAGAAAATCTAAGGGTTTGAATTGAGTTGAGGTTAATTTGGCTAAGTTCAAGAATTTGACTTGAAAGGGTATAGGTTGGATTTTGATTAGATTTGGATTTGAGATTTGAATTTGGTTTTGGTTAATTGAATTTATTTTTCATTTATATTTATTAATATATATGTGAATATAAAAGGTTTATGAGAAAATCTTTTGAATTTGATTAGATTTGGATTTGATTTGAATTTACCCAGGGTAGTTTCTCCTTTGATCACACAGAATAAGTTCCATCCTCTTTTTGGATTTGATGGAGAGGAAGATGTTAGGAGGATTATAGTGTCTCCTCCACCTTACAGTTCGGTATGAGGCACCTACCAAAGATAGGAGGAGGTCATTTGCCGACCTCAGGACAGTTCTGTGCCAAGTTGGCAGGGCATACGAATGATTAGAGTTCGGTGCCCATCTTGATTTACGATCGATTATTCTTCACAGTGTGGGTGAGCATATCCATCAAGAGAGGGCTAGAGAGGCTCGTGTATCAGTTCATGTTAGAGCAAAGTAAAGGTATGCTGATGACCGCCTCATAGATTTCCCCGATCATTGCGCTACCTGTGCCGATCACACTGATAGTATTCTATTGAATGGTACTACCCATCACAGGAGGGGAGCCCCTGCACAGAGGGAGTCAGTGTTGCCTCCATCACACCACTTCACTCCATGCTCTCTATCGCTAGTGCAGGTTCCATTTTCAACAGTTCCATCTAAAGCCATGAAGGTAACATCAAGGGAAAAGAAAACCCCATTGATGATCCAGCTATGGCCAAGGGATCCCGCTCCATTTATGCCACCGACTAAGATGAGGCTGAGCTCTCTTGCTCGACCTCCTACTTTAGTTACGATGAAGAGGGAGTGGAAACCTCGTAGCATCATAGTCGTGCCATCACCACCACCACCTCTGTAGATCATGGATGTACTAGCATTAGAGGGAGAAGGAGATAGTTCCATTGTCCCTATGTCAATAGATCCTCAGGAGCAGCACTCCATCCATGACAGTTGATAGCCATGAGCATGTATCCTCCAGTGAGCATAGCCCTCACAAGATTATTATTCTAGTGCAGAGGATTCCAGATGTATCTCTATTCATGAGCATGATCCCACCACCGATCAGCCACGAGCATTTGTGCCTGCGTAGTTGGACTGCTCTTTGGATGATATTGCAGCACAATATCTCATTGAAAAGAAGAAAATTCTAGGGTATGATTAGTCTGACCTTGAAGAGGAGAAGGTTAGCTTTGATCCTAATGAAGATGATTTGTTGCAAGACTAAGTAGAGGTGCATATGGTTGATACCAGAGGTTCTCTCCTTCGGGATCAGCATGGTTCGGAAGGTGTTGTGACTGAACAAGATGATACAACCCATTTGACCTAACACCTCCTTCAACAACTTAAAGAAAAGGATGAGTAGATTGATAAGATGGGGAAGAGACTTGAGGATTTGTTAGCGGTAGTTCTAGCACTTCAGAATCAAGCCTCAGCAGTACATCCTACCATTATAAAGACTGGCCAGCTTGAGTTATTGCATGTCTTCGATCAACCCAAGAGTTTACCTCCGGTAGAGTAGGGCAACACTAGCTTGTATAGGAAGGTAGTGGACAGTACCTCCATACAAGAAAAAGATATCAAACTCATGGTTGAACAATAAGTGAAAGAAGATATGGCGTAAGCCCGAGGTGGTTCATCAATTCCAACGGGTAGACCCTACCCAGAGGAATTCGATGCTATCCAATATCCTAAGGGTTTTGTGTTTCCTTCTTTCAAGAGTTTTGATGATAGAGAACCCTCACCGATATATCGCACTTGTGGCTACCAGCGAAGGAGCGCTATTATTTCATCTCTTTGTTAGCGGCTTAGTGGGCATAACTTTTGATTGGAATGCTGAACTGCTCAACAATTTAGAGAAGACTTTTGCTGAGTTGGAGCAACTCTTTGTTAAGAGGTTTGCTGGAACTCAGTAAAGGGTAACCGAGGGCAATCTTGTTGTGGCTCAACAACAGCCCAGTGAGTCCCTCATTGATTATATTCTTAGATGGCATAATATAAGTATGAAATGCAAACCATAGTTGTCTGAACAGCATGCTATTAAGATTCTATTACATAATATCCATGGCCCGGTTGCCTTCATGCTTAAAGGTTTCACCATTAAGACATTTGAGAAGCTAATCATCAAGGCGGCTAGCCTATAAGGAGAGGCCAAATAGTTGCCTTTTCAAGATCAGTCATCAAAGTCAAAGCTGTAGAAAGTCTATGAAAAGAAGCCAGGGGCAGTAGCAGCATTGGACAAGGGGAAGCAACCGGTTAGGGATTAGTATGAGAGGCCTCAAGCTCCACAGCCTTCACTTCCACCTCCTTTACCACCACCTCAACCATCTTATCGGCTATCACAGCTACCTCCATGGCCTTCGCCACCTCTTCCTTAGCCATACTCACAACAGCTGTACACATACCCGTCCCAAGGTAGCTATCCTCCACCTACTCTTTTGGATAAGCTAAACAAACCTTATTCATTTAAGAGGGAGGTAGTCAGGAAAATCTTTAAGAATTTCTTAAAGAAATCTGATTTTCAGCTACCCAAGCCTAGAAAGCCAGAGGAAGTGGGCAGGAGTAATGATCCTAACTTTTTCCCCTACCACCGCATACTAGGCCATATTTTGGAGGATTGCTTTATATTTAAGGATTGGCTTGAGTATAGCTACAATTCGGGAGCTATATGTGGTGAAAGACAAAAAATATATATAAAACATTATGTTATTGGGATGCCACGCAGATCCGTAAATGTTCTTATTAGAGTGATCGGGTATGACATTGAGGAGAGGTGTACTATCTCGAAAGATAAAAGTCAACACCCTACAATGGTCCTAATCACCCGAATAAGGACTCCTAAGGACAATGGGTCTTCAGAATGTACCAGAGATTCTTCCCCTACTTTACATGGAAAAGTAAAGTAGGGTTTATTTTAAATCGGGTTCATTAAGTTCCCTATAGGGGCAAGCCTCCATAGTTAATTACATCCTAAGGAAGGGGATTATTTAGGAATACTCTCGATTAAGGTGAATGATCATTGTCTCCAAAGATTTCAACTATCAATCGATTAGTTTATTTTTGAAGATCAAATGGGATTGATCAAAGAGAGAGAGTTATTATCGAATCCAAAGGAATATAAGTAGAAGATGCTCACGATGCTAGGAAACCTAGCGAGCATCTCAAATTTTTCTATAGTTGGGCTTTACATTTTTGAAAGTGAATTAATTTGTTTGAGTTGAATTTTTCATTAGAAATTTAGTGCTTATGATTCCACAACACAAGATTATGGAAATACTGGAGGTGAGGATTTATACTTATGGCCCACAAAGGGGAGAAGCAACCTTAGAACCTAAATCTAGGAGCTTTGGTGAGGGCCAAAAGCATGACCTAAATCTATGGCAAAAATGGGTATATGGTTTACCTCAATAAGAGAGGGTAAACCACCCAACTGCTTGGACTTACAACCGCCTGGGGGTGGCCGCCAACTAACTCCTTATATGATTTTAAATTCATGTAGGCAAGTCATATGCTTTATGCAAGATAGCTAGGCTGTTATTTATTTTAGAAAGAGACTAAGTCCTTAAACTCACTCCCTAAGAGACTAGATCATGTAAGGGTATAAAAAATGACCTAGATCTAATGCAAATCATTTTACATTTTATTTTTATTCTTGGACAATCATTTGACTCAGGCTTATAGGAATCATATACCTAATGCATGAGAAAGAAGATTATGGGCCAAAATCAGCAAGAAGGGGAGGTGTGTTCCCACCATGGCTCTCACAAGTCAAGCCAAGTTTTCTGGCAAAGGCGGAAGCCCTCCAATCAAGAGTGAAACAATATGCTTTTATGCATGATGTTATAAAATAAATACTCATCTAGCTAAGGGGTTGCTAATTCTTTTATCTTGATTTTTAGCATAAGCTTTAGGTAAAGTTATGAATTCTTTAGTTTTCATTTTGAGTTATTTAATTTGGTAGAAGATTTATTTTTTCCTAAGAGCCTAATCATCATCTAGGCCATACATCAAGCAAAGAAGAAACTAGGAAAAAGATGCCATCTTAATGCACATGCTAAACAAAATATCACACATTTTATAAAGCTAACACAAAAGAATAAAATGCCATTTGTGGTCGGGCTCCACTGCACAAACTCGAAAATAAATTGGGTAGCTGAGCTCTATCCTTATACAACCTGGATTACAAATGAATTAATTACAACTAAGCAAAGAAATTCATGTTATGGGGTGGATCTTTATTCTTCATTTCTTCATTCTTCTTTCTTATTTCTTCTTCTTTTCTTCTTTCTTCTTTAGATCCTTCTTTTAGATGGCTGGAATGTGGATGCTCTAAAGGCTTCACATGATGCATAAGATGAAATCTTATGACCAATGCTCATCCTAATCCCCATAACAATCATTCCAAAATCTTAATTGCAAAAATTACATGAAATGGAAAAGTAAATCAAAATAACACCTGCAAAATAGAGATTAGCTAAACAAACCATACAAATCCCAAGCATGTATATTAGACATAGCACCCCACACATAGGTAACCAAGTCTACCTAGCCTATAGGATTATGCTTAGGGGTATAAGCACCCTGCACAGCAAAAGCAATTATATTTTTATTATAATGCCCCTTATGCACAATCCTTTGCAGAAAATAATGATTAGACTAAATCATCCTACCATTCATTTTACGTACATTCACCCTAACATTCAGACTAAAATAAAATATCACAAATAAAAGCAAGCATCAAACTATGCACCACCCTAACCTAAAGCTAGAAGTGGTAGCTTAGTCTAATGTGTGTGCTTTAGAAGGTTTGTGTGGTATGCTTAGCTATGGCTTTAAGGTTTAGATTATCTAAGTGTGAAGATGTTCAACTTAGATGGATGGTTTCATTTAAGTGTTTAGTTGATTTGGGTTGATTTTATTTGATGCTTTGTTTAGGTTTGAATGAATCCTACAATTAATTACTAAGTGTTGTAAAGAGAGGGAAAAGAGAAGAGAACTTCTCTTTCCTTCCCTACTTTAAGTAATTTTTAAAGTAGATTCATGTTTAGTTTTATTTAATGAATGTCTTATTATGTGTTTTAATTAATCCTAAGTTTATATTAACTCTAAACAAACCCATTCAAAAAGAAAGGCATTTTAAGATTAAGTAAAGTGAATTAATATCACAAAACACACATCACTTCATTTCTTTCCCAACATGTATAAGGAATCCTAAGCATATCTATACATACAAATGAAAATGTTTAGCAAACTTTATGATAAAATGCTAAGAAATATTACTTAATAAAATTAGAATGCTTTATGATGCATGATTTTCATTAAGTAGAAAAGAGGGGTTTCTTTTATCCATTATTCACATGCACATGAGTATGTATGAAAGGCATAAGTGAGTATGATGCCATTGTTAGCACCAGGGGTGTAAGGTACAAGACCTACTTAGGGCTACTTAAAGCCTCACAACCTCAGGGTTGTCTAGACTAATATACCCTTTTCCTTAAATACAAACACATGTATAAAAGAAATGAATAGAAAAAGAAAGATGCAAAAAGTTTGTATTTGTTTATTTATTTTATTTATGCAATTTATGTGTACAAATGTGGATTTCCTTCTTAAGTAACAGCATAGGAATAAATAGGAATGGGGTTAGGCAAGTGTTGTGTTCTTTTCAAATGAATCATACACTTTGCCAAATCCTATTCAAAACTATGCTAAGAGAAAAGGGATCGAAAGCCACACTATGCATATCTTCATATTTATATTAACATGGAAGCTTATAAATAAATATAAGTAGCACACTTTCAGTTTTAGGTATTTGATTTATAGATTTTGAAAATAGTTTTGGATTTAGTAGTGATAATAGTCATTCATATTTATACTTTAGCCAAAACATACAATTTGACATAAAGAAAATATTTCATTTTAATTTTGATTTTTGAAAAGCATGAATGCATGAAATTCATATGACATACACATTTAGTATGTTAGGAAAGAACTAAAGTGATGAAAGCATGTAAACACATTCACCATAATTAATTCCTAAAGACAATCCTATGAAATAAGAAAGTTTAAAGCAAATAAAGTTATTTCTATGGAAGGTTTGATTTTGTTTTGAGTTTGATTTAATTTGAGAAATGCAAGGTGAGTTTGCTGTTCCTAACCAATTCCCACATATGTTTGTTATTTTAGTTTCATTTTTAGGTGATTAGATCAATTTTGTGCTTTGGTTAGGTTATGGTATGAATTAAGTGTGTTAATTATCCCTTACCTATACCACCTTAGCATACTTAATCAAATAATTATGAGCTAATGAGATGACATAAAATAACACAAGGAATTTAAATTAGCAATGCACCTAGGAAAGAAGAGGGCCTAATGCAATTGGCTCATGATTAATGATTAATTAAACTAAGGGGTTTAATTTAAGTACTTTCATGACCCCTCTCACACATATGAGTGGGATTTTAATTTCCTTAATATACTTAGGCTCTTGAACACCTAAGCATCTACCCAAGATAGATTAATTGAGTTATGAAAAGTTTTAGAATTTTATGAAATTAGTTAAGGGGGTAATTAGTGAATTAACCCTTAATTAAAGTTGGATTAAGGAAGGAAAGGGGGTTTAAAGAATATCTTAAGGAAAGTATCTTAAAATTATAACCTAAACCTTATATTCACTTAATCAAAACTTAATTGACTCAATCAAAGGGTTAGACCACTAATTATACCCTTAATTAAGCTTAATTATATTAAAGGAGTTATTAAGGAATGAATTAATAATTCCTCTAATTACATCACCAATAAATCCCAAGAACATTAGGGGAGGTAGGAGTCACCCCACTAATTATGTACAAGAAGTTTGAGATTAATCAATGGAGCAATTATAGGGTAATTAGCAAAATAACATTCCCAATAAAACCCAAATCCAGAGAAAAGCATAATTTAAAATCCATTGAAATCATTTTTATAATATTCTATGTTCAATTATCTATCCAATGCAATTTATTTTATATTTTTTTAATTTTTCTAGGCTTAGATATGAATTTAGGAAGTTTTCATGATTAATTAGGTGATTTAAAAGCCTGATTAAATGTTTGATCCCGTCAGTGCCATGTGGGCCGCTGATGCGGCATGCTCTTTCTACGTGGCACGATGGGATTTGATATTAAAGTTGTCACATCATAATGCCGCATTAGTGGTGGCAGTATGCGCTTTCTCCTCATCCATCATATCAAGAATCTGATGGCTGAGGTTAAAGCCACGGTGTTAAAGGGATGAAATGCGGGATCTACATGTCTTAATCCTGCCCGTCCATCCAAAATGCATAGATGGATGCCCTATGATCCTTCTCTATATTTCCCTTGCGGGAGAGGACATCCATCCATCTTCTACGGATGATTCAAGCTTGATTGAGCTCGGATTGATCCCAAAACTTACCCATACCATCTAAGCATAAAGGCAAACACATATAATGCTAGAATCTCATGGGGTGAAAATCCACTTCACAAAGCTCCAAACAATATTAAAATTATGCTCGGTTTAATGGATAACCTCATCGGAGGTGATCACCGGTGCTCGATTCCCTTAGAGAAGCTTTATCTAGTGGAGACGAAGCTTTGTTGATGTTTGGAGGCTCTAAGATTGGGTAGATCCTTTTAGAGGCTAACTCCACCTTGAGTTGAGCTTAGTCTTGATCAAGGTAGCACCTCCCTTGCCTTTGGAGCTTGTGTGAAGGCTTGGGTGAGTTTGATCAAGCTCTTTGATGAAGCTTGTAAGAGGAATTGGGTTGATTTGAATTGTGGAGTAAGTTTGAATTTCAATGGAACTCCCCTATTTTTGATTTGAGTAAATCTAAAAATGGAGAAGTTGGAATCACTCTAGGAAGCTTGGGATCACTTGGCAATGGCTCCTTTGGCTTCCCTTAGCTCAATCAAGTATAACACTATCAAGATTGAATGGAATTAGGGGGAGTACATCTCCCCTAGAGTAATCAGATGGCCGAGCAAGGAGATGCCATTTTGATCCAATTGAGCTTATACAATGGGTTTGTTAGGCTATTAGAGGTGTCCTTGAATTCAATTTTGGCTAGAGGAGGAGTGGGTGAGGTCGTCATGTGCTCAATCAAGGTGGAGGGAGGATTCCATGTGGCCATTTTCAAAGGAGGTGGTCAGTTTTGGGTTTGGCTTACCCAAACATATTGGGTCATGTGCACAAGGTCCATTAGTGACTATTTAGTCTACTAAGAGGATGCCAAGTATCCATGGAAAGGAATTGACCAAACTCTAAGTGATTTTGATTTTGGGTTACCCTATGGCCTAGGGGTAAAATTGTCATTTGCTCTTTATAACAGTTTGGGCATGTTTAGTATGATTGAAAAATGGGTTGGGCCAAGTTTCAATGAATTTAGAGTTGGTTTGATATGATTTGGCTCATATTGACCCATTTAGGTCAAAATAGGTCAACTTGTGTCAAACCAAGAGTTGGGTCAAGTTCATATGACCATTTGAAATGTTTTGGTGGCTTTGGTTTGATTTAATTTGGTTATGTTTGAATTTGATTCAATTAAGTTTATTTAAGTCAAATGGGTCAAGTTGACCAATTTGACCCATTTGACCTATTTGGGTTAGGTCATGGGTTGGTTTATGTTTAGTTGGTCATATGAAATGGATTGGTATCTTTGTTTCCAATCAATTTGGTTTTAGTTTGATTTTAGCTCAATTTGACCTTTTAGGTCAAGTTGGGTTCATGGTCAATTGGGCTAGGTTAGGTCTAGTTAGCCAATTGAGGCTTTGGTCAAGTTCAACAAGTGATTTGGAATGAACTTGACCCATTGGTTTCAATCAATTTGGTTTAGATCAAGTTTTGACACATTTTGACTTTTTAGGTCAAGTTGGGTCAACTTGGGTCAAGTGGCCAATTGGGTTAGGTTAGGCTCAAATGTTGACTTAGTCAATTTCAAATATTGATCATGAATGAACTTAGATCAATAGTTTCAATCAATTCGGCCTATGGTGGATTTTGGTTATGATGGGTTTCATTTTGGCTAAGTGTTGATTTGGTCAACCCTTAAGTTTGACTTGGTTTGACCCAATTTGAGTGATTGATCACCTTATGATGATTGTTGCTCATAATGTGAGGCTTAAATTAGTTCAATCTAATTTGGTTAGGATTATAATTTGGCTCATAAGGGGTACTTTAGGTTACTTTGGGTCAAGTGAGCCTAAGTGGGACAAATGGCCTAGTCAAAGCTTGATTTAAGTTTGATTGAACTCACATATGGACTTATGATTGATATATAAAACCAATTTGAAGTCAAATAGGTTTTGGTTCATTTGATAATTTCAAGTTCAAAGGGTGAACATGAGTTTGATTTGGGTTTGATTTTTGAATTGAGTTTTAGATTGATGATTGAAGTTTGTTTTATATCTGGGTTCATGATTGTAGGATTGATTGAATCATGAAGAAAAATCAAGAGTTTGGCTTGATTTGAATTGGATTTGACTAAGTTCAAGAGTTTGGCTTGAAAGGCTTAGGTTAAATTTTGAATGAGTTTGAGTTTGATTTTTGAGTTGGTTTTGGTTGTTTGAATTTATCTTTAATTTATATATATGAATATAAATCAGTTATGAGAAAATTTTATGAATTTGAAGTGATTTGAACTTGATTTAGGCTAAGTACATAAGAGGGAATCAAAGGGACTTAGAAAAATATTTGGAATTTGAATTTGATTGTTGGATTTAGTTTGATTCATTTGAATTTATATTTCATTTATATATGTGAATATAAATGAGTTGTGAGAAAATTTCATGAGTTTGAATTGATTTTGGTTAAGTCCATGAGAAGGAATCAAAGGACATAGGAAATATTTTGTACTTGAAATTTCAATCATGGGTTTCAATCATGTGGAATTGATTTGAGTTTGGAGAAAATCAATTAGTTAATTGTTGAAAGACTTGAAGAGAAGTGAGGAATGTGGTTCAAACTATAGGGTAGAAAATTTTCCTAACACCCCTAAGGCATGACCTATTCCTATGGCTAACTCTTCAAAGTCTCTAAGGCTAGGTTGAGTGTCCACCTAGTCACTAGATGTGTCTTAAGACTAAGGATCCCTTAAAGTCTAAAAGAAGTCATATGTCTAAGATGGAGGTGTTGAGAGCTCATTCAAAAAATGAGGTCAACACTATAGTTACCCCTAAAGAATATCTAGTAGAACAACCATCCAGTTCTATTAGGGTAATCCTTAGGGATACATGTGATCCTCTCAAAACAAAATATAGTTGGAATATCTTTTTATCCCGAACCTCTAAAAAGATTATTTTTAAAATCAAGAAACTTTCCTTACAGGTGCTTGAGGTAGCTCAAACCTCCAACATCAAGGAAGGTTTACAAGTTGCTAAAGACAACTTAGGGAAAGTGGGAGCTCAAGCGGCACCATACTTGCTGGATAGGTAGCAACCATCGGGAGCCTCCATTCCACCCTTATTACTACTTGGTGACATTTCTATTTTAGCTAGCTCTTCTTTTAGTAGATATCTTGTATTGGTGGATGAGGGCATCAAATCCCTCACCCCACTTACTTTACTAGATTTTTACTATGTACCTCATTTTAAATCTAAGAAATTGAGGAATAAAGCTAGTTTGAATTACATATGTGCCACTTCTGATGGGTTATCTAATTCCACTCTTTTAAAAAACTCTTCAAGTCTTAATAATTATAACAACTCTGACCATCCTCTTTCTGATTCAGAGATGGACTTTCTTTCTTTGAATAATATGGTTTCACCTCTTGAGATAGACTTGGAATCATCTGATTCTGAGAGTCCTATAGGAGAAGCTGTAGGTGAACCTGATGAGCAGTTAGAACTTTCCACTAAGCCACCACAAGAAGTCATCGAAGTTAACCTTCGTAGTGACAAAGTTCTACCTCCTAGGGTAGCACCTCAAGATAAGAGAAAATAAGTCATATGTTTCAGCGATCAAGAAGCCCCTCCACAGGATGCTCCACCCATGGATATGCTTGTGACCAGTTGACTATAATGTCCTCACTCACCTAAGAAAGTTGCCTAAACTAAGCATATATGATGCCCTTGTCTTATCCAAAGAGATGAGAATCATTAATCAAGGCTCTTCTTGATCCAAATATGCTTAGCTCGGTGACCATTGTTGGAGGAGGCACATTATTCAAGAAGTCTAAGTCACATTCACGATGAAGTCCTTCTTCTCAGGATAGTGAAACATGCTCTACATCAGTGGATATGGGTAGATTCAGACTTTCTATGGCATTGGTTGATCTGGGTGCATCGATGAACATTATGAGCCTGAAAACCCTTACCTACTTAAGGATCAATGTCTCTAAGATTCGAGGAGATCAGATGATGTTGAGAGGTTTTAATGAACAAGCAAGAGGGCTTTAGGCTCCATAGTGTTACCTTTAAAACTAAGTGACTGGAAGACTGAAGCCAAGTTCTATATAATTAATTCAAATACATCGTTCACTACTTTATTTAGTAGGACTTGGATACACCAGAACAAGATGGTTCCATCCTCTCTTCATCAGTGCATCAAGTTTCGAAGAGATGGAATCGAATACTGTGTCAGAGGAGATGAAAAGCCATTTTCAGTTAGAGAGGTTGATATATGAAGATGTGACCTACTATCTTCCTCAAAATTAAAATGTCTATTCTCACAAACTTGATCAAAATTTAAATACAAAAGAAAAAGAAAAAGAAGAAAAGGAAAAATAAAAAGTAAAAGAAAAGAAAAAGGAAAGTACAAGTGAGCAAGAAAGGGACACCGAGGAAGAGGTAAAGCCGCTTGTAATATTTCACCCATAGTTCACTCCAGCATACAAACATATGGGTAGAATGACTCGACCTCCACCAGGTATAGGAAGAGGTAGAAATAGAGGTAGTTCTAGAGGTGGAAGACCCCCGGGTTTGCGGCCAGCCAACAAGGGTCATGTTCTAGTTCACAGGAGTACCCTTGCTATTCACATAGACATATAATCTAGCTCAGAGGATGAGTCCCATGTGATTAGCATACCATCCAACCCCTATCGGCGGGTTTCATTGGAGGTGACACTCAAGCCAGACAGTGACGAAGACCAGGCCTCCAAGCAAAGCATGAATGTATTCGAATCAGGTTTATGTAAAATTATTAGGCAACTGTTGGGCACTTTAGCTCTAACCTCACTTTCTTCTCAAAAAGTTGAAGGTTTAGTAGTTAAGGAAACCCCTAGGTCTTCCATGAATTTCAAGCCAAAGAGATTCCTATTGGGATCATCATCCTTAAGTGCAGAAGCAGATGTAGAACTTAAGGATAATTCATATAAAGATTTAATGGAATTACCTTTTGATTAGTACTTGCCTTGTGTTCATAATCTTGCAAAGAAAGGTTTTATTCCTTATACATGGTCCAGGCTCATATTAGAGTATTTCAAGAAACTGTGGAACAATCAAGAGTAGGGGTAGATTGGTATAGTGGGTGTCGATGATCATGATTATTGCTTAGTTATCATCTAGAGTCTGATAGGTTCTTCTCAAACCACACTAACTCTTATGAGGATGTGTGTGTTTAAAAACTTTAGATGATCTTGATGATCTTCAAATCAAAGATTCAATTCCAAAATTTGATGAAGAAATCCATTCAACTATCGATAAGCTCAAAGAAATCAACCTCAGGATAGAAGAAAATCCACGCCCCACATACATCAGTTCTCTGCCGAATGAAGAAGAAACCAATGACTTAGTTAGGCTATTGATTAAGTTTAAGGATTGCTTTGCATGGAGCTATGAAAAGATGCCCAGATTATCTCTAGACATAGCAGTCTATAAACTAGCAATGGACCCTAATGCTAACCCTATCAAGCAAGGTCCTAGACACATATGATTAGAAATAGAATAACAGGTCATTTCTGAAGTCAAGAAATTGATCGATGTCAATTTTATCAGGGAAGAAAATTACCCTACATGGTTAGCCAGTGTCATGCCAGTTAAGAAAAAGAATGGCCAAATTCACATATGCATCAATTTCAGGGATTTAAGTAAGGCATGTCCTAAGGATGAATTTCCACTTCCTATACCAGAATGGTGGATATTGCCTCATCTCATGTAATATTCTCCTTTATGGATGGGTCATTTGGCTACAACCAAATCAAGATGGCCCCCGAGGATGAAAGAAACACTACTTTTTTGAACCCCGATCAGAATCTATTGTTATGCTTATGCCTTTTTTTAAAATATGCTACATACCGGGTGATGACTTCATCTTCAATGAACTCATTCATCATCAAGTTGAATGCTATTTTGATGATCTAGTAGTCAAAAGCAAACAAAAGGAAGACCATATCTTTGACTTGAGAGTAGTTTTTGAATGGTTAAGATAATACAACCTCAAAATGAACCCCCCTGAAGTGCGCATTCGGAGTAGCTTCTGGGAAATTCCTTGGGTTTGTTATCCGACATTGGGGAATAGAGATATACCTAAAAAAGATCAAAGCCATCTTAGGAATGCCACCCTCTAAAAGTCTAACTCAACTCAGATCATTCCAAAGGCGATTGGCATATCTAAGACACTTTATCTCCAATCTATCGGAAAGATGCAAGTCATTTTTAGCACTTATCAAAAAGGGAACTAAGTTCAAGTTGGGATGACAAGTGTCAGCATGCTTTTGAAGACATCAAATAGTATTTGGTGAAGCCGCCAGTTTTAGCAGCCCTTATCCCGGGCAAGCCACTTATCCTCTACACTACTGCATTTGATGACTCCCTTGGCACTTTGTTGGCCCAAACCAATGACGAAGGGAAGGAGAATGCTCTCTACTACCTCAGCCAACACCTGATCCCTGCTGAAGCAAACTACCCACCTATTGAGAAACATTGCTTAGCTTTAATATTTGTATCCCAAAATCTATGATACTATATGCTTTCTTATAAGGTGAACTTGATTTCAAGAATCAATCTACTATAATATCTCATGACATGGTTGATGCTCTCCAGACGGTTGATGCATTGGTCCATGATTTTGATGTAATTTGACATCACATTCGTACCCCTCCGTGCGGTGAAAGGATAGACACTAGTAAATTTCTTAGTAGTACACCTACTTCCTGTTGATTCTCCACTTAGTGAAGACCTCCCCGATAAATAAATCATGAACTTAGGGGACACTAGCATTCACCGCTGGAAGCTGTTGGCCCAAATCCCCAAGGTCACCATCTACAAGGTTCCTCGAGGAGAGAACGCAATAGAAGATGCTTTGGAAAAACTTGCCAAGGAATTAGCATGTCTGGAAGATGAGTCCATTCCAATAAGGGTCCAAAATAAGCAAGCCCGATCCCTTATTGATGTTGAACTCATCGAGAGATTGTCTCTTGAAGGGGAGGTTGCCGTTGCTCCAATAAAGATGAGGAGCTAGATTGGAGTCAACCATTCATAGATTACGTGAACACAGACAAACTACCTCAAGAGAAATCACAAGCCCATTAAATGAAATAGAGAGCTCTCTTCTATGCTCTCGTGGATGACACTTTGTACCGACAGTCTTTTGATCAAATGTGGTTACGCTGCTTAGACAAACACGAAGCCCATAAGATTGTGACCAAGGTACATTCAGGTCTATGTGGAGCACATCAATCTGGTCTGAAGATGAAAGCCATGATTAAGAGACTAGGATACTATTAGCTTTCGATGATTAGAGACTGTATGAACGTAGCTAGGAGATGCCATCAGTGTCAGGTACACGGTGTGGTATTACATTAACCACCCAACTTTCTACATCCTACATTGTCCGCATGGCCATTTGAGTGTTGGGGTACTAACATAGTGGGTCCCATCGATCCTCCTTCTTCCAAGGGTCATTGGGTCATCCTAGCTGCCACCGACTACTTTTTCAAGTGGTTGGAGGCAATCCCACTTAGAGAGGTCACAACTCAGCATGTGATCCAGGTTTTCAAGAACCATATCATATATAGGTTCAGGGTGCCTTGATGAAATATATTCAATAATGGTATTGTATTCAAGAGCATTAAGATCAATAGCTTTATCAGGAGACATAGTATAGATTGGAGATACTCTACCATCTACTATTCCAAAGCAAATGGCCTAGCATAAGCATTTAACAAAACTCTCACCTAGATACTAAAGAAGACATTCAATGATAATAAGTGACAGTGGAATGAGTAGCTAGTTGAAGCTTTTTGGGCATACCACACCACATACAAAAATCCAAGCCAATCTACCCCATTCTCCTTAGGGTATGGGTCCAAAATTAATCTACCCTTAGAAGTGCAACTCCCATCACTAAGGATAGAAATGGGTAGCAAAATCACTACAGAACAGAACACAGGTTGCAGTTAGAAGAACTCGAAGGTTTGGAGGAGAGACGCCTATAGGCATGCCAGAACCTTGAGTTATACAAAGCCAAAATGATTCAAGCTTACAACAAGCTAGTCTGCCTTATAACTTTTCAAGTAGGAGAGCTTATCTTAGTTCTAAGGAGACCAACTATTACTGTCGAAGGATGGGAGATAAGTTTGAACTCACTTGGGAAGACCCTTTTGTCATAGAGAAGGCATACCAAAGAGGATCTTATCAACTTATTGATTGTAAAGGGGAACACCCGATGCTTCCAATTAATGGGCTCTGTTTGAAGAAATAATACCAATAAAATCATGTTTGAAAATAATTATCATCAAAAAATTCTATTCCAATTCATCAAAATATTCTCTTTATTTGAAGCGTTGTTTGCTTATTTGTGAATCCACCACGATGTGTTTAGGGTAGGTGTAAGAGAACCCAAGAGGCATCCTATCCTTCTTTCACAATACGAACACAATCAAATATGATTCCTCGATGCTATTAGAGTAGGTGTAAGAGAACCCATGAGGAATCCTATTTCGACTAGCACAACTAAGTTGAGTGTGAGAGAACCCAAGCGACATCCTTTCTTAGTGGGATCACCACTGCCATTCTTAGCACCATTCCATTAACTTTTAAGCATGTTTTAGGATAGGTGTTTAAACACAAACATAAACACAAACACATACCTTTTGCCTCGGGCTATTTTAATGTGGGAGCAAGCTCCCTGTGGCACTCACTCAATAACTGCTTTAGGTTTGGCTGACATGCTAGCTTGCTAGTGTGTCACCCCAATGGTCATTTATCTGGTGGATGTGAGTTCCCATGCTTTCTTCCTGACTTGACCATTACAAACCAACAAGCAGCTTCTTAGTTTGGTAGGCTTCACTGCCCATCCAGTAAGCTACCTCGTGTTGACTTTATTTAAGAGGATGTAAGTCTACACTTTCTTCTTAAACTAGCCATCATGCACTAACTGGAAGGAATATATATGAGGTTTAAGGTAAGTCCCCAAGTGGCTCCTTTCTTCTCGACTACTTTTTGATATAAGTCCTCCAGTGGCATTCACTTAGTGGTCGTCCTAGGTCGGATAGCATTTATCGAGCTGAAGACAGACTATCTCGACAATCAGTTCTATTATAGGAGGATGTGAGTCCTTGATGCTTTCTTCCTAGGCCGATTATCGCAAATCGATGGGCACCTTAGGTTGGTTGATGTTCTCTATACTGATAGCGACTCACCCGGTGGATACACTACTCTTGGCAGGTGTGAGTCCCCATACTTTCTTCTTGAGTTGGCCACCGAATACCTATAGATATTATCTTCTTCAGAGTTTTCTTTAAAGCCATCAGTGTCCCCTCCCGTGCGGGCATTCTACTTAGATCACATCCTTGCAACCCCAATTAGACACTACCAGTTATTTTTGGATTGGACAATTCCCCTTTCCTAGTAGCCACCTCTGTGGTTGGAGAATTTGTCCAGTAGATGCACTGATTCTCCTTGGACCAATAAATATGAGATAGGACTAGGCTGATATAAGCTCCTTTTCAGTATGATCCCTCACAAACTAACAGGATCCATGATAAACAAATAAACAAAATAAATAAATTTATTTACTTGTGGATTAGGAGTTAAAGCCCCGAGCAGCCCTTTTTCCAAGCATGCATCCTATCTTTAGGGTAGTATCAACAAAACTCCCTATAGGAATTATCTGACTATGCTTGAGTTAAGATAAGTCCCTGGGTCAGCACTCTCTCCATAGTCACCCTTAAGTTGGGTTCAATCTATTTTTCCACAAATAGGTTGCCTCGACAATCATTTCTCTTTGAAAGATGTAAGACTACTATGCATTCTTTCTAGCATGACTGTCACAAACTGACGGCCAGTCCTAGGTCGGGTTGGCATGTTACATTGCTAATGTTTCACCCTAGTGGTCTTTTATTTAGGAAAGATATGAGTCCCATGCTTTCTTCCCTAAATTGGTCACTACAAACTGAAAAGGTACCCCTTTGGTTGGATAATTCTCCCCTCGGCTGGGAAGCTACTCCATTTGGATTGGTAAGTCTGAAGTAGGCCAAGGCCGACACGACCCCTACTTAGTGCAGTCCATCGTAAACCAATGTGATCCATTAAATATAATTAAAAAAAATGAAATTAATTTTGACTATCTTTGAGCTGATTTAAGTCCCCAACATTCACTCGGTAATTATAAGGTTGGGTTGATTTGCCTCGTGATCACCCATGAGATCCCTACTTTGGAGGATGTAAGTCTACTTCACTTTCTTCCTAGTACAGCCGCTACACACCGAAAGGCAACCCCTTTGGTTGGATAGTCCTACTATGTGGTTGGTAGACTATATCTTTAGATCGATAAATTTGAGGCAGGCCAAGGCCTACATGGCCCCTACTCAATGCAGTCCATCACAAACTAATAGGATCCATCAAATATAATTAAAAAATGAAATTAATTTTTAATATCTTTGAGCTAATTTAAGTCTCCCAATGACATTCACTCAGTAGTCAACCTAAGGTTGAGTTCGATCCATTGCCTCGTCAGCTGATCACCTCAGTAGCTGATCCCTACTTTGGAGGATGTAAGTCTACTATGCTTTCTTCCAAGTATAGACACTACACACCGAAAGGCAACCCCTTTGGTTGGGTAGTCCTACTATGTGGTTGGTAGACTACTCCTTTGGATTGTTAAACCTGAAGTAAGCCAAGGCCAATGGCCCTACCATGTGATCCATCCAGAATCCATCTCAAAATTCAAAATTTAAAATCTGAAACAAAATAAACCAACCTCCCCCAGTGGAGCTAAATTAAATAATCAAATCAATTAGCTTCTCCTCAGCAAGATGAAAAATCAACCAACCTCCCACAATGGAGTCAAATTAAATAAATCAAATTAATTAGATTCTCCTCGGCGAGATGTAAAATCAACCAACCTCCTCCAGTGGAGCCAAATAAAACCAATCAAATCAATCAGCTTCTCTTTAGCGAGATGCAAAATCAACCAACCTCCCCTAGTGGAGTCAAATAGAACAAATCAAATTAATCAGCTTCTCCTCGGTGAGATGCAAAATCAACCAACCTCCCCGAGTGGAGCCAAATTAAACCTAATCAAATCAATCAGGCAAGATGCAAAATCAACTCCCCATGAAGCCGTCAAATAATCTCAATCAACTTCTCTCATGAGATGCAAATCTTTCCAATCTCCCTAGTGGAGTCAATTCAATCCAACCGAATTCCTTGGTGAAAGGTTCACTTCTTTTATCCCCGGTGGATTCCAAATTCTAATCCCCCAACAGATTTCATAACCTCTTATCCCCTAGTGGATAACTTGAGCCTTTTTCCCTAGTGGAAAGCTCACATACTCAATCCCTAGCAGATTCCTCCTTTGCTCTCTTATATTTTTGACATAAGTAGAGTCGTATTGACTAAGATCTTGATTCCTTCTACACCTCGAGTTTAGGAGTAGACCATTTCTATTAGTGCTTGTAATCGTTCGAACGTTGTTGATCTCCTCGATAAACACCAATACGTGCGGTATGACTAGTTAGTCACACCACACCTATTGGGCACCCTTTGTTGACCTCACTTTTGGAGTGAGCTTTCAACTTCTTCATCTTAGACATAGGACTCCTCTAGACACTGAGAGTTCCTTAGTTTTAAGACACTTCTAGTGATTAGGTGAACACTTAATCTAACCCTAGAGACTTAGAAGAGTCACCCATATGAATAGGTTATGCCTTAGGGGTATTAGGAAGACTTGTTTACCCTATAGCTTGAACCCAATCCTTTCTTCCTTCTTTCAAACCAAGCTTCAAACTCAAATCTTAAATCAATTCCAACTCAATTGATTTTCTCAAATCTTTAATCAAATCCAAAACTTTTTCTAAGCCCTTTAATTTCATCTCATGGACTTAGCTCAAATCAAATATTAAATCAATTCCAAACTCAAAATATTTTCTCATAACCCATTTATATTCTCATTTATATTCACAAATATAAATGAAATATAAATTCAAATAACCAAAACTAAATTCAAAACTCAAGTCCAAATCCAACTTAAATCCAACTTACACTCTTTCAAGTCAAATCCTTAAACTTAGCCAAATCATTCTCAAATAAATCCAAACCTTTGGATTTTCTCTTCAAATAATCATTCTTCAATCACATACCTAAATATAAACATAAACTTCATTCATCAAACCAAAATCAAACTAACCCAAATCAAACCCATGTTCATCCTTTGAACTTGAAATTGTAAAATGAATCAAAACCCATTTGATACCAAATCACTTGCAATTGGATTTATATTTCCATCATAAGTCCATATGTGAGTTCAACCAAACTTCATTCAAGCATTGATCAAGTCAATTGACCCATTTAGGCTTACTTGATCCAAAGTGACCTAAATCACCTTTTTGAGCTAAGTTCTAATCCAACCTAAATTGGTTTGAACTAAGCCCATCTAAACCTCACATTGTGAGCAACAATCATCCTAGGATGATCAATCACTCAAATAAGGTCAAACTAAGTCAAACCTAGCCTTTGACCAAGTCAACATTTAGCCTAAATGAAACTCAAATTAGAAATAATCCACCATATACCAAATTAATTGAAACCATTGATCTAAACCAATTCATAATCAATGATTGAACATGACTAAGCCATCAACTAAGCCAAACCAAGCCTAATTGGCCACTTGACCTAGTTGACCCAAGTTGACCTAAAAAGTCAAAATGGGTCAAATCTTGATCAAAGCCAAATTGATTGCAACCAATGGGTCAAATTCATTCTAAATCACTTGTTGAACTTGACCAAAGCTTCAATTGGCCAACTAGACCCAACCTAGCCCAATTGACCATGAACCCAACTTGACCTAAAACTTCAAATCAACTTGAAATCAAACCAAACCAAAATTGATTGAAACTAAAGCTTGCAAAATATTTTAAATGATCAACCAAGTCTAAACCAACCATAACCTAGCCCAATTAGGTTAAATGGGTCAAATTGTTCAACTTGACCCATTTGACCTAAATAGACCAAAATAAATGAAAACCAAATATAAACCAAATTGAACCAAACCAATAATACCCATAGGCTCCAAATGATCATTTGAACTTGACCTAACTCATAGTTTGACCCAATTTGACCAATTGGTCAACCAAATCGAATTTGACCCAACTTGACCTAAATGGGTCAAATTGAACCAATTCAAACCAAATGATCTCCAAATCACTTAAAATTTAGCCCAACCCATTTTTGAATCATTTCAAATCTGCCCAAATCAAAATCATGGCTAAATAGCCATTTTACCTTTAGGTCAAAGGGTATCCTATGACCAAATTCACTTGGAATTTGGTCATATTCTTTCTCAAGGCCACTTGGCATCCTTCTAGTGGTCCACTTGGACACCAAGGAGGGTGGTGAACATGACCCAATGACCTTGGGTCAACAATGACCCAACCCAAGGCCAAACTGACCACTCCAATGGGAATTGAGCACTTGGATCACCCAATGCACTCACCTAGCACATGGGCACTCACTCTCCTCCACTCCTCTATCTAAAATGACTCACATGGGATGCTAAACAACCCAAATCGATCAACCAATCTTCTCAATTGATTAAAAATGGAAAAATCACTCTTCATCATCTGATCCAAGGAGGGGGAGATATACTCGCCCTCATTCCCACTCAAACCAGAAGCACTGAATTTGTTTGAGCTTTTGGAATCAAAACCAAGCTTCCCAAAGCCATTTCCAAGCTTCCTTGATTTCTCCTTCCCGATTTTGCTCAAAGTTGAAATAGGGGAGATTCATCTCAATTCCAACTCATCAAATTCTCCATCAAAACCAAATTAAACTTGCAAGCACCATTAGTGGACCTCATCGAGCTCAACCAAATTATTTCCCAAGTCACCAAGCCATGGGAAGGAGGACTTTGATCAAGGTAGATCTCCATTGAAGGGAGCTTGGTCAGCTGAACCTTCCACCCCAAATCAAGACTTGAAATCTTCAAAAGGGCTTCGTCTCTACTAGATGAGGCTACCTCCTCCATTAGAAGCGCGGTGATAGCCTCCAGCGAGGGTATTGCTCAAAATCAACCTTAGGATAAAAATTGCTTAGTCCTTTATGAAGGAAATTATAATCCCTTGAGATCTTGACTGTTAGATTCATTGCTTGTGCCTCCCCAAAGGTGTGGAGTGAGTTTGAACTCCATCTGAGCTTGAGTGAGCTCGGATCGAGCGACGATCGATGGACGACATCCATCTCTTGTAGCTCGGGAGGAGAAAAATCACACATCGTCCATTTCGGATGATTGGAATGGACGGCTGTGATTAAATTATGATAGATCTCTTTCTGATTTAAGCCTAAATCACGGGATTAATCTCGATTGTCTGATCTTAGATTAGACGGCCCGTGGAGAAAGCGTGTCCACCACCGGCTGACTTAGTAGGCTAATGTGACAACTTAAATAACCTATCCCATGATGCCACATGGAAAGAGCATCGCGTCAGCCACCACATGGCCCGATGGGATTAAGGGTATAATTAGCTCTAATTAATCTAATTTTAATCATGAAACTTCCAAAATTCATAACTAATTGTAAAAAAAAATCCAACAAATTCAAACTCAACTTCATTTTAAAGATAATTCAAAGAAGAATAATATAAATTTAAAATTAATTATATTTGAATAGTGATTTTTACTCAATTTAGGTTTTATTGGAAATGTAATTAGGCTAATTACTCCTTAATTACTTCAGTGATTAGTTCCAAACTTCATAAGGTTGATTAGTGGGATGACCTCTGCCTCCCATGATTTTCTTGAAATTTATTGTTGGATTAATTAGGGGAATTGCTTATTTCATCCCTAATCATTTTTTTAATTAATTAAATGATTAATTAACCTCTTAAGCTGTGATAAATTAATTAATTAATCTTATTAAACACCATGAAACAGTGAATTGGCTTAGGGAATGAGATTAGGATTTTTTTCCAATCTTTTTCCCTAAGTTTATTTCATTTTAATGTGAAAATTAATTAATGGCTTAATCACCTCATTAATTAATTCAATTAATCAAACTCAAAACCAAATCACTCCAGAACTTAATCACTTATTCTTAGGTAGACTCTTAGGTGTTCAATAACCTAAGAGGATTTTAAAGGAAAATTATAATTAAACTACAAGTGTATGATGGTTATAAAAGTACTTAATTAAACCCTTTAGCTTAATTAATCAATGATTGTGAGCCAATTATATTAGACCTCTTTATTTCTTAGGTGCATCACTGATTTAAATTCCATGTAATTGCATATCATATGTTGGATCATAATTACTTGTTTAATTATGTTAATGTGGTGAAGGTAAGGGGTAATTAATGGATTTAACTCATACCTTAACTCAAAACATAAAATCAACCTAATTGTTCTAAAATTAAAATAAATTAATTCACACATGTGGAAAATGGGTTAGGACCGACAAACCCTTTCCACATTTCATAAGTTAAATCAAATTCAAAAATAAAAATTCCTTATGAAATCATGCATTCATTTCATTTGAAAAATCAATTAAATAAAAATGTTTTCTTTTATGTCAAATTGCATGTGTTGGCTAAAATTAAGAATAAGAGTAGCTATTCTCACTATTAAACCAAAAATTATTTTCAAAACCTATAAATCAAAGCTTATGAATGAAGTAATGCTACTTATAAGTACTTAGAAGCTTGCATGTGATTATAGCATAAGATGTGTTTATGTTATTTTCTTCTCTTCTCTTAACATGGATTTGAATAAGATTTGCAAAGTGTATAGTCCATTTGAAAAGAATACAACACTTGCTTAAATCTATTTCTATGCATTTCTATGTTATGACTTAAGAAGGATCCTCACATTTACACATGTAAATCATAAAACAAAATAAAATATATATCTTTTGCATGATTTTTTATCTATTTGTTCTCTTTTTGTACATTTATGTGTATTTAAGAAAAGAGTTATTATGGCTATGAGGCTTTAAGTAGAAGTAGGTCATGTACTTTACCTCTAGTGTAAGAAAATAATGGTGATAAGTACTCACTTTTGTCTTTTATACATGTGAATGTGCATTATCTTAATGGATAAGAACCACTTTTCTAGATAATAAAAACATGCATCAATTGAATATCCAAATTATCAAATCATGTCTCTTAGCATTCATCATTAAGGTGTGCTAAAATTTGCATTGCATGTATAAGTATGCTTAGAATTATTCATATGCATGATATACATGGTGGAAAGAAATAAATGGTTGTGTGTTATGTGATAGCAGTTCACCTTAACTAATCCTAAGATGCCTTTCTTATTGAATAGGGCTATTTAGAGTAAATCTAAACTTAGGATTAATTAAAATACATAATAAAACATTCACTAAAGAGAAATCATTAATGAAGCTATCTTAAAAATTACTTAAGGTAGGGATGAAAGGGAAGTTCTCTTCTCTTCACAACATTTAGTAATTAAGTGTAGGTTCATTCAAACCAAATCAAATCATCAACTAAAATTCACAAATCAACTAAATAACTTAAAATAAAACCACCCTCTAAATTGAACCTTTCACACTTAGAAAATTCCAACCTTAAAGCCTAGCTAAGATATGCCACACAAGCCTTAAATGGCACACACATTAGCCTAAGTCACCATTTCTAGCTCTATGTTAGGGCAGTGCATGGTTTGATGCCTGATTTTATTTTGAGATGTAATATTTTAGATTGGATGGTAAGGTGGATGTGTAGTCTGGATGATAGGGTGGTCTTAGCCTAATCATGTTTTTCTACAAGGGGTTGTGCTTAAGGGGTGCAGTAATAAAAATATAAATGCTTTCGAAGTGCAAGTTGCTTATACCCCTAAGCATAACCCAAATTAAGATAATGTACTTGGTTATCCATGTGTGGGGTGCTAAGTCCAAATTATTCATATAATTACTTGGGTTGTGTGGTATGTTTAGCTAATCTCTATTTTACAGGTTTAGTTAGATTTATCTTTCCCATTTTGATGTAAATTTTGTAATTAAGATTTGGAATAAATGTTATGGGGAAATTAAGATGAACATTGATCATAAGATCATGTCTTATGTATCATGTGAAGCCTTGGAGCAAACTACATCCTAAGTCAAAATGAAGAAAGAAGGAAATGAAGAAAGACAGAAATGAAGAAAGGAAGAAATGAAGAAATGAAGAATGAAGACCCCCATAACATGAATTCCCTTTTTTAATTACAATTATTCATTTGTAATTCGGGTTGTATAAGGGTAGAGCTCGGCTTCCCACATTTATTTTTAGGTTGTACAGCAGTACCTGACCGTACCAGCCTTTAATCCTTTTGCGCTAATTTTATAAATTGATTAATGTTTTGTTTATGATTACATAATTAGGATGACATGATTTTCCTAGTTTCTTAATTGGTTGATGGTTGTTGAATGGTCTGGATGTGATTAGACTCTTAGGGGAAAATAAATTTTTTATCCAATTAATTAACTCAAAATTAAACTAAATAACTCATAACCTCACCTAAAGCCAAGGACATAATTCAAGATAATAAAAAATTTTAGCAACCCCTTAGCTGGATGTTGAATGTCTCACATCATGCATAAAATCATATTGTCTCACTCTTGCTAATGGAGGGCTTCCACCTTTGCCAAAGAAAATGGCTTGACCTTTGAGAACCATGGTGGAAACACACCTCATTCTTTTTGATTTTGGATCATAACCAATTTCTCATGCATTAGGCATATGAAATCCCATAACCCGTGTCAAATAAAGATGTCTAAAAGTTAAAAATAAAACTTAACAAAATTAGCATTAGATTTAAGTTATTATTTATGCCTTCCATGATCTAGTCTCTTAGGGTGTGTTTAAGGACTTAGTCTCCTTTCTAAATAAACAATAGCTTAGCCATCTTGCAAAGCATAAGACTTGCCTACATGTATTTAAAATCATAAGAGGAGTTAGTTAGCGGCTACTCCTAGGTAGTTGTAAGTCCAACAGTCAGGTGATTTATTCTCTCTTGTGGAGATAAACCATATACCCATTTTTGCCTTAAATTTAGGTCATGCTTTGGCCCTCGCCAAAGCTCCCTAGATTTAGGATCCTAGGTTGCTATTTTCCTTTGCGGGCTACAAGCATAAATCGTCACCTCTTAGGCATTTTCACGATATTGTGTTGTGAAATTGTAAGCCCTAGATTTCTAATAAAAATTCAACTCAAACATATAATTCTCCTCAATTTGAAAAATATAAAGCCCAACCATAGGATAGTTTAGGATGCTCGCTAGGTTTCCTAGCATCGTGAGCATCCCCTACTCATCTCCCTTTGGTTCCAATAATAACTCCCTTTTCTTGATCAACAACTTTACCCAGAGACACATCATAGACTAGAGATATTGTACCATCTAATATCCGAAAGTGGATGGTTTAGTAGAAGCCTTCAACAAAACTCTCATGCAAATACTCATGAAGATGCTTGACGATAACAGACGACACTATCATGAGTTGTTAGTTGAAGCTTTATGGGCTTACCACACTACCTACAGAACTCCAACTCAATCCACTCCTTTCTCCTTAGTGTATGGGTCCGAAGTCGTTCTACCATTAGAAGTCCAACTCCCATCACTAAGGATTGCTGTGGGTAGCAAGATCAGAATGGTGCAGAATGCCAAGTTGTGGTTAAAAGAGCTCAAATGTTTAGAGGAGAGATTCTTATGAGCATACCAAAACATCGAGTTATACAAAGCCAAAATGATTCAAGCTCACAACAAGTTGGTCTGCCCTAGAGCTTTTCAAGTAAGAGAGCTTATCTTAGTTCTAAGGTGACCAATTATTGCCCATCGTAAGATGGGAGGCAAGTTTTAATCCACTTGGGAATGCCCTTTTGCTATAGAGAAAGCTTACTATGAAGGATCATATCAACTTATTAACCATAAAGGAGAAAGCTCAATGCTTCCAATCAATAGGCACTACATAAAGAAATATTATCCATAAAATCATGTTGAAAAGCAATTATTATCAATGAAAATTTCATTTCAAATTTAATCTCTTCAAATTGAAAGCATTTTCATCTACAAATCAGCATGACATGTTTAGGATAAGTGTAAGAGAACTCAAGTGGTGTCTTATCCTTCATCAACACAACACAAACATAAATTGCACACAAAACATAAACAAACACATATATTTTGTCTCAGACTACTTTAAGTTGAGATAACGCTCCCAGTGGCCCCCACTCAGTAGCTACTCTAGGTCGGGTTGATTCACTACCCAGCTAGTGTGTTGCCTCAGTAGTCTTTTTGCTTAGGAGGATGTAAGTCTCCCATGCTTTATTTTGGCTTAACGGATGTACACCGACAAACACCTTGTTAGTTTGGTTGGCCTTACTATGCGGTCGGTAAGCTACCGTCATGTTGGCTCTATTTAAGAAGATGTAAGTCTTTTATGCTTTCTTCTTGGACTAGCCTTCGTGCACTGACTGGATTGAGTATATTTAAGGATTAGGATAAGTCCCCTTAACATCTCCTTTCCACTTGACTACTTTAAGTCTGGGTCCAGTGATTCCTCGGGACTCCCCACTTAGCAGTCGCCCTAGGTCAGATAGTTTTTGTTTAGATGATGACAGACTATTCGATGATCATTTCCATCTATGAAGATGTAAGTCTCATACACTTTCTTCTTAGATTGATCTTTGCACACTGACAGGCACCTTAGGTTGGTTGGTGTTCTCTATGTTGATAGCAACCCACTCGGTGGAGACACCACTCATGGTAGATGTAAGTCCCTGTACTTTCTTCTTGAGTTTGCCACCGTATACTTATAGGCCTTCTTTTTCAGGGACCAAGATAATGCCCCTAGTGGCACCTCCCTCGTGGGCACTCTATTTGGATCATATCATTGTGACCCCTCTAGACACTACATGAGTTACTACTGGATTGGACAGTCCCTCTATCCTAGTAATCACCCTTGTGGTTGGAAGGTTTGTACTACGAATGTGTAGACTCTCCCTTTGGATTTATAAATCTGACACAAATCCAGTCTGACAATGCCCCTTCTTAGTGTGGTCCATTGCACACCAATAGGGTCCATGCAAATATATCAATCAACAAAATATATATTCGATTGTGTATCAAGAGAACTCTCCTAGTGGCACCTTTTCCCAATCAACCATTCTATCTTTAGGACAATGTTAGCAAAACTCCCTATAGGAATTGCCTTAACTACTCTTGAGTTGAGATAAGATCCCCATCGACACTCACTCAGTAGTCACCCTAGGTGGGAATCGCCTTAACTACTCTTGAGTTGCACACCGAAAGGCACCCCTTAGGTTGGATAGTCCTACCCTACAATTGGTAGACTATCCCTTTGGACTGGTAAATTTAAGATAGGTTGAGATCCCTGTGACTCCATCTTAGTGTGATCCATTGCACACTTATAGGGTACATATCATATCAAAACAAATTAAATCAATAATATAAATCAAATCAAATTCAAAATTAACCTCCTAGTAGAGTCAAATCACATTCTTCTCCCTAGTGGAGCTAAAATCAACAAATCAAATCAAATAAATTCAACTAGGCTCATATCCCCAGTGGATGTGCTTCCGAATCAAAAAAACAAAATCAACCATAAAATAAATCAAATCAAAGCAAATCTAATCTTGATCCCCAATAGACTCAAGCTTATATCCCCAATGGATATACACCAAATTAAATCAACAAACTAAGCCACTCAGAAAATCAAAACAAATCAAATCTTCAATCCTCAGTGGGTTCCCACTTCAATCCCTAGCAGATGTCCCCTTTTATGCCTTTGGCATAAGTATATCCAAATTAAATTCGATTCATGCATGATCCCCTAGCAAATCCTTCCTCATGTCCTTGATATGAGACCCTTCCAAATCAAATCTTCCTTGGCTCTCTTTTTTTTCATAAGATGAGTAGCATTACACTAAGATCATGATTCTATCTGCCTCTCTGCTTAGTTTTAGATGGTTTGTTAGTGATTGCAATCCTTTTGGACATTATTGATCATCTTGGTCAACGCCAATACGTGTAGTGTGCCTTGTTAATTACACCACACCTATTGGGGATCCTTTTATTGACCTCACTTTTAGAGCGAGGATTCAATCTTCTCATTATAAGTCTAGGGGGTCTTCTAGACACTAAGAGCATCTTAGTCATAAGATACTTCTAGTGACTAAGTGAAAACTTAACCTAAGCTATAGACTTAAAAGGATTAATCATAGGATTAGACTATGCCTTAGGACTTAGGGGAACCTACCTAACCTATAGCCTAACCAAATCCACACCTATCTCCTTAGTAAAAATCCAAACACCAAATCAATATATCCAAACCAAATCAAATCTATAATCAAATCCAAACTCTAAATCCATTCAAATTTCAAATCAAATTCAAATAATCTAAGAATATGCCCTATGATCTAATCCTATGAACTTAACCAAAATTTTCTTCGATCCAAATCAAACTCAATTGATTTTCTCATAAATCAATCAATCCTCCAATCATCTTTTCAAATTAAATCATTCCCAAATCCAAATCCTCAAACTAAATTCAAAACTCTAAACCAAATTCGAACCTAAGCCCTATGATTGAACCCTATGGACTTAGCCAAAATTCCCATCAACACAAATCAAATTCAATTGATTTTTTCATAAATCAATTCAATTCTTCAATCATCACTTCAAACCTATCCAAAACGTACAATGAAAGACAATCAAACCAAAATCTAACCTAAAATCAAACCAAGTTAACACATTTTAACCTATATGACTCAAATGAGCCAAAATCCATCCAAACCCAAATCAATTGCAACCAAAGCTATAAATCAATTCCAAATCAATATCCAAACTCAACTAAAATTATTTCAACCCAAAATCCAACTCAATTAGCTTAATTGGTCCACTCAACCCAAAGTGACCAATTTGATCAAATTGAACCAAACTTCAATCCAACTCAAATTGGATTGAACCAAATCAATCAAACCCTCCTATAATGATTATTGATCATCCTTGATTGATCAATTACAATCAATTGGGTGAAACCAACTCAAATTAGTCACTTGGCAAAGTTAGCCCACTTAACCTACATGAGCCAAATGAACCAAATTTCACCATAAGCCAAATTAATTTAAACCAATGATTCATATCAACTTAAGATCAGTCCTTGAATATGACTTGACCATCAATTGAGCCAAACCTAACCTAATTGGCCCTTTGACCCAATTGGGTCAAATCAAGATTTAACACAAATTGATTGTAACCAATGGCTACAGTTCATTCCAAATTAATTATTGAACATGATCAAAGTCTTGATTGAACCCAATTTGATCAATTGAACCCAATTGACCTATTTTGCCCAAATCTTCAATTGATCGTGAAATAATGCCTAACCTAAGCCAATTTGGCCAAATTGGCCAACTTGACCCATTTGACTGATATGAATCTAAATGGGTCATATTCAAATTTAAGCCAAATTGCACCAAACTAATTGAACCAAAATATTATAAATACTCATTTGAACTTAACTCAACCTTTGGTTTGATCTAATTTGACCAATTGGTCAACTTAACCTAACCTAGCCTAATTTGACCTACATGGGTCAAATATGTAGGTCAAATTGAGCCAAACCCAATGAAATTTGGCATGACACATTTTGGACTCACCTTGGGTCTGCCCAAAACCAACTCAACCCAAATTTGCATTTGGCAGCCACCTAAAACCAAGAATAGATACCTAGCTAGGTGGCTAACTGGACCCAAAGTGGTTAGGTCAGCCACCTCCCCTTGTTGGCCAAACCCAATTGAGATAGAGACCACTCAAGGCAACCTTTATAGCCCTTTGGCCAACCAAACCAAGACACCTCATGAGATTCCTGCACCCTCCGATGGCTTATGACAGCCGGATGGCCGAAAATGGCTAAATGAATCCCGTCCACCCATCTTGAGGGATGAGGGGGTATACTCTCCCTTGGCGGGTGTGTGTGTGTGTGTGTGTGGGGTCAACAAACCTCATTTTACATTTGGCGACCACCTAAAATCAGAATGGACCCCTAGTGGGTGTGGCTGACCCAAAGTGGTTAGGTCAGCCCTTGGTCAAGGGGAGGTGAGTTAACCCACCTCCCCTTGTTGGCCAAACCCAATTGAGATAGAGACCACTCAAGGCAACCTTTAGCCCTTTGACCAACCAAACCGAGACACCTCATGAGATTCTGCACTTCGATGGCTTCGACGTGGGATGGCGAAAATGGCTAAATGAATCCCGTCCACCCATCTTGAGGGATGAGGGGGTATACTCTCCCTCATTTGATCTAATTCACAAAATTGACACCTTAGACAACTTGAGAACACTGAAATAAACTCCCTGAGCAATTTCCCAAGCTTCCCGAGCCTTCCCATCATTGGAGATGATGAAGCTGATCCCGTCCAAAATATGACAAGCTTCAACTCCATCCAACTCCACAAAATCCTAACCAATCCAAAATTAACTTCACCCACATATTCACCAAGCTCTGGTGAAGTGAAACAAACCTTCCCCTGAGCGATCCGACCATCAGAGACCCCTCTTAGCATAACTTTGATGCATTTTTTGATGACATGATCCACAGAGTCATCGACAAGGAGCTAAGATGCCATTTTCTGAGTAGAGCTTTTCCTCATCAAGGAGAAGCTACCTCACTCAGTTTTCTATCGGTCTTAAGCTCTGACAAGGCAATTTTTTGGCAAATTGAGATTTTCCATTTTTTTAGGCCTTTCCAAAGTGAATGTGAATGACATGCAAATATGACTGTTAGATCTCTCAGGATCCTCCTTGTGAAGGTGTGGGATCAATATCAAGCAAATTCAAGCACCGGTAAGCTCTAATTGGGCTAAGGAAGGCGGATGGTGTTCTTCTTCCATCACGCAGGAGGTAATAGATCATCTGTTGTCCATTCAGCTTGATTAGAATGGATGGTCGTGATCTCCTATTAGATTTAATTCTATTTTAATTCTAGGAATCGTGAGATTATGCCCCGCAATACGATCTAAGATTGAACAAAGGGGACAAAAACACGTTCGCTGCCAGCCACGTCAGCGTTGACTTAGATAAGTTTAAATGACCAATCTCATGGTGCCGCGCACCACGTCAGTGCTTTGCATGGCGTAGATAGGATCAGGCTTAATTTGGATCTAATAATTGGAGTTAATCACTAAAACTTTGGAAAATTATAACAAATTGTAAAAAAAATAAAAAATACAAATAAGTACTCATTTTGGAAGGTAATTCAAAGGAGAATGAATTAAAATTATTTCCATTTAGTTTTGAATAATAATTAACTTCATTATGGTTTGAATGTAAACTTAATTAGCTTAATTAAGCCTTAATTACTTAGACAAAAATTTCAAATTTTGTATGTTGATTTAATGAGATGATCTCTGCCTCCCATGATTTTATTAGAATTTATTAGTTAGTAATTAGGAAAAATTAATGATTTAAATCTTAATTATTCTATTTAATTAATTAAGTGATTAGTGCTATGGGGTTTGTCATGAGTAGAGGGTAGAAGGCTCAGTCCTGGGATGCCCTATGATGCCTTTGGAGCACAATCAAATCAAGAGGAAAGAAAAAGAGAATATGAAGTAAAGAATGAAGATCCCCATAATATGTATTCATTCTAATTGTAAAATTATTTTTTCATATTCTAGGTTCTATAAGAGTAGAGCTCAACTACCCATCTTTTCTCTTTTTTTTTGGGGTGTATGGGGAAACTCGACCATGTTGATCTCTTATTCTTTTGCATTAGTTTATAAAAAATTATTTGATGTTATTTTTAGCTTACGCAATAGGATTACCTCCTCTTCATAATTTCTTCATATTTGACACTTTAATGTGTGGCCTAGATGTGGTAGGCTCTTAGGACAAAAATAAAATTTTTACCCAATTAATAACTCATAACTAAAATTTTGAAATAATTCACAACCTCATTATAAATATTAGGCTATAATCAAGACAATTAAAAAATAATTAGCAACCTTTTAGCTGTATATTGTATGTCTCACATCATGCATGCATCTTTTATCACTCTTGCTAAAAAATGAGGGTCTCCATTTCAGCACTTTAGGGACCGCTTGACCTATGAGAGCAACCCCTTATGATGGAGCTTCACACTCTCTCTTTTGATTTGACCAATAACCTATTTCATCATGCATTTAGACATACAAAAAAATTCCCAAAGCCTTTGTCCAAATAAATGAGTTAAAATAAAAAAAATTGTAAGATTTTATATTTTTAGACTAAGTTATATGTTCATACCACTCATGCTCTAGTTCTAAGGGAGTGGGTTTAGGACTTTAATCTTTTTTCAATTAAATAATAAGCCCAACTATCTTGCAAATTCATAAGATCAAACTACATAGTTTTGAATCATAGGAGGTGTTAGCTAGCGGCCACTCCAAACGGTTATAAGTCTAGAAGTCGAACGAGTTTATCCTCTCTTGTGGGGATAATCCCTTATGTCCACTTTTCACTTAGATTTAGGTCATGCTTTAAATTGTGTTAAAGCTCCTTAGATTTAGGATATGATATTGCTTATTTTCTCTGGGCTATGAGCATAAATCCTCGCCTCTTAGGTATTCCATAATCTTGTGTTGATGGATTATTAGCCCTAGTAATCTAATAAAAGTTTAACTCAAATAAAAAAATATCTTTACTTTCAAATATATAAAGCCTCACCATAGGGTAGATTGGAATGCTCACTAGGCTTCCTAATATCATGAGTATTTCCTACTTATCTCCTTTGGATTCCAAAATAAGTTTTCTCAATTGAATGATCCCACTTGATTTTCCAAAATAACTAATTTGTTGATAGTCCAACCTTAAAATCATTGGAGATAATAATTGACTACTTTAATTGAGAGTATTCTTAGGAAATTTCATTTTTTATGATGTAATTAACTATGGAGGCTTGCCTCCTTAGGGAACTTAAAGGACACAGCTTAATATAAACCCTACTTTCCTTTTCTATGTAAAGTAGGAGAAGAACCTCTGGTATATTTGAAGACCCGTCATGCCTTAGAAGTCCTCATTAGATGATTAGGTCCATTGTAGGGTGATATTTTTATATTTCTAGAGAGTACATCATACCTTAATATCATACCTGATCACTTTAATATGTATCCCCTATGATCTGCGTGGTGTCCACCCACATTCAAAAATAAACACCACAACATTGCTTGGGGAAAGTCTTTGGCTCTTAAGATGGGTTTGCACATTCAAGCCATCTAGGTGTGGATGATCTCAAGATCACCTAGCTTGTGAGGCCCTTCATGGGAATATAATAAGCTCCCCAATTCTTTTGTTTCTCTAGAGGTAACTTGTAGAAAAAGAAGAAGAATAAAAAAAATATATTAATCATAAATGATCATTATAAATGAAACTTCAATAGTTTCCTCATAATTATTATTACATCACCTTTTTTACATTTTAATTTTTGAGGCTATAAAAGGAGCACTCCAATTTTGGGGCTACTTTGTTTGATTCTCTTGCATAATTATATTGCTCTTTCTTTGTTGAGTTCATGCACACGTATCATGATGGATCCTCATGGTTATATGGACCCAACCATGATTTGGTCAAGCCTTTGGAAGTTGAAGAGAATTAGGAAAGTAAGAGAATTTGGAGTTTCTTTCCCCCATTAGATTAAGTAGTGAGATGGCTACTATTTGAGTCGATGTTGTTGCTCCAGCCAAGGGTGATGGTGAGGACTCACAGGAAGGTGTGAATATACTTTTCCCCTCCATTGTTGAGAAGGTTTCATTAGCTATGGTAGATTCATCTTTTGCTCCTCCTCTAGTGGACATGGTAAATGTACATGAAGAGGAGGAAAGTGATGGTTCCCCTCCTACAATAGAGCAGGGTGAAGGTATGAAGCCTGGGGTGGACTACCTCTACGAAAAAAGTAGTTGAGGAGTGTCTCTTTGATGTTGGATTTATCCTCATGTTTGAGTTCGATAGCTTTTAACATCCTATGCTTTTGTTCATTTCTGGCTGTAGCTTAGCATGATGGGTGTTCAAGCATCGGGGAGCGATAACGAGCACACATCACTTCTTGGGATAGTCTCTCAAGATTTCCCAAGTTGTTTTGAGAATCTGATTTATTTGACTATGGGAAAGCTATTGGGGCATCATTAGATTGAGGAGGAAGTTTGCATGCTTTAATGGTGGCTTCCTTTCTTAAGGATCATGCCTTTAGCAGATTGCCTCATAGAAATATTTTTAGAGGTGACCTCGGCTTCTTTGAATGCCCTCTCTATTGGCTTGAATCTTCCCAATGGGATGGATATTTGGGCTCTAAAGGAGAATGCTATTATTTTTGTTCAATTTGCATTCAGAATGCTTAGCTTTACTTTGATTAACATCCTGGAGATGCTGGCAAGCTTCCCTTCATTGGTTCTCTAAGATAGTGGTGAGTCAGAGAAGAAAGTGTCTCTTTCTTTGGGGTAGGAGATGCTGAAGGGGAGTAAAGGTTGCTCTTCTACTTTTCTGAGGTTGCCTCATTGCCAAAGAGGATGACTTTCCTCAAAGAAGTGTGAGCTTGTCAAGGTAGGAGTTGGTCAAATTGTGGGTGAGGCTAGAAGACGAGCTAAGTCATGGCCATGCATCAAAAGAGAAGTTATGATGGAAGCTAGAGATTATGGAGGCCGAGTTAACTTCGCTCCAGTGTCATGTTGAGTTGAGCTAGATGGCTCTCTTTTTAGTGGGTGCTAACTTCATGTTTAATCATCTATGTATAATAGGAGCACTCGCCAAACAATGGCACTTAGACCCCATTGTAAAGAATTTCAATAGATAATGTATATGGCTTTATTAGTGAGTGTGTTTGTGAAAAAAATTTCAATAATAATAATGTATATTTGAAAGTGGATGCAATCGTTACCCTTTCTTTTTTTGGCAAGTTATCTTGCGAGCTTCTTAGGATGGTGAGCAGCCATCTTAATTATTCTTTGTCACATTAGGATTTTTACAAGATCTGCTAATGATTTTTTTATTAATGCTTATTGCAACATTCATGTTACCAAGATCTAGTTGCTACATCTAAAAATTATCTTTTACCACCATTGGGTGAGTTTTTGTTTACTTTTTCATTTTCTACTCTTGAGCAAGTAATCTTGTATTGTGTGAGTTGCCTTGCTATTTGCTTGCTTTCTTCCATTTCGATCTTAAATAGGGTATTGTGATAATGGCGTTGAAAAAGGTGGCTGAGAGGTTTGCACACAAGGAAGCCAAAAGATGTGCCCAAACTCCAGCCATTGATTATTCTATATATTTTCTAGGGTTATTGTCATGGCAATCCAAATTTCTTGGTGCCGATAGCTGAGAAGGACAAGTGACTAAATACCATTTTTAATAATGAGCTGTGATTTACTTTTATCCACTTTGGAGTGGTTTCCAATTTCCTCTTCTTTATGAGTGGCCAGACATTCTTACTTTTTATGGGGTGCTGCGCACTTAGTCTTACCAAACTTGATGGAGGGCATCATTACCTTTATTTTTTTTCTTGAGGGAGGAGGGCATCAAATGGAGTCTAACTCTCTTCCATCATGTCTTCAAGGTTAAGGGGTAGCCGAACAACATCATGAACGGACGACTGGCGCCAGTCATCTCTCTTCCTTCAAATGGAGCCTAACCCTCTTCTTTGCCTTTGATTAGCATCCACGTTGGCGCCAGTCATCCATTGAACGGACGACTGGCTCGTACTTATTTTGGACAAAAAACTGAAAGGGGCGCACTATCGGATCTATTTTTTTATAGTAAATTAACTCGGCTGCTCCACAAATCCAGTTCCACCGTCGGATTTCCACCCCCCAAGCAAGCTGCCGGCCATGGGGGAGGTCGCCGCATACCAAAGGACAGCTTGCCACTGGCCAAGGACTGCGCCATCACCGGAGACCACTTTTTTCATCGTTTGTCCGTCGATTTAGGTATTTTTTCCTTAAATGCTTAATTTGTGGTAGATCTCGTTATGTATTGCTTTGTGTTGTATGATTTATTTATTTACTGGTGTTGTTTGGCTAGTTTTGTATGTTTTGAATATTTTATAAATTTTAATGTGTTGTTAGGATAGATTTGTATATGCCCGCCGGAGACCACTCATTTTTTTGCTTTGTTATTGTGATGTTTATAGCTTTTTGGATATGAGTTTGCTGAGTTTTGATTGTTGTTATTGTTGTTGGTGTTTTTGGTATGAGTGTTGTTGTTGGTGGTGGTGTTTTCGATATGAGTCTTACTGTAGTTGTAGGTGTTTTTGAATGTAGAATGAAAAGAGATCAATAGAGCAAGGAAGAGTAGATCAAAATAATGAATCTAAACAATCTTTTCAAATTACTTGACTTATAAATAAAAAGAGACAAAGGAAGAGTTCTAACATAATTTATCTCTGATGGAGTTGAAAAATTCTTAGATTCTTAGAAATTATTAAAAATTATTGGGCTTCTTTGATTGTTAGGAATTCTTAAAAATTATTTATCTTGATTATAAAATTGGTGGAGGTTTATTGGGATTCTTAGATTGAACTAAAGGAGATATCTTTTGATGGGTATACATGAACATCAAACTTATGATTTTGGGTTTATGTTAGGAATTGATTTATTATCATATGCGAAGGAAGAATTGTTATTGAGCTTTAAAACATATGATTTTGGGTTTATGTTAGGAATTTATTTATTATTTTGAGATTATAATTACTTTTATTGTATATGTCAGTTTAATGGTGTAAAGATATTGAAATGGGGTTTGAAAATTAAAGGTTTTGAGTTCGCAAAATAGTTCCAACTGAAATACAAAATTGTATTATATCTTGAATTGATTTTTTTTCTTTGACCAGGGGAGAGAAAGGATTCTTATTGTTTAGAGTTGTTGTTAGTTGAAAATGAGTTCATAAACTGTCTGCATAGTTTTTTATTATGACAACGAACTGAATGTTAGTGATGATTTCATTCTGACCTACATTGGTGAGAAAAATCGACCAATCCAGATCCCACGACAGATTAACCTGATAGGGCTACAAAAGCAAATTATGAGGTCATTAAAGTTAGACCAAGCAAAGTCATGTGCTAATCTTATAGGTCATTTCCCTATTGGTGCTAGATTCATCTCTGCTCATATTAGTGATGATGAAGTATGTGAATCTGTAGTCAATGCAGCATCCGTGCAGCCTGTAATAATTTATGTTGAAGTTGAGGAACTACAGTGCGAGGAAAGAGAGGTTGACAGTACTGAAGAGTGTCAGAGAGCTCCAATCAGTTATGAATATATTATACTTGATTCTCAACTAACTGCTCAAGTGGAAGCATACTGGTTTGTACCAACAGAAGCTATTAATATAGCTGGGATAAGTTCTGATTTTGTGGGTGATGCTGAAGGTGATGGTGGTGATGGGTATGAAATTATGTCTTCTACAACAAGTAGCGATGATGATGAAGGAGATGATAGTGATGCAGAGAAGCCTTCTTTAAGGGGCATAGATCCATCTAACAGGGTCAAAGAGCTTATCAGGACTACTCAGTTAGAACAAGTCAAACAGAGGAGCACTTACTATCTAACAATGAGTACATGCGTAGTGCTTAAATAGCTAGAGAATGGGATGGAGAGCTTACATTTGATGGGCCTTCAGATGAGTCAACTTTTGAACTTGAAAGTTGTATTCCAGATGAACTGTTAGAAGATATATGCTTTTATGATAAGAAGCAGTTGCAGTTTGCTGTTCAGGGTTGGTCTATTATCAATAATGTCGATTATGTGATATGCGCTTCAAACAAAGCCAGGTTCACCATATTATGCACATGCAACACCTTGCATGTATACATGCAAGTTTAAGTAAGAGATTGGTAGGTGCATGGAGAATTGGAAGTAAAGGCTCACCACATACATGTAGTCATTTAGTCCTCAATGCCGGACATAGGCAATGTACCACACAGTTTATCAGTTATTTCATTCAACTTGCAATTAGGCGTCAACTAAATTTAAATACCAGAGAGATTATAGGCTATATCGAGTCCAAATTTAATATACGAGTATCCTATATGAAAGCCTGAGATGCACGGTGTAAGACACTGAAGGTTATTTTCGGCAGTTTGGAGGAATCTGACCGATCGTTGGAGAGATTCATGTGTACTATATGCTCAGCTATGCCAGGATTAGTCTACAGAGTGCAATCATCAGAGTCAAATAGATTCCAACAATTATTTTGGTCATTTGAGCATTCAATTACTGGTTGGAAATACTGTCGCCCAGTTTTATATCTGAAGGAAATTTCCTCTAGGTAAGTACAGGGGGACTGTACTCAGCGTAGTTGGAAATGATGCTAACAATGGTTTATTTCCACTAGCATTTGTAGTAGTAGAATCAGAGAGTATTGAGTCATGGTGTTGGTTTCTATAGACACTCCAAGACTTAATTCCATTTATATGTACTATAGGTGATTTGTGCATCATTTCTGACAGGCACGCAGATTTGGTATGGGGCTGTAGAGAAATATTACCGTGGGTTGCACATCACTTTTGTGTGAGGCATTTGAGGGAGAATTTTTAAAAAGCAGTTAAAAACTTGGAGTTAGAGACATTGATTTAATATGCTAGAAAAATGTATGTAGCAGGTACTACTGATGATATTCATATTTTTTAAAGGTATATTATTGATATCAAGAACATCAAACAAGAGGTCTATGATTAGATTGTATCAAGGGATGTACATCAGTGGTCTCTAACCCATAATGATGGGTACATGTATGACACTATGACCATAAATGCAGCTGAATACTTCAACAGTGTACTTAAGCGGGCACGTGGCTTGCCAATTCAGGCACTAATCTCTGCAATATATTATAACATAATCACCGCGTTCATAAAATGCCTTGACTCAGCAACATTAGTATCCAACTAGCATGAGTCCATGTTTTCTTCGCGGGCTAAGGTAACTTTGCAGGGTAATGAACATGAGACAAGGAGATTTCTTGAGCCAGTACGAATAAACAGTAATGAGTACTAAGTGTTCGATAGCACCAACAGAACCTACAAGGTTGAGTTGTATGAAAACCATATTTGTATCTGTACATGCAGATAACCACAAGCTTATCACATGTCATATCCTCACATCATTTCTGTGTTAGGGCAGCGAGATATAAGCCACGTTCATTATGTATCGGCCTATTACACTTTGGACTACTATTGCAAAACCTACCAGGAAGTGTTTCATGTCATCCCTGATCGTGATGCCAGAACACATAACTGCTAGGAACTTCCTAGAGTACTATCCACCAAATATCAAGAGGAAGTCAGGTCGACCACGTTCAAATAAATTCAAAAATACTATGGATGAAAATACTACAAGAAGTTACAGGATTTGTAATGTATGCAAAAATGCTGGGCATAACAAAACAACGTGCCCGCAAGCTCGACATCGTGGGATCTAATCGTGCAGCATTCTAATCTCTATTAAAGCAACATATACTTCATTGTATGACTTTTAGGGGTCTGTACTGTAAGTTATTTTAGATATTTTTGTACCATTGTGTTGGGATTATAAGGGTAGGTCTTCATCTATGCAACAATGTAATCATGGAGAAATGAGTGCTCTAATCACACTCTCCTTGTTTGTTTGATCTTTATTTCTATTGGGAAAAGTATTTATTAGTTTTGACAATTTTTTGGGATATTTGGACGAACTTATCATAAACTCACACACACAATATATGTACAAGTGCTTGAATTCAAGACTTTTTAAGCCCTCTCAATTACTAGGTTAAGGTGCCTTACAAAGTTTCAACTATTGATACTTGTGATATAGTTTGAAGTTATAGATCTACATGACATACTTTATCTATTCAACTCAGAAGATTTGACATGTAATATGAGTATATTTTGGGGCCTCATGCATTAGGTGCACTTTTTTTTATTTTTATATAGAGATGTTAAGATATTTGTTAGGTACAAATATATAAGTTTTCTTATACTGAAGATAATAATATTATAAAAGAAATAAGCCGATAAAAACAATTTGTTTAAATCAAAACTCATTTGATAATTATTTGAATTTTATCAGATGAAATTCATTTGCTTTGACTCAAGAATAATTCACTTAAAATTAGTTTGATTCAATTCAAAATTGATTCATTGCATGTGAAAATATACATTTCTCCATATATGAATGAATGTAAAAATTCATAATTGATTGCATGCTTGTGCTGAAATTCATGCTTTGCAAGGTCTCTAGAACTCAACCTCAACCATAATGAATGAATGTTTATGCCACTTTGAACTCTTAAAAATTCATGCACATAAACAAAAGCCATGCTTTGAACTTGAAAATGTTGACACTTGATACATTAAAATAAAACTTGGGCTTGTATGTTTCGCATGAAGAATGGAAGAAAGAAGGATTCATGAGTACAGATCAAGATCAATTAATGTTCAGATTCTCGATTCTATATAATATTTCATTTTGGATATATCCATGCGGGGATAAGAGTGCAGGAGAATGGGAAGTATGGTCGTGTGCTTGTTGCTTGTGTTTAGGGTATGAAAACAAAAATTGCAGCACATCTAGATAATCACAAATTTTACCCAACATAAAAGTTGTAGTAAATTTTGTTATGATTCCAAAGATACAAAGTTGATTGATGATGACTCAATACAAAGTATGATTGGTGCTCAACTTTCATACAAGCACTTTTGCGTTATTCGCATATTGTTGCGCTTCATGCCACAATCACAAATTTCGCCCAGCATGAAAGTTGTAGAAATATTTGTTATGATTACAAAAATACAAAGTTCACTCAATTCGATCTTGACTCGATATGCAAAGTACGATTCTCCAAACTTTTAGCTCACAGAACAATTTTTGCGCATTCACAAAAACTCGCTCATCAAAACGTCCAACATGAAAGTTGTATAAAATTGTGTTACAATTTCTACGATATAAAGTTTGCTTGATTCCGACACCGTATGACTCTAATATGCTCAAAATATGAATGCTGGTCGAACTTTTAGCTCAACGCAACAGTTTTTGCGCGTATTTGCAAAAACTGCTGCACATCGGGAAAGAATCGTAAATTTTACCCAACATCAAAGTTGTAGGAAATTTTATTAAAATTCCAATGATACAAAGTTCATAAGATTCTGACAACGTATGACTCCGATAAGTGCAAAATACGATAGCTGCCCCCATGTTTTTTTACAAGAACAATTAAAATGAGATAGGGAGAAAACTGATGTGTATTAAGTAAAAGAAAAGTTGTGTCTATTGGATGAACTTTGTCTATTAATTAACCTATTATCTTTTATCTAGAAATAATAGCTTTCTAAGACTTCTCTTCTATTATATCTCTTTTATGCACCATATATTTATATCTTACATGTTGAATTCAATTGCTTTGTTGATTATAGCTTATGAACAAATGTTTGCCTTTGATTAGATAGAAATGATGGTGTTGAAGAACTGATGTTTTCTATTGGCTAGATTATTATCTTTTAATCTTTCAATGATAATTTTTTTTCCATACTGTAACTACATTATTACTTTTGTTTTGACAAATTTGTTGTAGGTAGGACGTCTGCCGAAGAAAGTGCTCGCCCCACACGAAGGAGGCGAAGATGCGCAGAGAAGACTGTTGTAGACTACGGCCCTCCGCCGGCTAAAGTTCATCCTAGTGTAGCGGCGCTACGTGGCCGGCATAGAGCAGCACATCTTGATTTGGTAAGTTTTTTAAAGTCAAATTGTGTATATGGATTTTCATAATAGTTTTGTCTACTGAACTATAATTCCATATTGTGCAGGTTTCTATTTTGGATGCTACATCTCGTTTACTTATGTTCAAAGAATGACCAATGAATTATCCTAGATTCATGACTGCTTCACGAGCAGCTGGATTGGATTGTGTTTCTCAGATGCAGTACATTCGCTTAGATCACCACCTTTTCACAGCATTCGTGGAATGTTGGTCTTCCTAGACAAATTCGTTCCATTTTCCCATTGGGGAGATTACGATCACGTTGCAGGATATTGCTATAATCCTGGGTGTTTAGATAGATGGCCCGGTGGGAGGAATGTTGTTGGTGGGGCGGCATCTTAGCCAGATGTGATGAGTTGATAGAAGCATCAGAGGCATCGCTTACACGATCCGATCTAGCCTCATATCACAACAGAGTTCAAAATGGGGAAGATGCATGCACATACCTATTTGCCCTTACGGTGGCTGCGTTGGACATATTACATTGATTCTTACTTAGATCTACGAGAGCTTCAGTTTAGTATGCATGTCAGAGCTTACATACTCTTTGCTATTGGCTGTTTCCTTATGCCAGACACATATTGTTCGGAGATTCACCTACACTATCTGTCCCTTCTGGAGGATATTGACACATTTAGGGAGTTCTCATTAGAATCAGCTTGCTCATTTGTACATAAAGCTTCATGAGGCAACAAAGCCGAAGTGCACAAATATAGTTGGTTGCCTACATTTACTGCAGGTATGGGCGTTGGAGCATATTCATGTAGGCAGAACAACGGTATATTCCATACCCAATAGACATAGATAGACTGAGTGTGGATTGTCACTGGAATGAAGGGTATGTCTAAGAGATGACGCCAGCCCACATCAGAGTTTACAGAGACGAGCTAGATGGCTTGCTGCAAAGTCAAGTATGTTGCATTGTAAGTTTATTTTTTTGGCCTATTATTGCATGTAGATAGCATAGCTAATATTCATTTCAAACAACACAAGTGATCTGGGAGCCATATGGAGTTCAGATCCATGCACATGTTGTAGACATATGCTTACATGGGACGACATATGGCTGGCTAGAGTACCCTTGATTAGCTGGAAACGAGTTGAGTGACACCTGCCCGATCGTGTGCTTAGGTAGTTCGGCCTTCCACCTATGACTGAGGTTGCATCGATTCTACTTTTGTGCGAGTGGTCGAAAGCCGTGGATTGTACTACCGCATATATATTACGAAATGAGGAGATGAGATTTAGTTGTGGTGGTAGCCTCTTCCCGCCAGGGTGGGTTGGGGTAAAGCTAGCCATTAATCGATACATGAGATGGTATCGGTCTTGGGCTTCACTATATATGCTAAAGGCACCTATGATACCCCCAAACACTTATTACCCTCGAGTTCCTGGAGACCGACTCATGGTAAGACCACATTTGATCATTGCAATAATATTTTTTTTACTAATTCCATCATAGTTAGAGTTCTGTCAATGCAGCGTAAGCACATCTTGAATATCGATTACAGATTCCATCGATATTTTGGGAGGGATGAGAATTAGTCAACGAAAGTATGAGGGATCAGGTGGAGTCAGGCGCAACATGCATATTCGATAGCGACGGGACACTAGCATTTCAGGTACTTCATCATCAGTGTAGTTGGATGGGCTGGCGATGGATATTGGTCCATCATCTTCTTCAGTGGTCGGACCATCTGCATATACATTTACACAGCCGCCACAATATTCATACCAGGAAGTTATGTGGTCACAGATGCACCAGTGGAAGCCATTAGTCCCTCTTACATATGAGCTCTTGTCATTCCATATGACACCCCCGTATGGATTGTATCATGGTTTCTCGCTCCCTACACAGTCTTCAGTCGATGTATCTAGTGTTACACACCTAGGTTACTCACAACAACCCTTCGAGCAGGTTGAAGAGGAGGACCAGCATCTAGAACATCATCTACGAGACCGGCCGCGATGACCACTAGCCCATTACACGCCTGGTAGTGATGCGATACCGCATCGCAGACATTGTCGGAGATAGTCATTTGCACTAGTATCTTATGTCCATATAGGATGATATTTTGTTGTATCTGTACCTATCTTATTGTATTCTGCCTCGCAGGCATCGTCAGGAACTATTTTCTTGTTTTGGTTACCTTAATTTAAAAATATTCATATCTTTTTTGTGCTGCTTTATTTATACAGTTTAAAGTGTTTAGAAGAAATTGTACATTGATGTATATTTTTTAGTGATGATATTCCCTTTGATAGTAACAGTAGAGAGGTAGTTAGTTTGTGTTGTAAACTTAGTTTGAGTTGGCTTCTTATCCATGTTTAAAAATGGTTGCATTTCTAGTACTAGCACTTATATGAATGTAATAAATATGAATAATTATCTCCAAACAGTAAGAGTAATGGGCTAGCAATAACTATTTATATGTCATGACTCTTAAAAACTTGTTAATTGCATTTCATTTCAGAGTGTTTATTTAACATGAGTTATTTGTGCATTTCATCATTGTTCATTTTGCAAAATCTACTGCATATTGGGCTGTAATCATAAATTTTTACCAACAAAAGTTGTAAAAATTTTTGTTACGATTCCAATGATACAAAGTTCATTTGATTCCAACACCGTATGACTGATATGAAAATAATGCATACCGGTCTGAAATTTCGCCGGCGGTAGCTTTTGCGTCATTCAAAATATGTGATCGAATCGTAAATTTTGACCAACATAAAAGTTGTAGAAAATTTTGTTGCGATTTCATTGATACTAAGTTCGCTTCAATAAACTGATGATCCGACACGGCAAAATAAACCGCTTTGAAATTTCTACAGTAGCGCGATTCGAAAATCTGTCGAGACGCTGCAATCGTAATTTTAACCAACGAAAGCCAAAAAAATTTTGTTACAATTCTAACAATACCAAGTTTGCTTGATTCCGATACCGTATGACTCCGATACGCGCAAAATACAAAAATTACCCCTAGATTTTTAAAAAAACATAAATAATCACCGTCGCTCAACTGACGACGACGCCGATGCTAATGCCGCTACCACATCTATTGAACGAAAGACTAGACCTATTATATTAATTTTTTTATGTCTAAATTATTAATTAAAATTAATATTAAGCTTAATTTAAAAATTTTGCGTATCTAGCTGTAGGTCTTATCCTCTCTCTCTCTTTTATGGCTGGCCTTAATGACATTCATTCACGTAAGATCAGCTCCTGGGGTTCTCTGATTCCTCCTATCTGAAGCTCTCGATCCTCCCCAGGAAAGACCTACCCCCGTTCTCTCCCAACACACGCACGGCTTGCTCTCCGACAAGGCCGAGCTCCACTTCCAGCCGAGCCCTCTCCTTGATTTCGTCCTCCAGTTGTCGGCCCTTGTGTCTAACCTAGCCTTTTACATGCCGTCTCTAGCAGACACCAAACTCCACTTAAGTCACCGGCGAGCTCACCTCTGCTAGCTTCTCTTCTTCCAAAATCTCTGGTCTCCTATTCCTGCCCCGTCTAACCTCCAGTCATCTGCTTAATACCAAGTGGAAGTTCTGCCAGTTCCTCTGCGACTAACCGTTGTGGATCCTTGCATTTAGCCTCCGACTTCAATCTGCTATAAAGAGAGTCTCATCGTTCGAGTGGAAATCTTCTCCAGTCCCTTGCAAGTATAATTTCACCTCTCCCGCTTTGTCTTCTAGATTAGAGCTAATTAGGCTGCTGTAAAGAGTTGTTCTAGGTTATGTTGTGTTTGTCTGTATGCTTCTGGTAGAAATCTTGTGGTAGGAAGTGCGCTTGTGCGCATCGCCTGTAACCAAAGAGTTTGTTTATGCACTCTCTTTATTCCAATTAAATTTAGAAATTAACGTTAATTAAATACGATTATATTGAGATCAATATCCATCATGGAACAATATAATCAATTAATATATAATTAACTTTTATGTGAATAGAAATATATATCAATTAATACATAATTAACTTTTATGTCAATAGAAATATATATGCGAATACATTTGAGTAACTTAATCTTAAATGATTATTGTTAGTTTAGTTTTATACTAATTTTTTTTCCTGTCAAAGAATCATAATGACAAAAAACTAGTTTGATAATCATATTGTACATATGATTTAATCAATATATTTTGATTGTGATTAGATTATTATTGTATGCGAATTAATATATTATTGTTAGGATTTAAATGTAATCTTAGTGTCAAATAAAGGTATGTGTTGATTTAATTTAAATACATTCGATATATTTATTAGTATCATATATTTTATCTGCATCGTAAACATTAGTTATGCACGGTTACTTAATTCGAATATTCACATAATTCATTTGATGTTAAACTTTATTCTTTTAAGGTGAATATATATATATATATATATATATATATATATATATATATATATATATATATATATATATATATATATATATAAAAGAATGTATGAATGTAAATGAAACCAATTATTAGAAATATGGGTTAAGCATGCATGATCATATTTGTACATATATACTTATTCATTATTTAGAACTAGCCTATACATTATACATAATCATCATAAATTTATTTTACACATTATCATACATTTTATATGTTATTACAAACTATACACTTCACTTTTTTTTTTCATATCTTAAATAAAAAAATACATATATGAGAGATACTAATTCAAATAATTAAGAAGCATCAATTTAAAAAAAAATTATATATTTATATATTTTATATGTATTTCCTTAATATGCATTTCCATATCATCTCATCATGCATTTTAAGAATATAAACTGTATTTCATTAATGATAATTCTCTAAATTTTGTTGGCTCGAGATGTGTTAAGTGTGTGGCAGTAGACCTTAGGTTTCCTAAATAACCTGCCGTATATTTATATATTCTATATGTATTTCCTTAATATGCATTTGCATATCATCTCATGCATGCATTTTAAGAATATAAGCTATATTTAATTAACGGTAATTCTCTAAATCTTGTTGGCCCGAGATGTGCATAAGCGTATGGCTGTAGAGCCTCAGGTTTTCCAAATAACCTCTCATATTAGCCAATTTATTTAGAGTTAAGTAGGAGTCTATAATGACACTAGCACACACATATTTTGGATCCCTCAGGCTAGCCCAAGTTAATCCATCAGATTGGCTTGGCAATACTCAAATTCGCCTTAACTGAGATGTTATCCTACTTTGGTCACAACATACATATATGTTTGCAGTATTTCATGTCAGAGTGTCAGGAGTATAATTCACATCCACTACATTCAGCTTGCTCATTCCTTTTTTTATTTTTAGTGTAGCGAGTCATGGCTTAATCCTTGTAGATTGAGCCTTTCATTTAGATGTTTGCACACCCACATCTTATCTCATTGTCTTAGTGGTTTCTTCATATATAAGATAGTACAAGTCATCCTTATGTTCCCATTAATCTTAAAGACATATAAGTTTTCTTTTGTACATATATTGTCATATAGTGATGCATTCATATCATTTAGTTCATATTCCATTCTCCCATAATTATCTAGTTTCAAGTTGTCATTTAGATATGATTACATGATCGGTGAAGTCTTATTTTCATTTGATCATTTGACCTTGCATATTGATTATGATACATCCGCATTAGTGATCATGAGTTAGCATATAAATTGGCTAATAGGAAGGTTATTAGATTTAACATTTAACCTGAGATTATGATATATTGATTTTCATTATCAATGAATATTTTTTATCAGATAATAAAAGTCAATATATCATAATCTAATCTCATATGATTATATTAGATAGACAAATAGCTTATAATATTTCATCTTAAATAATTAGACCTTTTTAAGGTCACTTTTTTAAATGTTATTTTTCATTTTATAACATTGATATATATATATATATATATATATATATATATATATATATATATATATATATATATATATATATATATATATATATATATATACTAATTATTTTGAAAATTTTAAAATTATTAAACTAAGATGACATATCTTAGTCTAGTTGAATTTTTAGGATAAGATCAGATTTGGTGGTCTTATCAAGATCATATGAGAATTTCATAGCTACACTGACTCGCACACACTAGGTGCTATGATAGGTGATAGGCACACTTGTAGAGGTTTGTTTAGTCTATGGTAGGATGTAGTTAGGATTTTTCATTGTGCAGCCATTGTGATTTCACTTTATTTGTGCTAGCCATCCATTTTATGTTTGCCTTTTATGTAATGTTAACTATGTGTGACACATGTGCATTAGATTTGAAACATATATGGTCTTTTGCAGGAGGCCATGCTTAAAAGTGGAGGGGATATAATAATTAAATTTATAAGAACACTTTTTTTTTTGTAGGTGCTTGCTTGCTTACCCCTCTTTCAGGCATGGCCTATTCATGTTGCATGCTATATTATACTTGCAAACATTAATTTTTATTTTCTCTTGTAAGGAATCAAGATTGTAATTTTATGATTTTTTTATATAATTTTAGAGTTTAGGAAGAGTCTGTATTGAAGCTAAGGTATGAGCATGAGCCCTCAAGGACTACAATTAGGATCATGTGGAGGCAAAGACCAGGAGCAGTTTGTTCATGGCTCATACTTTAGGTTCAAATATTCATTCTTTTATAGATTTAAGATCATGCAAGTATATATGTGGTGGTTGATCGCTTCTTTTTCTTTTTATTGGGATGTATTGTAGAACCCAGCTACAACTAACCTTTCATATTTATTCTTTCATTTGGTGTATTTATTTTTTTGCACATGTGTGATGATTTATTTTCTTTATTTTTGTTCTATGATTGACTGGGTTTACACTTGCGCTAGACTCTAGGACAAAATATGTTTTATAAAAAAAATTTATAATTTAAAAGATAGTTTTAAAATTTAAAGATAAAATACTCTAAATTTTTATAATAAAATTTTACTTTAATGCATGGCCGATGGTCATTCTGTAAAATGATTGCATGTCTTAATCATCCCCCTGCATAATTAATAGAGCTTCCATATTAGGACTAGTCAATATTGCCTCATTCATGTCTCTTAGGGAGTATACTTGCTGCCCTCTAACTGACTAGACTCATGATTTATATTCACTTACGTGGTTGTCTAAAGTTCTCTAAGATGTTAGTGGTTGTCTTGATTCAGACAAGATTATAAGTCCATATTGAGTAGTTTAATTTTAGTGGTTGGGCTACTTTATCTTTATCTCTTTCCATAAATATTTCAACCACCTTAGGAGATTAAGTCCTATTGTTGCCTTTTCCACCTGAATAGAGTCATAAGATTTTAGGTTAGTCTCATTCTTTGGCTTTAAGTCAATGAAATTTTCCTGGATGATGCAATTCATTGATTGCTGATATGAGATTTTTTAGCTTTGCTGGTTCACTACCTTCATGGCTAAATAGACTTAAGGTTAGATAACCAATGATGACAGATCCATAAAATCTTGATTGGGTTACCGATCTTAGAAATTCCTTACCTATCTTTTGAAAACCCCTTTGGACCCACTCTATTCCTTGATGTATCTTTTGATGTTATTTTATAAGCTCTCATTGTTGAGAAGTGGTATCTATTGGGTTATGGTGATTTACCCTCTGTCTAATAGCCTAGTTTAGGCTTGACAACATGAGGTATCCCTTATTGAAATAATAGTAATCTCCTTGATTGACCATATGAAGAACACAAGCAAGATTTTTTTAATCAAGAGTATTCTTTGGTATCCTCCAAGATATAATTAACTAGGTTAGACATGTCCTCCTAGGATTTGCTCTTGAACCAAAAACAAAAATAAATTTGACTCTCTGATTATATGTAGGTGATGTGATGATCTTAACGAAGAGGTTATTTAAGAATAGGGAAAATAAAAAATAAATGCGATGAATGTAGACCTCATGTCAACCTTACACTTAGAGTGCCAACCACATCATGTGGTGTTGATCTTAATAGTGGCCAATATAATGGGGTGTCATTCTTACATTTATAGTGCCAACCACACAGAGTGTTGTTCTTAGTAGATGTCGACCCCATGAGGTGTTGGTTTTACACTTATAGTGCCAACTATATGGAGTGTTGGTATTAGTAGATGCTGACCTTATTGGGTGTCAGTCTTACACTTATAGTGTCAACTGCATGAAGTGTTGTCGTAGTGGCTGCTAATCTAATGGGGGTGTTTGTCTTACACATAGGGTGCCAATTACATGGAGTGTTGGTCTTAGTAGATGCTAGCCTCACAGGGTGTCAGTCTTATACTTATAGGGCCAACCACATAGAGTGTTTATCTTAGTAAAGGCCGACCTCATGGGGTTTCAATCTTACACTTATAGTGCCAAATATACTGAATGTTGGTCTCAATAGATGCCAACCTCACATGGTGTTGGTTTTACACTTAGAGTGCCAACCACATAGAGCGTTGGCCTTAGTAGATGCCCATTGCATGGGATGTAGATCTTATATTTATAGTGCCAACTACATGGAGTGTTGGTCTTAGTAACTTACTCTCTTTGATATCATGAGGTTTTGTTCTTTAAAAAGTTTGATTACTTTATAGCATATTATTTTGAACAAATCTTTTACTTGCTCGAACTGAACATGGCATGTTCTAAGATTTATATTTACACTAGGGCCAATGATGGCACGCTAAGGGGTTTTAAACTAACATATGGTCTTTCATTATTTTTATTGTTGGGTGAGTATGGGGCATGTTTATGTTGTTGAGTCAGCTTGCTACAAACAATGCACTGTGGAGCGTGAGTCAACCTGTAGCTCCTTGAGTGTTAGCATAGGTCTTGCATATTCATCAACTACCCTTTGATCTTGTTCATAATTTAATAAAAGTTATTATATTAAATGATAAGTAAATAATATAATACAAGCATAAACTTTTCTTAGGGATATAATTTCTTTAGGTCCCTGATATTCTAAGTGTGCGACATATTTGCTCTGAGTGAGTCTGTAGTTGGTATGGTTAGGGGCTAACTTACCTTTTGATTATGTAGGGTCCATCCCACGTCTGGGAGAGCTTACCCAAAAATATTTGTTGGGTGGCTGCATTGACCTTCTCTATGGCTAGGTCACCATTTGGAAAATGCTTTTCTTTGATGTAGTGGTTATAATACTTGGACATTCATCTTCGTTTCTTCATGTCACAGCCATGCTTCGGCTCTTAGTTCTTCCACCAAGTTGAGGGTGGATTTTATGGAGTTAGTGTTGGATTCTTCCCATTCTTTGAGTCATTCACCTAGGTTAGCAATTGTTAGGACTCTTTGACTATGGAACTTGTACTTGATGGGTAATTCTACTTTTTCTTTATAGAAGAGTGCAAATGAGGTATGCTGGATTGTTGAAGTTGCAGTTATTCTTAGGTCCCAAACTACTACTGGCATAATGTTAATGCCTTCGATTTGACACCTTGTACCTTCACCTTTAGTAAATTATGGAGATTCTTGTTTTCTACCTTTACTTGGCCATTGCTTTGGGGATGATGGACTGAGGTAAATTTCAGTTTAATTCCTTGTGACTCACAAAATTATTTCAATTGCTTGTTAATAAATTGTGGCCCATTGTTGGTTATGATTGAAATTTGTTAGCCCATACCTTTAGATAATATCAATCCAAATATAGTTTTGAACTACCTAGATAGTTATTTTGGTAAGTGGTTTTATTTCAATCCACTTGCTAAAGTAATTGATCATGATAATGATAAAGATAAACTTTTTTTGTTTGCTGGAAAGTGGTAGTGGGCCGATGAGGTCCATCCCTTATTTGACAAAGGGAAAATGACAGCTGATGATTCATAGAGGTTGCGATCGTTGGTATCAAAGAAGTGCAACTTTTGGCATGGCTCATACCTTTTTGAAAATTCTTTTGCATCTTTTATTAATGTGAGCCATAATTATTCTAATAGTAAAACTCTATAGGTGAGTGTTCTTTCTCTCGAGTGGCTACCACATTCACTTGAGTGCACTTGTTCCAGTATCCCTCATAGTTCATTCTATAATGCACACCATAGGTTAAGTGAGGAGACCCACTTTTAGAATAACTCACCTCCAATTAGGAGGTACTACACAACATTGATTATGAATTGCTTATGCAGCATTAATTTTGATAAGACAAATCAACAAGGATTACAAAGTCTGGGATGAATCCATACAAAGATATATTCTAAATATAAGAGAAGAAACAAATGAGTCAGAGTACTTCAAGATTGAACAAGTACCAAGGGATCAAAATTTGGTCATCAACCTACTATCTTGAACGAGTGAGCTCAGGTTGCATTCCATTCTTAGTCAACTTGACCTAGCATGGATAAAAAAGATTCTATGTGATAGGATATGATGATTATAGTTTGGTTGACTCCATGATAAGGTGTGAGTCAAAATAAGTAGCTACATGTGAAACACCTAATTCCCTAGCGCATATCAATCCAACGAGTAAAACTTCATACTCTGATTGGTTATTAGTTGCTTGAAAATTGAACTTTACAACTTGGGCTATAGTAACTCCAGTTAAGCTTTTCCATATTATGGCTACTCCCATGCTTTGCTCGCCTAAGGAGTCATCTATTTATAAATGCCACAGAGATTCTAGGCTAATCAGGGGATCATGTAAATTGCTAAAATTCATAAAGGAGTGTGATTGCATGTGCCTTGATTGCTATCCTTGATAAGTAAGATATATTAAACTTGTTGAGTTATATTGATCATTTTAGTAATCCACTTGAATGGTCTGGCTTGGCAAGTATAGGGTTGAGTGGATTGTCTGTGACAACTTGTATGGAATAAGCCAATAAGTATGGCCAGAGCCATCATGCAGATGTGATGAGGTTAGTATGAGCTTTATCGTAATGGGATAATGTAACTCGTCATATTACAATGAAATTCTCAAATAGTATACTGACCATTATCTTTCGTTTCTTACCAGATTAGAATATAACTTACGAAATCTTTATTAACATCTAGATATAGTAAAAGAGTTTAGCTTTCTTTTAGGTTCAACAATAGTGGTCGCAATGTGAGTAAATTCTTTAGCTTGTTAAAGGCTTTTTTGTATTCAGTGCTTTAAAGAATGGTGAACATCACTCTCTCACTTTTGAGATGAATCAATTTTATTCTGTGACTTGACTAGCAAATTGTTAAACTTCCTTAGTAGTTCTCGACAATGGCATGTCACGAATGTCATTGTCTTTGTTGGAGTTAGCTTTTATGCCTTCTAAGGAGATCAAGAACCCTAAAAACTTTCTTGATCTAGCATTGAAAATGTTCATTTTATAAGATTAAGATGTATATTATACTTATTTAGAGTAGTGAAGGTTTCCTTGAAATCTTTGATGTGTTACTCTAGAGACTTTGTTTTGAGGAGCAAGTCGTCTACATAGAATTTGATATTCCTACCTTTCTACTCTTTGAAGATGCAATCCAACATCTTCTAGTAGGTCATCCTAGCATTCTTTAGTCCATGGGGCATTACTTTGTAATAGTAGAGCCCTTCTCTCATAATGAAGATATTAAAATTGGTAGGGTGCATTTGTATTTAGTGATATCCTAAAATGGAATATAGAAAACTCATTATAGAGTAACCTACCACTAATTTGATGAGTGCATCATTCATAGGTGCAGATACCCATCCTTAAGACAGGTAGAGTTTAAGTTAGTGAAGTCCATGCACATTCTTTATTCATCATTAGATTTTTGTATCATCACTACATTTGATATCTACTTTGGGTGTTGGACTTCTTTGATGAAGTTAGCTTCCAGTAGTTTGGTGGCTTTGTATTTGATACATTCAGTGAGAAAAGCCATGGTCTTTTGTATCTTTTGCTTTATAGACCGAGCATTCTTTTAGACATTAATTTGGCGATAGTGGTAGGAAACATTGATATACGTGCTTGGCATCTTGACTGCTATCCAGACACACACATTGATATTATCCTAAAGAGCCTAAATGTGGGCCTTTTTGTGCTTGACACTAAAGGCATAGTTGATTCTAAGGACTTGCTTTGATTTTGGTGTAGTGGTTACTTCCTTGAATTCTTTGTTGATCTCTACATTTGTTCTTTTAACTTTCAATTGGAGAAGTTCTAGTGCTTTGTTAAAATCACTTTCTACTCCCACATAGCAGGCTCTTGATCAACTTAATTCCTCATGACATCGATTTCTTCCACAATGTGGCAAAAGCCTCCATGATGATAAAATCATCTATAGTTGTAAATTTTCTCTTGCCCTCTCCCTAGGAGATAGGAAGAGTGATAACCCCTTAATGTTCTCTTCCTTCTCTAGAGAAGTCAAATAGTGGTCCTCCTGTGGGGGTGAGTTAGAAACTTACTAAGTCCAATTTGTTAAAGATGGATTTGAAGATAATATTAATTGAGCTTCTGATGTTGATCAATTTGCTTATGACTTAATAATTTATGATCAATGTTGTGATGATGGCAACATCATTATGTAGAGTGATCCTTCTTAGAGAAGCTTACCTAGATTGTAGAGGTGATTGATATTTGTGCAATAATTGTTGAATTGATTTCTTGATCATAGTTTCTTGAGGCTAACTCACCTTGAAGATTCTCCATCTCCACCAAAGATGTCAGGTACAATTCTCACAAGGATGATTGCACGAGTCAAGACAAGTTCATTATCTATCTTAGTGATTTTTCTTCCTAGGTCTTTAGATTAACTCCTTGAGTTTCTTAGCTTTGATGAGCTTGTCCACCAAGCTTTTTAGATGATGACATTCTTTAGTGTTGTGTTTATATCTCAATGATAAGTGTAATACCTAGAGTGATCATTGACATTGTCGGCCTACAAGGGAGGTCACCACTTGAAGTAATCTTTATTTTGGATAGTTTCTACTAAATCGATAATCGACGCCCTTAAAGATGGTGTTATATTCATTTGTGGGTACTCACCTTATTGATAGCAAGTAGTGAGTTTTCTGGGATCACGTCAAGGCATTAGCTCATCTGTCCTTTAGTTAGGCTTCTTCCTTTAGTTTTGTCCTTACATTTGGAGTCTATTTCTGAGAAATCATCTTGGAGGTGCCTTTCTTAAATAATGACTTTCATGATTCAATGAGGAAGGATGGGCAACTTAATTATATTCTTCTACACTGACATGGTTGTTTGTTAGTTTGAGAAGTTTTATGAGGGTCTTTAGTTGTTGTAACCCCAATGTGTACCTAAAGGGACCCTTTTTGAGGCCTTGACGGAGTGCAACCTATGCAACCATAGGCTATAGATCTTTAATTTTCAACATCTCCTTTTATAAATGGGTGACGTATCTCCTAAGTGATTTATTGGATGCTTGCCTCATTTTTAGTAGGGCTTGCGAGGCCTTTAGTGGCTTCTAACCGCTAGCAAACTGTGTTATAAACATCCTTTTGAACTCGATGTTGGAGGTTCTAACCCTAGCCAACAATCATAAGAACCATTTATTTATTGATTCTTTGAAGGTGGTGAAAAAGTTCCAACATCTTTATATGTCATCCAAATCAAGCAAGGATGTTATTGACTCAAAGTAGGGGATATGGTTAGCGAGATTAATACGACCCATGTATAATTTCAAGTGCGGAATCTTAAATTTATTTTTGGGATGTGCTTCCATGATCTTCTTGGAGAAATCATTGGTCAGGTTAACATGCCCATTTTAGTTGTCAACATCTTTGCTTACTTGATAGGATTCATCATCAATGTTCGACGTTCAACATAATTCCATTATTTTCTAGAGATTTTGGCGAGTTGCCAATCTTGAGGAACCTTCATTTTCTTGGGCCTTCGACCCTACATTCATTTCTTTCTCCATTGCTAGTTGTACAAAGTGAGTGATTCCATCTTCCATGTTTTTTTAGGTCTTACTGTGAACAAATGGTTGGATAGTTTGTTCTACCTAGCTCGATTGCTCCATGCAAGATAATTTGCTTCATTATATGGATAACTTCTAGTTCTCATCCTATTCCATGCTCACCACACTTGAAAGAATTTTGAATCTAATTTTGTTTGAGGGTCAGTAGAACCTACTTTAGATATCATGAGAACGAAACAATCTAGGCCATTAGAGTAGTAGAGTGGGAGGCAGGGTGTAGAATCTATGGGATCCTTATTATATCAATAAACTAAAGTACAAGCATCCTTCTCATTCTAAGGAAGGAATAGAAAAGATAAATAGAGGAGAGGAGGGAAGATATAAGAAATCTCCAAGAGTTCCTATTAGGCCCCTCTCTCCCTCCCCACTCCTAAAGGTCCTCAGACCTCATTTATTGAATTTGGATGGATAATCCTTACAAATAATCAACATATATGAAGGTTGAGTAAATAAGTAAATAGTAAGACTCACTATGAGGGGATTGGTCAATGCTTTTAAGTGGTTAGTTCCCTTGAGTGGGAATCATGACTTCTTGAGGACTGATTGTGCATGTTTGACCGCTTACCGCTTGTAATTTTCGCTAAATGAGAAAGTGAGGTTTGACTGATCGGCTACATGGATCTCCTTCATGCCTACATGGTATGGGGGAGATCCTCTGAACTCTATGGTGGATTTGTGCATTATAGTTATTCTAGTGCCCACCTTACGTGGGCTAGTCCTTGGCTTTTGAGGTAGGTCTGCACGTTTTAGCCATCCAGGTTCGGACAGTCTTAAGATCACTTGGCTAGTTAGACACTTCATGAGTATACATCTCTAATTAAAGAAGAGTGTGGATAATGGCTAGTCTATTATGTGAGAAATTCATTGAGAGGTGTTAAGCTACATTATCCAATCATAGAGAAGCTTACAGTTGCATTAATCATATTAGCGTGATGTCTCAGACCATAATTTCAAGCTCACTCAATTCAAGTCGTCTAATAGTCCACTTAAGTCAATGCTCGCCAATTTGGATCAATCTGAAAGATTGTTAAAATGGTCAATGGAGTTGAGTGAGTTTGATATATCATACTTGTTTAGGATGGTGATTAAAGAGCAAGTGCTCAATGATTTCATCATGGATTATAGTGACTCGTAAAAAGTTTTGGTCAACTGTGAACTTATGTGGCACTTACTTGTGATAGATCTTCAAGCAACAAGGAATGGGAATAGGTATTGTATTGAAAAGTTTGATAGGAATTACTATAATATAATTATTTAAATTTAACTTCAAAGTATAAAATAATCAATTTGAATAAAAAGCCTTACTCATTTGGACTAAGATTCATTTATGGACTTGTTGCTCGACACATCATAGATCATTCAAACTCATAAGTCATGGTAAATCAAACAAATAGATAATGTGAGGAAAGAGACAAGTCTTTCCTAAGATATTTACTTAAATAAAAGTGGAGATAGGGAGTTTGGAATATTGAACAAGTCTCAACAAATCAAAACCAACTCATCGACCTACTATCATGAGTGAGCGATCTCAAAGGGCAACCCACCCTCCAACTTTTCCAGGTAAGCATAGAGGAAGACAAGTTAAGTAAACTATAAAGACTAGCCTAGTTAGATCGATCCTACCAAAAAAATATTTGTAGATTGGGGAGTTGGAAGAAGGTATCAAGAATCCAAGAAGATATAGGTTTAAAGCTGCCCAAGTTCTCCTAATTAACAAAATGTTATATTGAAAATTGGCAGCCTCACTAAATATGAGGTGTGTTATCAAAAGTGACAAAGTACACTCAGGTGAGTATAGGGGTCATATAAGAAGAAGAACGCTCACCACTGATTTATACTACAAAAATATTTTTGGCTAGCACTAAGAAAAGATTGTGGAATTTGATAAGAGGTGCAAATAATGTCAAAAGTTTACTCCTTTGTAATAGCTACCACCATAGTCTCTATAACATCTCATAAGTACTTGGCGCTTTGTGATTTGGGGAATGAAATCCCATTGTCAGCGGATAGTGAAAATTTATAATTATCATGATCGATTAATTTAGTAAGTGGATTAAATCCAAGCCACTCGCCCGGATGTTTGCTCATGTAGTTTAATACTTTATTTTGACTAACATTATTTGTAAGTAAGGGCTACATGGTCGATCATTATAGATAATGGTCTGTAATTCACTAATAAGAGACTAAGAGAATTCTGTGAATCACAATGAATACAACTATCATACACTTCAATTCATCACCCTTAGAATAATGATTAGATGGGAGCAATTATTAAGAAGATTCTTAACTTACTAAAGAGAAAGGTGAAAGGTGCAAAAGCCAAATAGGTAGATTCCTCACTAGTTGTGCTCTGGGCTCTTAGAATGATTTCAACATTAGCCATTAGGCAAACACCATTCATCTTATCAAATGGATATGAAGTAGTACTACTATTCAAATACAAGCTCCATAATCAAAAAATTATGGTGACTACCGAGTTAGATCATAAACGTGGTGTGTGGAAAAGGTCAAACATGGAGGCCATGGAAACCACACTCGACCTATTAAAAGAGTTACATATTTAAGCATTACTAAGATAAGAAAAAAAAATACTATAACTGTAAAATTAGAGAAAAACACTTCAAGGCTAATGACGTCTAGCTAAAAAAAGTAGATACCAAAAATCATTAAAATGTGTTGGGTAAACTCACTCGCACTGGGGACAGGTGCTATAGTGTCAAGTAGCAAGTTGGTCCTAGGGCTTATGAACTACAAACACATTCAAGGCAAGATTTGCTGCTTACATGGAACACAAGAGATTTGAAGAAGTTTTACCCCTACAATATGCTCTATCCTTATACTCATTTTATTTTTGTTAATCTTTTACAGAACAAATCTTTTGTTGACTTCATGTGCCCCATCTCATTTGAGATTGATTTTGATGATAACAAACACATGTTAAAATCCTACTAATCAAGTTAATTTCAAGTGTGCAGGAAAAATTCTTCAGCTCCTGGTTCTTCAATTATATGAAATTGCTAAAGCTACTGGACATGGGCTGGGTGAGAATTTTTCTAAGATTTACTATATTAAGGAAAAATTAAAAGCTCACTATATTAAAATAAATGATTCATTCTTTTTTAGATTCATTCTTCTAAAATTATTTATATTTTTCTATATTATAATTATTCATTAAGTTATTCATTTTGGTAGTATGAACTAAATACATCAAATAAGTTCCATAATGTGTGCTCAAACAAGATAAATTATGTTTAAACTTTATTAAATCATTTCCATTCCATTAATAATATTTATTCATTTTTTTAGTGCATGAAAATTGAATTATCTAAAAATTATCCTTTTTTTCTCTTATTCTCTCTCATATTATTCTTTCTTCTCTCTAGTATTATCATTTTCATCTTAACATTGTTTTGGACGAATTTTTTAATGTATTTTATATAATAAATCATGTGGAGTTAATTTAAAACATTTCCATATTATCTTTCCTTATTTTTAATATTTTAAAATTTATTTATTTGAATTTTTGAATTTGAATTATTTTTGAATTATTCTTTAATTCAAACTTCTTCATGCATGACATGTACTTGCTAAATCAAATCAATTTTTTATGGAATATGTTGAAAGTCCCAATAATGATTAATTATGATTATTTATAGCCTAATTAATTTATTAGAAATTATTTTAAATTTAAATTCAAATCAGCCCTCCTTTTCAGAGTAATACCTTTTTTAATTTGATCTATTTTAAGAAACTTTTAGGGGCCCAATCACTATGCTTTAAATTTAATTAATTTATATATTTAAACATTCAATAAGTATAAAATATAATTAGCTTTGATCTAAATTGATTCATGCATTATTTTAAGAATTTCATATTTTAAGGAACTCTTTTTGGCTGAAATCTTTGAATGGATTTTTCATGGATTTATTTTATTCAAAATTTTCTCCTTCATATCTAAACTTCCTTAGCCAAATTTCCTATGTGAATTTTTCTATCCTTAGCTATGAATCACATAGCATACATTCCACATTAGGTTTAAACAATTTTGTAAAGGAGCCTATGAAAGATCTCTTTGGTCGATCCCTTCTCCCTTGAATTTGAAATTCAAATTGATGCCAAATAAACTTACCTCTAATTGGATCAATTTTTGGCCGACCCTAGACTCCACCCTCATCTATTTAAAAGCCTTGTTTCAACTTGAAAAAGGTTCTAAAAAGTTAAAAACTCTTTCTTTCTCTCTTGCTTATCCTCTCCACCTTGGCCGATTCTTGCAAAAACAATTTTTGGTGTTTCAAGCTCAAGCATTCCTCATTATTCTTCTCTTTCCCTTAGACATCTATTTAGCTTGAAGATTGATTGGGAAAAGTGAAGATTTGGTGTGTTTTCACTCTTGGCCAAAAACATCAATTCCTTGGTGTTGAATTTTTAAGGTGCTAATTTCTTAAACTTTTTTTTCTTCTTGGCTTTGAAGTTTACAAGGTTATGTAAAATTTCTTGTGTTCATTCATGATATAATCTTTAAATTTTGTTTATCTAATAACAAACATAAGAAGTTCAATTTGTGTGGACTTAACTACTTGATACTCTTTTGATTTCTTGTTTATCCTAAAGTTAACATAAGGAAATTAATTTATTTTGTGCTTAATCATTGAATATTCCTTTTGTTTCTTGTTTGGCTGAAGTCTCTTTTAAAGGTTATTAATTTCCTAAGTGCTTAATCATTTGAATATCATTGTTTATCCCTTTGGTTTAAAGTTTCATATAGATTGGTTAAATTTGATTGTGCTTAACATCTTATTTCACCTCTTCTCCATTTGGCCGACCACACCATATCTTGCATAAATTATTTTGTGCTTATTGATTATTTGTATTCAATTGGTTTAGGCTTATGTTATGTGATAGCTTTCATGTGATATAAATCAAATCCATATTCAAGTGGTTTTTTATTTATTCCAATTGCAAATACTTTTACCATTTGAATGGAAGTTAACTTGTGTGAAAAATAATTCAAAGTAAAGTTTTTGGTGGTTCATTTTAGTTTGCATTTCAAAGTCATTCAAGAAAATCATTTCAAACTTTTAAAGATCATTTAAGCAACACTAAGTTACTTAATTGTATTATAAATATTTGATTAAAGATCTTATTTTAAATTCAATCAAAGTTAAAGTGAGCTTTCTTTTCCATTAATATTCAATTTCCTTAACATTAGCATAAATTGGGTTTTGAGTGAAACAATATTTAAAATTAAGAGTTAAGCTTGTATCTTTCTCTTTGCCCTATCTTGATTTCTTTTTGGGTTGTACTTGTCCATTAAGGAAAGTACGTGTTGGGTTGTACTTGCCCATGAAAGAGAGTACATGAGATTTGTTGTAATCTCAATATTGGTTTAGTGAATTCTTAGCCTAGGTGGCTAGGCATGGACGTAGGCTGATTTTGGGGTTTAGCTGAACCACATAAAAATCTTTGTTTTCTTACTTTACTTTTATACTCTTTACTTTTTTGCTATTATTTTTCTGTTGTTTCATTTCACTAAAGCATGATTTTTAAATATTCAAGTTTTCTACAACAGACAAAATTAAATTTTCTGAATTTTTCTTAGAAACCTAGTTCACCCCCCTCTTGGGTGCTATAGCTAAGTAACATCCTTCATCAAAGCAAGTGCATATGATTAAAATGAATTTATAAAATTCTATCATTTTACTTGCCCAATGTTTTTTACTTTTATATACTCAAAACTAAAGGCATGGTGATTGACAGCCGAAACTAACTCCCCCAGTGACTTAGTAATTACTTGAAGATCCAAGATACTTAATAGGTAATAATAATCTGAGTCAACACTTGGAGAGTTGCACGCCAACTTTGGTCACGTAGCAAGCCACTCTTGGCCCAAGTAAAAGGTTGGCTTGCCACTTTTGACCCAAGTATACTAGTGCCGAATCAATAATTTGATAAAAAAATAAAATTTAATGATGAACACTCACTTTATATGCTTCTCAAAAGTATTAAGGGAATACAAAAGACCAACACTCTATATGATTATCGACTATAAATAAAAAGCCTAACACTTTATGTAGTTAGTGATTACAAAAGACCAACACTATGTGGTTGGCAACTTAAGTGTAAGAGAATGACTGAAAATAAAAGGATCAACACTCCATGCAGTTGATGAATCAAGTGTAAGACCAACACTCCAAATGGTTAATGACTACAACTAAAGATACCAAAACTCTGTGTGGTTGATGATTACAAATAAGAAGCCCAACACTTAGTGTGGTAGGTGACTACAAATAAAAAAACCAACATTTTGTGTGGTTGGTAGTTCAAGTGTAAGACCAACTCTTTGTGTGGTTGGCGACTACAAATAAAAAAGACCAACACATCATGCAGTTGGTGACTCAAGTGGAAGACCAACACTCCAAGTAGTTGGAAACTATAAATTAAGACACCAACACTCTATGTGGTTGGAGACTACAAGTAAAAAGCCCATTAGTTTGTGTTGTTGGTCAACACAAATAAAAAGACTAATGCTTTATGCAGTTGGTTACTTAAGTGTAAAACTAAAACTCTGTGTGGTTGGAAACTATAAATTAAGAAGATCAATAGCCTATACAATTGGTAACTAGAAAAATTCCAACACTTCTTGTGGTTGAAAAACACCGTATTCCTTTAATAATACAAAGCAATTAACTTAATTAGTCAAGGAGAGCACATTATCAAAATCTAAGAACTTGGGCATTTAGCTGAATCTTTGTTGCACCAACTTGCCAATAGCCAACTTGACATCTTCCTTGACATTCTTTGTAATAAGCTCTTTTACTAATTAGAACTACAAAAGGCCGGATAACTCAACTCCATTATCTTTAGATTCGTTGGTGTGATGAGAAAGTTCCACCTTTAGCTTCTTATTAGTTTCAAAATGGCAAGTTTCCTATAAAATTACTCACTCCATCTTTCTTTATGCAACTTCATTTCATCATGCAACAAGCTCAACTAGGACTTGACATTATGCCAACAAATATTGATTGAGTTTCACTCTAACTTAATGGCTACAAACTCTTTTATTTTGAACATGTAATTCATGCCAAGTTCTCAAGTCAATTGCTCTGCCATCACCATGACCTTCATTATAGTGTAAAACAATTGCCTCTTAGGAAGCTCTTCAAGAATTGTGTCCAACATATAAAACATCTTTTTCCCCAACCTAAAGGCTTCACTTGTTAGATTAACCAAGTTAGGAGTATAAATATCTACAAGATGAAGAAAGCCAAGTTCATCTATTGACTCCTTGTCCTTGTTGCTCTTCTTTCTAGGAGGAGGACAAGCAGTGGGTGTTGAACTTGTCTGCCTCATTAGCCAAGTTCTTATGAGTGGCATCAATAGAAATGAGCTTGACACCACCTTCCTCACCTTCTTAAAAATTGTAAAGAAACCTGACAACCTAAAGATTTGAGAGAAAAGGTGTGGATACATCATCTCCTGTAGTGAGTCAGTATACCCAAAATAAGTAAGTTGTCCTTTGGATCCATTCGTAGGCTAAAGTAAAACCTTGGGAGACACTTGAGAAATAGGGTAAATGAAGAGAATACGACTAAAATGCTTAATTTTATTATATTTTATGTAGTCTTAGTACGAGATGGAAGATTCCCCTTGCTCTAGTGGAAAAAAAAAGAATAACACTTCGGAGGAGAGAGTCTTGGGCTAAAATTGTCACTGATCCTTATTGAACTGAACTAAACCCACCCTCAAAAATCCATAAATGAATAAAAAGTCAATTAACTCATAATAAATTCTTGAAAAAAAATAAATTTTTTTATTAACTGTCATATCACTTTTTGACTGAGTTTAATCTTTTAGTGTATCCCAGACTCCCGGAGCTATAAAAGGAGCCCTGGTTTATCTGAAAAAATTTATTGGGCCTTTAGTTCCAATCGATGATATGCTTCTTTCTACTGTCAAGTTTTTAGTTGTGAGTATAATACATATACTATGGGCTAAACTTAAAATAAAAACTAATGAAGTTAGAGAATCAAGTAGATGTCATAACTATTCATTTAGTGGAGATGAGTTCCTTTGATACCCCTACCCCTAGGACCATGGTTGTCTCGAAGGAGTGTAGCATTATTGAGTCTTTGGCTTGGCAAGTATTTGTCCAATGAGAGAGGAGAGTATGACGGAGGAGGAGATTGTTAGTCCACTTATTATATAGACGAGCTTAGGTCCCTACTAGATGCAGAGTCTTAGCAAAGGTAGGCTGCTAAGGTTGAGTTCTAGAGAGACTTGGTGATTAAGAGGGCCGAGTTAACCTCTCTCCCATGATTAGCAAACTTGAAGGGATATTTTCTCTTCATCATCAATGCTAACTTCATGTTTGATATATATGTGAGAAGGGAATGCTCGACGAGGAGTGGCACTTGGATCCCATTGTAAAATAATGCAAAATATGGCAGTGAGGTTATATCGAATGCATTTATAATTTTTAACTTCCTAAAATAAATGTTTAGAGAAACATTTATCTCATACTCACCTTTTTCTTTTTTTGAGTGTTTTCCCATTTATAAAAATTGCGAGTAGGAATTCATTAATTACTTCTATCATTATATGCGTCATTTAAGAATTCTATGGGATTCTTGTAATGATTTCTTCATTAAATGTTTGATGTAGCTTTCATATTACTGAGCTTTACTTACTGTGCTTATCAATGTAGTTTCACTTTGAGCAAATGAAATTTTATTATAATTTTTTGTAGAGTGAGTGACATCCTTGTTTGAGTGAGTAGGCTATATTTTCTCACTTCTTTGAAGTGATTCACCTTTATGGTTGCTATTAAAAGGAGGCGCATGTGTTGATGTAATCCAAAGTCAAGGAGGATCTTAACCTTGACCCTAGGATGATGACCTTCATCTTCCATGATTATTTCTAGAGTCATCTTGATTTTATGGTGTCGATGTCTAAGTTCGATATGATGTACAACTTGACCGAGTTAGATTAGTTATGTATCCCACTAGACAACTTTTGACTTAGTTTTAGGCCTTTCTTACTTTGTGAGTGGGTGTCTACATGGTCATACCATGAGAATCTTGCCAAACTCTATGGTGAGTATAACTACCTTCCTAATGATGCTGAGAGAGGAGCGACTACCATAGAGCCTCTTTTCTACCATGTCTTGACAATGAAGGGACACAATGATGGGATTGTTCAATTCTTAATTATCCTACCAAGAATTCACAACTTATCTAATGAAGTCAAGAAGTGGCGATCCAATCTCTTATTGATCAAGAGCTCATCACCATCTGGCAAGCAAGCTACTCGCCCATGAGATGAATGCTCAACTAGAGGAGGTGTTAAAGAAAGTGATTGATAAGACTTTTAACATTAGTCACTATCTTTTTCATAGTAGAGTTACCAATGTCCTCTGCATTAAGTATTTTGTACTTATTTTTTTGGAGTGTTGGTGTGATTCTTTATGACTCACTAACTCTAATGATCTTACTCACGCATTAGGTGATGTTGAAACTATGGCCTCTTCACTCATCCAATTCCTTAAGGAGGACAAAAGTAAGGAAGGAGGCCATGAGTCAGCCCCCATTAAAGTTGGTGAAGAGGTGAAGCCGAGTAGTACTCTAGAAAAGTCCAAGAAGAGAGCTATATGCTTGGCTCCTCAAGGTCATTTGAAGAAGAGGAGTGAGCCTGTGAAGGAAAAAAGAGAAAGAGAAGAAGAAAGAGAAAGAAAAGAAGTATGCAGAGGATAACTTCACTCTCAATCTCATCTATCTGACCAATCAACCCTTCATGCTCAGTCGAGACTTCTACTCTTGGACCTTCCAAATAGTTGGTTGCCAATTGATGTGATGAACACTCAAGCAATGGCTTGTCAATCAACTTGGGAGATTTGTAATAAGTTCTTTAGCAAGAGGAAAAGTCTATCTGTACAAAGGCAAACCTGGTGGGTGTGCAAAAGCAACTCACTACCTTTAAAGACAAACTCATTGAACTTCAGGCAGAGGCAAAGTGATAGGAGGAGGAGAAGGAGTAGACTATGATGGAGCTCACTTTGCTGAGACAAAGAGGGAGTAGGAGGAAGAGCTCTCTTACAACATAGTAGAGTTTTAGAAGAAGGAGGCTAGGTTCACATGTTTTGTAGACTCTAACAAGTACAATAGATTATTGTAGAAAAAGTTAAAGGTGAGTGCAAACTTCATTATTGCTAATCTTGTAGAGCTTGGTTAGTTTGATCTCAAGTTCATGGACTTCTTCAACATAATTACCCTCTAGAACTTCGATAATGATGAGAGCAAGTTGATCTTCCTTTCTTCCTTCTCTACTTCTCATTTTCTATTTTTCTCTCTCTCTCTTATTATAAGTAGGGAGAGAAGAAGTACTCCATGCTATTTTACATTCACCCACCTATAACTCTTATTTCTTTAAATGGAAAAGACATATCTCATTTAGCTAAGTACCTTTAATATTTTTTTTGTTTGAATGGTTGTATCATGCTTGCTGGCATGTTGATAATTTGTCTGATACTTAGAAGAAAAAATATATAAGTTTTGATTATGGGCCAAGTTCATTATTCTTTGATTGGTGATTATTGTAAGTCATTTTCTTAGCTATTTTTCATTGTGAGTTGATTCTTTTACTTTGCCAACTAGGGGAGTTGATCATTGTTTGAGTCACCCTTACCTTTGAGTTATAAGTTGTCGCCCTTCTTTTTTCCTTTCTTCCTTTTGTAGACACCAACTACAATAGTTGGTCTTTTAGCTTGTCAACTTTGGTCTTTTATCAAGTTACCAATCTCATGGGTGTCAGTCTTACACTTTAGTCTCCAACCTCATCGGATGTTGGTCTTACACTTTATTTGCCAACTAGAAGAGTTGGTCTTTTATTAAGTTGTTGATCTCATGGGGTGTAAGTTTTACATTTTAGCCACCAACCTCATAAGGTGTTGGTTTTACACTTTAGTCACCAACCTTATAGGGTGTTAATCTATTATTAAATTATTAACGTAATGGGGTGTTGGGCTTACACTTTAGTCGCCAACATTATGAGGTGTTGTTCTTTTATTAAATTGCTGATCTCACAAAGTGTTAGTATTACACTTCAATTTAAAAAAATAAGTTTTGGCAAGCACTTAATGATTGTAACTCTAGAATTACTTGTCCAACTATACTATCATTAGACCAAGAATAACCCACCAAGTATTTGGATCCCTTACTTTTGCTTTCTTAGCTTATTAAGTGGAATCTTTCCCTTGTGCCAAAAATGACACACTAAGTGTCCCGAGTCATCACATAACTCCTCCAGTATTCTTTTATTTAGGGATTTCTTTGCTTGACGCTAGTACCCTTAGGCAAAGAATGATGTGCTAAGTACTTGGATCTCCTAATTGGGCTTTTTGTAGCTCATCAAGTATGACCTTTTCTTCAAGAAAAAATGGTGCACTAAGGGTTTTGAGTCATCATGGCTTCTCTAACTCACCAAATATTTTTAACATCAAACCAGGAAATCATGCAAGTAAGAAATTCTAACCTCATTAGAAAAATTTTGGATGAATATGAAGATAGTAGAAATAATGAAAAAGACATTGCTTTCCTCAAGGGTAAATTTTTTTAAGGTATTTGGAATTTTCGATATGTGGTATGTCTTTCCCTTCATTGGTATGAAGTTGTTAAGTTCTAGGGCCATCCCATGTATGGGCGGGTTTGCCTAGGACATTCTATCGAGCCACTGCATATAACTTCTTGAAAACTATGTCATTGCTCTTGAAGTGTTTTCTTTATGGTTATTATAATATCTTGCCATTCAACTTATTAATTCTTCTTTACTTAATAAAGCCTCATTTATTAATTTTTTGAGTATGTTGAGTGTGTCTCTTATGGCTTTAAAGTTTGCTTATTTCTACTCGCCGATTATTTCTCCCAGTCATGCAGTTGCTAGAACCGTTTGGTTATAGAGCTCATATTCAACTGGCAACACGACCTCTATCCCATGTAATAGAGAGAAGGGTGTATGCCCATGGCAGTAGTAGGTGTCATCCTGAGGGCCTAGAGCATGGAGGGTAGTGTGTCAACCCGTTTAGCTTTGATTCCTTTTGCTTTCTTCTTTAATAAATTAAGAATCTTCTTATACACTGCTTCAATTTAGCTATTGCTCTATGGGTGTTGTACTAAAATAAACTTTTTTTTAATCTTCTATGCTCACTAAGATTTTGTAACCCTTGGTCGATGAATTGTGGACCATTGTTTATGATGATAACCATAGACAGTCCATACTTGTCGATGATGTCAGTTTAGATAAAGTTTTTAATTATTAGGGTAGTTACTCTAGTGAGCGACTTTACTTTAAAACACTTGCTAAAATAGTTAATCATGACTAGGATTGATTATTCTTTGGCCACTATAAATCAATAAGGGATCACTTAGGTCCATCCCCCAAATAGTGAATGGTCAAGGACTTGTAATAGGTAGTAAAAGCTATAATAGTTATTATTGATGAGGGGTAAATTTTTTGCATTACTTGCATCTTATTATAAATATTTATGCATCTTTTTTTTAGTGTGGGCTAGAAATATCCTTGCCTCAAAATTAAGTGGGCTAGCATTCATCCTCTTGAGTGGCTACCACACTCACTAGAGTGTATTTCTTCTTACACCTTCTTTAGCACTATTTCTCGCACACATTATATTGAGTGAAGTCACTGACCTTCTAAATAACTCATCCTTAATTAGTATGTACTAGGTGAACTTTATGTTGAATCTCCTCACATCTTTTATGGTTTCCTCTATCTCCCTTGTTTATATGTATTTTTTGATAAGATCAATCCAATTGGGTCAGTGCTTACTATTTATTTGCATTGATTCTTTTTCTTTAGTACTTGGTTAGGTGAGCTGAATAAAGGAGTGTCCTTCAAGTTCACTCACTCTAGATAGTAGGATTCTGCTTAATTTTAAAGTACTCCAATCTCCTAATATCCATTTTGACTTTGAGTAAATATTTTGGTAAGAGCTTATCTCTAATTTCATAGACTCCATTGATTGTCTCACCACCAGTTGTAAGTCTGAATGAGCCATGATGTGTAATACCCTGATCCATCGGGCAAATTAGAGCATGATGAGTAATGCTTCGTATTCTAATTGGTTATTTATTGATTTAAAGCTATGCATGACCAATTATGTTACTTGGATTCTTGCTATGATCTTTAGTACTATGCTTGCACCCATGCCATGTTCACCAAATGACCCATTCACATATATATTCCACAATGGCTCTTGATTGACTGGGACATCTTGTTAGCTACAAAAATCAATGAGGAAATAGGTGAATGCCTAAGCTTTAATTACTATTTGAGGTGAATAAGAAATATCAAATTTGCTTATTTCCACTGACCATTTCAACAATCTCCTAGAGTGATTAGGTTTGACTAGAATATATTTGAGTGGATTATTGATGACGACTTGGATCAAGTGAGCTTGGAAAATATGGTCAAAGTCATCGTATCAAAATAATTAGCATGAGAGTGAGTATTTCAATTATTAGATACTTTAGCATGGCTCCTCTCAAAGATTTATTGATGTAGTAGATAGGAGATTACTTTCCTCTTCCCTAATGAGGATGGAATTAATAGAATCTTTTTCAACACTAAGGTATAGCAATAAGGTTTCTCCTTCTTTTGGGATTTATAATAGAGGTGGTGAAGTGAATATGTTCTTTCTCTTATAAAAAGTCTTCTGACATTCTGGAGTCCACTCAAACTTCTTCACTCCCCTAAGACCTTGAAGAATGACGATAACATTCTCCACCTTTAGAAATTATTTGATTTAATTTTCTGACTCGCCCCATGAGTTATTGTGCCTATTTGGACATTCTTGGTGAAGGAATCTCAATTATGGCTTTCACTTTATTTTGATTAATCTTTATCCGTTCAAGTATAATAAGAAATCCCAAAGATTTACCTAACTTAACACCAAAAGTGCACTTCAAGAGATTTAGGCGCATGTTATTTTTTTTCATTGTGGCAAAAGTCTCTTTAAGATCTTTAATATATAACGTGGCTGATTTGCTTTTGACTAGCAAATCATCAACATAGACTTCAACATTCATACCTTTTTGCTCCTTAAATGCTCGATTCACCATCCTCTATTAAATCACCTTTGTAATTTTATGCAAGAAGAGCATTAATCTATAGTAATAGAGTCCTTCCCCTATGATAAAGGATGTTTTTTTTTAAATCATCCAAATGCATCTAGATTTGGTGATACCCAAAAATGCATCGAGAAAACTCATTACAAAGTAACCTGTTGTAGAGTCAATGAGTGCATCTATTAGGGGGAAGGGGATATCCATCTTTTGTACACACTGAGTTTAAATTGGTTAAGTCAACACACATCCTCCTCTATTTCCAATGGACTTTTGCTCCATAACCACATTTGATACCCATTCAGGGTATTAGACTTCTCTGATGAAGTCAGCTTCTAATAGCTTAGCAAATTATTCTTTTATAGATCTAATGAATAACATCATAGCCTTTTTTATTTTTTTGCTTTATGAACTGAGTGTCCTTATGATCATTGAGGTAATGGAAAGAAATATTAATGCCAATGATTAACATCTCAACTATGGTCTAGGTAAATATGTCAATATCTTCTTGGATTATTTGAATGAGGGCTTCCCTATGCTCGAGGCTAAATGTTCAACAAATCCCAATGACTCACTTGTGATTGGAAGAGGTTGACTCTTCCTCTATTTCCTCAAATACCTTGATTCCACTATTTGTAATGTCCAATTATAGAACTTCATCCTCCTTTCTATACTTGCCCCCTACTTTGAGGTAGTTGGTTTTAGATTGATTTAGATTGCCCTTGATAGTGATTTCTTCTCCCAATTTGAGAAACTTGACAGCTACATGGTAAGTGGATACCATTGCCTTGAATGTGTTGAGCATTGGCTAGCCAAGAATGACATTGTAAGTAGCTTGTTCTTCCACTATGATGAAGTTGTCCATTTCCATGTATTGCTTCTCATTCTCCACCAAAGTTATGGGGAGAGTGATTATTCCTTCGGATTCTTTCCTTTCTTTTGAGAATCTGAATAATGGTCCTCTTATAGGGGTGAGTTTGGAACTCTCCAAACCTAATTTTTCAAAAATAGATTTGATGATGATGTTGATTGAGCTCCCTGTGTCAATCAACATACTTCCAATTTGGTAATTGGAGATCAACACTGTGATGACAATTGTGTCATTGTATGGGTTGCCCATGAAGTGTCTATCTCTTATGAGAAGGTCATAAGCCCTATGGAGGTGTGTGGTGGCATGCCATGGTCGCTAAGTTGACATATCCAGATTGTAGTTGTTTGAGACTCACCTGTCGTTAAGACTCTTTGTCTCCCATGAAGAAGGTGGGTACTATTCATGTGATGTGGATGACATGTACTAGGGTAGATTCATTACCCACATTAATGATGTCTTTGTCCTTTTTTTGGCAATTTTTGAGCTTCTCAGCTTTTATCAATGCTTTGACTAAGCTTCTTAAATGATGACATTCCACCATGTCATGCCGATGAACTCTGTGGTAGGCATAATATTTGGAGAGATCACGGACACCATTAGTCCTTATCGACGATGGTCTTTTGAAGAAATTCTTATTTTGGATGGCTTCTACCAACTCGACCATCGATACCCTTAGTGGAGTCACTATGGTAGGTTACTGGTATTCGTTCCCTTGGCAGTAAGTTATAGGGTTCCTGTCTCAGTTAAGTGAGTGTGTTTCTAGTTGCATTCCTTTGTCTAGTCTCTATACTTAAAATTTATCTTTGAATGATTATCCCAAATGTGGTTTATTTGATGTGTCATTAGCACGAATCAATAGAGTTGGCTAAGTGACTTCATTATACTCAACATTTACATGATTATTTTTCATCTTAAGCAATTTAGTGAGTGTTTTGGGGTGTTGGAGCTTGAAGGCATACTTGAATGGCCCTTCTTCAATCATTGATTAAGCACTGCCTGAGCCACCATGAATTATAGATTCTTAACTTCTAACATCTCATGCTAAAAGTCAATGATAAATCTCTTTAGAGACTCACGAGGCTCTTGCTTCATTTTCAGGAGAGCCTGGGAACTCTTCAACAACTTCTAAGTGCTAGTGAACATTTTTTAGATATTAGAAAAAGAGGTGATATCCTCTAGTGGGAGGAATATGAACCACATCATGGTTGATTCTTTGAACGTAGAAAAGAAAAGGAAATGTTTGATCAGACCATCTAAGTCAACAATGATGTTGTCTTCTTAGAATTGACAATGTGGTCCATCAGGACTGTTGTTGACCTCACTTTTGGAGTGAGCTCTCAACTTTATCATCATAGATCTAGGACTCTCATAGACACTAAGAGTTCCTTAGTCTTAAGACACTTGTAGTGATTAGGTGAATACTTAACCTAACCCTAGAGACTTAGAAGAGTTAGCCATAAGAATGGGTTGTGCCTTAGGGATTAGGAAGACTTGCCTACCCTGTAGCCCAAACCCAATCCTTGCTTCCCTCTTTCAAACCCAAACCTCAAATTCAAAATTCCAAACTCCAAAATCAAATCCAACAATCAAATGATTGAAATCCATCACTAAATTCAAACTCTGAATCCCTTCCTAAGCCCTTTGATTTTATCTTATGGACTTAGCCGTAACCAAATACAAATCAACCCCAATCCAATTGATTTGCTCAATTATCAAATTCAATCTTAGATCAAATTCCAAATCATGAATCAATTCCAAACTCCAAATGATTGAAGCCCATGATTAAGTCCAAATTCCAAAATCTTTCCCTAAGCCATATGAACCAACTTCATATGCTTAGCCAAAACTTCTTCAAACCAACTTAAGCTTGGTTGATTTATTTATAAATCAATCATTCCTTTATGTATATTTACAACTATAAATGAAATATAAATTCAAACCATTTAAATCAAATGAAAATAAAACAAACCAAACCAAGACCCTTCTTAAGCCATATGGACTCACCTTCATAAAACTTCAAATCTTGATCCAAATCAATCCAAACATGATTGATTCCATTATAAATCAAGAATTCCTTCATTTATACTCATAAATATAAATGAAACTCACTATCCAATGACCAAAAATAAATCAAACCAAGTCAAAACCCAAGTTAGCCTATTTGACCTATATCCCTAAGCTTAATCAAATTTGCTTCCAAATCATTCCAAACTCAAGTGATTTTCTCATAACCCATATATATCTTCATTTATATTCATAAATATAAATGAAATGTAAATTCAAATGACCAAAACCGAACTCAAATTAAATCAAATTCCTAAATTTATCCATTTTAGCCAAACTTTTGAACTTGGCTAAATGAAACCCAAATCAACTCAAAACTCATGGATTTCTTCATGATTCAGTCATTCCTTCAATCATTGATCCAAATATAAACAACAACCACCATTATGAAACCAAATCAAAGTCAACCCAAATCAAGCCTAAATTGACCCTTTCGACTTGAAATTGTCATATGAACCAAAACCCATTTGGCTCCAAACCAATTGCAATTGGATTTATATTTCAATCCTAAGCTCATATGTGGGTTCAACTAAACTTGAATCAAACCTTGGTCAAGCCAATCGACCCATTTAGGCTCACTTGACCTAAAGTGACCTAAAAGACCTTTTTGAGAAAAGTTCTAATCCAATCCAAATAAGATTAAACTAAGCCCATCTAAACCTCAATCGTGATCAACAGTCATTATGGAGTGATCAACCACTTTGAATTGGGGCAAACCAAGTCAAACCTAGCCTTTTACCAAGTCAATATTTAGCCCAAATGAAACTTAAACTAGCCAATCCAATTTGATTGAAACCATTGACTCAAACCTATTCATAATCAATGATAAAATATGACCAAACCATCAATTGAGGCAAACCAAGCCTAATCGACCACTTGACCTAAGTTGACCCAAATTGGCCTAAAAAGCCAAAAATGAGCCAAATCATGATTTAATCCAAATTGATTGCAACCAATGGCTCAAGTTCATTCCAGATCACTTATTAAACTTGGCCAAAGTTAATAATTTGGTCAAATGACCCAACTTAGCCCTAATTGACCTAAAAGGTCAAATTGACCAAAATTTAAATTAATTCCAAATTAAACTAAACCAAAGCCTACAATTATTTTCAATCAACCAATTGAACTTGACTCAACACCTAACCCAACCCAATTTGATCAAATTGGTCAACTTGACCAATTTGACCCTTTTGAATCCAAATGAGTCAAATCAAAACCTTGACCAAACTAATCTAAATTAATTGAACCAAAATATCCCAAATCATCATATGAACCTAACCCAAGCCTTGGTTTGACCTAATTTGACCAATTGGTCAACCCAACCCATCCTAGCCTAATTCAAACCCATTTGACCAATCCAAGCCAAACCACTCAAATCCAACTTAGTGGATCTTATGGGCTAACTTAACTTAGCTTAAAATCACACTAGGTCAACCTAAGAACTCCCCAAAAGCTAAGTGGGCCCCACCAAGGGGATTAGCAATCAAACCATATGATTTAAACCTTAAAATCATTGGATCCAAGCCAAAGTCAACCTTCCCATCCCCATGACAGCTCATTAGCACTCCATGTAACCTTCTCCTGACACACCTAGCCAACCAAACCCACCCTAGGTCAGCCAAGGACCTTTGGGAGGTGAGTTGACTCACCTCCAACCCAAACTGAGCACCTATTGGATCCAAGCCTTTGCATCCTTGCACAATGGGTCCATGATAGCCTCCCATCATTCCTCCCATCTGCCCACCGACTTGATGGAGATAAGAGGTGGTGGCATTGAGAGCTGCAAATCATGCTACCGTCCATCCACGATGGGAAATTGAAGGTATACCCCCTCAATTCGAGCACAATTTCATACACACTTGCATCGTGAGCCCTCCTAAGCCATTTTTGAATCCCACATAATGATTCCAAGACTTCCCAAGCACTCCAAAATCTGGATTTCCCATTCTCGTGCAGTGTCGAAATAGGGGAGGACAATCTCGAGCAATACTACCTCATTTTGCAATCAAACCCAAATTCCTCTTAGCCACACCATCACCATACCCTATCGAAGCCAACCAAACTAATTCCCAAGCTTCCAAGCCACGGGAGGAGTAAGTTCGATTGGAGCTGAGCCCCTTGCATGCGTGGATTGGTCAACCAAGCCTTCCACACCAAATTAAGCTCAAAGCTCTTCAACAGGGCCTTGCCTCAACTAGGCGAAGCTACCTCCAGCATTGCATCACTGGATATTAGCTCCGGTGAGGTAATTTAATAAACCAAGCCTTGTATGAAAAAGTGGGTTGGTCCTTTGTGAAGTAAATTTAAATTTTATAAAAAAATTGACCATTGGATGTGTGCGTCTTCCTTCCCTGAAGGTGTGGGAAGAATTTGGAGATAATTCAAGCTTGGGTGAGCTTGGATCAAACAAGGGAAGATGGACAACATCCGTATTTCATCATTCGTGAACGAGATAGATCATGAGCAGTCCATCCCACGTGATTGGGATGAACAACTTTGATCAAATCCAGTGGTAGAGCTTCAATTCCTTTCCTAAACCACAGATCAAATCACGATCATTTGATCATAGATCAGACGGTCCACAGAGAAAGCGCGTGCACCGCCGGTTGAGTCAACACGCGGATGTGACTACTTAAATAGCAAATACTATCACACCATGTAGAAAGTGCACCGCGTCAGATGCCATCTGGCCCAACTAGATTAAGGCTTTAATTAGGGCTAATTAATTTATTTTTAATCTTGAAACTTCATAAAATCATAACTAATTATAGAAAAATCCATAAAATACAAAATTAGGCTCATTTTGATGATATTTCAGAGTAGAATCTAGGAAAATTATTATTAAATAATTTTGAGTAGAAATTTAGGCTTAATTAGGGTTTTATCAAAAATCTAATTAGCTTAGTTATACCTTAATTAAGAACTCAATTAATCTCAAATGTTTTGTGGATGTTTAGGGGGACCTCTACGTCCCCTATTTTTTGGCATTTTATTGATTGCTTAATTAAAGAAATCACTTGATTAAGCCCTAATCACTCATTAATCCAATTAATCATAATCAATGAATGAACAATAACTTGATTAATCATTTAAATATAATTATCTCTATTGAACAGTAAGATAACTTAGGGGATGCGATTGGGGAGTCTTTTCCTAATTCATTTCCTAAGTTTTCTTTATCATTTAAAATCAAATTAATTAATGGTTAATGGAATGATTAACTGATTAATTAAGTGATTAATCTTCAAAATATGGAAATCAAAATCTAATTGAATGTTTAAAATGATTTAGGGATTAGGATTGGGGCTTTGCCCTTGATCCTTTCCCCTAAATTAATTTCATCATTCAAATTAAAACATAACCAAAGTATTTAATCAATTAAATTAAGGATTAATAAAATTAAAACTAAGAATCAATTAATCCACACCTAAGAAACCTTTAATCGATTTTGGGTAGCTCCTTGGGTGTTCAATAATCCAAGGTGAGAGATAATGAAATTATGGTTGGCTCATATGTGTGAGAAAATCATAAAAGTAATTAAGTGAGATCCTTTAAGCTTAATTAACTATTAATCATTAAATAATTGTATTAGACCCCTTTCATTTCTTAGGAGCATTGCAAATTTACTTTTCCTATGGTTGCATATCATATCGGCTTATCATTATTTAGTTAATTAACTTAAGGTGATATAGGCAAGGGTTAATTAATTCACTTAATTCATACCTTAACCTAATTAAAACATAAAATCAACTTAAATAATCTTCATTAAACCAAATTAATTCACATATGGGGAATTGGGCTAGGATTATCAAACCTCTGTCATATTTTTTAAATTAAATCAAAATCAAAGTTAAAAATGTCTTTAAAGAATTTTGGTTTATTTTAAATAGCCTTATTTAATATGATTGTTCTTAGGAATTAATTGGGGTGAATGAAATCATATGCTTACTTCCCTTTATTTCTTTCCAATCATGCTGAATATTGCTTTCCATATGAAATCATGCATTCATTTCTTTTAAAATTAATTAAATGAAATGTTTTCTTTTATGTAAAATTGGATGTGTTGACCTAAATTAAAATATGTGTGGCTATTATCATTATTAAAATAAAAGCTATTTTCAAAACCTATAAACCAATTATTATAAATGTAGTAATATTAATTACAAATATCTATAAGCTTGTATGTGATGATAGTATAAGATGTGTAATATGAAGTTCTCTCTCCCTTCCCTTAACATGGATTCACATAGGATTTGCAAGTGTATAGTTCATTTGAAAAGAACACAACATTTGCCTAAAATTGATTCCTATGCATCTTCATGTTAAGACTTAGGAAGAATTTCATATCACATATGTAAATCATATAATCAAATCAAACATAATTTCTTGCATGATTCCCTATTCATGTGGTTCTTTTTGTACATTCATATGTATTTGAGAAAAGTGATATATTAGTCTGGACATCCCGGGGCTGTGAGGCTTTAAGTAGCCCTAAGTAGGCCTTGTACCTTACACCTCTAGTGTAAAAAATAATGGCACCGTACTCACTTAAAGCTCTTATACATATGCATGTATGATGTGGCCAATGAATGAAGAATCATAAATTAAATAAATTAAGTATAACCTTCTACATGGATTTTTCTATCCTTATAGTTATTCATACATTTACATATATCTAAGATAAGTGGTATATTAGTCTAGACATCTCGGGGCTGTGAGGCTTTAAGTAGCCCTAAGTAGGTCTTGTACCTTACGACCTTGGTGAAGAAAATAATGGCGAGGTACTCACTTAAAACTTTTATACATGTGAATGTGTATTTAGCTAATGGATGAAAAATACCACTTTTCTATATAATAAAGACATGCATTCCTAATTTAATCTGAAAAAAAATGTAATATTTAAATTTCAAATACACTTCTTTGCATTCATCATCAAAGTATGCTAAGATTTACATTGCATGTATAGGTATGCTTAGGGTTATCCATATGCATGATATACATGATGAAAAGAAATGAATGAATGTGTGTTATATGATAGTAATCCATTTTAATCCTATGATGCCTTTCTTATTGAATAGGGTCATTTAGAGTGAACATAGATTCATGGTTAGTTAAAACACATAATAAACCATTCTCTAAAGGAAATTCATTAATTAACTTGATTTAAAAATGACTTAAGGTAGGTGTAAAATAGAGATTCTCTCTCTTTCTTCTCTATATAATACTTAGTTGCTAAGTGTAGGCTATATGAAATAAAAGAAAACACTAAGTAAAATCTTCAAATCAACTAAACCACTTAAGGAGAAATCAACCTTTTATAAATTAAATCCCTCATACTTAGCAAATCATAACTCTAAAGCCTAGTTAGGACATACCACACAAGATTTAACACATGCACATTAGACTGAGTCACCATTTATAGCTTTATATTAGGGTGGTGCTTGTTTTGATGAATGTTTAGTTTTGTGATGCATTATTTTAGACTGGATGTTAGGGTGTATGTGCGTAGTCTAGATGTTAGGTCAACATTAGCCTAATCATGTTTTATGCATGGGTCATGCATAAGGGGTTGATGTAATAAAAATATAAATATTTTTTACTGTGCAGGTTGCTTAGCCCCTAAGCATAGCCCATGTTAGGATAGGTGGACTTGGTTACCCATATGTGGGGTGTTAAGTCCAAATTATTCATATAACTACTTAGGTTGTATGATGTGTTTAGATAACACTTATTTTGTAGGTGTAGCTAGATATACTTTCCTTCTCTTTTAATGTAAATTTTGCATTAGGATTAGGATAGTGTTATGGGGGATTAGGATGAACATTGGTTATAAGATCAAGTCTTATACACCATGTGATGTCTTTGGAGAAAACAACATCCCAATTAAGCCAAAGAAAGAAAGAAATGGAGCAAATCAAAAATGAAAAAAAAAAAATGAAAGATGAAGAGTGAAGAATGGAGGATGAAGAATGAAGACCCCCATAACACTTATCAATTTATAATTATAATTATTTTTTCATTATACAGATGTGGGTAGAGAGCTCTACTCACATTTCTTTTAGATTAATGACACATTTGATCGGCCTCTTAATCTTTTATGATAGGTTTATAAAATTATTTGATATTTTGTTTAGCTTGTGCATTGGAAATAGCATGTCTTTTCATAGTTTCTTTATGATTGGTGATTGTTGTGTGGCCTGGATACGATTAAGCTCTTAGGGTAAAAATAAATTTTTTATCCCACTAACAACTCATAACTAAAACTTTAAAATATTTCATAACCTCACATAAAAAAGTCTTGACATTAAATCAAGATAATAAAATAATTAGAAACCCCTTAGCTGGATGATTGCATGTTGAATATCATGCATGTCATATTCTTCCACTCTTGTTAAGAGAGGGCTTCCATCTGTGCCAGAGAATAAAGGCTTAACCTATAAGAGCCTTTGATGGAAAGACACCTCTTTCTCTTTTGATTTCACCTATAATCAATTTCTCAAACATTTAAGAATACAAAATCCTATAGCCTGTGTCAAAATTAAAAGTCCAAAAATTAAATAAAACTTGACACAATTTGCATTATATTTAAGTCATTATTCATGCCCTTCATGATCTAGTCTCTTAGGGAGTGGGTTTAAGGACTCAGTTTCTCTTCTAAATAAATAACAGCTTAACCATCTTGCAAAGCATATGAATTGCCTATATGGATTTAAAGTGTAGGAGGAGTTAGCCGGCTGCCACTCCAGACAGTAATATATCCAGTAGTCAAGTGATTTACTCTCTCTTGTGTAGGTAAACCATATTACCCTCTTTCTCCTTAGATTTAAGTCATATTTTGGCCCTCGCAAAAGCTCCCTAGATTTAGGATCTGAGGTTGCTATTTTCGTTTGCAGGCTACATGCATAAATTCTCACCTCTTGGCATTTCCATAATCTTGTGTTGTGGAATTATAAGTCCTAGATTTCTAATAAAATTTCAATTCAAATAAATGAATCTTCTCAAATTCAAATACATAAAGCCCAAACATAGGATAGGTTGGAGTGTTCACTAGTTTTCCTAGTATCATAAGCACTCCCTACACATCTCCTTTGGTTTTGATAATAACTCTCGCCTTCTGATCTCTCCCACTTGATTTTCTAAAATATAACCAATTTATTTATAGTCTTATCTTTAAATTCTTGGGAGATAACAATCGCCTGCTTTAATCAAGCCTCCATAGGGAACTTAATGAACCCGATTTAAATAAATTCTACTTTACATTTTCATGTAAAGTTAGGGAAAATCTATGGTATATTCGAAGACCCATCATGCCTTAGGGGTCCTTATTAGGTGATTAGGTCCATTATATGGTAGTGACTTCTATCTCTCGAGATAGTATCCTATTCATTAATATCATACCCGATTACCTTAATTAGCACATCCTTGGATATGCATGGTGTCCCTTCACATATACACACAAAACACACATAAACCAAAAAAAAAAAAATACCACAGCTGTCTATCCTCAAAATGATTACATTTGCAAAGAGCAAGCTTCATGGAGCTTGGAGCATCCACTCTCTAGGTGTATCTTTTTCTTCTTTAGAATAATAAGACTTGCCATCCAAGCTAAGAATTCTAGATAATTCTCTTCTTGCTCAATGAGTTTGGTATTCTACCACCCTTGTCTTGTGATTAGCTCCCTCCATGGCCACGTGCACCAAGCGAATGATTCTATTCTCTTTGTCTTTCAAGTCCTACTGTGTGGCAAATTCTTGGGTATTTAGCTCCATTTTTGTTGGGTGATTCAAGATTGAATGTCCTGCTTCACTTTATATTTAACTCTTAGTTCTTGAATTTATCCACGCTCACCATAGCTAAAAGGATATTGGATCCAAATCTATCTATGGGATAAAGAAGAACCTCAGGAGACACCTAAGAAGTAGGGTTAATGAAGAGAATGATAGTAGGTAATGGAGAGAATTTGAGAAGAAGGCCCAATTTTATTATCTTTTAAGTAGTCTATATATAAGATGTGAGAATGCCCCTGCACTAGAGGGAAAGAAAAGAGAAAGTTTTGGAGGAGAAAGTCTTAAGCTTAATTTCTCTATGATCCTTATTAAACCATACCAAACTCACCCCTAAAAAGGGGCCCATCCCACCTTTTATAATATTTGGTTAGAGGAGTAGTATAGAAGATAAGTACAACTAAAGTTGATTGAGCACACAAAAAGGGAACCTTGACCTAAGGTGAGTGTTCATTGGTGAGTGAAGAGTGTTGTAGTGAGTGGCCTATGGCTTGACTTACGTGTGGCTATTCTCCTTGCTTAATGGGGGATGTTTGACTTGAGTCATTGTAGGCTGGCCATTCTTCTCTGAATACTTACCTTCTCTGCTTGAGTCAGTGTCCATATTGTAAGTGCCTATGTTCTTTCTTTTGACTTTCTTCCCACACTTGCCATGTGTGTGGCGAGTCTTTAACATTTGGACAGCTTACTTATTTAGGGTATACAGTGTTTAAATGCTAAAGACTCACCAGATGCATGGTGAGCACAAGAAGAAAGTAAGAATAAGAAACATGGATGCCAACCACATGGACAAAACCTTACCATAGAAGGAAAGTGTTCAGGGAAGGATGGCCAACTAGAATGACTCAAGTTTAGTATCCCCCTAAAGTAGGGAGAATAGTCGCATATAAATGACATAAAAAAGGGGGGGGGGGGGGGGGCTTTTATAGGGTTGGTTGGATTATATTCTAATAAGAGAGAATTTTAGTTTAGGGTTTAGGGGTCTGTGGTGAGTGGCCCTTTTCTAGGGTTGGTTGGATTCTATTCTAATTAAAGAGAAATTTAGTCTAAGACTCTCTCCTCCCAAACTTTATTCTTTCTTTTTCTTTAGAGCAAAGGAATTCTCTCATCTTATACTAATAAGATCACTTAAAGATAATAAAATTGGGCATTCTTCTGACATTTTCTCCATTAACTATTATCCCCTTCTTCCTAACCTTGCTTCCCAGGTGTCTCCCAAGTTTATAATTCATATGATGGTTAGATTTAGATTCAATGAGTCTAAATTAACAACTAATCTATAAAGTGGTGAGTACTTTCTATAGAGATGCTCATGGTGTTTGCCATAAAAGCTTAATATTGAGAACCTTGGAAATCAACCATCGCATAATCTCTTTTTCTTAGGCACTCACTTTTGGAATCATTGCCTTGTTTGTAATGAAAGGGTGGGCTTTATTGACATTACTCACTTGATTAAGCACTTAAGAAAGTAAAGTTTAAAAAATGCAGTTCTTTATCTTATTCAACAAACAAGTAATGTTCAAAAGAACCACAAAAAATTGGATAGTGCCATCACTGTGGCACTGGATAAAGAGAACATGGTGAGACAAAGTTAAACTACATAATAAAACTTTTTGATTCAAGTAAATGAGAATGTTTATGACACTCATGATGGAGTTTATCAATACTTAGGTGAGCACACTATAAAAATATAAAATTTCTATCCACTTAGTGATAAGGCGAAACCTAAAACCAAACTGAAAGTGATCCAATGGAACACATAGCTCATCGACACAGAAAGTAATTATTTTCTCATCCTTATGAGTCACTTGCATGAAATAATTTGAGTGTCCATGATAATATCCATGAAAAATATAGGTCTCAATCATTGTCTTGAGAATAGATGACTCATTCACCGTGGTTGCTATAAAAGCAATGGATGCTTATTGCAAAGCCGCCTACGATTCTTGTAATCAAACTTATGGAGAAGCAAAGGAATAAGTAAGAAAGTAAAAAATAGCTAACACTAATGAAAATTTGTTTGCTCCATGGTTGATGAAAGAAGGTAATAAAGGATCACCAAACCATGAAAGTAGAGATTATATGTGTTGTAAAAGGTCTCAATAATGTGGGTGTCACATTAAGCATTTAATGAAAAAATTATTATAAAATCTAGTAGAAATCTTAGGTGATGCACATGATAGAGACATTTAAAAAACTTAGTCACAATAATAAAATGTGGATTGACATAAAATGATGAAAGGTGAGTAGGAAACATAACATTTATTTTTATTAAAGATAAATCTTCTTTTATTAAAATAATGTTTTACATACACTAGCCACCACTCATCATTTTTAAATTGTTTTGCAATGGGTTTCAAATGCTATTTATCACTGAGTGCCCCTTTATTACATAAGTAATTAAAAAAATGTAGCATCTTTGATCAAGAGAGATAGAGCGAGCTCCTTCAATTGAATGCAATGATAAAGAGAAGTCAACTCAGCTCCTATGGCCTCCAACCTCTATTGAGACACTACCTTAGCCACTAATTGCCATTACGAATTCTCAAATCATCTACCTCATGCCTCACCAAGTTTGTACCCTCTTTAATTAGAGTAATTATTTAAAAAAAAGGCAATGAACTTGGTGGAGAAGAAAGACAGTTAAGGCTCCCCTTCAACATCTCCCTCTATAGGAGGGAGGACTCATTCTTCATAGACTCACCACTTTCATGATGAGTTGAAAAAGGAAAGATTGCCATCATTTTTTTTATATATTTGTCAAGTGAAATTGATTGCTCCAGTGAGTAATAGAGCTGGTGTTACAACATCTATGCTTAGATGAGGAAGATCCACACCCAAAGGAAGACTTGAAGTTACTGAGTCAATAATTGGAAGAGCTGCAATCATCGCTGTATAATGAGAAGTAATATTATTAAGTGTAAACAAAGGGATACTAATGAGGAAGTGAGTCAAAGGTGTTCTCATCGAGAAGGAAGCCATTATTAAATCAAATAAACTTTCTCCTCTTTTGGTTATTTCTTAAATAGCTCGCCCATTATGAGATAAATGATAGTCTCTAAATTATCTAATTCTAGAGAAGTATCCTTAAAATTTAGCAAGTGTTACTATCTTCCTTCATGGACTCTAGATCACTCAACATGTTAAGCTGTAGCAACAAGAGTAATCATAATATGTCATAAAGAGAATAATAAAGTCACAAAAATGATGAGTCATACTACAGTAAGAAAATCCTCCATTGTATTTTTCATAGAGGAAGTTCTCGCTAACATGCTCACTAGAACCTTTCTCCATTGAATAAGAGAAACTTCTTCATCTTCTCTTTTGGTACTAAGCATCTTCTTTGTACTCAGAGCATAAGATGGCCCTGCCAAAACCTAAGCACTTGCCTCTACTTACATGTTCCTACCATTTTCCTTGGCCAGTGTAGTAACTTCACTCTGAATATAATCAATTGAAGAACTCACCTCAATTAAATGAATGGTGATGAATTCTAGTAATTTCTTGGCCTTCTTCCGCTTCTTTCTATAAAAACTTGATAGAGTTTGGTAGGATCAACATTGCTATGAGGTCTTTTAGTGTCCATGGAAAGTAATTGCTTTACTAATAAGATGAGCTCACTAAGGGATTGTGAGGTCAATTCCATAATTAAGAGTAGCAAGGAAATTTAGGTTTGGGGGTTCAAGATTCTTTTTATAGCTAGAACACTAGGAAGGTTCCAAACCGAGAGGTAAAATCAAAGTTGATGAGACATAAATATCAAGAAGGTTATACCTAAAAAATTATTAAATACTCGTAATTAATTCTAATTTTTATATTTTATAATTTTTATGAGTTGACTCTATGAGTAGAAGAAGAATTAGGTAGCAAAATGCATGTCTAAAATGTCTGAGTACATTCAGAAAGTCCTTATAAGTGATAAAACACCGACATAAAAACACCTATGTAGAGCAAACCTTTTACAAGAGGGTTACTCACCCATGAAGACCTGTTCTAAGCAAGGTGAATAAAAGGAGAGATCATACTAGTTAAGTGGTCCAAAGTTTAGTGATTTACTTCATATAAAGAAGACTAGCTCTAGATAGTGTAAGCATGAGAAGATTGTGGGGAAAAATTATGACATCATATAGGTTTTAGTTATTTCTTATTTAGGTATTCAAATTCATCATTAAAGAATAAACATATTATCTCAGAAGATAAATATGTTATTCAATAATGAATTTAAGTACTTAAATAAGGGCTCCTAAGGCTAATGAGACTCATTAATGTTCTAGAGATTCTTCTCTTGAACTACATGAAAAGGTAGAACAAAGTTTATTTTATATTGGGATCATAATTCCTTATAAGGGCAAGCTCTTATAGTTAATTACATCTTAAGAATGAGGATATCTTCTTAAGAATATTCTTAATTAAAGAAATATGCTCTTTTTATAGATTTCAAAGCTAGTTCCAAAGGATGGTTAAATTGGAGTTTCAAAAGGGAATACAACAAAGTGGATGGAGTTCTTTAAGAAGCCAATTAGGATAAAGTAGGAAATGCTTATAGATATTGGGATACCTAGTAGGCATTTCAACTATCCTACAATTTTGGCTTTATATTTTTGAGATTGAATTTATTTAGGTTTGAATTGACATTTTATTAGAAATCTAGGACATATATTCTAGCAACATTAGATTATTGAAATGACTATGGTTGAAGCCTTATTCCTAAAAGGATGCTTTATAACTTAAGTCTATAATCGCTTCTAACACAAGTTAGAGGCTTGACTTAGTTTAAATTTTGAGAATTATTATTTCTTTCTCTCACTTGAGAAAAGGAACCTATCTCTGACTCTTCTGGACTTATAACTCACCTAGAAAGGCTGCCAGCTAACACCACCTAAAAGAATTTTAAATCCATGATGCTGGTCTTATGTATGTAAGGTGACTAGGCTATTACATTTTAGAAAAGAACTTAGGAACCTAAACCCAGTCCCTAATCCCTAGTATCATGCTGGGTATGATATATGCCTAACTAATGCAACATATTTCATGTTTTATATTTTTGACTCACAATTCATTTAAGGCCTTGGGGTACGTAGTTTATGTCTAAATGACATGAATTAAAAGTGATCATGGGCCAAATCAAGAAGAGAAGGCAGAATTCCTTAGGAAGGTGGTCATCCTCAAAGGTCAGATGCCCCTTATGTGCAATGGGTGAAGCGCCCAATTCACAAAGTTAGAATAATATGCTAGTATGGTTCATAAAAGCTAATTATTTTTAGTTGATTTTAAGTTATTCCTAGGGCTTTTATTTATGTGTGAAGTTATGAATTTCTTGATTTTTGTTTAAGTTATTTAAGTTTATGTTGGGTAAAAAATTTAGTTTTCCTAAGAGCCTAACGTCCATGCATTCATCTCAAAAAGTACATCACATAAAGAAAACTAGAAAAAAATAGGTTGATTCTATTTCATAGCTGAAATAAATCAAGCCAAATTTAAATTAAAAGAATAGGCCATTATGATCACCGTTATACACTTCAAAAGAAAGAGAAATGAGTAGCTAAGCTTTTCCCTCATACAGCCTAACCAAGAATTAATAGTTTAGATCTATGGGGGTCTTCTCTCCAGGATCATCTCCTTCTTTAGGAACCTCTTTTGAGCATCATAGGGGACCTCTACACCAATCTACTTGTAGGGCCAGCTCCTGCTATTCATTGAACTTATAGATCCCTGCAAAATAGATGTTAGGAAGTACAAACAACATCTAGTAGTTATATTTGCAAACATACGAGCTTAGTATTAGTTTCTTGCCAAACCCACCTGTCCTATTGGGCTATGCTTAAGGACTTAAAGCGTACCTACAAGAAAATAATATTTATTTATTTTTATTATAATAGTCCTTTTTAGCACAGCCCCTTATAGAAAATAGTGTTAGCCTAAAAAGGATGTTCTAGATTTTAGACTAGTGGGACTAACATTCTTAGCCATCTAATCAAAAATAGTACACCACAGAATAAGAAAAACATTTCACATCACAACAAAGAGTATCATAAAACATCGACCTAACCTAAGTTTAGGGTTGGTGACCTAATGATCTAGTCTGTGAAGAAAATGGGCTTGTGTGGTATGACTTTATTAGGCATTTTAAATTTGAGATTTCATGTTTCAAGATTTGTTTAATTTACCATTGGTTGGTTTTAATTTAAGTGGTTTAATTGATTTTATGATTTCATGATTTCATGATTTCATTTCCATTTTGAATTCATTTTTATGTTAAAGTAAAATTTAAGTTTTGAAGAATGATGAATAAAATAAGTTCCACTTTGGGTAGAATCCATTCTATTCAACATCTTAAATTCTTATAGAATGAAGTTTTCATCCTAAGGTGAAGATTCATTCTAAGGGTTATGCTAAGATCCTAAGTATATTTAAATTTATTTGAGTTTGATTTGATTTATTTTTAAATGATTTGATTCATTCAATGTTTTAGTTTTCTTTTTGTTTAGATTAAATATTCATTTAATTTCATGTGTTTGAATAATTTAATTTTAGTTGAATTAATTTCATTCATTAATTTAATGTTTGCTTCAAATAATTTGATTCAAGTGATTATTTTTATTTGATTTAGTCATTTCATTAATGTTTGTGTTCATTTAATTTATTTGAATTTAGCTTAATTCATTTAAATTAATAATTTGATTCATTTTTAGTTTAGGTTTTGGTTTCACTATGTGTTAAGATTTTATTAATTAACTAAACCCTTTAGATTAAATTTTGTTTATCAATTCATAAACTAGGGCTAGTTTGGGCATCAAACTTATCTTAAGCCATTTCAAATTTCTAGGTTATTTAAGTTTAATTGATTTGGTTAATCCATTTTATTTACATTTGGAATTATGTTACTCATTAACCAAAATAGATTTAAGAAGTTTTTCTTATTTTAATGAATTCCTTATTTGAATATGAAACTCAAAGTTGAATGAGTTTTAATTTCCAATTGATTAATTGATTTATCATGAATTTATTAAGTTAATAAATTAAGGTTTAATTTTTCTTTTCCTTATTTCATTAACCCTAAGTATATGATTAATCAAACTTTTAACTTCAAAGGGTTGGAAAAGTTTCAAGTGTTATGATGCTATTGAAAATGTTTTAAGTTGATTTTAGGAATTTTTATAATTTCTATGATTTTTTGATTTATCATTTCATTTATATTGACCTAGAGACCTAGAAATTCATTAACTTCCAATCTATAGGTCAATTGGATTTGAAATTTTTATGACAAGTGGGGATCCTTACCAATATAAGTTTCCTAAAGCTTCACTTTAATCAGATATATAATTTAAGATTAATTAAAGTTTAATTTTTTTTAATAAAACTAAAATTAAGCCTAAATTAAAAGGAATTATTTAGGTGTTTTATTTTTCTTACATTCCTCTCTGGAAGATGCATCTATGGAGGGTTTACTTAAAATTTTTGGGGATTTTGTTGAGTTAATATGATTTTTCTAAGTTCAGATTGATTAATTGGATTAATTAACTCAATTAATTACTTAATTAGGTTATTTTATGGTTTATTGGATTTCGGAGAGTTTCAATGGAGTGTTTAGATTTATTATGGTTTATTGGAATGATTTAAATTATTTTCATAAATGTTTATGATTTTTTGATTTGAAATTAATTTATTTCATTAAAATTAGGGTTTATGTTGGAAATTATATATCTTTTTATTTACTTTGCAATAAATTATAAACAATTCACTTAATGTGTGTCTTAACCTTAATTTCATTTCCCCAAAGTTTGAAATCAATTGGGTGAGTGGTTTGAGATTAATTTAAGTTTTATTATTTTGATTTAAACTAAAAATAATCCAAAGATATCCAAAATTAATATGCGGTTTTAGGTTTAATGGATTCCTCTCACTGAGATGAATCCACAAAGCCCTTATTTGCATTTTTTGGATGAGTATTTTATTTTCTATGATTTTTTCAAAATTTTCAATTTTTTAACATTTATTTAAGTAAAAAGTTCAGGAATTTCCCATTTTAATGGGTGATGCTATGTGACACTTATGTGCACTGCTTTACACGTGGTAGCGCCTCATTCAGCTGGCTAGATCCAAGCGGATCCAGCTCAAATGGCGATGGGGATGTGGGATTTATCATGGTCGTCCGACTTTTGTTCAGACGATCAAGATCTCCCCCACATTTTCTTAAGGGTTTTAAATTGGATCATGTGGCTATATCTTGGCTGTCCATTCCTAATAAAAAGAGCAGACAATGGAGATTTCTCCCTTGTCCTCCCGCCAGAGAATCGAGATCCTTTGACTCTTTGGCTTTGATCGTCGGTGATTGGAGTTGAGAAAGAGTGCAATTTTGATTGCAAATCGATCAATGATTGATTTACAAGTGATCCTTTTAGTTCAATATTAATGGAGATCAAATTTGTTTCAAAAAGTACATAGACTGAAATCTAAAGAGGTCAGTTTGATGACGTACCTCATCGACGACGGTCTCCGGTGGTGAGGATGATTCAAAAAGCTTTGGAATGGTACGTTGAGCATCTAGGAGGAAATAATTTAGCTACCTCCTCTCCAATCACTCTATAGACCAAGGTCTGTGCATTTTTTGGCTACTTTGGGTGGTAAGAGGATCGAGTAATGACTCAATTGAGTTCATTTTTGCCCATAGATTGTGTAGGAAAGGTCAATTTAGGGGAAGGATAATTCCTTCCTTGATTCCATGCTTGGCCGAAGGCTGAGCCACTGGCTTTGGCTGAATTCTAGCTTGCTGATGGTGGGAGGTCTAGGGAAAGTTTTGTTTCTCCATATTTTTGCCTCTTGAACATTTTACGATGATCAAATTGCCTATAGGAAGCCTCCTCTCTCTCTCTTTATCCATGCTTGGCCAAGAACTATCTCTATGAGATTTGGGATGGCCAGATTCTAGCCGTTGGTGATGCAAGCTCTGAGCAAGGGGTTGATATGATCTCTCCTCACCTCAGGAACATGTGAGGATGGCTATCTTGAGGAGATGGACTATCCTTCATCTCCCTTTATTTTTTCTTGGCCGTGTGCTTTCACCATGGAGGAAAACTAAGCTTTTTCTTATGGAAGTGGTCTCAACCTTGGTTGGCTCCTTGATTGCACCCTTGGAGGGTAGCTCTAAGGGATGGTAAGTTCCAATCATAATTGATTGTCTAATGAATGATTTATGATGTTTTAGATTGATTAATTTCCTTGAATTTCAAATTGATTTTGATTTTATTGCAACTTGACCTATTTAGACATAAGTGGGCTAAGTTGGCATTTGAGTCAAATGACTAGTTTGACTCAATTAAACTGTGTTTAGACTCTAATCATGTTTAATCATATGTGTGAGATGATTTAAATTGATTAATTTAATTTGATTTAGAATTATTCTCAATTTATCTCATTTGAACCCAAATTGGGTTTAATGGGTTAAGTTGAATTCATTTGGGTCTAAAGACCAAATTGATAAAATTAGACCCAATGATTGTCTAGATTGTATTTAATTATTATTTCCAAATAATTTTGGACAATCAATTTGAGTTGATTTTAATTTAATTTGGATTTAAACTCAATAAGGCTCATTTAAGCTTATATATATCAAATAATCTAATCAATCTAATTAAGGCCTTAATGAATTTATATTTATTTAATTGATACTTATGTATGTTTATTTTATCATTTAACTCATTTGGAATAATTTTATTTGATCAAATTTTGGTGGGTTGACCTTTGACTTGGTGGGACACATATAAGACAAACCTATGTTAAAAGGGTTGACCATATTTGACCTTCATTTGGATTTGACTCCATTTATGTTCATGTTATGATTTCATGGTTTCATTTGATTTTAATTTGGATTTATTCAATTTAGATTTAATTTGGATTCAATTAGTTTTGAGATTAATCAGGATAATGTTGACCTCACTTTTGGAGTGAGGACTAATCCTTTCCATCTTAGACTTAAGAATCTTCTAGGCACTAGGATCTCCTTAGTGATAAGACACTTCTAGTGATTAAGGGAACACTAAACTAAAGCCTAGAGACTTAGGAAGGTATACCTTAATATTAGGTTATGCCTTAGAGCAAATTGGTCTAACTTATCCTGTGGCCTAAACCAAAACCCATGCTTGTCCAATCATCCAAAACCAACCTCAATCCTATCCAACCAATCTCAAATTGAATCTTATTTCATATCCAAGCTTCAAGCCAAATTGGCTTAAGTCCTAAATTAAGTTCATTCCACCATGGATCCATCCCATGAACAAAGCCCATTCAAGTGAACCAAACCCAAACTGATTTCCACAAAAAGCACTCCAATCATTCAAACCTCTATTTCAAACCCTTCCAAAACTCATAATCAAACCAATTGAACTAAACCAATCCAATCAACCTAAGTTAGCCCATTTGACCCAAAAGGTCTAAATGAGCCAAAATATAATTAAATCCAAATTAAGTGCAATCAAAGACATCAATCAATCCTAAATCAATCATCAAACTCAATTCAACTAAAATCAACCTAATCCAAATCAATTTACCCATTTGGTCCACTTGACCCAAAGTGACCTAAAGGACCAATTTGAATCAAACCTCATTCCAACCTTAATTGATTGAAACCAATGACTCTCATCAATCATAAATTGACCATTGAACATGACTTGATCACCAATTGGCCCTAACCAAGCCAATTGGACCCTTTGACCGAAGTTGACTGAATTTAACCTAAAAGGCCAAAATGAGTCAAATCAAATCCTAAACCCAATTGATTGAAATCAATTCCTCTAATAATTAACAAATTGATTATTGAACATGATCCAACCTCCAATTTAATCCAATTTGATGAAACCAACCCAATTGAACAGATTTAGCCCAAATTGACCTAAAGTGTCAAATTGAGTCAAGTCATTCCCAAATCCAAATTGATTTAAAACAACATCTACAATCATTCTCAAATAATCAAATGAACCTAAAGTAACCTTCCACCCAAGCCAATTTGGCCAATTTGACCAAATTTGTCAACTTAGCCCATTTGGCCCAAATGAACTCAAGCAAATCAAAATCAAATCCACTTCAAAGTTAACCAAACCAATTGAACCAAAACATCCCAAATCATCATATGAACTTACCCAAACCATCAATTTGACCCAATTTGATCAATTGGTCAACCTAACCCAATTGAACCATATGGGTAAAATTGAGCCAAACTCATCCAAACTAAGTCCAAACCCAACCAAACTTGGCATGACTCATCCTTGGGTCACCATGGGTTAGCCCAAATGAACCCAAACCTTGGTGGACCAGATTTGGGTCAAAACCCATTGGACCAATCCATCCAAATGAGACAAAATCTCTATTTGGATGGTCTCACCTACTCACCAAGCCATGACAACCACCCTTAGCTCATTTTGGACACTAGGACCACTAACCCACCTGACCCAAGGTTGTTGGGTTTAGCCTTGGGTCAAGAGAGGGTGAGTTCATCCATGAATTCCCATTAGAATATTTGGTGGAAGAAGTACACACCTTACCATCTCATGCTAGTACCTCAGCCCCTCAAGATGACCCATCTCAGCCCCTCACTAACATCTCCAACCACATACCCCCTAGATGATTGCCAAAAGCTGAAATAATCCCAGACATTGGATCACTTGGGGAGGAGGGTATACTCCTCCCCATCCAATTCAAATAACACAGAGAGTTTCCTTGATTGATTATGATCATCTCGAGAGCTTCTCCCAATCCCCTCGTGCTTCTTATCTTGGATGAGCCCTATCCATCCAACCTCACTTAAACTCCACCAAACTAAAATTAACTCTTCCCACACCTTCCCCAAGCTCTGACGAGTCAAAATAAATCAAATTCCAATCAATTCGATCACCGGAAGGCACTCCTAGACCAACTCTGGTGAGTTTCATGGAAGTGCTTGGTCCACAGAGCTATCGACGGGGAGGCAAATCAAGAGCTTCTCAAGAGAGCTTCATCTCTTCAAGATGAAACTACTAAATCATTTGACCGTCAATCTTTAGCTCTGACAAGGTAAACTCTGGTAAACCATAGAAAATCCATTAGGTGTTGGCATTTTGCAAAGAGTTTTGTGATTTCTTGCGATTTCCATTGTATGATTTCCTTAGATATCCTACCTACACATTTTGGAGTCGATCCTGATGTCCCACGAGCTCTGGTGAGTTCAGATCAAGCGGCAAAAAGCTAACGGTGTCCATCTTCCAGTGCTCTGGGGATGATGGATCAACAAACACCCATTCTGTGTGATTAGAACGGATGATTATTTTTTAATCTGCAAGAAATATCGATTTAATCTTATAGGAACCACGAGATTAATCTCCACTGTCCGATCCGAGATCAGATGGCGGGGATGAAACTGCGTCCATCGCTGCTGACTCAGCTGCCATGTGGGACATTTTAAATAGCCTATCCCATGATGCCACGTGGAAAGCACTGTCGTGTGAGCATCCGCATGGTGCTGACGGGTTATGAGGTTAATTAAGTGATTAAAATGCAATTATTTAGAGATAACTTTAAAAATTCATAAGTAATTATAGAAAAATACTAAAAATATGAGTAAACTCATTTTGGAAAGGGTAAATAAAGGATAATTTAATAAAAATAAAATCCATAAATTTTAATTGATGAATAGTGCTTGGAGTGTTTTTCTAATTACCTTAATTAATGCTTAATTACTTGGCCAATTGACACTAAATTTGGTGGGTTAGCTTTATAGGATGTCCTCTACCCCCCATAATATTCTTTGGATTTATTGGTCATGAAATTTAGAGACTTTGAAATGCAAATCTTAATTACCCTCTTTAGGTAATTTAATAATTACTAAAAATGTCAAATAATAAAAAATAAGTAATGAAAGATATGTTAATAGTGAAATGATGAGGGGGAATGATTTGAAATACTTTCTTAATTATTTTCCTAAATCCATTTTATTAAGAGGGTTAATTAATTTATAGCTTAATTAGGGATTACTTAGGCAATTAATGATAAAATTAAGTCAAATTGAAATGATAATTATTTTAGATAAATCAAATTTAATTCATGGGTTCCTCTTTATGAGTTTAATAACATAAAGACCCTTAAGGAACATATGGTTAACCCATGAGTGTGGAAAAATTATATAAGTACTTAATTAGATTTTTCTTTAATTTAATTAACCTTTAAATATGAGCCTCATTGCATTAGGTCTTGTTAAGTGCATTGCAAATTTTAATTACTCATTGTCATATCATTGGAGGCTCATAGTTAAATGGTTAATCAAATTAAAGAGACTTAGGAAAGGGAAATTAAATAAATTGCTTAATGATTTAAACTTAATCAATCCATAAAATTCATTTAATTAATTTTCCCATAAACACATTAAGTCACTCACATGGGATGGAGTAAAATAGAAAATATCATTTCTCCTCAGGATTTAATAATTTAAACATAAAATCAAATTTCATAAGAAGCTTTGGTTAATCTTAAATAGTTTTATGCAACTTGATTGTTCTTAGGAGTTAATGTGGTCGAATGTATTATGTGGCAATGTTTAGTTATCCCTTTTCAATCATTATAAATTTGTATGCCATTTGATATCATGCATTCATGTTTTCAAATAAAAGAATCAAATGAATATAATTAGTTATGTATAAGCTGCATGTGTTAAATTAATCTTATTATATGGTATGGCTAGTCTCACTAATAAATTTCAAAACTATTTTCAAAATTATAAACTAATGATGAAAATTTAAATTGATGTTGGCTATGAATACTGCATGCGAGTTATGTTTGCTTATAGCTTAAACATGTTAAAGTATTATTTTACTTTCATGATTCATGTGTATTGTTACATGTGTTTGAATGTTAGAAAGTATATAGTATGGACACCCTGGGAATATGAAGCTTTAAGTAGCCCTAAGGGGGTCTTAGATTACCTACTTCCTTGCTTAACAATGGCACATACTTAATTTCATTCATATGTATACATGCATTAGAATTTGGATAGAGGTTTACTTTACATGAATAAATACATTTGTTAACCTATAATCTTTTGCATGGTTTTCATCCTTATGTTTATGTATGTTTACATGTGTTTAAGATAGTAAGTATATAGTATGGACATTTCAGAAATACCAGGCTTTATGTGGCCCCAAGGAGGGTTTAGATTATCTCACTTCCTTGGTTAACAATGGCATGTACTTGCTTAAATCTCTAATAGATGTGTATGTATACTTAGCTAAGGAATGGAATCTATATTATATATATATATATATATATATATATATATATATATATATATATATATATATATATATATATATATATATATATATATATATATATATATATATATATATATATATATATATATATCATTTAATTGTGCCAAAATATATTACATGTATAGGTATGTTAAGTTCAAAATCATATGCATGGCTAATGAAATGGAATGATGTAACATCATTAATTTGACTGTAATTCAATTTCATTTATTTTAAGATGTCTTTCATGCATGAATATGATTCTTTAAGATAAACCCAAATTTAGGATTAATATAATATTTAATAAGTCATTCACTAAAAGAAAACTAATTAATAATAACATGCTTTATAAAGTAACTTAGGATACGAATGAATGTGGTTAAACCCCTTCTCTTCTCATTACAATATTTAGATGCTAAGTAAATAACAAGTGAAAAAAATATAAATTAAAATTCACCAATCCTCTTAATAACTTGAAATGAAACTACCCCTCATGTTAACTTACTCAATTCCAAACTTAGTTCATTATAATCCTAAAGCCTAGCTAAACCAAACCACACTAAGCCTAAGCACACACTTTTGAATACTAAGTCACCACTTCTAGCTCTAAATTAAGATGGTGTATGTTGTGATGTTGTGTTTTATTTTGTGATGTAATATTTTAGACTAGTTGTTAGAATTATTTGTGTGTAGACTGGATGTTAGGTCATTATTAGCCTAATAATATTTTTCTGCAGGGGATTGTGCTAAAGGGCCCCTGTAATAATAAATATAAATGCTTTTTCTTATAGGTTGCTTATATCCATTTTGCATAATCCACACTATGGAAAGTGGGCTTAGTTACCAATGTGCAGGGTGCTAAGTCTAAATTATGGAAAATAACTGCTTTAGTTGTATGGTTGTTTAGCTAATATCTATTTTACATGTATAGTTATATTTTATTTTTCCAAACATGTAATTTTACAATAAGAATTAGGATTAGTGCTATGGGGTTTAAGATGAGAAATGGCTAGAAGGCAAAGTCCTGGGAGGCCTTATGAAGCCTTGAAGCATCATCAAATCAAAAGAAAGAAAGAATAGTAAAGAATGAAGACCCTCATAGCATTTAATTCAATTATAATTATAAAATTTTATTGTAACCCAGGTTGTATAATGGTAGAGCTCAACTACCAGCTTTGTCTCTTTAGTGTGGTACCCGACTTCACTGGCATTTAATTATTGTATGAAATCTATAAATGCTTGATTGTTGTGTTTAAATTATGCAATATAAATTACATGTTCTTCATAGGTGTTTTAAGCTTGATGTTTGAATGTGTGGCTTAGATACTATAGGCTCTTTAAGGGAGAAAAATAAATTTTTTCCCCCATTAATAACTCATAACTAAAATTTTAAAATAACTCATAACCTCACTTTAAAGCTTAGGATATAATCAAGATAATTAAAATATTTAGCAACCCTTTAGCTGAATGATGTATGTTATAATATCATGCATAACATCTTGCTTCTCTCTTGAATAGGGAGGGTCTCCACTCTTGCATGATAGGGGATTGCTTGACCTGTGAGGGCATCCCTTGTAGTGGAGAACACCTCCTCCCGTTGATTTAGCTAATAATCTAATTTCATTATGCATTTAGGCATATTTATCTATAGCCTTTGTCCAAGTCAATGTGTCAAAATGATATAAAAATTTGTAAAATTTTGCATTTAGTTTAAGTCATGATCTCATACTAATCATGATCTAGGCTCTTAGGGAGTGAGTCTAGGACTCTAATATTATTCTTAATTAAATAACACTCTAGCTATCTTGCACTTACATAAGATCGACCTAAATGGATTTGAAGCGTAGGAGGTGTTAGCTGGCGACCACTCCAGGAGGTTGTAAGTTTAGAAGAGTCAGGATGGGTTTATCCTCTCTTGTGGAGGTAAACCTGTATATTGAATTTTTTGCTTAGATTTAGGTCGAGCTCTTAGCTTGTGATAAATAATCCTAGATTTAGGATTTGAGGTTGCTTATTTCCTTTGGGCTATGAGTATAAGTCCTCACCTCTTAGAAATTTCTACAATTTTGTGTTGATAAACTACAAGCCCTAGCATTCTAATTAAATTTCAACTCAAACTAAAATAAACCTTCTCTCTCAAATACATAAAGCCTCACTATAGGGTAGATTGGAGTTCTCATTAGGCTTCCTACTATCATGAGTGCTCTCTACTTGGCTTTCTTTGGAATCCAAAATAAGACTTTCTAAATTGAACTTTCCCACTTGATTTTCCAAAAAATAGCTAATACTTTGATAGTCTAACCTTTGAAATCTTTGGAGATATTGATTGACTACTTTAATCAAGAGTTTTCTAAGAAAATCCCTATTTCCTATGATATAATTAACTATTGAAATCCCTATTTCCTATGATATAATTTAACACTGCCATTGTCGGTCCCAAGTCTGAATGTAAAAAGTGGAGGGTTGCGATAAGCAATCGACAACCAGCGTAAAACTTGTCAAAATAATCATGACATAAATCCTTTAAAATGTTGTGTTAATCTTGAGCGTCCATGGAAGCGACATCTTTGTATGGCAATCTGATGAAAAGTGTTCAAGAGCCTTTACACAGGTGCATTGTTAAATAAGCAAGGGTTCCCACATTATGGATGGATGTGGGCAAAGAAGTTAGTCCATGAAACTAGACTTAGGTTAAGAACTTGGAATATAGGTACTCTTACAGGTAAACTAATGAAATTAATAGATATTATGGTTCATAGGAAGATAAATATTTTATGTGTTCAAGAAACTAAATGGGTTGGGGAAGCCAAGAGATTGATAGTTTAGGTTTTAAACTTTGGTATTCAAGTAAAAGTCAAACTAGAAATGGTGTAGGTGATTATAGATAAAAGTTTGAAGGATAATGTTATAAATATTAATAGTGTGGAGATAGAATTATAGCTTTAAAGATTATTGATACTAAGATTATCAATGTTATAAGTGTTTATGCCCCTGTAAGCTTAAAAGAAAATTTTGGAATGAATTAGAGGGATTAATACAAAAGATACCCTTGAAAAAAAAAATATTTATTGGAGGAGATTTAAATGGACATGTTGGTAGAGTGGTAGAAGATTTTAAAAGTATTCATGGTGGTTATGAATTTGGAGTGACTAATGAAGAATATAAGGCTATATTAGATTTTTCTTTAGCCTATAATTTTGTTATTTCTAATACTTTATTTAAGAAAAGAGATGAGCATATTATTTCTTATAAAAATGGATCTAGTAAAACATAGATTGATTATTTTCAGATAAGAAAAATAAATCGTTTAGATTATAAAGATTGTAAGGTTATTCCAAGTGAATGTTTAAATACCCAACATCGATTATTAGTCTTAGATTTTAAGATGAAAGATTGGAAGATGAAAAATAAATCAAATTATTGTTCAAAGATTAGATGAGGGCACTTAAAGAACACTAATATAAATATTTTTAAGAGCAAGCTAAAAGAGCTTATAATTTGGGATGTTCATAAGGAAGCTAATGTTATGTGAAAAAAAATAGTAAGTGAAATTAAGCAAGTTGCTAAAAATGTGCTTAGGGAATCAAAAGAAAAGATTCTATTAATAAAAATAGTTGGTGGTGGAGTCAGAATGTGCAAGAAAATATAAAAATAAGAAGTGTTGTTATAAAATTTGGTTTAGATGTAAAAAATTAGAGAATTGGGAAAAAATATAAAGTGGCAAGTAGGGATTCAAAGAAAGTAATATATGATGCAAAAAATTTAGCTTTTTAGTGATTTATACAATAGATTAGATACCAAAGAAGGTGAAAGATGTATGTATAAGTTAGCTAACCAAAGAGATAGGAGAAGTAAAGATCTAGCTTAAGTGAGGTGTATTAAGGATGAAAATCATGAAGTGCTTTTCTTAGAAAAGGATATTGGAAATAGGTGGATGAGGTATTTTGATAAACTTTTTGATGAAGGATCTACAAATATGATTGATTTTAGCAACCTTAATACCCTAAATAAAAATAAAGAATTTTGTTTTTATTGTCATATTAGTAAATATGAAGTTAGAGAAGCTTTAAAGAAAATGAAATGTGGAAAAATAGTAGGACCTGATGATATTCCAATAGAAGTGTGGAAATGCTTAGGAGATCAAGGAAGTTCTTGGTTTACAAATCTTTTAATGTTATTTTAAAGATGAAAATGATGCCAGATGAGTGGAGAAAGAGTTTGTTGGTTCCTATATTTAAGAATAAAGGTGATGCACAAGAGTGTGCAAATTATAGAGGAATTAAGTTAATGTGCCATGCATTGAAATTATGGGAGAGAGTAACTGAGCATAGGTTATGATGTGATACAAAAGTTTCTCATAATCAGTTTGGTTTCTTGGCAGGTAGATCTACTATGGATGCTATACATTTGTTAAGAGGTTTGATGGAGAAGTATAGAGAAAGCAAGAAGGATCTACATATGATATTTATTGATTTAGAGAAAGCTTATGGTAAAGTTTCAAGAGATGTTCCTTGGAGAGTTCTAGAAAAAAAAGGAGCTAATATTGGTTATATTCAAGTCATTAACGATATTTATACTAGAGTTGTTACTTGTGTCCAAACACAAGGAGGATTGACAAAATATTTTCCTATTTCAGTTGGATTACATCAAGGATCAGCTTTAAGCCCTTATATTTTTTGCTTTATTTATGGATGTTCTAACTAAGCATTTACAAGAAGATGTACCTTGGTGAATACTTTTTGCTGATGAAATTCTTCATGTTGATAAGACTAGAGAGGAAGTCCAAGAGAAACTTGAATTATGGAAGTCAACCTCAGAGTCCAAAGGTTTTCATTTAAGTAGATCTGAAATTGAATATATGGAGTGTAATTTTAGTTATAGAAGTTATAATCGTAGTGTTGTGACATTAGGTGAACAAGTCATTAAAAAGAGCGAGCAATTCATATATTTAGGCCCTATTATTCAAAATGATGGTAAAATAGATGGAGATGTTATTAGTAGAATTCAAGTTGGATGGTTGAAGTGGAGGAATGCATCTGGCCTATTGTGTGATAGAAAAGTTCCGCTTAAACTTAAGGGAAATTTCTATAATATGGTGGTAAGACTTGAAATGATTTATGGTGCAAAATGTTGGCCAATAAAAGAGAAGCATGAGACAAAGTTAAGTGTTGCAGAGATGAGGATGCTCAGGTGGATGAGTGGCTTTACTTTTAGAGATAAAATGCAAAATGATTATGTTCAGGAAAAGGTTGGAGTAGCAGCAGTGGTAGATAAGATTAGAGAGAGTCACCTTAGATGGTTTGGCCACATAAAGCGTCAGCCATGCAATGACCCAGTTAGGTGAGTAGATGCATTAGATTTGCCTTATATTAAGAAAGTAGAGGCAGACCTAAAAAGACATAGTTAAGATGTATATAAAATGACCTTAGTATACTTGAATTAATGATAATTTGACTCATAATAAGATACAATGGAGATGAAAGATTTATGTAGCTTACCCCACTTAGTGGGATAAACGCTTGTTGTTGTTGTATAATTAACTATGGAAGCTTGCTTCCATAAGGAACTAAAGAACCTGACATAAAATAAACCCTACTTTACTTTTCCATATAAAGTAGGGGAAAGATCTCTGGTATATATGAGAACCTATCTACCTTAGGAATCCTTAGTAGGTGATTAGGTCCATTGTAAGGTGATGCTTCCATCTTTGAGATGGTGCATCATACCTTAATGTCATACCTGATCACTTCATTAAGTATCCCTTAAGATCTATTTGGTGTCCATAATGACTTGAAATTAAAACACCATAGATAATTAGGTTAATCTTTCAAATTACCTTAATTTAAGCTTAGATGGATTAAAATTTTATATGGAATGTGTTTGGTTTACTTCATTATTTATGTTTGATATTTAGGTTAAGTCCATCTAAACCCATTAGGTTAGACCAAACCCCAGAAGGATGCACTAGGTTACTTAGGTGTAGTGTCCTAAGTGCATAATTAGGAAGCTTCTAATTTAGGATTAGGTGTCCTAATTACTAAATTTAGAAATGATGTTAACCTCATCCAAAAATGAGTTTAATAATGATACTTAAAAATAGACAGTCAGTATTCAATGACCTACCTCATATGCAAAGACTTGCCAACATGAGGATGATCCAAATACACATTAAGCAAATCATCAACACTGGCAAATAGATCTAGAGAACTCATCATTTATATAACACTCTCCTTTTCTTAGTGAATCCTCTTTTCTCATGTAGTTGATTTACTTGATTTGTATATTTCTTATGAAACATCCCCTCGATCTTATAAGTTAAGGAGGAGAGGACCTTTTGGCTTTTTGTGACTTTTAAGCACTTTTGTACTTGGAGAGATTTTTGTACTTTTCTTTTAAAGAGTGGGAAGAGAGATTATTATACTTTGATCTTCTATTATAGTGGATTTTATCTTATTTGCTATACTTTCTTGTCCCACTCATCCTAACCTACTTCTTAAGTGCCTAAGAGATTCTATTTCACCCCACAAACAACTTTCAATTCAATAACTATATTGCCTCCCGATGGGAACTTAAGTGCCATGTGCCTAGTAGAGGTCACATCTTGGAAATCATTGAGTAGTGGTTGTCAAAAAATGTAGTGTGGGAAGACAAAGCTTGAGCCACTTGGAAGTTGGATTGCCTTTCTAGAAGAGAGGGGTCTTTCTCTAATGACACCAGATATGTGATAAGCCTCTCAGGTCAATATCTCTTGCCATTGAATTTGGTGATTGACTTTGGTGTTGGGAAAAAATTCATGGGATTGAGACCCATTCGCTCAATGATATTAACAAATACTACATTTGTAAAATTTTCCATGTTGACTAGCATGTGCATTACTTTGAAGTAGTTAATGATAGTGATCATAATGATGACATTGTTGTAAGCATTTTGTTATATTGGTAGGTCATTAGTAGTAAAAAAATACAATAAATTAAGAAAAAATTAATGCACATACCTTTCGTTGAGTGAAACTTACAACTTTTTCTAAGTGCATACTTTCTCCCCTAGATATCATAAATAACATTCTAATAACCCTTTGTTAGTTTAAGGTGTTTTCTTGGATAGCTCATTTCTTCCTCTAGATGATGCATGCACTATGCACTCCTTTAGGAGATCATTTTAAATGTACCTCTCGAAGAATGTTTTTAGTACCCAATATTACTTATTGTGATGCCCAATGTTGTTATGGTGTAGGTAATGCTTGTTTGAGTCTTAGGGTACTCTAGTTTTAATTAGGGTCAGGATGTAATAGAAGTTGTTAGCTTGGATGGAGGTAAAACTTTTTGAATAGATTGAGTCAAACGTGACATGTTTATCTCAAGTTTTAGTATACTTCATCATTAATTTTAGAACCATTGGATGTCTTGTCAGGGTTATTATTTTCATCTTTATACTTATTGTTGTTATTATTGTTGGGGTTGCTCTCTTCTAACTTTTTTTTTTGGACAAGTATATCCAAAAGATGTACCTATCTTATGGAAGGGATCATACCCATTAATGTATTTTTGAGCCTTCCTCCTTCAGCTCTTTCATCTTACTTGGAAAATTGACTATCAATATGATTTTACACTGTTTGTGGGTGAAGCCATGAAGAATTGCATTCTTGGCTAATTACCTTTTTACTCAAGGATTTCATGAGGGGCAGAATTAAAATGAGTGACATAAGTCCATAGGGATTCCCCTAGATGATAACAAATGTTGAACAAAGTATTTCTAAATTTTTATGGTTTTTTGAATGCCAGGAACTAGATGGTAAATAAATAAAAGAGGTTAGTGAAGCTATATATGCTCTCTAGCTTTAGATTGGATGTGAAGCGTTGACACTTAATGAGATTCTACATGGTCATTTTGGTTAGACTTTCTCTAGTAAACCTCCATTGTATGGGTCTTAAATTTTAGTGGCTCGACCACCCTCGATATTTTCACTAGAAAATAAGATAGGGAGTTGATCTCAATAGCATTCAAATCACCCCAAGGAGAATTATCAAGGTCTTCAAGGCCTTGATTCATCTATATCAATGCTCCCTATGCATTAGATAGTAGTTTTATTGGAGTGTTGGCTCACTAAAGTAAATATGCATGCATGATTAATTGCTGGCATTTCATTGAATTAAGTAGTTATTTTCTCTTACATAGTGAATTCTTGGGTAGCATTTCCCCAAAATGACTTTTAGATTTGATCCTAATTATGATTAGAAGGATGGGTTGATTTGGTTGGGGCCATGTCTTTCTTTCACTTTCAAAAAGATTCAACATGATTCCCATGAATGATGCTTGAAACTGTTGACCAAAATTTCTATTTGAGGTTAAAAGGGGTCTTCGAGATGAGACGTAAATTAATGAAAACTCAAAAAGATTACACTAGATGAGTTACTTGATAAGAAGAATCTGAATAACCAGAGAGAAAAGGAAACTATAGTCCACACAAGAACAAGAAAATATAGGGTGGTTCAATCTTTAGGAAATCTAAACTAATCTCGTGTGGTAAGAGGCACTAATTATTTTTACTATAACAAAATTTAGATTACAAATCAACAAACTTGCTCTCTCATTCCCAATATAATGTTAACAATAGTTCTATAATCTACTTGAGAAAGGAGAAAGGGTTGAGATAGAGAAATGTTTCTAAGATCTCCAATGGCGAAAAATGCAAGCATTACTTATGAGGGTTTTATGAGATAATGTTAGGATATCCCTTTTTTTCCACAAATCTTGCTCATTATTTCTTCTTTTTTATATATATTAGGACCTCAAATTGATGGCCTTATTTACTTTATTTGGAGATATCACCCTTTCCCATGGAGGTATCACTCCGTGAAAAGTTGAAAATAAGGCTTCATCATAATCATGTCTATAGGTCCACTTGATTGAGTTTTAATCGATGGTGAATAAAGATCTAGATTGTTGCCCCACATGTATAGATTGATCTGATGAATGTGAATAAATATCTAAGATTACTTTTATGATTTTCCCATAATTTCTTGAAAAAATGGAGTGAATCTAACTACGTCATTACACATCCCTTTAGATTGAGGTATGCTTGGGATTTCCTCTAGTGCTTCCATGTGTATGAGCCAATTTTTTGGATTAGACTTGGTTCACTTTATGAGATTGAGGGGAACCTTTTTTAACATTTTTAATTGAAGAATTGATGGGAATATATATAGGCATGATGAAACTTAAGATCAGTAGTAAGTCATGGCTTTGCACAATTAAAGGAAGTAGTGGGGGATTGAATAAGGAGATACATATGGATGGGAGGAGCTCCACCATAGGCTACCATTGGAGGGAAAAAAAGGTTCAGTTGACCAACCTACAATCTAGCTTAGTGTGACTTATCAACCTATTTGAATGGCTCAATCAACTAATCTTAATCTAATTTGGATATGAGCAATAAGATATTTACAAAATTTAGAATTTGGGAGAGTTTTTTTGTGAAATTTCATGGGATATGGTTAACTTGATCCAATATGACTAAATTTTATTAGCTTATGGATTTGACCCATCTCCTTGGGATATCTTATCTAAAATGATTCTTAAGTGTTTAATTTATTATAATGATTAGGTTGTTCTAATTTATGACCTAAGTGGGATCTGAGTGTAAATGGGTTAAAGCCATTCTTATGACCTTTCAATCATAAATCAATGGCTAATTGAGGAAAGCAAAGAATGAAAGATGTTTGAGATGTTAAGAGAAATGCTTTAACCTAATTTATGATTATTGATTTAGAGCTTAAATCTATTTATATGCTATTATCCAATTGGATCAAATTGGGTCAAAGAGAGTTAAATCGATTAATATGATGTAATTAAACCCATCAATAGACTTTGAAGTGTACATCTTAAGGAAAATAAGCTCTTTAAGTAATTTAATAACCATTAAGTCATTTACTCAAATTGGGCTTAGGTTTATTGTGGTTAACCTAGATTTGGCTTCTGATCCAAGATTAATATAGAAACATATAGATGTATTTTAGTGACCTAAGAGCTTACAAGAAATGTTTTGGAATGAAATTGAAGGATGTGACTCATAAGATTAATAAAGAAATGCAAGCACTTATGGGTATGGTATGGAGGTAGATAGGTTTCTTCGACTCAAACTTGGGTCAAATTTTCCAAAAGAATTTGAGGTTGGCTAGCCAGCCTCATAATCTCATGCATAATTGCATACATAATCGAGTCAATAAGATAATTGTATTTCTCAAAATCAATATTTGTCTTATGAGGAGTGGTTGAACTAGAGAAAGAAGTCTGCCTTAGGGCTAGCTAGAGTCAAACCTATGATGTATAAAAGATTCAGTGACCCTCTTATGCGGGTTGATCCTAAGGCTTATTAGGGCTATCCTAATGGGATGACTAAGTTTAAATTATTAAATGCTTAGAGAAGATTTAGAGTTTATTTCTTGTTGATAGTTCTGATATCAATAGTCATAACTCTAGCTAGTTATTAGTGAGTAGTAAATTACTCCATTAATATTATTTTGAGATACTTCAATCCCATCCATCAACTATTGGTGAACTTATTATGTAACTTAATTTGATGAAAAACTTGTTTGACATATTATTTTAACTTGAACTATTTAATGATTATTTTATCATAGGTGAACCCAAAATAACTAAGCAATATAAATGCTAAAGACTTGCATCATGCATGGCGAGCAGAGGAAGAGTGAATAAGGGCATTCACCACGTGTAAATAGAGTTTCCCATAGAAAAAAATATTCAAGAAAGAACCCTAAACTTCCAAATGGGTGAGAAGAGGGAAACTTTGAGAGATGATAGCAGATTTGTTAGTGTGGAAGTGGAGGAGATGTATCAGCATGCCCTCATCCACATGCATCTCATTTTGAAGAGGAGTTGCTACAATCTAGGTGAGAGTGTAGAGAGAATCATCAATGAACAGGCTGGGAGAAGTTGGCCTACGATAACATATCTTGCGTTGTCCCTGTTGTTATCAACTATAACACCTATGAATCTGATTTAACATAATCAAATTTGTTAAATGAGGGTTCCAATTCAAAATCAAGTCAAAGTCAACAACATCAAACCAAAGGTCTAATTCTATGCCTCTCTCAACAGTGAAGTAGAAATCCCAACCCTCTTTTCTCTCAAGCAACTTTTTACCATATTGTCTGGCAAGCTCATTTTCTCTTTTACTTCTAGTGTGGATTTGGCTCTAAATTAGTCCATACTCACCACCACCCCGTCATTAAGTTTGGCTTTGGAATTGAGCATTTTAGGGTCACTTACGAGGGACCTTCCCTCACCACAGTCAGTAGATAGGAGGTGGTAGATAAGAAGTCTCTTCTATAGTTTGACATACAGTTAGATTCTGAGTTCCCCTCACTGAAGAGGAAGGCCGTAGAGGTTCCCCTTCCATGAGTGCCAGTTATGCCAGCCATAGTTTCGGTTAGGACTAGTACCACCTCTACAATTGCCCTAGTCTTGAAGGGGAAGTCTGTCTTAGCTTCTGAGATAGTCTCCCCCATGTTTGAGGTCAGTTTTAGCTCCCGTTCAACTCCATTAACTAAGACGTAGTGCTGTAATAAAAGCCAAAAAATTAAAAGACATTGTGAGCACATGGTGAAAGAGGTTCAGGAAGCCTCCCAAGTGGATGAGGAGGGTTCCCTTCATGAGATTTCTCCTTTTCTTGGTGGTAGTAGGTTTCACCCCCTCTTAACTTTAGAGAGAGAGGAGGACATTAGAAAGATTGTTGCATCACCCACATGATTTGCAGAGTATGAGACTCTAGATAGGGAGAGGAGGAAGCCCTATGTTGGTCTACATTATGTGCTCAAGAGAGTTGGGAGAGCCCATGGACGCTCAGATTCTACCACATTGCATGATCTGAGGAGAGTGATCTCAAAAGAGTTAGGGATTAGATCCATAGGGAAAGGGCCACAGAGGCCAAAGTTGTAGCCAAACTAGGAAAGAGGGATCAAGGAGGTTTGCCAGGAAGTCGGTGACCTTTTCCTTGAAAGACCATTATGGTCAGCAGGCTGATAGGGCCGATCATTCTTACTGGATTTTACTCACCGGTTATAGTCATAAGAGGAGATCTCTAATAGAGAGGCATCCAGTGACACCCTTATTACACTAATGCACTCATCGACCACCTTCACCTATTCAATTTCCACTTTCTGAGGTTTCTACCAAGTTCCATAAGTATACATCTAGAGAGTGAGCATCCAACTTGGTGATATGGCTATGTCCCAAGAACCGGACTTCATCTACTCCACTCGTTGAGGTGAGGTCGAGCTCCCCCACTCGACCTTCCATCCCAGTGATGGTGAAGAAGGAGTGGCAGTCCAAGAGTGTCATGGTCACTCCATCACCATAGCTGGAGGAGAAAGAAAGAGGGGATACCGAGGTGACCCCCATGATTATTGAGTTAGTTAGAGAGAGTATTCTGCCTGTCCAGAACATTTAGTGCATTTCTTTGTCAGAGCTCAATCAAGTTGGGAGTCACCATTCAGCCCATGTTCCAGTGGCATCTGGTTGGTGGATGATAGATGTTTGGAAGACTATCATGTTGTGGTGAGGAAGATAGTTGAGGATGATCAGTCTGACCAAGAGGAGGGTATGGTTGATTTCAATGTCGGTGAAGAAGACATTTTGGATGATACCGTCAAAATTCATATGATCGATACTCAAGGATCCTTGCATAAAGGGCAGCCAATCTAGGATTATGTTATTGCTGAGAAAGGTGAGACATCAAATTCAACTCAAAGCCTCCTCCAACAAATCAAACAAAAAGATGATCAGATTGATAAGATGGAGAGAAGAGTGGAGGAGTTGATGGCAGTGGTCTTAGCCTTGTAGAACCAAGCCCTAGTTTAACAACCCACTCTTATAAAGGGTGATCGACCTAAGCTAGTACACATCTTAGATCATCCCAAGAGTCCTATGGATGAGGACATCGGTAGTTTGCATAAGAAGGTGATCGATCACCTCCAAGCATGAAAAAGACATTAATAGTTAGCACACTAGCCAACTCTTCACGTAAGCATATCCCATTGGAGGTGACACTAGAGCTAGATAATGATGAAGACTGGGTCCCCAAGTAAAGCATGTATGTATCCAAGTCTCTATTATGTGAAACTATTAGACATCAGATGGGAACCTTAGCTCCAACCCCACATTCCTCACAAAATATTAAGGGTTTGGTAGTCAAGGAAGCCTCCAAAGCATGCTCAAACACTAAGATCTAGATGTTTATCTAGGAGAATCATCCTCAAGTCAAGAAGTTAATGTAGAACTTGAGGATGATTCATTTAAAGAATTAATTGAATTACCATTTGATTAGTACTAGCCTTGTGTTCTTAATTTAGAAAAGAAAAGTTTAATTACATATACATGGTCCAAGTACAAGTCAGAGTACTTTGCAAAGTTATGGAACAAAAAATGTAAGAGCTCTCAATCAAGACTAGGGCTAAGCTTCTGTATAGTGGGCCTAATCGATGTTGATGATTGCTGCCTGGTCATCACTAATCATTTGGAAACTGATAGGTACTTGTCAAACCACATCAACTCATATGAGGAAGTGTGCTTAGAAACTTCAGATGATTCAGATGATTTTTAAGTCAAAGATGCACCCCCAGAATTCGAAGAAGAAATCAAGTCAACCATCGATGAACTCAAAGAGATCAACTTGGGAACTGAAGATAATCCACGCCCGGTATACATAAGTCATTTGTTGAATGAATCTGAAACCAATGACTTATTTAGGCTTCTCAATGAGTTTAAGGACTGCTTTGCATGGAGTTATAAAGAAATACCTAGATTAACTCCTAATGTAGTGGTTCATAAGCTAGTGATACCACCTAATGCTAACTCTATCAAGCAAGCTTCTAGATGTAGGTGATTGGACATTGAACAGTAGGTGATTTCTAAAGTCAAGAAACTAATCGATGCGGGTTTCATCTAGGAGTAAAAAATAACCCACTTGGTTGTCTAGCATCATTCTAGTTAAGAAGAAGAATGACCAAATTCATAAATGCATCAATTTTAGGGATCTTAACACGACATGTCCAAAAGATGAATTTTCACTACTGATACCAGAACTGATGGTGGATATTACCTCATCTCATGTAGCCTTCTCTTTCATGGATGGTTCATCTAGATATAACCAAATAAAGATAGTATTTGAGGATGAAAGGAACACTACTTTTAGAATCTCGATTGAAATCTATTGTAATAAGGTCATGCCTTTCGGCTTTAAAAATGCTGGTGCCACATACCAGCAGGCCATGACTCAAATATTTGATGAACTCGTTCATCACCAAGCCAAATGGACGTCGATGATCTCATGGTCAAAAGTGAGGAAAAGGAAGACCATCTCTTTATCTTGCAAGTAGTTTTTGAGTGGTTAAGGAAATACAATACTAAAATCAATCCTCTAAAGTGCGCATTTGGAGTGTCTTCAGGGAAGTTTCTTGGGTTTGTTGTCTGACACTGCATAATTGAAATCGATCTGAGAAGATTAAAGCGATATTAGAAATGCCACTCCCTAAAATTTTAACTGAACTTAGATCATTCTAAGGGTGGTTGGCGTATCTAAGATGCTTTATATCAAACCTATCAAGTAGATGCCAACCATTCTCGGCACTAGTCCAGAAGAACACCAAGTTCAAGTGGGATGACAAGTGCTAGCATGCTTTTGAGAGGATCAACCAATACCTCATGACACCGCCAGTTCTAGCTGCCCCTATTCTGGGCAAACCTTTGACACTCTACACTACTGCATTAGATGACTCCCTTTGTGCTTTGTTGGCCCAAACTAATGATGATGGGAAAGAGAATGCACTCAACTATCTCAACCATCATCCAATACATGTTGAAGAAAATAAATCCACCCATTGAAAAGCATTGCCTAACTTCAATCTTCATAGCTTAGAAGCTACAACACTATATTTTCTCGCACAAAGTAAACTTCATTTCTAGAATCACTCCACTACAATACCTCATGACACGGTCGATGCTATCCGGATGGTTAGTACAATGGTCCATGATTTTATTACAGTTTGATATCACATTATACAACTCTATATGGTGAAAGGACAAGAACTCGTGAATTTTCTAGCAATACATCCACTTCCTGCAGATTCTCCATTTAGTGATGATCTCCCCAATGAATAAATCATGAACATAGGGGATTCAAGTAGTCACCATTGAGAGATGTACTTTGATGGCGCGGCTTCCTCTCAAAGAGGAGAAGAACCACAATCCACTCTCCCAAGTAATGCAAGGGTAGGAATAGTTCTTTTAATGCTAGAATGTAAAATGATGAGATTCTTATATCATCTATCCAAGCCTTGCACCAACAATGAAGTTGAATAAGAAGATCTGATTGCCGATCTGGAGTTAGCTATCTCGCTAGGCATTTAGATTATTAACATATTTGGGGATTCATAGCTAGTGGTAACCAGTTCAATGGGTCTTATAAGGTCTTGAAGCCAAAACACCATCACTACCATAAGTACACCATGGAGTGTTAGATCAAATCCCAAAGGTCATAATCTACAAGATTCTTCAAAGAGAAAATGCCATAGCTGATGCCTTAGCCAGGCTTGCCAATGAATTGGCATATCCAAAAGATGAGTCCATATCAATAGAGGTTCATAATAGGCAAGTTCTACCTCTTATTGATGTTGAACTCATCGACATATACTCTCCTGAAGAGGAGGTTATGGTTGCCAAAATGGATGAAGAATTGGATTGGAGGCATCCCTTCATTGATTATCTAAATAAAGAAAAACTACCTCAAGAGAAGTCTCAAGCACATCAAGTGAAGCATAGGGAACTCTCCTATGTCATCGTGGATGGTGTCTTATACCGATGGTCCTTCGATCATATATGGTTACACTATTTAGAAAAATATAAAGATTATAAGATTGTGACTGAGGTACACTTAGAATTATGTGAAGATCATCAGTTCAGTCCCAAAATAAAAAATAAAATCAAAAGACTTTGGTATTATTCACCGATGATGATCACATATTGCATGGACATAGTGAAGCATAGTTGTCAATGACAGGTACATGGAGTGGTCCTACATCAACTGCCCAACATTTTACATCCAATATTGGCCTCATGACTTCTAATGTTAGAGAACTGGCATAGTGGGTCCAATTGATCCTCCTTCATCCAAGGATCACTAATTTATCCTAGCTATTATGAACTACTTTTCCAAGTGAGCAAAGGCAATTTTGCTTAGGAAAGTCAAAGCTTAGCATGTGCTCCAGTTCTTTAGGAACCATATCGAATATAGATTCAGGGTACCCCACCAAATCATATCCGATAATGGTATCATTTTCAAGAGCACCAAGATTAACAACTTCACCCGAAGACACAATATAAATTGGAGGTACTCTACCATCTACTATTTAAATACTCTACCATCTACTATCCACGAGCGAATGATTTAGCAAAAGTCTTCAACAAAACTCTCATCCAAATACTCAGGAAGACACTCGACAATAATAAGTGGCAGTGGCATGAGAAATTAGTTGAAGCTTTGTGGGCTTACCGTACTACATACAGAACTCCAACTCAGTCTACTCCATTCTCTTTAGTGTATAGGTCCGAAGCTGTTCTACCATTAGAAGTCCAACTCCCATCACTAAGGATAGCTGTGGGTAGTAAAATTACAATTAAATAGAATGCCAAGCTATGGTTAGAAGAGCTCAAAGATTTAGAAGAGAGATGCTTACAAGCGTGTCAAAACCTTGAGTTATACAAAGAAAAAATGGTCCAAGCTCATAATAATTTGGTCCACCCTAGAGATTTTTGAGTAGGAGAGCTTATTTTAGTTCTAAGGAGACCAATTATTTCTCATCACAAGATAGGCGGCAAGTTTGAACCCACTTGAGAAGGCCTTTTGGCCAAAGAAAAAGCCTACCAAGGTGGATCCTACCAACTCATCAATCACAGGGGAGAACGCCCAATGCTTCCTATCAAAGGGCATTATCTAAAAAAAATATTATCCATAAATAATGTTCAAAATAATTTTTCAACAATAAAATTCCTCTTTTATCAAACATCTCTTTGAATTAAAAGCTTTCTATTTATTGAATTTTTGCAGTGTGTTTAAGGTAGGTATAAGAGAATTTGAGTGGCATCCTATCCCTCATTAGCATATCATAAACACAAAATTGCATGCAAACACAAACAAATCAAACATAAATCCATTGCTTTAGGCTACCTTGAGTTGAGATAAGTCCCTTAGTGGCCCTCATTCAGTAGCTGCTTTAGGTCGGGCCTGATTCACTACCTAACTAGTGTGTCTCCCTAGTTGGCTTTTTGCTTAGGAGGATGTGAGTCCCCATGCTTTCTTCTTAACTTGACCACTGCAAACAGATGAGTGCCTTGTTAGTGTGGTATGTCTTATTGCATGACCAATAAGTTACCTTGATGCTGGGTTTATTTAAGAAGGTATGAGTCCCTGAGCATTCTTTTTGAAGTAGCCGCCATAAAGTAACTGGGTTTGAGTTTATCCTTGAGGATTAAGGTATGACCCCTAGTGGCTCCTTTTCCTCCTGACTACTTCAAGCTTGGGTTCTGTCCTTCTTTGCCTCTCCTCACTTGATAGTCGCCATAGGTCGGATAGTAGCTGTCTAGTTGACGACAGACTATCCTGATGATCAGTTTCACTTAGAAAGATATGAGTCCCCAATGCTTTATTATTAGATTGATCATTACAAACTAATGGGCACTTAGGTTGGCTAGTGTTTGCCTTGATGACAATAACCCACCCAGTGGATAACATTTTTTAAGCAGATGTGAGTCCTCGTGCTTTCTCCCTGAGTCAGCCACTATATAACAATAAGCTTTATTTTTTAGGGATTAGGATAAGACCTCCAGAGGCACCTTCCCTGTGGGTATTCTATTTGGCCTACGTCTTCAAGACCCCATCTAGACATGACCCTTATTATTATCAGATTAGATAATTCTCCTTTCCTAGTAGCCACCCCTATGGTTGGAAGCTCTATACTGCAGATGTATAGACTATCCCTAGGCTAGTGAATCTGAGATAGGCCAAAGCCCATATGGCTCCTTCTTAGTCTAGCTCCTCGCAAACCAACATGGTTCATGTTAAATAAATGAACAAACAAACAAAATGAAATATGTTGTGGATTAGGATAAGACCCCCAGAGGCACCTCTTCCCAAGTAGGCATCTTATCTTTTGGGCAGTATCAGGAAAACTCCCTAAAAGAATCACCTTGACTATTTCAAGTTGAGATAATACCTCTAGAGGCACTCACTTGATAGTTACCCTAGGTTATGTTTGACTTGTTGTGCCATCAGCAAGTTACCCCAATGGTTGATTATACTTTGGAAGATGTGAGTTCTCATGCTTTCTTCCTATTATAACCATTGCAAATTGATAAGAAACCCTTAGGTTGGATAGTCTATACTGTGCGGTCGATAGACTACCCCTTTGGATTGATAAATCTAAGGTAGGTCAAGGTTCAAATAACCCCTCCTTAGTGTGGTCCATCGCAAATCTATAGAGCCCAAATCAAAATCAATCACAATCAAAATCAAACAAATTAAAATCAAACAAATTAAATCAAATTAAACTAAAATTTAAAATTCAAACTCAAGCCAAACCAATCAAAATCAAAATCACAACCAAGATCAAAATCAACATCATCAAAGTCAAAGACAAAATCAAACCAATTAAATCAAAACCAAAATCAACATGCATCATCAAACTCAAACCACATCAATCAACAAAACCAAACTTAAATCAAGTCAAAACTCAAATTCATATCAAATTAGTCATCATATTCAAATTAAACCAAGGAAATTCAATTCAATCTCAATCCCCACTGAATTTTCTTCTATACCCTGGGCATGAATCAAATCAATCCAATTAGATCAAAAGAACTCAATGAAACCTGAATCCCTAGCAGATCCCCCTTTATGCTCTTGGCATAAATCAATTTATTATCCAATCAAACTCATGTGTGAATCCCCAATAGATCTTCCTTCGTGCTCTTGGTATGAAGTCAATTCTTAGCCAATCAAACCAAATTTCACTCATCTCTCTCATGCCCTCAGCATGATAATGATTGTATCATGTTAGGATTCATCCTTAGTGCTTGTATCACATTAGCATTGGTCTCTTTACTTGGTTATGGATGGTCATCCTTAGTGCTTGTAATCTTCCTAGATGTTGTTGATCATCTTTGTCAATGCCAATATGTGTAGTATGCCTTGTCAGTTACACCACACCTATTGGGGGTCCTTTTGTTGACCTCACTTTGGAGTAAGGACTCATCCTTCCTATCCTAGGCTTAGGAGTCTTTTAAGCACTAGAAGTTTCTTAGTCATAGGACACTTCTAGTGATTAACGAAACACTAAGCCCTAGTTTAGAGATATAAGAAGGTATACCCTAAGTTCAAGTTATGGCTTAGGGTAAATATGTCCTACCTACCCTATGACCTGAACCATGACCCATGCTTATGTACCCATCCAAAATAAACCTCAAACCAATACAATCAACCCCTATTGAATCTTGTTTCATATCCAAGCTCCAAGCCAAATTAATTTAACCCTTAACCTAAATCAATTCCACCATCATCCTATGGATCCAACCCAATGCCATTTCAATTGAAACCAGTCTAATCAATTTTCATAAAATCACTCCAATCATTAAAACCTCTATTTCAAACTCTTGCAAGACTCCCAATCAAACCAATTAAACCAATTGAATCCAATCAACCCAAGTTAGCCCATTTGACCTAAAAGGTCCAAATGAGCCAAAATTTGATTAAATCCAAATAAATTGCAATCAATGCCATCAATCAATCCTAAATCAATCATCAAACTCACCCTAACCCAATTAACCTACTCCAATTGACTGACCCAAAGTGACCAATTTGATCCAAATCTCAATACAACCCAAATTGGATTGAATCAACCCATCCAATCTCCTCTATAATGATTGTTAATCATCTTTGATTGACCAATTGCAATCAATTGGGACAACCCAAGTCAACTTGATCACTTAACCCAAGTTGACCTAATTAGCCTATATGGACCAAAATGAACCATACTTCATCCCAACCTTATACAATTGCAACTAATGATTCCTATCAACCATAAATTGACCATTGAACATAACTCAACCAAAAAATTGAATCAAATCAAACCAACTTGGGAACTTGATCCAAGTTGACCCAATTTGACCTAAAGGGCCAAATTAGGCCAAATGAAATCCTAAACACAATTGATTGGAACCAATGCTCCAATCAACCATAATTTAATTGTTGAGCATGATCCAACCTTCAATTGAACCAAATTTGATCAAACTAACCTAATTGACCCATTTAGACCAATTGGACCTAAAGGGTCAAATTGAACTAAATTATTCCCAAATTCAAATTTGTTCAAATCAACACCTACAATCATTCTCAAATCATCATTTGAACCTAAACCAACCTTTCACCAAAGCCAATTTGACCAAATTGGTCAACTTAGCCCATTTGTCTTATATGAACCCATATGGGTCAAAACCAAATTCACTTCAAATTAAACCATACTAATTAAACCAAAATATCCCAAACCATCATGTGAACTTATACAAACCATCAATTTGATCACCTAACCCAAACCCATTTGACTCATATGGGTCAAATTGAGCCAAACCCATTCAAACCAAGCCCAAACCCAACCAAACTTGGCATGACTCATCCTTGGGTCACCATGGGTTAGCCCAAATGGGCCCAACCCATGGTGAACCCAGTTTGGGTCAAAACCCATGAACCAACCCAGCAAAATGGGATAAAATTTCCATTTTGATGGTCACTCCCACTCACCAACCCATGGCAGCCACCCTTAGCTCATTTTGGACACTTGGACCACTAACCCAACATGACCCAAGGCTGTTGGGTTCAACCTTGGGTCATGAGAGGGTGAATGTATCCTTAGCCCACCATTAGTTCACTTGGGAGAGGCGGTACACAACTTGCTAGTCCTTGCAGCTCCCTTAGCCTCTCATGACCCTCCACCTCAACAGTCCCCTGCCATCTTCGACCACCTACCTCGGCCGGACGACTACTAAAGGCTGAACTACTCTCAGCCCTTTATTTACTTGGGGAGGATGGTTTACTCCTCCCCATTGATTCATACTTCACAGAGAGCTTCCCTATGTGATTCTGAGCAGTCCTAGAGCCTTCCTCGATCCCCTAATGAACTCCATCACTGGTGACACCAAGCTTAGTTTGAACCCGCGCCCTCTATCCATCCAACCTAACTAGAACCCACCAAACTTCAATTAACTTCTCCCACACCTTCCCCAAGATCTAGTGAGTCAAAACAAATGATTCCCAATTGATTCGAGCACCAGAGTCCACTCCTAAACCAACACTGGAAACTATTGCAGTGGTATTTGATTCACAGAGGCATCTGCAGGGAGGCAACTCAAGAGCTTCTTAATAGGGCTTCGTCTCTTCAAGATGAAGCTACCTTAGTCATTGGACCATCGGTCTTGAGCTTCGATAAGGTAAGTTCTGACAAACCATAGAAAATCTCCTAGGTGTTTATATTTTGTGATTTCATGTGATTTTCACCATAGGATCTCCTTAGATCTCTTCCCTGAACATTTTGGAGTCAAACTCAATGCCTCACGAGCTTTAACAAGCTCGGATCAAGCAACGAAAGGCAGATGGTGTCCGTCTTCTGGCGGTCGGGTGACAAAGGACCATCCACCATCCATTTTATATGATTAAAATTTGATTTAATCTTTTAGATATCATAGGATTAATCCCCTCCGTTCGATCCAAGATCAGACGATGGGGATGAAACCACATCCTTTGCCACTGACTCAACCGCCATGGGGGACATTTTAAATAGCCTATCTTATGGCACCACATGGAAAGTGCTGCTGCGTCAGCATCCACATGGTGTCGATGGGTTTGGGGTTTAATTAGGCATTAAAAATATAATTAATCATTTAGAACTTTGAAAAATTATAACTAATTGTAGAAAAATTCTAAAAATATAAGTGAACACATTTAGAAAGGGTGAACGGAAGAGTATTTGATAAAAATAAATCTCTAATGTTAGAATAGTGAAGATCGCTTAATTAGGGTTTGAAGTTTTTCCTAATTACCTTAATTAAGCCTTAACTACTTAGCCAATTAATCTCAAATTGGATGTATTGATTCCTTGGGATGTCTTTTGCCTTTGATAATTTTCTTGAGATTTATTGCTTAGGTAATTAGGAGAATTTAAAGCTCAAATCTTAATTACCCTCATTAACTAATTTAGTAATTATTAAAAATGCCAAATTATAAAAATTAATTAATTAAATTTGATTAATCATTATTAATAGTGGAATGATGAGGGAAAATTATTAAGTCCTCTTCCTTAGTCATTTGTCTGAATATCTTTCTATAGAAGGGTTAATTAAGGATTAATTAAGTGAATTATTGATGAAATTAAATCAAATTGAAATGATAATTAGATCATATAACTTAATTTGAAGTTATGGGTTCCTATTTATTTGTTTAATAACATAAAGAGACTTAAGGAATATATGGTTAACCCATGAGTGTGGGAAAACCATATAAGTACTTAATTAGATTCCACTTTAATCAAATTAATATTTAATCATGAACCTAATTGCAGCAGGTCTTGTTAAAGTATTGCAAATTTTAATTTCCTGTTCGCTTATCATTGGAGGCTTATGGTTAGTTGATTAATTAAATTAAAGGGACCTAGGGAAGGGAAATTAAATGAATTGCTTAATGATTCAAATTTAATTAATCCATAAAAGTCACTTAATTATGTTTTCTTTAAACACATTAAGTCACTCACATGGGATGGGGCAAAACTACAAATGTTATTTCTCCTCTTTAAGTTTAATAATTCAAACACAAAATCAAATTTCATAAGAAACTTTGGTTAACCTTAAATGAATTTATTCAACTTGATTGTCTTTAAGAATTAATGTGATTGAATGTATTATGTGGAAATGTTTAATTATTCCTTTTTAATCATTGTAAATTTGTATGCCATTTGATATCATGCATTCATGTTTTCAAATTAAAGAATCAAATGAATATGATTTAATTAAGTGTAAGTTGCATGTGTTGAATAATCCTATTATATGTGTGGCTATTATCACTAATAATATTTAAAATTATTTTCAAATTTACAAATTAATAATGAAGACTTAAATTGATGTTGGCAATGAATATTCTATGTGATTTACATTTGTTTATAGCTTATACATGTTAAAGCATTATTTTATTTTCATGATTCATGTATATTTACATGTATTTGAATGTTAGTAAGTATATAGTATGGACATTCTGGAAATATGAGGCTTTAAATAGTCCCAAGGAGGTCTTAGATTACCTCACTTCCCTAGTTAACAATGGCACTTACATACTTATTTTCATTCATATGTTTACATACATTAGAATTTGGATAAAGCTTTACTTGACATGAATAAATAAATTTGTTAACATACAATCTTTTGCATGATTTTCATTCTCATGGTTTTGCATACATTTATATGTATTTAAGATATCAAATATATAGTCTCAACATCCCAAGAATATAAGGCTTGAAGTAGCCCTAATGAGGCCTTAGATTATCTCACTTCCCTAGTTTAAACAATGACATATACTTGCTTAAATCTTTAATACATGTGTATGTGTACTTAGCTAAGGAATGAGATTCCTCTTTTCTACCAAAAATGTATGCATTCACAATCATTTAAGTGTGCTAAAAATACATTTCATGTATAGGTATGTTAAGTTCTAAATCATATGCATACTATTGATGATGAAAAGGTATAATATAACATCATCCATGTGATAGTAATTCAATTTCATTAATCTTAAGAAGACTTTCATGTTTGAATAAGGTTCTTTAGGATTAACCCAAGCTTAGGATTAATAAAAAAATTTAATAAGTCATTCACTAAAAGAAATTAAGTATTAATAACATGCCTTTAGAAAATAATTTAGGATAGGGATGAAAGGGGTTAAGCCTCTTTCTTCTCTTTACAATAATTAGATGCTAAGTAAATATCAAAATGAAACAAAGCAAATTGCAAATTGAAATCCACCAATCCTTTTGATAAAATGAAATGAAACCACCCTTCATGGTTAAATTAAACAATTCCAAACTTAGATAATTATAATTCTAAAGCCTAGCCAAGACATACCACACTAAGCCTAAACACACACATTAGAATAGTAAGCACCACTTTTAGCTCTAAGCTAGGATAGTGTATGCTGTGATGTTGTATTTTATTTTATGATGTAATGTTTTAAATTGGATGTTATGATTGTTATATGTAGATTGGTTGTTAGGCCGCCATTAGCCTAATGTTGTTTTTTGTAGGTGATTGTGATGAAGGGGCAGCTATAATCATAAATATAAATGCTTCTACTTGCAGCTTGCTTATGCTCCTTTGCATAGTCCATATTAGGATAAGTGGGCTTGGTTACCCATATGTAAGGTGCTAAGCCCAAATTATATAATATAATTGATTGGGGATGTATGTATGTTTGGCTAACATCTATTTTGTAGGTGTAGTTAAATTTTAATTTTCCATAAGCATATAATTTTGCAATATGAATTTGGATTTGTGGTATGGGGTTTAAAATAAGCAGTGGCTAGAAGGAAAAGTCCTAAGAGGCCCTGTGAAGCCTTGGAGCAAACAAAATCAAATTAAAAGAAAAAAGAAAAGATGAAGAATGAAGACCCCCAAAGAATTTATTCAACTCTAATTGTAAGATTTTATTGTAATCCGGGTTGTATAATGGTAGAGCTCAGCTTCCCAATTTCTCTCTTTTCTGGGGTGTATGGAGGTACTCGGCTGCATTGTCCTTTTATTCTTTCATGATAATTTATACATGTTTGATTGTTGTGTTTATCATGTGCAATAGAAATTACATCTTCTTCATAGGTTTCTTAAACTTGATGTTTGAATGTGTGGCCTAGATGCGGTAAGCTCTTTAGGACAAAAATAAATTTTTTCTACCATACTAGCAACTCATAGCTAAATTTTAAAATAACTCATAACCTCACCTTAAAGGCCTAGGCTATAATCGAGATAACTAAAAGATTTAGCAACCCCTTAGCTGAATGATGTATGTTATAATATCATGCATAACATCTTATTTCGCTCTTGAATAGGGAGGGTCTCCACTCTTGAATGATAGGAGAATGCTTGACATGTGAGGGCATCCCTTTTAGTGGAGAACACCTCCACCCATTGATTTAGCCAACAATCTAATTTCATCATGCATTTTAGTATAAGTCATGATAATTATTAACTACTTTAATCGAGAGTATTCTTAGGATATTTCTATATTGTAGGATGTAATTAACTATAGAGGATTGCTTTCATGGGGAACTAAAGAACCTAACTTAAAATAAGCTTTGTTTTACTTTTCCATGTAAAGTAGGGGAAAGATCTCTAGTATATACGAAGACCCATCTACCTTAAGAGCCCTTATTAAGTGATTAGGTCCATTGTAGGGTGATGTTCCCATCTTTCAAGATGGTACATCATACCTTAATGTTGTACCCAATTACTTTAATAAGTACCCTCTAAGATCTGTGTGGTGTCCACATGATGCCAAATCAAAACACCACAACCATTAAAACTTTTGGCCAAGGAGTGTTTCACCAATCCTTCAAGCTTTCCCAAGCAATCTTTTTTTAAAATTTTTGGCCAAGAGTGGATGAAGAATAATAAGAGAGTTATAGCACTTGATTCATAAGAATATCTCCAAGAGAAAAATGTAGCAAGAGGTCGGCTTATAATGGAGAAGAAGCAAGAAGCTCTCCCTAGATTCAAAGCCACCTTAAATAGAAAAGGAAGAGGCTAGGGTTCAGTCAAGCATGAAAATATTAGGAAAAAATTTATTTTAAAAAAATTTGATTTAAATTTTATAAATTCAATCAATCTATCAAGGATTCCATCCCTAATAATTTTGATCATGAGAAAGAGAGGGAAAGTAGATCAGGTAATAAATTGAATTTGAATTCAATTTGATATGAGGAATTTAATGGTCGTCCAAGGAGGGCATTCATTTTAAGAAAAGTATTCAAAGTTTGATTGAAGATTTCAATCGATTCATGAGGGATATCTCTAAGAGAATTTTGGCCAGGAAGGATATGGACAAAGAGAAGGAGAGAGAGAGAGAGAGAGAGAGAGAGAGAGAGAGAGAGAGAGAGAGAGAGAGAGAGAGAGAGAGAGAGAGATATCAAATAGCTTAAATGAAGTTTTGAAAAATTTATATTAAAGTGATCAACCATTGGAGGGAAAATTAGATTTGTAAGAAATTTGAATTTCAAATGGCATTAAAACATAAACAAAAATTGGAATTGAATGAGAGTTTCGGTTAAGCATAAAATAAAGTTGAGAATTAATAACTAGGATTTACCTTAATATGGCAATTTGCATAAACATTTAAATTTTAAAATGATGGTCAGCTAAAGAGAAATTCTAAGTAGGGATTTAACATAATTTAAATGCATGATATGATGAATATAATAAATTAAATAGAGCAATAATGAATAAGGAAAAAATGAATTAATTTGAATAAAATAATCACTAGAAAATCCATGGGAATTTTAGTCATGTCTAGTTTCCATAATTAGGATGATCTCACTTTAATGAAATAAATCAACTAGAATCCATGCTGATTATTTAATATGATTTTTAAGAAATAAAAATATTTAAATTAATGTGGCTAGCCAAATAAGTTCCCTAAATAAGATTTAATTAAAAAAAAGAAATATTTTAAATAAAGGCTTATTTGAGTTTAATTTTAAAATAACTTGATATAATTTAATTAAAATCCAAATAATTAAAATAAATAATTCTTTGGACGTCCAAAACATTCCATAAAATATTATAATTAATTTTGCATGGATTTTGTTTGAATTATGCAATTTATATTCAAAAAATCAAATGAATGAATTTTTAAAATTTGAAAAAAGAGGAAATTATTTGTGGAAATATTTTGAATAAATATCACATGATTTGTTAACCAAAATTCTATAAAAGAATTCGGCCAAATCATTAAAAGGATGATAGGAGAGAGAAAATAGAATAATAAGAGAGAGAAAATAGAATAATTCTAGAATAATTTAATTTTTATGAAGTAAATATATGAATAAAAATTATGATTAAGTGTGAAAATAATTTAAAGAAGTATGAATTTAATTTTTATTACTTAAATACACATTAAATGGAACTTAACTCCTGCACTTAGTTCATATTATCCAAAAGTGATAATTCAAGGAATAATTGCAATTATGAGATGTAGAAAATATGAATAGTTTTAAAATGAAGGAATAAGTTATTATATTTTATTGAGCTCTTTATTTGCCTTAATATTGTGATTCCTACAAAAATTCCCATCCAATTCAAGTCCAATAGTTTTAGCTTTCCAAATTGACTGAAGAATCTAGAGTTGAAGAATTTTTCTACAACACTTGAATTCAAACCAATTAGTAGCATTTGAACATATGCTTATTATTATCAAAATCAATCTCAAATGAGTTGGGGCTCATGAAGTCAACAATCTCCCTCTTTTTGATGATGATAAATTTATGTTGGTATTGACAAGAGATGAAGGTGCAAAGTGACTTTACATTGACCTTTTAAGAATCTAAATTGAATTAAAAAGAAAGTATGACAAGTAAATGAACAAAGTTAATGAACAAAGTTTTAAAATAATTTAGCAGTTGAACAATTATGCATTCTAAAAATAAATATGAAAGAAAACCTCTCGCTAAAATTATGCATCATAAATAAAAAGAACAACATAATACTTTCTCCCCCTTTCAACAACATCAGAAAGATTTTACATGGATGGACAATAATAAATTACATAGATGGATCTAGCATACCTAACATGCATCTCAAAATACAAAATCTTTCATCAGATAATGGCTTCATGAAAATATAAGCAATTTGCAAATCAGTACTAACAAAAATAATATCAACATCTCCTTTACTAGCATGATCCCTAATAAAATGATGTTTAATTTCTATTTGTTTGATTCAATAATGTTGAATATAATTTTTAGTTAAACTAATTGCATTAGTGTTATCACATTTAATGGGAATGAGCTCTAATTTAAGTCCAAAATTTTGTACTTTTTACTTCAACCAAAGAACCTAAGCAACACAGCTTCCAACAGCTATACACTTAGCTTTAGCAGTGGAAAGAGCAACAAAGTTTTATTTTCTAGAAGACCAAGATACTAAAGAGGATCCTAAAAACTAACATGTTCCAGATGTACTTTTATCATCTACTTTATAACCTGCAAAATCAACATCAGAATAAGCAATTAAGTCACATTGTTGTGAATTTTTAAGATTCTATAAACCTAACCTAAAAGAGCTTATAAAATAATGAAAGATATGTTTTACTATAATTAAATGTGATTCCTTTGGAGCAGCTTGAAAACAAGCACATAAAATACAAAAAATATAATATTAAGTCTACTAGTAGTAAGATATAAAAGAGAACCAATCATACTCTACCCTTCCTAACATATCATTAATATAAATTTGAATAATGATCAAGTCATCACCAAACTATTTTAAGAAATAGGGTAGTATATACTTTACCCTTACTAAAACCATGGTCAATAAGAAAGCTGATCAATTTATCATACCAACCTCTAGAAGCTTGTTTCATTCCATACACAACTTTCTTCAATTTAAAAACATGATAAAAAAAATCCAAACTTTCAAAATAAGGGGTTGTTCTACAAAGGCATCTTGATCTATAATGCCATTTAAAAATGTACTTTTTATATCAATTTGAAATAGTTTAAAGTCTTTGTAGCAGGCATAGGCAAGGAGCAATCTAATGGCTTCTATTTTGCTACAATGGAAAATGATTCCTCAAAGTATATCCCTTCAACCTAAGAATATCCTTGTGCAACTAATCTAGCATTATTTCCAACAATGTGTCTCAAGTCATCTAATTTATTCATAAAAACCCATTTGGTTCTTATAAGATTTTGGTCATGAGGTCTAGGGACTAATTCCCACACATCAGTTCTAATGAACTAATTTTATTCTTCTTCCATATCTTCAATCCAATAGTGATCCTCCAAAATTTCATCAACATATTTTAGTTCAATTTTAGATAAGAATACATAATGATTAATCACTTCCTTAGATTTTCTTCTACTTCTAACACCTTGGGAATGATCTCCTATAATCAAGTCCTTGGGATGATTCTTAATAAATCTTCATTCTTTGGAAAAAAAATCATCATCATTTTTGTCCAAATTTATTTTCTTAAATTCATCTATCTTAGCTTCAATCACATTATCTTTAATAGAATCTACAAGATTTTCATCAAATATATTATGTACTAATTTTTTTACAATCATCTTTCTTTTATTATAAACTCTATAAGATCTACTATTCATAGAATAGCCTAAAAATATACCATCATCGGACTTACTATCAAACTTTCCTACAGAGACTTTACCATTATTCAAGATAAAATGTTTATTTCCAAAGATACAAAAGTAACTAATTTTAGGCTCCTTAATAAAGAAGAACTCATAGAGGGTATTATTTAAAATAGGTCTCAAATAAACATGATTCATTACATAGCATGCAGTGTTAACAACTTTAGCCCAAGAATACTTAAGCAACTTATAATCATCTAGCATAGCTCTACTCAACTCAAATAGAATTGTATTTTTTTTCTTTAAACTACACCATTTCACTAAGGAGTTTTGGAAGTAAAAAAATTATGTTTTATCTTAAAATCATCTACAAAAATCTTCAAAATGTTTATTTTCAAATTCTCCATTGTGATCAATTAAATTCTACTAATAATAAGACTACGATCTTGTCGAATATGTTTAATAAATTTTCTAAAATGCTAAAAAGTATCATTTTTGTGAGTTAAAAATATGACCCAAGTGAATCTAGAATAATCATCTATAATAATAAATTTATAGAAATTTTCACCTAAGCTTGCAGTACTAATAGGACTAAACAAATCCATATGTAGTAATTCTAAAGGTCTAAATGTAGAAATAATATTTTTGTTCTAAAAAGAATGTTTAGAATATTTTCCATGAATACATGCATCATAGACATAATTAGAATGAAAATTCATTTTAGGTAAACCATCTATAAAATTAAGTTTCGCAATTTTGTTTAAAGAGTGCATATTAATGTGACACAATCTTTTATGCTATAACCAAATGTCATCATGCAAACTTTTAAAATTAAGTAATTTAAATTAGTATCACATGCACTTTCAAAATCAATGAGGTAAATATTTTTGTATCTATAACCAACAAGTAAAACATTTTTCTTATCTCTAATAATATAAAAAGGTGCATGAAATTCAACATTAAGTCCTTTATTGCATAGCTGACTAATAGAAATAAGATTATGCTTTAAACCTTCAACAAAATAAAATTTATCTAAAGTAATTGAATTTTTGGAAATAGATCCAATGCCAACTATTTTTCTTTTATTATTATCATCATAAACTACATACCCTTCTTCACAAGGTTCTAAAGTCAAATATTTTGATTTATCAGCTCATATATCTTGAACATCCATATTAAAGTACCACCTGCTTTGTTTGATTTTGCTTTGATGACATCCCTACAAAAGAAAATGACGGGACAACTTTTGGAAGAAAAATATGTTTAGGTCCACATCATAATAAAAAAGTATGCAACGAATGCTATTTAGTGTGTGTTGCATTCGGATTTTTGATTTTTGGTACCTAAATAAAATTTAATTTTGATAATATTTGAGATTTTCTTGCATGATAATCAAATGAGACATGACCCTTTTTATTCTAGAAATTGCATGTAACATGTGTATTTGTATAAGGTCTAAATATAAATGAATTTGATGCATTTGATGATTTATTTCTAATGAATGAAGCATGTGAATGTAAACTACTACTTGTATCTAATTTTGCATGAAGTATTAAGTTTTCTTTCCAAAGCTTTTCAATAAGAACAAATTATTCTACTAAAGAGGCACTCTTAATTTTCTAATCATTACATTCTTTTTTCAAAACTGAAACATGCATTTCTAAATTTTTATTTTCTTTTTCTAAAGCATTGAATTATTTATTTATTATTTATATTCATGTGATAATTCATTAAAAATTTCATCTAATTCTTCATATGAGATTTTTTACATACCTCGCTTGTAGTATCCACTTCTGCCATCAGTCACAAGTTTGCTTTTTTATCTCTGAAGTGTCTCCACTAGATTCTTCTGAATTAGAGTTTGCCCAAAGTATCCATTTCTTTTTCTTCAGATGTTTTTTATATTTCCAAGACTTCTTTCTTTCAGGTTGTTTTTCTTTTTCTGTAATATTTGGGCAATTACTTCTTACATGTCCTAGCATTTTACAATTATAGCATACTATTCCTTCACATGTATTGAACTTTATAGTAGGAAATTTATGTATCTTAGAATTTCCATATCTATGCTTTTCCTTTTGATCATTTTTCTCCCACTTCTTTGAAAGCATAACAATCTCATCACTATTAACATCTAAACATGAGGAATTTTTCTTACAGGTGTCTTCCATCTACAAAGCAATTAATTTTTCTTTCTCTTTCTTTCAAAATGAGTCATTTCGATCCCTTTGTGTTATAACCTATTCATACGTTATTAAGGAACCAAGAAGCTAATCAAGTATATATGTAATCAAATCCTTAGCTTCACTAGTTGTAGTAACTTCTGCATTCCATTCTTTTGGAAGGCATTATTGACCTCATTATTTTGGAGAAGGTTAACATTATCTTTAAACTAGTAATTAGGACATCTAATCTTAAATTAGGAATCTCCTAATTAGGCACTTAGGACACTATACTAGGTGACCTAGTGAATCTTTTCATGGTTTGACCTAAATTAATGGGATTAGGTAGACCCAAACCCAAACCCAAATCTAAACAAAGAATTGAATCAAGCACACTCCAATTGAAAATTAAATCTAATTGAATAGGCTAAAGTAATTGGGATGGCTAACCCAACTACCCTACTTAAGTTCAAAAAAACACTTGAACCCAAAGAAATTTAAATAGAATAAAAATAAATTCAAGTCATATCAAATAAGTAGCATAAAATCATTACATAAAAAATGAATGGAGTGAAATCCAAATAAAAGTCAAATAAAGTCAACCATCAAACCTAGCATTGACTTATGTGAGTCCCATCAAGTCAAATGTCAACCCACCATAAGTTAACCAAATTGAATCATTACAAAGACTAAAAATCATTAAATGAACATGTTTAAGCATGAATTAAATAAATCTAAAACTAATAAGACCTTAAATGGGCTAATTAGGACATTTGATCTAAATAAGCCTAAATGGACCTTATTGGACTCAAACTCAAATTAAAATGAAATTAATATAAATTAGTTATTAAATTCATTTTAAAAATCATCTTAAAACAAAATATGACCAATTATAAGGTTTAATTTGATCAATTTAATCATTTGACCCAATCAAACCCATGTTGCCCCATTAAATTCAACATTGCTCAAAATGAGTTTAAATTCAAAATACACTTGAAATGAAATGAAATTTATTAATCTAAATCATCTTAAATATTGAATAAACATGGTAAAAGTATAAACTTAGATCAAATCCATCATATGGAACAAACCAAGTTAAACCCATGGAGAACAAATGCTTAAGTGAACTAACCTAAGTTATTTGTCGCTAAACTAAATTGAAATGAGTTTATTTGACTCATAAATCATCTTTCTAATGATTTAAACAATTAATTGCTAATTCAAATCAATGAATAATATACATTGATCATACTTGGCATAATCCAAATCAAGTTAAACTCAAATGAATTAAATGTGTGGGTGTACGCTTAAATCTACACTTATCACATTCCAATGCATCTAAACTCATCCTTAAATGAGTTTAGTGTAATTGAAAGCCAAGATTAAGCAAATTAAGAGAGTCAAAGTCCATTCAAAAAGAGGAATATGCCATGGAGAAAGAGGATAGAGCATGGAGATAAATCCTTTCCCCAATCCATTTGCTCACCTCCTTTCCTCATCCTAGTTGCCTTGGACTAACCCCAATTAACTGACCACCCCTGCAGTTTGCCTTCAAGGGTGGCAATCACTTAGGTTGGCCATGGTTGACTTCCCTTCTTTTAAAGCTCTCAGCCAACCATGGAAAAAATGAGAGAGAGAGAGAGAGAGAGAGAGAGAGAGAGAGAGAGATAATCTTAAGCCAATTTGAGCCTTTCATAATTTTTATCAAACAAAATAAAGAAGAGTGAACCTTTCCTTCGATCCCCATTTCCCTAACAAGCTGGAGTTTGACTAAAGCAACCAAAAAAAGTGTGAAGCTTGGTCCATAAATCAATTCACAAGGAGGCAATCCAATTTCTCCTTTCCAGAGCTTTACCAGGTCCCCACAAAGCTTTTCGAATCATCCCCACCACCAGAGATCACCATTAACAAGGTATAGAATCAAACCAACCATTTAAGCATTCAATTTTGGTCCTTTTTGAAATAAAATTAATCTTAAGTGAGATCAAGCTATATTATTATTATTATTATTATCATTATAAAGAGTATTATTTTAGTGAAATAAATGAGAGTTTCTTACTCGCCTTTGCAAGTTAAGTTTCTTTATCATCATGAATGAAAGTAGGTGCTTTAAATATTTTTTTTCTTGTCTTGTGCCACCTAAGATTTCCATGACTATACACTCAAAGAAACAAGTGAGTAAGATTGACCTTCTTGGTGGGACTATCAGCATAGGTGAGCCAATAGGAGAAGGCTACTCAATAATGAGGACTCATCCCAAGCAGGTCAAGCCAAAAAAATACTTATGAAATGGACTAGGGAAACCATCTGCAAATTAATTCACTCACAATAAAGGAAGTTGGATGGTCATAATACAGTGAGTTGACCTCAACTAATTGCAAGAACAATGGGTTTCTAGCCTCTATTAACCATTAAGTTTCCCCTCACCTAAGCATACTTGCTTCAAGCCAAGTTTAGCTCTTATTTGTACCTAACATGCCTTGCAAATACTTACTAAATGTAATGACCCTCATTAAAAATATAGAAGGGGCACCACTTCTTGGGGTGGGAGGGGTGACTTTTTTTCACTTCTCTTTTTTTTTTTCTCATGATCTTTGTACACATATTCATAAAAGAATAAAATTCACCATCTTTTTGCACTTTTTTGTTTTCTTGTTGGTCATATTTTATATAATCCTATTTCTTTGGTTTCTTAGAAGGCTCTATCACTATCTGTTTAAGTGTGGTGAGTGTGGATGAGGCCAATAACTAGAAATTAGATATAAAATGAAGCCTGACCTTCAGTGCAAGATCATTGAGTGATTATAGAGTAGAACACCTAATAATTCTCTATACAACAAGACCTAATAGATATGGAAGATATTATCAATCACCTTGTACAGATGGTTATGGAGAAAGTACACCATGATGAACTAAGAGCTAGAGAAATTGGGGATCTATGAGGTTGGAAACTCACCAAGCCCATCAAGATAGAAGTGAATTGTCTAGGACTCCCAAGTTGGATAACAAGACTTACTATGCAAGTGAAGAAAAAGATGTGTAAAAAAAATAACCCAAATCAGCCAATGCCTTCTCCATAAAGGTTGTTGAAGCTCGTCCCACACACAAGTTTAAAATCCCACATTTAGAATCATATAAAGATTAGACATACCTTATCAACCACATAGCCTTCTTTGAATTAAAGATGCCGCTGCTAGATTTGGATGATAAGATGAAGTGCCAACTTTTTTCACCAATTTTAAAGAGTCATCCTTTAGATGTGTTTAATCCAAATCTATTTGTGGGTAGAGGAAGAACCTTCTAAAATACTTGGGAAGTTGGTTGAAAAAAAAATTAGCATAAATATAGGAAAGTAGAAAATGTAGAATAATAATCTTTATTGCTCAGAATTCTTAGAATAATAATACATAATATAGAGTTATGAAGTAAGAGCCAAAGGTCCCCTCATAAGAAAGAAGTCCCCCTTTTATAATATTAAGGGGTGACCATACAGGGAAAATACATATAAGATAAGTTTAGTACAAATAAACTCTCGCCTAAATTGGTGGAACTAAGCGAGTATGGTTCTATTGGCTGAAGGGGGTGGATAGCCCATTGACGAGTGAGTGTGTGAGTAAGGATGAGGATGAAGAGAGTAGTCACCTCATTCCCTATCATAGTTGTCATATGTCAGTGAGTGGGATTATGTCTTGCCTTCGAATTATTATTCTCCAAGTCCTCAGCTCGTTGGGTCAGATCTATCATCCTTTATTGGATGCTTCTTTTGGCGAGTATTATTAGTTTGGGTTATTGAGTACTCTTTATGCAAGTATACTTGTCTTGAAAAATAGGCTTGTGTGGGCCAATCCATTACTTTGGTACACATTTAGCTCTTTGATTCTTATATGTCTTGTAGAGGCATCACACAAAAAAGATTGGAGAATGAATAGAATAATTACCTATTAAACATTTATTAATCTGAGAAAATTTATGCAGTTATTGGGAGGTCACATTGCCTTTGGATTGATCCAATTTTTCAATGCTATGGAGGCTATAAATTTATCCTTTTCTTTCTTCTTTTATGTGCCTAAAATTCCCTCAGTTACCCATTCAAATAAACTTTTTGCCTCTTAATAGTCAACTATACTAAACATAATCTTTATGGATAGAAAGAGACCTCACAATGACATTGATCCCAGAATTTTATGGGAAGGCCTTCATAAAAAATCCAAGAAAGTGAGAAAGTTGGAAGAGGCTACTTCCATTCTTGTAGCTAAAGAAAGCATTTCAACTACTCTAATCGTATTAACCATAACTTTGACTACTCCCTTCAATATATGAGAAGAATTGAGCACCTACTTATTTGAGTAGCAGGCTATTGTAGCAAGTGTACGACTTGTGATTGTTCCTGAAGAAGAGGAAGGAGGGGAAAATGTGCCTTCGATTCCACGTAGGAAAGTGATGGTGAGCTGATTGGTTAGGATGACTACCAAAAGGTAGCTGTAGAAGAATATCTTGCTGAGGTGAGATTTGCATATTATTGCATACTTCAAGTCCATTCTATATGAGTAACTAACTTTCTTCTTTGGTCATATCTGAGCATATCTAATATTCAAGCTTCAGTAGAGGATGGTGAGGAGAACTCGCTGGTCCTCTAGGTTGTTTCCTCTTACTATTTAAGTAACTTTGTGAAGTTTCTTCACCTTTCCATGGGCAATTTGTTGGGCCATTTCCTAAATAGAGAGGAATTCTAGTTACTTAATAGCTGGCTTCCCTTCCCAAGAGTAGAACCCATAGCAAATTCTCTTATTAAAGTTACTATCCTAATTTTTTATTAAGTATTTTCTCATTGACTCTAGCTTCACCATTGACTTGACAAGATTTGGTGGAGATTTTTTTAATCGGTGACCATCGACTATCGATACTCACTAAGACTAGCTTTCATCATGATGGATGATTTTCCCTCTTCAACTCCTAGAGATAGTGATGAATCTATAAAGGGAGAGTCTTCCTGTTGCCTTGAGAATAATGTGGAGAAAGAATAATAAGTATTCACAGACTCCTTTGAGATTAAAACTCTATGAGAGGAGGTCACCCTCTTGAGGGAGGTCTTAGACTTATCCTAGTAGGACAAGAGTAAGCTACGAGCACGATTGGAGCTTGAGTCACAAAAATGATAGTCCTTGGATTCATAGTACTAGAATAACTTTGTGAGCATGATGGCTGAGATATTATTGTTACAAAACTCCATCAATTCATGAAGTATTTTAGTTCTCCTTTCTGCCAGGTGTTTTTTGCTTAATTATATGTTTAAGAAAGGTGGACTAGTCGAGACTTGCACTTATAACTTCTAATAAATTATTGAAAAATAATGAACTTAGAGTTATATCGAGTGTGTTGTACTATTTTACTCATAAATAAAGAAATAATTATGTATTTTTTCTATTCTTGAATTATATCTAATTTTTTACTATTATGCACTAATTATTTTCCCTATAACTCTTATTGCTTGAGATATTTGTGGGATTTGAGTAATCATTTCTTCACTAAATGCTTGGTTTGACATCTGTGTTACCAATTCTTTATTGTCATGTCTATAAATTCTCTTTGGCCAAAGTAGTTGGGATTTTATTACTCTCCTTGAGTCATATGAGTAGAACTTCCTTGAGAACAAATCTTGATTGCTTTTTCATTATCAGCGAGTATTGCTCTGCTTAAGAAGGCTACTTTGTCTTTCTACCAGGCTTAGATCAAAGAAGTTTCTGAGTTAGATTCATCTACAGTGACCTTAGTATTTTACAAATATTGCAACACAAATCTAAATTTCACCACGAAAGTAGCTGTGAAGATCGAGCATCTCAACTTATTGAAGATGCACAAATTGTACATTTTTGTCACCCATTTTAAGAATGGGTTTTGACTTCCTCTTCCATGCGAGTGAATAAAAATCCTTAACTACTTCAGACTGGTGCTCACCCTAGTCCTTTCCAACTCAGTGGTGAGCATCACAGCTTCATTCTATGCTTGTAAGAAGAAAGTATCATTTAGAGTTAGGATCTCTTCTACTACCACTCATTCATGGTGAAGGGCCACTAGGATGGGATAGTGCAATTTTTCAATGACTTTGCTGAAAATTCACTATCTCAAGAATAAGGACCAGAAGTAGCTGCAGCTACTTTTAATGAAGAGTACATCACAGTGGCCTATGTTGACCACCCCTCTTCTTTACCAACTGAGCAAGGCCACCAAGTTCAACATGCTGAGTGTACACAAGGATAAGGTAATGGAGAGGTTGTAGGGTTGGAACCTTATCGTCACTCTTTGCCTTCATTTTGGTAAGGTTACCATTATCTTTGATAAATTATTTTTTTATTTTTCTTCTCGGTGGCCCTTTTTTTTCTTTGATGACTTGTCTTCCAATTTTTTTTCTCTTCTTATTTATTAGTAGAAGAGGTGACTCCCAATGCCCCCAAGCTTAGCTCTGAAGTGCTTTAATTTCTTGAGGAAGGTGAGTGTAAAATTGGTGAGTAACATACCTCTCTGTAGGTCAGTGAGGAGGAAGAGGAGGGGTAGTGAGTGTTGCTCCCACCGAGGCCGTTGATGAGGCTAGGTTGAGTATAGCTCCTAGAAAGTTTATAAAGCAAGCAACAAGCTTGACTTCTCATAGTTGCTAGCAGAATAGTAAGTTTATTGAGGAGGAAGAGTAGGTGGAAAGCTTAGAGGATAGCTGCTCTCCAAACCTATGTGTGTGCACCCATGAAGCCTATGAGTTAGGCTCTGCCATCTTCTATACTAATCTTGACAAGCTCTTATGCGACCTTCTAAAAGCTCACCTATCACATGTTATCGAGACTACTCAGGTGATAGTGTGGCAGCCAACTTGGGAGATGTTCCATAAGTTTCTTTGGAAGAAGAAGGATGCCTTTGTGAGTAGGTCCCAACATGCATAAACAAAGAAGAAATTGACAACTCTTGAAGCTAAGCACATGGATCTTTAAGATAAAGTAGATCATCGGGAAGAGGAGAAAGAGAGCATGAACATATAGCTTACTCATCTAATGGAGATGAAGAGAGAATTAAAGGAGTTCTCTCATCAACTGAAGGGTTTTAGAAGACATAAGCCTAGTTCAATGGGGTTTCTCAATTATGATGAGTACTAAGAAATCTTGTAGTGAAAGTTCATGAAACAATGCTGACTTTTTATTATCAATTTGGTGAAGCATGGTCATCTTGATGCTAAGTTTATGGACTTCTTGAATGTACTCATCCTTTCAAACCCGGATGATGACAACGAAACAACTCAAGTTGATACATCCTTTCCTCCTTCATTTCTTTACAATAATTTTTGTCAGGTAGGATTCTTGTATCCTACTCGCTTAACTATAAAATATATTATATAAAATATAAATTGTAAGTACATTTTCAATCAAATATACATATTTATATCGTGACTTAATTTATTTATTTGCTGAGCATTTTTGAATGAGTTAATTCTCACTTATTGATTAATAGATTCTTCTCTAGGTAGTTGCTTTAGCATAGTAAGTTCATGTATACTCATTAGATTGACACTCATTCATTGATATGTGAGAAACTATGCTTATGATTCCTACTATTTGAAAGAATCTTCTCTAAATAGTCATAGCTTATCTGTACATACTCGCTAAGATAGTGCTTACTTGTTTGAATGAATCATATCATGTCTTGGAATATTCTTAGCCATTAACCAATAGATAGAACTTTCTTGAATGGTCACTTTAGTATCATGAGTACATGTAAACTTGTTAGGTTGATAATTATTTATAAGTGTGCATAATACTACTTGATTTTAAGATGCTTTATGCCATTTCATTCTACATTTTAAGGGTTAGCCTTAACATGTTGACTCACAAAATTGGTCTTTTCATAATTATTGAACTCATGGGGTGTCAGTCATACATCATGGTCACCTTCTATATAGAGTGTTGGTCTATTTTAATTGCTAACTAGGAGAGTTAGTCTTTTTTATACTTTAGTTTCCAACCTCATGAGATATCAGTCTTACATTGTAGTCACCAATTGCATAAAGCATTTGTCTTTTTTAGTTTAGTTGCTGACCTCATGAGGTGTTGGTCTCACACTATAGTTTCCAACAACACCTAGTGTTGGTCTTTTTCTAGTTTAATTGCTGACCTCATGAGGTGTCGATCTTATACTAAGTCTAGAAGATAGATTGTTACACTAGTTTGCTGGTAGTGTGTCTACTTAGTTAACCTTTGCACATTGGAACTTTTATTGAGTAAGTTAAGTATCTTCTTGTTAGTGCCTTTCACTTATCCATTGCTCTTTGGGTGATATACTGATGTGAATTTTAGTCTGATTCCTTGAGGCTCAAAAAATTTAAGCCTCTCTCAAAAAATTATGGCTCATTGTTAGTGATGATCACCAATGGCAACCCACCCCTACAAATTATGTTAGTTCAAATCAATTTTTTTATTATCAGTGGGGTAATTTTTGCTAGTGGCTATCTTCGATTCACTTATTGAAATAGTCAATCATGATTAGGATAAACTTTTTTTTTATCGATGTTGACCTCACTTTTTGGTGAGGCTAGAAATCACATATATGGACTTAGAATTTGATCTAGGGACTAAGGCTCTTGTAGAGTTAAGACACTTTTAGTGGCTAGTTGAACACTAATTCTCCAAGCCTAGAAGATCATGAGGTTCCACCTTAGAGCTAGACCATGACTTAAGCTAGGTAAGGCTTACCTATCCCAAATTCAAAACCAATCAAACTCGAACCAATCCTTCAAACCAAATTCAATTGATTACAAACCAAACCTGAACTACTACCAATTAAATTTAAACTCAATTTTGCCAAAGCCAACTTAATTTGTTGAATTGGCTATGCTAACCTGATTTGGCCCATTAGGGCTTAAATGGGCTAAACACAAAATTTATCAAATACATTTTAAATTGAACTAATTGGAATTGTTTGAAGCCAAATTATAATAAAATAAATCTAATTGATTTACTTAGCCTAACTTGATTTTAGTTGGACTAAAAGCTTACTTTGAGCCAAAACTCAATTCAACCTAAATTAGACCCAATCAAAGCTATCAATTAGTCCTAAATCAATAACTGATAATATTCCAGCCCTCAATTAACTCCAATTGATCCAATCAAGTCAATTGGCTTACATAACACAATTTGACCTAAAAACCTAAATTAGGACAAGCTTAGTTTAACTTAAATTGAACCAAATTGATCACTCAAATCACTTCTAAATTGACTTTTGATCATAAATAATCATCCAATTGCAATCAATTGAACTAAATTGAGCCAATTTAGGTCTTATGATCCAAGTTGACTCAAATTGACCTAAAGGGTCAAATTGAGCCAAAACATAATCTAAGCCATATTAGATTGAACAAATTCCTATAATTACTTCTAAATTGATGATTGAATACTTTTCAATCATCAATTGAAGCCAGTTTGATCAACCCAATCTAAATGACCCATTTAGCCCAATTTGACCTAAAGGGTCAAATTAAACCAAATCTCAATTTAAATCAAAGCATTCTACCATCTTCAAAGACTAATCAAATTTGATAAAACCTCCCATTCAACCCAATTTGGCAGAATTTGACCAAATTGGTTAACTTACCCCATTTAGCCTACATGCACCCTATGAGCCAAATTCAAATTTAACCCAAATTAAACCTAATCAATTGCACCAATAAAATATAAATCATCATTTGAACTTAATATAATATCCCCTTTGATCCAATTTGGTTAATTGGTCAACCTAAGCAAATTAGACCCAAATTGACATATAGATCTAATTGATCCATACTCAACCAAACCAAGTCTAAATCCGATTAAACTTGGCATGAATCATTTTTGGATCTCCCTTGAAAAGACCAAGGAGAACTTGATTCATCCAAAACCAAGTGAACCAAGGGTTTCAAATAACATAAAATCTTTATTTGGATGGTACGCTAACCCACTTTGGCTATGGCTGCCTCTAGCACTCCTTAAGCATAGACCCACTGAACCAAGTTGATCCAAGCCACCCTTGCCTAGACTTTGACCAAGGAGAAGTCACCCTCACCTTGGTTGAACCTTAGTTTAGCCACCAAGCCATGTCTTTCTCACCACTAGCCACCAACTCCACCCAGCCACTTGGGGATGTCCAATTAAGTTGTCCCTATGCAATTTTTGAGAACCCCTACTGCTGAGTCGACTGATAAGGCTTGAACAAACCCATTTGGTTGGTTCACATGGTAAGGAGAGTATATACTTCCTTCTCTATTAAAATATAGCACACACACTCCTCACAACATGAGAGCTAGTCCCCCAAGTTCTCAGAGCACCTCAAGCATTCAATCGCCAATAAGACCAACACCACCTTATACCCAAGCGTCTCTCACACCCAACTTCACCAAAACTCAATTAAAATTAAATTAACTCTTTACACACCTTCTCACATCTTCATGAGCAAGAACAAATCAAGATGTACTTAATTCGATCACCAGAACAATCATTTCAATCAAACTTCAATGAGTAGTGATGGAGTTTGGTCTCGAAAATGTTTGGTGAAGAGATAAGGGAGGATCTTCTTAATAGGGCTTCATCACTTCAAAGTAAATTTACCTTAGATGACATACCACTGGTATTAACTCTAGTGTGGTAATCACTTCAAATCATAGGCATAGACCCCTAAGTGTTGGTCCTTTGTGAACTGATGTATCAGTTGGTGTGAATTAAGCTATGATATCCTTATTTTCTCTCCTTGATTGTTTTAGAATTAAATCCACCATGAAATGAGCTCTAGTGAGCTCAAATCAAGCAATGAAAGGCAAACAACATTCGTCTCTTGCTAGAGGTAGATGATGGATCATCAGCCATCAATTTTGTATGATTAGAATGGACAATTGTGATTAATCACATTAATTTTTTTATTTTATCCTTTATAAACTATGAGATTAATCTCAAACATTCAATCCATGATTGAACATTTGAGATAAAATAACATCTGTTATCACTAAGTCAGGGCACCATGTAGGACATTTTAAGTAACAAACTGCGCAGTGTTGCGTGTAAAGCATTACCACATTAGTGTTGACGTAAAACCAACTATGTAAATTAATTAATAAAACTTAAAATCTATTTAAATAGCTAGAACTTCAAAACATTATAAGTAATTGTAGAAAGATCCAAAAAATACAATTAAAACCCTCTATGTAAAGCTCAAATAGATGATAATCTAGAAAAAAATAAAAGTTATAAATCTTATGAAGTGTGAGTGACTAATTAGCATTTGAAAAATTTTTAATTAGTAAAATTAAGCCCTAATTACTTGGTTAATTAAATTGATATTTTGGATGACTATTTTATCAAATGATCTCTACCTCCTATAATTATTTCAAGTTAATTAGTCGGGTAATTTGAAAAATCCAAAATTTCAAACCCTCAAGGGCCATTTTGTGCATTTAATAAATTTATATAATTATAAAAAGTATAAAAATTAATATAGGGACTTAAATACATTTTAAAATATTAATAGTGTCTGGATAGATAAATTAGGACCACTAGTTCCAATTATTTCTCAAAATCATCATTAAGAAGCATTTATTTATTAATTAAATTATTAATTATTTTATGATAGAAAATTTACAATAAATAGCTTAGTTCCCTAAAAATTGTGACCAACCCCTCTTCATGCTCAGATAGCAAAGATGTTTACAATACAATCAAAATCTCTAATTGGTTTGGGGTATTTTTAGTGTAATTGATGATTTTGGGTTTTCCCCATTTCTTCAATTAACCTTTAAATATAACATTAGATTTTTTAGGACATGTTTGTTTCATCCCCATTTATGTTTAATAAATTTCTCATAACTTGTGGGCTTATGTTTAAGGTGTAATTAAAATTTTTGGCTATTTTGGGCTTATTTGATTAAATTAATTAATTAATCTTAATTAATCCATAAAAATTACTTAATGAGTAGAAATAGGTTCACGAGATAATTTTAGACTCTTTGTCTTCTCATTAAGTTTAAATAACTCATGATTTAAAATTGATGCTTGATGAACTTGATTAGGCCTAAGTGTGATTATCTTCATATGCATTGCCTTAGAATTTATTGGTTTTAAATAAGTTATTTGGCAATGTGTAATTGCTTTGCTTCAATCCATTTTTATAAATCCATGTACTATGTATTCCATTCATTCATATTTCAAATAATAATAATAATAATAATAATAATAATAATAATAATAATAATAATAATAATAATAATAATAATAAGACTTCATTAATTACATGCTTTGAGCTATAGTGTTGCTATTATCACTAGTACATCTAAAATTATTATTTTTAATAAATATAAAATATGTATTCAGTGTAAATCTAAATTAATCATGATAATTATAACATAAATCTACACTTACATGTATAGTTTACATACTTGAAATGTATATAATCTGGACATGCCGAGAGCGTGAGACTTTAAGTAGTCTTAAATGTGTCTTAGATTACCTCACTTTCCTGAGTTAATACTAACATGTATCTTAAAGTTTGTAGTGAAATGCATAGTAAGGTTAAATTATTTTCAAATATTTAAATATCTTAAATATTTTTATTAATTCATTCTTATACTTATATATTTGTATGTGAATTAAGAAGTATATAGTTTGGACATCCTAAGAGCTCGAGAATTTAAGTAGTCCCAAGGGGTCTTAAATTACCTCAGTTCCCTAGTTTAACAATGGAACATACTTTTATGAATTCAACATACTAATGTGTTTATTTATGTATAAGGAATTCTTAAATTATTTTTTTTACAAAAATTCTTTCATGCATCATATATATTTATATACATATCTTTAAACCCTAAATTAAATATTAGTGAATTAAATATATTAATATATTTACTCAGTAATGTGTGATGTACCTAAGTGGTACATATATGTATTAAATCTAATCTCCTCTTTAAATAAACCACTCCTTTAATGAATATTGAGAAGCGATGAAGCAAAGCTAAGAAAATATTAAAGAATCAACAAAGTTTAAATTCATTAATCTCGTGATGACTTTCATATTTTGATAATAACATTTAAGTCAAATATAAACATATGACTTAGTAAGAAAAATTCCATAATGCTTTATTAAGATGATTAATTATAAAATTCATCTGTAGGTTCAACATAAGGTTAGGGTTTGAAGTGGACTCCATTCCTCATCTTACTCATTAAAACTCTAAATTCAATTAAAATTAAAAGAAATAAATTAAAATTAAAAGTTCATTCTAAGAAATCACTAATCACTTGAACTATAATCATCCTTTAATGGAAAGAATTAAACCCCAATTCTTATACTATAATTCAAATATTAAAGTCTAATTTTGTCAAACCACATCAACTCCAACACATAGTTAGAATGCTATGTCATTGATCCTAGGCTTAGGTTGGGTTAGTGCTTTATTATGATGTATTGATTTTTTATATTTTATGGTATAATTATTTAGGCTAGATGTTAGGGAGTATGTGCATAGTTTGGATGTTAGGGTGACACTAGGCTAACATTATTTTCTATAGGGGATTATGCTTAAGTGACTTCTGTAATTAAATTTTTTTTAAATGCCTTTAGTTGAATGTGTTTCTTAAGCTCCTAAGCATAATTCATTAGGAGAGGTGAGCTTGGTGACACAAGAAGGGTGCTAAATCCTAATATATGGAATATTACTTCTTAGTGTGTATGTATGCTCTTCTTACTTCTATTTTGTAGGTGTAGTTAGATTTTAATTATCATAAAAAAATGTAATTTTTGTAATATGTTTATGTTTAGAACTATGGAGATGAAGATGAATATTGATGACCCCATAGTTTTATTTTCAATGTAAATTAATTGTAATATGTGTTGTATAAGGGTAAAGCTTAGCTACCATTTTTTTCTTTTTCAGGGTGTAAGATGGTACCCAGCCGTAGTGGCCTCTTGTTTTTTTAATCGATGATAGTTGTTTACATTGGTTGTGTAGTAGAAATGACATGCTTTTCTTAAGTTTCTTAAAATTTGAATGTTTTTCTACATGGCCTTGATGTGGTGGGCTCTTTAATTACTTAAATTTTCTTCCACATTAATTAACTTTAATTAAAGTTTTTATAACTCAAAACCTCACTTTAAAGCGTAGGTAAACATTAATGATTTAGTAAACCTTTAGCTATTTGTTATATACTATAACATTATGCATGCATATTATTCCATTCCTTGTAAATAAGGGGTCTCCACTCTTGTACGATAAGGGACAAGGCTTGGCCTATAAGAGCAGTTCTATTGTAGTAGAGAACTCTTTATCTCTGATTTATCCCATAACCCTATTTCATCAAGTATTTAGGCATAATTGACCCCTAAGCTTGAGTCTAAAATGTTGAGTCAAAAAAAGAAATAAAACCTATAAATTTTATTGCATTAGTCTAAGGCATCATTTTAATACTAGTCATGATTTTGTCTCTTAGGGAGTGAGTTTAAAATTATAGATTTATTTCTAATAAATAATGCCTAACCATCTTGCATTTATATAAGTTGGGCTCACATGATTTTAAATCATAGGAGGTGTTAGTTGTAGCCACTCCAGCTAGTTATAATTCCAACAGAGTTGGGATTGGTTTCCTTTCTCTAGATTAAGCAAACCAACATATCCTATTTTCTCCTGAGTAGAATTAGGTCGAGCTCTTAGCTCATGCTAAAGAACTTTAGATAAAGGTTCGGTGGCTCCTTGTTTCTCATTTTGTATGAGTGTAAGTCTGGATCTCTTAAGCATTTCCATAATCTTGTGTTGTTGGAATCTAAGCCCTAGCCTTCTAATGAAATTACAACTTAAATAATTATTCTTCTCTACCTTAAAAATATAAAGCCTCACTATAGGATAGATAGAAGTGCTCACTAGGTTTCTTAGTATCAAAAGCACTTTCTACTTATCGTCACATAGATTCACTTAAGAACACTTTCTTCTTGAGCTTCTTCATTTGACTCCTAATGATCGCTAGTCCTTTGATACCAAACTTTAAAAATCTTTAGGGACACTGATTGATTACTTTAATTGAGAATGATCTTGGGAAATCTCCATTTCCTAATATGTAATTAACTATGTGGGCTTGTCCCTACAAAGAACTTAAGAACCCAATTTGGAAAAAAACTATAGTATACATAGACTTGTTAGCCTCAGGAGTCTTTATTAGGTGATTGAGTTCATTGCAGGGTGATATTTCTACCTCTTGAGAAAGTATATCATTCCTTAATGGTACTTTATGATTTCAATAAGTACCACCTAAGATCTACGTGGTGTCTCTCCACATCTTAATTTTTAAACACTATAGTCTAGTAGCGACTAACAATGAACCTATCATGTCCAATCCTCAAAATTTTATGGCTAAGGACTAGTGATAGATTACAAAGGTTATGATGGATGCTATAAATTTTTAGCATTATATGTTTCTTCTCATAAACTCTCCAACACCCCTTCTCAGTATGGGCTAAAAGTACCCTTGTCTTAAAATATTATTAGCGAGTGTCCTTCCTCTTGACTGATTATCACACTTGACATAATGGATTTCCTCTAGAACATTCCTCTATTCTATCTCTTTCACACATCTAAGGTTGAGCAAGGTCGCTGACCTTCGTAATAGTTCTCATCTTATCAATAGATATTAGGCTGCTCTAGTCTAGAACCTCCTCGAGTCCTTTACCATCTCCAATTTCACCAATTTGTATGTAGTTTTTTGATGGGATCAACACAGCTTGACAAGTAATCATGATCAATCTACATAAGTTCTATTTCTTCGGTACTCGGCTGGGAGAGTTTAAAAAATATGTGGTCACTGAGTCTACTGTCCTTGGGCAATAGATCAAGGAGTTGGTTTTCTTTTCTAGGAATTTGCTTAATCTTGAAATATTCTAGTTGCCTGATTTTTACTTTCACTTTAAGTAAATATTTGATCAAAGACTCATTTTAAACTTTATATTCTCCATTCACTTATCTTACCATGAGCAATGAGTCTGAGTAGGCTGCCACATGTGTGGTTCCAAGTCCTCTATCAAATGTCAATCGGGTGAGTAAACTTTATATTCAACTTGATTATTTATCACTTTGAGGATGAATTTACTTGATTGTATAATGGCGATCCCTACTATACTTATCAGTATAATACCTACTCTCATAATTGGTTCAATAGAAGAACCATCTACATATAGTCACCATAAGGGCTTAAGATTGACAAGAATATCTTGTGAGCTGCTAAAGTCCACCAAGAAATTCATGAATGCTTGAGTTTTGATCATGATTAAAAGTATGTAGGATATGTTTAACTTGCTTAGTTCTACAAATAACTTGAGAAATCTTTCCAAATGATCAAGCTTACTGAGTACTAACTTGAGTGGATTATCAATGATGACTTGCATGGAGTGTGCCTGAAAATAAAATTGTTGTCACCTGGCTGAGGTAATTGATGTGAGTGCTAGTTTCTACATGAGTGGGTAGTTCAACTTGGAACCTTATAGAGAATTCCTGACATAGTAGATGGGCCACTATTTCCCACCATCCTCTTTGATTTGGATTGAGCTGATCAAGTCATCTCTCACTCCTAAGTATAACAATAGGACTTCTCCCTCCTTTGGGCTCTCCATAACAAAGAAGAAGATGCGAGTAGACTTTTCAAATTATTAAATGTTTTTTCATATTTTGGGGTCCATTCAAACTTCTTTACTCCACTGAGAACTTTGAAAAATGGCAAGCATCATTCTCCAACTTTTGAGATTAACCCTTTTAATCTTGCCACTCATTGAGTAAGTCATTGCACCTCTTTCACATTTCTAGGTGAAGACTTGTCGAGCATTACCTTCACTTTATCTAGATTCACTTTTATTCCTTTAGGGGTAATGAGAAACCCCTAAAACGTTTTTGAACCTGCACTAAAGAAATACTTTAAAGGATTGAAGTGCATGTTGCACCTTTAAGTATTGTGAATGTCTCTTCAAGGTCTTGATGTGTTGCATCGCCAAGTTGCCTTTAACAAATAGCTCGTCAATGTTGGCTTCCACATTTCTCCCTTTCTACTCTTTGAATACTTTGTCCACAAGTCTCTGGTAGGACACCCCTACGTTCTGAGTCCAAAAGGCAAACCTCTATGGTAGTATAGTCCTTCAATAGTAGTGAAAGTGATTTTCTCATAGTCCATAGGGTGCATTTGAATTCAATGATATCCTAAAAAGGTGTCTAGGAAATTCAGCACCAAGAATCCAACCACTGAATCGACAAGTTCATCTATTCATGGGAGAGGATACCCATCTTTTAGAATGTCAAATTTAAGTTGTTGAAGTCGAAACACATCCTTCATTTATTACCTTACTTTAACACCATCAGTACATTGGACACTTGCTCGGGGTATTGAACTTCTCTAATGAATTTGACTTCTAGCAGTTTAGCAACCTCTTCTTTAAAAAACTTGGTGTGTATTGAAACCATTTTCCTTATTTTTTAATTGATAGGTTGCACGTCCACATGAACATTCAAGTGATGACAAGCAAGATTGATGTCAATGCCTAGCATCTCTATGGCTATCTAAGAAAACACATCTATATTATCCATTAGAGTTTGAATGAGAGTCCCCATATACATGGGATAGAAACCCAAGCTGACACTTAGTGCTCACCCTTTTCCTTACATGACTAGAATTTATTCTACCTCCTCAAGGACTTTGATCCCTATTCACATTATATCTAACTATAGCACTTTTTCTTTTCTACTTGACTTGCCATTGGCCTTCAAGTAACATGCTGGATTAGTTGAGCTTCCCTCTAATGGTAATCTCTTATACTATAGTAGGGAGTTTAACAACTAAGTGATACATCATCACCACCACTCTAAATGTGTTAAGTTGAGATTAACCAAAGATAGCATTATAGGTAGTGAGGCCCTCCACTATGATGAAATGGCCATGGCCATGAACTACTTCTTATCTTTTCCCCACGTGATGGGAAGAGTAATCATCCTCTCCATTTCTCTACAGTCTCTTCAAAAACCATATAGTGGTCTTTTGTTGAGTGTGAATTTGGAGTTTGCTAATCCTAGTTTATCAAAGTTTGATTTAAAAATAATATTGATCAAACTCCCATGTCAATCATAATGCTCCTTACCTAATAGTTGGCAATCAAGGCTGCTACCATATCTACATCATTGCATAATTTTTCAATAGCAAGTCTATGCATTTATGAAAAACTTACTAGAATAATAGTAATAGAGGGTGCTTGCATCATAACAACTAAGTTCACTTCTCCAGACCATAGCCTTTTCATACTTGCCTTCTTAGAGAAGTCAACATCAGCCCCAAAAATAATGGGTATGACTATTACAATATGAATAGTCTACATGGGTACCAGTTCATTACTAGCCTCAGTTGCTTCTTTGTGTTTCCTCATGACAAACTCCTTGAGCTTTCCTACTTTTATCAACTTGTCCACTAGACTCTTTAAGTGGCGACACTCTTTAGTGTCATGGTTATGATAGCAGTGATAAGCATAATACCTTGATCGATCACATACTCCACCAGCCTTCATGGATGGAGGTCACATGAAATATTATTTATTTTGGATTGCTTATATAAGCTCTATAATGGATACTCTTAGAGGAGTTGATAGAGCGGGTTGCATATAGTCAGCTTCTGGATTATGAGTAGCCAGGTTTTTGAAACATCACTCTAGTACTTATGTTCACCTCAATTTATCCATTCTTTATCTATGATATCTTTTCTTAGATAGTCACTCTGAAGGCTGCTTTAGTGAGTCTTTTATCCCGGCCAGTGATACTAGGTTGACTAGCTCATTATACTCTTCCACATTAACATGATTATTTACTGACACTAGTAGTTCGACAAGTATCTTAGGTTGTTGGAGGCCCAAGGAATACTTGAAAGGCCCCTTCTTTAAACCCTGAGGGAGTGCTCCTTGAGCAAATGTGAGATATTTTTGATTTCTTGCATCTCTCACTAGAAGTGAGTGATGAACTTTCTTAGGGACTCACTAGGCTCTTGCTTCATCTGTAGGAGAGCTTGAGAATACTTTAGTGGCTTATAAGTGCTGGCAAATTGCATGGTGAACATCTTCTTAAAGTCAACAAATGATGTAATTAGTCCTAAAAAATATATGAGAATCACATAAGGGTCGACTCTTTAAATGTAATGAAGAAGAGTCTGCACTTCATTGTATCATCTAAATCTAATAGTGATGTGGTCGACTCGAAGTAGGCTATATAGTTGGTGGGATCTGTTTGACCTTTGTAGGATTCAAGATGTAGGATCTTGAACCTATAAGGTGGGCAAGCTTCTGTAACGATTACATAGCATGCATTAGTTACCTGTGGTTGCTTCTTTGACACACCCTCTTCTTCACTAGTGTTGTATGAGTCATCCTCAAAATCGGAGAACTTAGGTGGATGACAACTGGGGACCCTAGATGGGTGTATTCTTTCTCATTGAACTCAATGAGTAGCCGATCCCATAAATCCTTCATCCTCCTTTGGCTTGGGCTCTTCATGACATGGTTTTCCAATGGCTTCTTGCACCAAGAAAGTGATCATATACTCCATGTCACATAAATGCTACTGTGTTGCAAATTGTTGGACCTTATACTCCATTTTTTCCGAGTGATCTCAGATTAAAGTTCCTACCTTCCTTATTCTCATTCTTATCCACGCTCACAACATTTAAAAGAATGTTGAATCTAAATATATTTATGGATGGAGGAAGAACCCTATGAGATACTTGAGAAATAGAGTTAGGATGAAAGACTACTAACAAGAAGACAAGAAAGTAGAAAAAGTGTTGGAGAAATAATAGTCTTTATTGCTTAGAATGCAAGTACAAAATATATGGGTCTAAAGTAAGAGCCAAAAGGTCCACCCATAAGAATGAAGTTTCCCTTTTATAATGTCAAGGCATGACCTTATAAAAAAATACATATAAGGAGAAATCAATATAAGTGAATTTCTACTTAAGTTGGTGGTGGTGAGCGAGTATAGTTCTATCAACTAAAGAGGTAGATAGCCCATTGTTGAGCGAGTATGTTAGTCGGTATGAGGTTAAGGAAAGTAGTCATGCCATTTCACAACATAGTCTCTAGATGCCGACAAGTGGGATTATGTCTTGCCTTTGAGTTACTATTCTTTAAGTCCTTGGCTTCTTGGGTCAGATCTATCCTACCTTGTTGGATGCTCCTTCTAGCATGTATTTTAAGTTCAGGTTATCAAATACCCTTTATGTAAGTATACTTGTCTTGGAATATATCCTTGTGTGGGTATACCTACTGCTTTGGATATACAAGATAGTTTTTGCCTCTCCCAATGGGGGCTATAACTTCATTCACCAATGTCAAGAAAATGTTCACCATGCAATTCTCTAGTGCTAAAAATCCATTAAAAAGCTTTCAAGCTTTTTTTCATATGTGGAAGGAACCTGGTGAGTCCTTAAGAAAGTTTATCATGCACTTCCAATGAGAAATATTGGAGATTAAAGACTTGGAATCTGCAGTCGCATGTCACACTATCCTAAGGTCTAAAGGTGGGAATCTTTAGATATGCTCTTCAGCTCCAACAGCCCAAAGTACTCACCAAATTATTAGAGCTTGAAAACAACCATGTGAATGTTGAGGAGTATAATGAGGTTATCTAGTTAGGGCCATTAACTAGAATAAAAGACTTAACAAAAGATCTGTTTTAGAGTGGTTGCCTGGAGAAAAGTTTTGAGCATGAAGGATAGGAGACACCTAAAGCACAAGCACTTGGGTGAGGTTTTAAAAATTTAATGACTTGCTAAAGAGTCAACTATTCATAACCAAATTTAGCAACTCTTCTTAGAGTGCTGATCACCAATTTAATGGAAACCATCTTGAATAAGAAATATTTTAAATGGCCCCCACCCATTAAGGTTGATAGAGTTTATAATCGCTCAAGGTACTACATTATCACTGTGATCATGGGCATGACACTAAATAATCACTCGAGATACCCAAAGCAATTAAACTTGGATTTCACTTGGACTCATCTTAGGATAGGTTTAAGAAGTTGCTAATAGATTCTAAGAGTCCATGATGCTACCACTCAAGGGGAGAGGTGGAGGTACAGCCCAAAATCAAGCCACCTCACTTCATCGAAGCCTATTCTTACCTCTTTCATCATCCAAAGCATTTTAAGCATGTGTTTTGACCTTCTTATAGCTTTAACATCATCATTAGACTACAAATCCCCATGGCCGATGACCTCCCTTTAAAACAAATGAAATGGCTTTAGACCATTTATTAAAAGGAGGAGAAAGCCAAATTAAGAGCTTTTGCTAATTCCAATAGCTTCCTTAAGTGAAATTGAGTAGAAATGAATATTTCCCCACCTCCCAAACCTTTTCGGTTGTCCTCCACACCAAACTCTGGCTAGTGGCAGCCAGTGTTGGTCTCCACACACATCTAGAGGGAAGCAAGCTATAGAAACTTGCCTAAAGCTTTGTATGAGGTCCTTGAAGGATTTTGAAATGAGAAATAACATTGAGGATCAATACCAAAAAGGTATGGCTAAAGCTGACCTCACTTTTAATATACATGAGTGAGGTATGGTCGAAGTGAACTTGGTCTTGGGTAAGATCAAGCTGTGTTGATGCCTTCTAGATCATTCCTTGATCATTTTGTAATTAAAATCTCACATTCTCATTATGTAGATTATTGGCAATTAGCCCCAAAAAATCAATGATGCTTGATCTCTATCGTGGATGAGAGAGATAGAATCACAACCGTCCATTCCTTTTATTCAGAATGGATGGCTGTGATTTCACTGAATCAATTAATTTAATCCCTTAAGAAAATCACAGATTTATTTTGAGCTATCTGATGTTTAATTGGATTGTCTTGATAAAACTGCATCCTTGCCTTCATTTTAATGTGAAATCCATATGGATCCCAAGTGGCGCCAACCGTAAAGTGGCACCGCGTCTATGTCACGTGGCATTGACTCATTTTAAGTGAGAAAATATGAGTTTTTTGAATTTTAAAAAATGCAACAATTACTTAAATCTTTAAAAATTCATAAAAAATAAAATATCTAACTAATAAAATATAAATAAAGCCGTTATGGATTTGTCTCAATCAAAGAAATCTATTAAACATAAAATCCCCAATTTTATTCAATGATTTTAGGTTCATTTAAGTTAAATTAAAATCAATTAAAGACTAATGAAGCCCAAAATATTAATTTGATTAATTTGAAACTTTAAGTGATTAAATTAAGCCTGAAACACACCTTAGTTAAAAATTTGGGGAATTATTAGTTATTGAATTAGAATATATGAAATTTTTAATCTATATACCTTAATTTAATAAAATAAATTAGTGATAATAAAAAATTAGGAAAATTATGAAATTAGTTTGAAATAACATAATATAGTTATATAAACTAAAGAAAAATATTAAAGCTCACTGAAACCTAATAATGTTCAAAATGATCTAATTAGGTAATTAAATAAATAAATAAATTCATTTAATTGATCTAATCTTTTTAAATTTATAATAAATCAACTAAAAATCTAAAAATTATAAATGAACTCTCTCTGGATCCATCTTTGAGAGAAAAATCAAGAAAATTAAAGTCTCTAAGTAATTTCCAATAATTTAGACTTAATTTAAGTTTTATTGAAAAGATAAAAGCCTTAATTAACCCCATAAATACACCTTTGATTATGAGGAAACTTTAGAGAAATTAAATTGATAAGGAACACCGCTTGCCTTAAAAATTTCAAAAAAATGACTTTTGAATAAGAAGTTATTAAATTGTCAAGTTCTAGGGCAATTTAAATTAAATTAAAATTAGAAAAATTATAAAAATTATAAAAATTAATGTAATCAACACAAGACATTTTAAACAACTTTAGAGGACCTTAAAAAGTTTCTAATCCACCCTCTAAAGTTGAAAATCTAATTAATTATACATTTAGGATTTATGGAATAATTAAGAATGTAAAATTAACTAGACCCTAGATTATTAAATTGATAAAGTTTACAATAAATTAAATAATCAATTGAAAATCAAATTAATCAATCTCTAAATTCCATGTCTAAATAAGAAATTCATTAATATTGAAATCATCTTAAATCTACTTAACATTAAGGGAAAGTTGTAAATTACAAATAAACATAATTAATCAAATCATTTAATTTAAATAAACTAAAAGCTTAAGATGACCTAGATTAAGCTTGGGACCTTGAATACTTTATTTCTTTAGTTCTCTTAGGCAAAGGTCAATGATTAAGTATTAAGAAATAAAATTTCATTATAGGAAGTTTAAGTAAATAATAAACCCTTAATCATAAAACACCCCTTAAAATAACTTAAATAATAAATTGAACAACTAAATCAATAAAGATTTTAAGTCATGAAATCCAAATAATGTAAACTATTTTAATAATGAAATAAAAATCTTTAAATTAAGCTTAAATTAAAAATCAATTTTGAACTTTAATTTAAATTAACTAAACCAATTGACCTAAAGCACTTAAGTTTAAGAAACATTCTCATTGGGTAAATGATATTAATCTAACTAAAATTAAATAAATCAAACTAAAATATGTAAAATGGAATAATCATTTTATTCTAAATCTTAATCACATTAAAAATATATAAAGTCCAAATTTTGGAGTCATTCATTCTAAACAACATTAAAATAAATGAGCCAACTCAAAATGTAAACAAATTGACTGGAATCAAATTAAAAGATCAAATTAAATCAAATAATCATTAAATTAAAGTGAACATAAAAATCATGCAACTGTGTTTAATGAATCAAATAATGAAACTCTTAATTAAAACTTAAATAAGAGGTCATTTTAAATTATAGTACAAAATTATAACTTGATTAAGATACATTAATCAATTAAAATGAAAAGGATAAAACCTTTAAATCCAAACAACATTTAAAAATTATTTAAATAACACAAACCACATAAACTTCAATTAAAACTAATATGATAAAACCTAAAGGAGAGAAATAAATACTAATCAAATTAAATTAAACTAAATCTTAACAAAGCTAAAATCAACAATTAAGATACATGAAATTAAATAAATCCAATAAATTTAAGCTTAGGAAATCTTAATTAGATCAAATAAACATTAATTAAATTAAGTCCAACTCAAAAAAATCCTTTAAATCAATTCAAAAGGGTTAATTGACATGCATAGGTTCTTAGTTTGATCCCTAGAATGGATCTTTATCTCAGGATAAAAGTTCCATTCTACTAAGATCAAGATATTGAATAAAATTGGTTCCACCCAAATTAGAATTTATTTTAATCTTCATTTTTTAAAAATCTAAATTCAAATTCAACACAAAAATAACCTTCAAATTGAAATAATATCTAAAATCAATTAAATCATTTAAATTGAAATCACCCAATGATAAATTGAACAAATATTGAATTTGTAACCAAAACTTAAATTTAAAAACAAGAAGGCCTTGTGTAGTTATCCTACACAAACCCTTGCTTTCACACATTAGATTGTTAGGTCACCAACCCTAAATTTAGGTTAAGATGATGATCTATGATGTTAGGGTGTTCATTTTTAGGCTAACACTATTTTATATAGGGGGGTAATAAGTATAAAATGCTATTTTCTTATAGGTGCTACTTAAATTTCTAAGCATAGCCTTATAAGATAGGTGGGCTTGATAGCTATTAGTGCTCAACCTATATATTTGCATTATAACTACTAATGTGCTGTATGTTTTTCCTAACATCTATTTTGTAGGACCTGAGATTTTATTTTAAGATTTTAAAATGTAATTTGAGCTTAGAATTATGTTAGGACCTATGAGGTCTAGGAATAGTAGGAGCTGACTTTACTTATTGGTGGTCCTCTATGAATCTTAAGGAAGTCCCCGCAAAAGGTGATGATCTGGGATGAAGACCCCCAAAGATTGAGACTTTTAATTTTAGGCGAGGCTATATAAGGGCATAACTCAACTGACCATTTTTCTTTTCTTCAAGGATGTATAGCAGTACCCAACCACATTATCCTATTTAATTTAATTTAAATTTAGCTTGATTTATATTAGGGTACATAATAGAATTGCGTGCTTTTCATATGTTTATTTTTATGACTGTTATGTGTTTTGTGATAAAGCTTAGAAACGTTAAGTCCTTAAGAAAACTAAATATTAGTATCACATTAAAATTTAAATAACTTTAAAATAAAATAAAAATTCAAAATCTCAACATAATTAAAGCCCTAGGCATACAATTAAAGGCAACTAGAAACAACTAGACTTTGTGAACCATGCGAGCATATTATTCATAATTCTTGAATTGGGTGCTTCACCCATTGCACATAAGGGGGCATTTGTCCTATGAGGATGACCACCTTTCTTTGGGAAGTGTGCCTTCTCATATTGATTTATCCCATGACTCTTTTCTAATTGCATCTTATTGTAGGCATGAATTTGCTTACCCAAAAGCTTAAAATGAAATTATGGGTCAAAATACATAAAACATAAAAATGGCTGCATTAGTTATATACATAACATACCAGTCATGATCTTAAGGTTAGAGAGTTAGTCTAGGCTCTTAGCTTTCTTTCTTTACTACAATAGCCCAGCCTTCTTGCATTCATAAAATTGAACTCATGGATTTAAAATCACATAGGTGGTGTTAGCTAGCGACCCTTTCAGGTGATTAATAAGTCTAGAAGAGCTAGTGATAAATTCAATTTCTCAAGTGAGAAAGAAAATCAATAATTCCCAAAAATTAGATTAAGTTGAGCCTCTGACTTATGTTAGAAGCATTAATAGCCTTAGGTTGTAAAGCATCTAAATGAAATAAGTCTTCACCCACTAGGCATTTTTGCAGTCTTGTACTATTAGAATTTGAGTATTAGATTTCTAATAAAATGTCAAACTCATAATTTTGATAATTTCAATTTCAAAAAATATAAAGCCCAATAGTAGGATAGTTAAAATTTTTACTAGGCATCCCAATATCCAAAAGCATTTCTTACTTATTTTTGATTGGCTTTTGAGAAGAACTCTTCCTTCTTGGAGCATTCACTATTGAATTTCAAAATAAACAATCCTAAAATCCATAAAGATAAATGTCAATTTCTTTAAATAAGAGTATTCTTGAGAAGGTATTACATTCTTTCTGAGATCTAATTAACTATAGAGGCTTGCCATTATAAAGAATTATGAACCCTATAATAAATAAACCCTGGTCTACTTTTCTATGTAGTTTAGGGGAAAAATCTCTGGTATATCAAAGAACCCATATCCTTAGGAGTCCTTATTGAATAATCAAATCTCTTATAGGGTAATATATTTATCTTTTGAGATAATATATTCATCTCTTAATGACATATTTTGTTGTCTCAATAAATACTCATGAGATCTGTGTGGTGTCATAAATTTTCTCCATATAACCTAAAAGGGGGAGAGACACTATTATTATACTTAGGGGTTGGAGATGAATCAATCAGCTCTCTCTTACTTAGGAAAGAATGTGGAAAGTTGTGGCCCATGTACTATGTCAATATTTCTTTGTGAGATGTTGAATTGAATTACTCGCTCATGGAAAAACTCACAGTCGCACTTACCTATTCGGTTAGACAATTATGATTGTACTTCCAGACACATTCAACCCATGTGATTACAGATAACCCACTCAAATATATACTTTCTAAACTTAACCACTATAGGAGATTATTGAAATGGTCGGTTGAATTAAGTAAGTTCAATATATCTTACTCACCCAAAATAATAAACAATATATAACTACTTGTAGATTTTCTTGTCAATTTTTGGTAGTTCACATGACATCTAGTTAACCTAAAATCTTTATGGTGACTATACATGGATGGCTCATCAAGCGAGCTTTCCATGGGAATCGACATTATGTTGAAAAGCCCAACGAGAATCACAATAACATAGTCAATGAAATTCAATTTCAAATTGACAAATAATTTATTTGAGTATGAGGCTCTACTCATCAGACTGAGATTTGCAAGAGGACTTAGGGCATCTCATGTTGTGGCTTATTAGATTCATAGCTAATAGTTTGATAAGTCAATAGAGATTACAAAGTTAGGGAAGAGTCACTATACAGATGTTCATTCAAGGTGAAAGTAGAAATTAGATAGCTAGAGTACTTTAAGAATGAGCATAAACTTAGAGAACAAAACCATCTTGCTGACCTCCTATTCAAAGCTAGTGAACTTGTAGAGCATCTGGTCATACAACTCATCCAACCAAGTATGGAGGAGGAAGATTCAATACAAGTTGAGTATAAACACTTACCAAGTTAGATCGATCCTATCAAAAAAAAAAAAAATAGTTGTAGGTGAGAAAAGTTGAAGAAACAACTAAGAACTTGAGAAGATTCAAAATCAAAGCAACCTAATACCTACTAATTGGAGGAAAATTATTTCAAAGATCAACAAACTCACTTAACCTCAAATATATAAGAGAGTTTGAGCAAAGTAAGGTACTTAAGGAAATAGACTTAGTTGAATGTGGTAGTCACTTAAGGGGAAAACATTCGCCCATTGAACCTTAAGACAAGAATATTTTTGGCCCAGACTCAGAAAAGATGTGGAGGACTTCACAAAAAAGATGTGTATAGTTCTAAAAATTCATTATGCTCTGAGTAGCCACCATAACAAACCCCTACAGCCTATCACAAGCCCATGACCCATTTCTATTTGGGGAATGGACCTGATAGGCCCCTTGCCAATAGCCATAAGGCAAAGAAAGTTCATTCTCACCATGATCAGCTACTTTAGTAAATGGATTGAGGAAAAACCTCTTGCCAAGATCACCTCCCAAGTAGTTAAAATTTTATTTGGATTGACATCATTTGCAGGTATGGACTACAATTTATTGAGAAGGGTTTAAGATATTTTTGTGCATCTCAAAGGCAAACTAATATTCACTTTAGTATATCATCTATGAGAAATGATTGAGTAGAGGTCACCAACAAAAAATCCTCAACCTACTCAAGCAGAAGGTGGAAGGTGTCAAAGCTAAATGGGCTGACATGCTACTAGCCACACTTTGGTTCTATAAGACTACTCCAACCAATTCAACAAGGTATTCTCCATTCATGCTACTACATGGAATGGATGTAGTCTTACTGGTCGAGCATGAGCTCCTCAGTTAAATGATTCTAATAATGGAGGCACTATGAAGCGATGATTGTGAGTGGGAAAAGACAAATTTAGAAGCCATGGAAGACACACTCAACATGCTTAAGGAATTGAGAATTAAAGTGTCATTAAAGCAAGAGGAAACAAAGAGAAGAATGGTGAAATGCTACAATTATGATATAAAAGAAAGGTCTTCAAGAATGGTGACTTGGTATTGAAGAAAGTAGATGCTGCAGCTCGAAAGGATTCCTTGGGAAAGCTCTCCCATGATTGGGATGGATCATTCATGATCAATGAATAAGTGGACCCTGATGTGTACTGACTATAATTCTATTCAAGGAAAGACATACCAAGAGGATTGAATGTAAGGGATTTGAAAACATTTTACCAATGACAAGAAGTTTCCCAACTTGTACTAGCTCTTTATTTCTTATATGTTATGTATCCTCTTACTTTGAATAATAAAGTTCTTCATATTTTGGTTACTGGTCAAGCTAATACATAGAATAATAACAACTATAAAAAAATATACTCGGGGAGCTGAGTGGTGATGTAGACCTCAAAATGATAAAGACTAAACTTAGAAACTATGTGGTGACTCAAGATTATAGGTGTGCCATTTTTGGCCTAAAGAAAAATATTTCACTCAATGAGTTGCAAAATGTCCGAGGGAGAGATCTGAGTACTTTGTGCACCATTCTGGGCCCAAGAATATGAATGTTGAGCAAAGTAATCCTTGAATGAGAAAGCACTCAAGAAGCTATATGATGACTTAGGATACTTAGTGCACCATTTTAGGATAAGGAAACGGTCTCACTTAGTGAGCTATAAAAAAACCTGAATAAGAGATTTGAATATTTGTTGCGCCATTCTTGGCTCAAGGATACTAAAATTGAGTAGGCAATACTTGAGTTAAAATCATTAATACTCTTCTAAACTTTATAAAATTAAAGTGTAAGACCAACACTCTGAGAGGTCAATGATAATTAAGTAAAAGACCAACTCCTCATAGTTGGTTAAAAAATATACTAACACTCTGTGTGGTTCACAACTCAAGTGTAAGATTGACACCCTGAGAGGTCAATGAATATTAGCTAAAAGACCAACTCCTTGTAGTTGGCAACCAAATATACCAACATGTGGTTGGTGACTCAAGTATAAGATTGACACCTTGATAGGTCTGTATTAAGTAAAATACCAACTTCTCTTGGTTGGCAACCAAAAAGACCAACACTCCATGCCTTTAGCGACTCAAATGTAAGACTGACACCCCATTCCAAAAGATCTACTCATCATAGTAAGAAATCAAAAAGAAGAGAGAAGAATAAGAAGGCTGTTGACTCCCTACAATCAACAAAGAAAAAATTGACCCTCATGGATTGACGATAAGAAATCATCAAACCTATTGCAATTGGTGATTACAAATAAGCGATCTCCCATGATAAGAAATCAAGCACAGCCTAAAGTCAAAATTTATAATTCCACCAAGAAAATCTAGCAAGTTTCCACAAAGACTCAACTCCCATAATCGTTCAAGTTAAAAATAATTGCAAAGTACCTGATAGAAAGACACAAATTTGTTACTTTCATTAACAAGTAAAATTCTTATAAAATATGTGAGTGCGAGATACATATGTTTTCTCAACTCACCAAAATAAGAGAGAAGAAAATCAACTTGTGCTCTCTCATCATCATCTTCATTGAATTCTAAGAGGGTGAGTACATGGGAGAAATCTAAGAACTTGGCATCCAACTAGCTAGTAAAAAGCTTGGTGATAATGAAGTCAATACACACCTTAAATTTCTATTGTAGTAAGTCTTAGTACTCATCAAAGTTAAAGAATCCAATAAACATGGCTTACGTTTCTTAAAAATCCTTACTATAATGAGAATGCTCTTTTTCTAGCTTTTCATTAGACTTGGCTAGGAGAGTAAGCTTCAAAGTAGTTTATTCTTCTCCTCCTCTTACTGAGCCACCTCTATTTGAAGATCTTTAAAGTTAGCTTGCAAGCATTGAAGTTTTTTCTTTATAGTTGCTAGTCTAGTCTTTGTGGTGAAGCCATCTTCCTTCTTGACAAAAAACTTCTAACAGATCTTTGAGGAAGATTGTTATGCCATCACATGAGCAGTCATGCAACATAAGGTAGTCGACCATTGGGAATATCCTTCAAAAGAATATCAAATTTTTTGGAAAAAATTTCCTACTCAAGTTTATAGGCTTCATTGGGTAGCTCGGATAATTTTGAAGTATAATTATCTTTAGCACATTGGCTCTACTCCTCCTCTTCATACTCTGCCTTTAGTTGGTGACTTCAAGGAGTTAAACTAACAACCCTCTTCCTAGATTTTTCTCAAAGCTATACTCAGCTTGGCTTCATCGGTGGCCTCCATGGGGGATAATACTCAGCCCTACCTCATTAGTGACTTTAGTGGTAGCTGACCTGCCATCACTATAGTTGCACTCGCTTGACTTGTGCTCACCCTTCTCTAAATATTTGACCACATTGCCTCTCCTACAAAAGAATAAATGAGTAATTAGAAATGATGAGTCAGAAAAATGCATGATCAATAATGAGTAAGAATTGAACTACTCACCACAAAGGATACTTGTGACTTTGTTGAAGTGGAAGTAAAGGAAAATGCTCAGGGTCATGCTCATCATTTTTTCTAGCACCCAGCTCTTTTGGGCATCTGGCTTTACAAGTTTTGTTGCCTTGTTGGATTGGAAGGGAAGAGGAAAAGTCACACTTACAATGGTGACAAGCTCTTTATGAACAAGAGCTTTGAGTGCCATCACTATACTGTGTTCACCAGACTATGAATCTTCAGTGAAGTCTTCAAAAATTGCATAGTCCCATCTTTATTGACTTTATTTTTAGATGAGGTTGACATCATTATAATCTTAATAATTAGGACCCCTAATCTTAAATTAGGAGCTCCTAATTAGGCATGTAAAATACTACAATTAGTGACTATTTGAATAAATTAAAACCAAATAAAAATAAAATCAAACACTAAATTTAAAATTGAAACTAAATTTGAAATTAAAATCAAGCTTGACACTCTGAAGTGAGAGCTCAAGTCATCTTGGTAAATCCTTCTATGACTTGACCTAATCCAATTGGATTAAGTAAACTTGAATCAAATGCAAACATACTAAAATTTAATAGAAATATAAATAAAATATATTTGAATTAAAATCTAAATTCAATTGAGTTTATATTAAGGTAGTTGGGATGGTTGACCCATTTAAGCTCAAAATCACTTAAGTCCAAGAAAAATTAAGTAAAATCAAAAGAAATCATTCAAATAAATTTAAAAGGTTTAATTAAGATGTGTAGGTTCTTAATTTGACCACAAGAATGGAATATCACCTTAGGGTAGAGGTTCCATTCTACTAGCATCAAGATGTTAAATAAAATTAGTTCTACCCCATGTAGGATTTATTTTATTCTTCATTCTTTAAAATCTAAATTAAATTTTAACATAAAAGTAAACCAAAAAGTTTAAATAAAATTATAAATTAATTAAATCATTTAAATTAAAACCATATAATGGTAAAATTAAATAAATTATGAATTTAAATTAAACCATGAACCTAAAAAGGCCTACTGTAGTCATGCCACACAAGCCTCTCCTTTCACACATTAGATTATTAGTTCATTGACCTTAGACTTAGATTAGGCTGATAATCTATGATGATTTGTGATGTGATGTGATATTTTTCTAATTTGTGGTGTACTATTTTAGACTCGATGACTAGGAATGGTTTGCTCTCTAGTATGGATGTTAAGGGGCTCTTTATAGGCTGACATTTTCCGCAGGGGCATGTGCATGAAGAGACTGCCATAATAAAAATATATTAAACACTATTTAGTTGCAGGTGCTACTTCAATCCTTAAGCATAGCCTAATTGGATAGGTGGGCTTTGTAGTCATTGGTTCTAATCATGTATGTTTACATTATAATTACTATTATGCTTGTGTTTTTCCTAACATTAATTTTGTAGGGTTTAAGATTTATTTTTGAATTTTAAAATGTAATTTAGTCTTAGAATTATGTTAGGATCTATGAAGTCAAGGATTAATAGGAGCTGACTATATTTATTGGTGGTCCCCTATGGAGCCTATGGAGGTCCTTAAAGAAGGCAACGAACCTGAGTGAAGACCCCCAAAGATCAAGACTTTAGTTTTAGGTAGAGCTTGACTGCCCATTTTTTCTTTACTTTTAGGGTGTATAGCAGTACCTGGCCACACTACCTAATTTGTTTAATTAAATTTGACTTATTTATTTTGGGATGTGTAATAGAATTGTATGCTTTTTATATATTTTTTCTATGATTATTGTGTTCTATGATGAAGCTTGGATATATTAGGCACTTAGAGAAATTAATTTTTCTACCCAATTAAATTAAAATAACTTAAACATAAATAAAGAACTCATAACCTCACTATAAATAAATCCTTAGGCATAAACAACTAAAAGCAATTAGAAATAATTAGACATTATAAATCATGTGAGCATATTCATCATATTTCTTAAATTGGGGTGCTTTACCATATCCACCTAATGGGGTATTTGATCTATACAGATGACCACCCTTCCTGGGGAAGTGTGCCTTCTTTGATTTATTTGGTCCAAAACTTTTTGATAATTGCATCTCATTTTAAGCATGATTATCATACCTAAATCCTTAAACAAAATTGTGAGTCAAAAATATATTAAAAATGGAACATATTACATTTATTATGTGCATAACATACCAGTCATTATCTTAAAGTTAGGGAGTGAGTTTAGGCTCTTAACTTTCTTTTCTAAATATAATAGCCCAACCATCTTGCATAGCTTAAGACTAGACCTATGATTTAAAATCAATTATGTGGTACTAGCTAGAAATCCTTCTGGGTGGGAAGTAAGTCTAAGAGAGTTTAAGATAGATTTTAATTTTTACGTCGGATGAAAATCCCTAATTCCCAAGAATTAAACTAGGTTGAGTTTCTAACTTGTGTGATAAATATTTTTAGAATTAGGTTTTAAAGCATCCTATTGGAATAAGTCTTCAACTCCTAGGCATTTCTATAGTCTCATGCTGACGAAAACTAAGTCTTAGATTTCTAATAAAATATGAACTCAGAATCTCAATAATTTTAATTTTAAAAGTATAAAGCCCAATGATAGGATAGTTGAAATGCTTATTAGACTTCCTAGCATCTAAAATAATTTTCTACTCATTCTTTATTATCTTATGAAAAAAACTCTTCCTCTTTGAAAGGTTTCATTTTAAATTTCTAAATGAACTATCCTTATAAGACAAGATTTGAAATCAATATAGGGGTAAAAATTAATTATTTTCATAGAGAGTTTTCTTAAGAAAGCATCTCTTTCTTAAGTTGAAATTAATTATAAGGGATTGCCCTTATAGGGAATTAAGAACCCTATAGTAAAATAAATCATGCTCTATTTTGCCATATAGTTCAGGGGAAGAATCTCTGTAATATTGTAGACCCATCTATTTTAAGAGTCTTTTATTAAGTAATCAAATCTATCATAAGATGATATTATTCATCCCTTGAGATGATATATTATCCTTTAATGACATATTTAATTACCTATATGAGAAATTCATTAAATTTATGTGGCTTTCTAAATAATTTTTCTCCATAGATTTGTTTGGCAGTTCTACTAGAGATTTGTTCTTCTCTCTCCATCTTTAGGAATTAATTTTTGCATATATATGAATCAGTAGTTGAGAATGGCTTTATTTTCATTGGGTGCCTCTCCATTTCACCCTTTGTAAGACTTACTCAACATATATGAAACATATTACAAAATCTTCTTATTTTTTGAAATCAATTAGGTGGGTCATATAATTTATACATTTTAACTTTCAAAATAAATTTTTAAAATTCTGTTTATAATTGAAATGGATAAAAATCTCTTAAAGGGTCAAAAGATTTTTGACTTCATTATTTTAGTCAAAGATTGTTATAACTTTAATAATTATTTTGCTTGAAATGAAAAAATGATTGGACAATTCATCTCTGTTTCTACTTTTGGGGTTAACATTTTCTATTGATAGTGGCAAATTACCTGATGGCTCCATAATAAAGTTTGGAGCTGGGTTTGAAGACCTGAATGTCACTACTGATAGAGGGGCTTTGGCTCCTATTAGTAATACAACCATTAAGGGCAAGAAACCCATCCTAGAATTCTCCAGGGTAACCTAAAGCACTCTTACTATTAATTACGAGGTAGCTATGGAAACTACTAAGATAATTCTGATGGGTCATGTATTAAAGAAAGCTAAACTATCTATTGAAAGGACACCTGCTCTCTTTTTTTTTCTAGTACTTTTAAAATAGGCTCCACTTCTGAGCATTCCCTAATGACTAAGAGTCAAAATAAAAATAGGAATAGGAGGCTTAAGAGACAATCCCTTAAAGAGAGAAAGCAAAGTGAGCTCTTGGTGATTGAAAAAGCTATTACGAGGGAGGGGTATACCCTTCCAGTTACTTCTCCTCATTTGGGTGGAAGTAGGTTTCATCTTCTTTCTACAGCCCAAGAAGAGGAAGATGTGATTGGAATAGTGAGTTCTCTATTTCGCCCTTCCATTTATAAATGTAAGAAGATTTTTAAGTTGTTGAACAAAGAAACTCGTGATAGGTTGGGATAAGTCCTTCATAGAATTGTTGGGTCCTTTAATTACACCAAAGAGGAACTACTCGAGGTCATGAAGAGAAAAGTTTCCAAAAAAACCTAGAGAGAGAAATTATAGGAGAAGTAATTACTACCCAGAATAAGCAAAAATAAAAGGTAGTCTTTGAAGATAAAAGATGACCTTGTTAACACACACCTATTGTATCTGATTGGTATCACCATCGTGAAAGATATTTAACATGGCATAGAAATGAGCCGATTGATACATGGATAGATAGGTACATTCATAGGAGAGAGCCTAGGAAAATCTATGTAAGAAAAACCTCATTGGCCTTAGGGCCAAAACCACAATCACTTCCTTTACTATCATCATCACATCTTTAAGGATTGATAATTATTTGGCCTTATAAAGAAAGGCCATCATCATCCTTGTCTAGGCCCCAAATTAAGGGCATGTCATCATCTTCTCATGCTTCTAGAGGAGGAATGGATTTCCTTAATCCATCTCTTATGATAGAGAGATTTCAAATGATAGACACATTAGTTTATGAGCCACTCCTACTAAGTAGGAAAATCTTGTTATTAAGAAAGCCATAAAATATAGACATCTGAGCCCAAACCTCTGGATATAGACACCAATGATGACTCAAAAGTAGTCCTTGATAGTAATGATGATTAAATTCATCTAACTGAAGAGGAAATTGAGACCATTATGAAATAGGATTAAGAAAAAGAAAGAATAAAAGGAATTCAAGAAAGTTTTTCCTTATATCAAGATGACATTTAGTTAAAGATTTAAAGCTACCTATAGCCCATATCTTCATGGTATATAGGAGAGCATCAAAGAAAGAATAAGAGGAAGCTCAAGATATTACAAACAAGGGTTCTACACCTAATCCAACCTAATAATTAATCTTTTAGTTGCAAAAGAAGGATGACAAAAGCTTGAGAATTGAAAGGAAAATGGAAGAGATGATGTCTACAATATTATCACTTTAGAACCAAAATCTTACCACTTCTCACCTTCATTCGATAGAAGAACCAAAAGATTCTCATCCAAAAGATGATAGAAGTTTGGTTTATGGGATCATCATCAAGAACATAAAATAGTAAAAGGTGTATCACCCAAAACTAGCTTAAAGTCTTTATTTGAACAACAAGTCAAAGAGAAGTTTCTATAGTCCTGAGGTACGACATTAATTCCAAAGGGTAGACCTTACCCTAAATAATATGATTCTTTACCATATCCAAAGGGAATTGCACCCCCTACTTTCAAGGTATTTGATGGAATATGCAACCTAAATAACATTTAGCTCACTTCCAAGCAAGTTGTTGTAATACTAGAGGGAGTGATGCTTTACTATTTAAGTAGTTTGTTAGTAGTATAACTAGGGTTACCTTTGACTGGTACGCAAAGTACACACATTCATTGAATGTGAAAACCTATTGTGAAGCGAATTATTGGTACCTAACATTAGGTCATAGTAGGTAACTTAGTCGTCAAAAAATAAAAACCCAGTGAGTCTCTTATGGACTATATTTTGAGATGGAGGATTCTCAGCCTTAAGTGTGATCCTTAGTTACTATTGAGTATCCATGTTATGTATCTCACCATTTGATTTGATGATAACAAACCTTGTGTAATAAGGACTAATAATTTTTTATAGAAAAAATCATCTACATTAATTATTATAAATATCATTCTTAATTTAAATTTATATTAATGATAAATATATAATCTTGAAGCTAATAATTAGTTTAATTCGAGTGATTCAGGAAATTCTTTAAACCCAGATTCTTTAATCAAATTTGGAAAGCTAAAGCTATTGGACTTGAACTCATTGAGAATTTTCTAGGACTTACAACACTAAGGCAAATAAAAGCTCAATAAAATAGAGTTACTGGATTAATTATTTCAAAATATTTTATTTAACTTCTTCATATTTTTTCCACATTTTAAAATTGCATTATTCTTTAATTATTTCTTGAATTATACTTTTTAGATAATCTAAATCACTTACTTGAGTTTAATTATCATATATTTTGCTTTCAAGTTAGATGAATTTATTTCAAGCTTCATTTAATTATTTTCATGCTTAATTACATTAATTATCAATTTATTTTTGCATGAAAATAAAATTATTCAAGAATTATCCTAATTATTCTTTTTCTCATTACTTTCCTTTTTATTTTCACTCTTATATCATCTTTATTAATTTAGTAAAATTTTGGTCGAATGTTTTGTAGATTTTTGAATGATAAATCATATAAGATTTATTCAAATTATTTCCAAAATATTTCCCTCATTTAATCAAGTTTCAAAAATCCTTTTATTTGAATTTTAAATTTAAATTATTTTGAATCTAAATTAAATATACATTACCATATTAATGCAAATTTGGATTTATTTATTTATGGATCATGCTTTAATTGAGTTTATTTGAATTTATTTAACTTAAATTCAAATTTGAATTAAAATGAGCCATGATTTTATTCTTTTTTTAAAAATTATTGTATTTTTGGAAAGTTTTCTGGTCGCCCCAATTTAATTTGAATTATTTAAATTATGGTAATTATTCAAAAGACCTCTTAATTATGCTTTCTTAATTTGAATTAATTGATTGCATTGATTGGAGATCCTTTTAATTTAGGGAAATCATCTTGGTCGGCAATCCAAATGGAATGTTTGTATTTATTTTTGTTTGAGTTAATTCATGTAGTTTCCTCTTTGATCTCTCTCTAATTAATTCATTAAATATATTATATTTCGTACATTAAATCTTAATTGAATCTATGTTTGGAATGTGGCTTTGCTGACCAAATCAATTGGTCATTTGAAATTTCAAATTAATTCAAATAATTTCCTCTTGATATATTTTTTCTTATGGACCTTTTTTAATTTGTTAAAATTTTTAGTCCTCCTTCTCTTTCTTCTCTCTTGGATAACCCACATGCCTATAAATCTCATTTGAATTAATTATACATCATGTGTGAATTAATTCAAAGTTCAAACCCTTGCTCAATTTATTTATTTTTCCCTTGGCCGATTCTTTTAATTAATATCTCCAAATTTAATGTGTCTTGATTGATATCTTATATCTCTCACATTCTATATCCCTTTGGCCGAAATTTTCATAATGGGATTCTTAATTATTTGATTAAAATTATCAATTCAAAATTGAATAATTTCCTTAATTAATTTTCTCTCAAACGCTTCTCTCTTTCTTCGCTGACCCTTCCTTCTTCTTTTTCTATACAATGTGGTTTAGATTTAGGTTAATATCTCTTGCTTGTCTCCACCTTGACCTAACCTATGCTAGTAAATTTGTTGGAGTTAAAGTGCTAAAGCTCATCTCTCTTCTTTGCTCTTTCAACTCCATTCAAGTGGAGATCTTCCTCAACTCTTTCAAGCCTCTTTTATTCCTTGGAAAGTTCACATCAAGTCAACTGATTTCATTGCTTACATACAAAGGCTTGAGTAAGAGTATTTATTTTATGTCAATCTTTTGAATCATTGGTTTTATTGTCTAGATAATTGTATTAAAAGATTTATGTGTTTTACGATTAAAGTTTTTCTGGATTATTTTTTTTATTCATCTTCAAGTGATTCATTTTGGTTTTATTGATTTGAAATAATCCCTTTAGTACTTCTCATATTTATTGTCTTTCATAAATTTTATAATCAATATATTTAACATTTATGCTTTTTTAACTAAAAAGGGTTTGCTTTAACATTGATAAAGATTTTCTAAATTCTTTTTTAATTCATCTTTCAAAAGACTTTCAAGTCATAGATTTATTTGCATACATATAAAGAATTTGAGTAAGAGTTTTCAATCCATTATATGCTTTTGATTTTTAGTTCTTTAATTGTTTGATTTGAATGAAGTATTGTTAAAGTTTTCTTCTTAAGCTTTTCATTCTCATCTGAAGTGATTTGAAAAATAATATTGGATTGAAATTATTTTTGTCATTCATATATTATAGCTTTCATATCTTAAAAGCTTTCATAAAGTTATATTGATTCTTAAAGGTATTTCTTGCTTTATTATTTCAAAGTAATTTTATAACTAAGGAATTTAAATTAGCTTGTTTATTTGGAAGTATTCATTGCATAAGTCTCTTGGATTACATGTTCATGCTAGACTTTAATTTATCTAAGTGGTTTAATTACTTATTGCTTTTCAAGTTCATTTCATTTCAAGTCATACTTCTTTCAAAGTAAAATACTTTTCAAGACTTGTTTATTTCAAGTGCTTCATATAATGTTCACATCATTATTTTGACCTTAATTCAACAAGAAATATATTCACTTTCAATGCTCTTAATCTTCTTAATGTGAGAGTTAGATACATTATATCTTTTCTTCTTTTATTCTCTTATGCTTTGTTGGGGTTGTACTTGCTTGCATAAGAAAGTACAACACTGAGTTGTACTTTCCCATATAGAAAAGTATGGTTTTGGGGATGTACTTTCCCAGTGTAGGAAAGTACGTGTTGGGTTTGTACTTGCCCAATATAAGAGAGTATGAAAGATTGATTGTAATCTCATTTGATTAGTAAATTCCTAGTCATGATGACTAGGCATGGAAGTAGGCCGATTTTTAGGTTTTGTCCAAAGCACATCAATAATTTCTTTACCTCTTATTTTTACTTTTCTGCATTTAGTTTGGTTATTGCTTTGCTTTTTCATTATAAAAAATATTTATTTTGTAACTAACTTTTCTATAAAGTTTTTAAAACTAAGTTTGAATTTAAAAATCTTTTAAAATACAAAATTTACCCCTTAAGAGATCAATCTACCACAGTTTTTTAGGCCTAAGAAAGTACAAGAAAAGAGAGTAGGTACCTTCTTTATAGTGGACAGATGAAAGGCTATAATCTAAGTCTAGGTAGAGTGACCTCCACCTCAAAGGCCATAATAATAGCAATTAGCCCAACCTAAGAAACAATTTGCAAGCCTTCTTAATGAAATCAAATTTATTCTTTTGAGAGAGAGGCTCTAAGGAAAATATTTAAAATTTTAAAGAAAAATCCAGATTTCAAGCTTCTTGGTCCAAAAAACCAAGAAGTCAATAAGGTTAATGACCTGAATTATTTGTCATATCATCAAATGTTAAGTCTTATCATTAAAGACTAGATTGAAAAGAATTAAAAGAATGGGATGGTAGTTATTCTTAAAGAATACCTTATAGACTCTACGTAGGGGTCCATTAAGGTGATTACAAGTGAATCTTTCTCCTCTTCTTTAAAACATACTCCTTTTTCATATGATTGGGATATAGCTTTATTCCACTCTTCTAAAACGTTTTAATGAAAAAAATTTAAAAATTCCATGTAGGATCATTAGATGACCCGAAAAGTGATGATCCAAGTTGATTCACTGGTGTTAGAGATAATTTCTCCTCAACTCCATTTAGCCCAATCAAATATTCAAAAGTTTAAATGGAGTGGTGAGAGAGGGATGAAATCTATATCAGATAGAGTGTTATACAATAAGGACAAAAAGGTTAGCCCCAACATCCTTTTATCTTTATGTACATATTTTAAGAATTTGAATAAAAGTTTATGAAAAAGGCATTTTTTATGTTTTTAAAGTCTCTAATGATTATGGTGTGAATGAAATTGAAAAGAACGAAAATAAAGTAGATCATTCTCAAATTGAATACAATATGTTTTATGAATCAATATTAAAAAAATGATATTTCAATGGATGATTTGTGGAAAGATCTTATTAACATAGGAATAAATTTCTTAGATTCTGACCAATCCTTGGAAAGCATATCAGTGACAATGAAGGGTAGGTTGACATGACCTCTGCTTCTAATTTAAGAGATATTATTGAAGTTAAGCTTCGTAGTGGAAAGGTCATACCACCTTGCTTATTTTCCTCTAAGGCCAAAGGCAAACAAATTATTGACCAATGTCCTAACCCTTTATAGAATGATTCTATCTTAAGTTGTCTACAATGTGTTAGCCCATCTTAGGAAGTTGCCTACTAGGTTAAACATTTATGATGCTCTTGTACTGTCCAAAGAAATGAGGGATTTATTAGTGAAGGAATTACTAGACCAAGAGATATGCTTGCCATAATTAGCAACAACTTTCTTTGATGAGGATTATTATTTAAAGAAATCCCTAAAATTGCTTTCTCTAATTTAGATTTACTTTTGGGGACTATTGACCATAATCAACCCCTCTTCATTTCAATCAAGGTGAAAAATTATAGATTATTTAGAGTCCTTGTCAATTTTGGTGCTTCTGTTAACATTATGAATTTCAAGGCATTATTATTTTTAAAGATCATCATGCAAAGGCCTAGTTATAATAAAATGTTATTACAGTGGTTTAATGAAATAGGAGACAAGGCTTTTGATTTAATCACTCTATTATTAGAAATAGATGGGTTAAAAACTAAAGTGAAATTTCAAATTATTGATTCAGAGACATCTCTTAATAATTTTTTATGTCACCTTGGATACATGAGTATAAAATGGTTCCTTCATCACTCCACCAATAAATTAAATATATAATACATGGAGTAGAATATTCTATAAAGGGAGATATATAACCATTTTCTCTTCATGAAATTGAGATCCATGAAGATGTTGTTTATTATATACCTAAAAGGAAAATGACTGATTCCGTGAGATTTAGCATTGTTAAGACACAAAAAATAAAAAATAAAAAATAAAAAATAAAGAATAAATAAAATAAATGATAATGAAGAGGAGAAAGAAAAGGAGAAAAAATAAAAGGAAAAAAAGAACCTCCTATAACTCAAATTAATTTGGAATCTAGCTCTAATGAAGATTCAAATCAAAATGATGCCTTAATAAAGTTTGAGATTTTATTGAGATCAGATAATGATGAAGGGCAAACCCAAGCATCTAAAGATTAACTTGAATTGTTCACTTATGATAGATTAAAAAAGTAAGTCGACACTTATACTTTAACTCTCTTATATCAATATAAAATTGCACAATTAGAAGTAAAAGTGGACCCTAACCTTTTAGGAGAGGTTGGGAATTTATCAAAATTTTATTCTATACTTGAATTTTTAAGCTCAAAAGTAGATGTAAAGCTTAAAGATTCATCTTCTAATGAAATAATATAACTTCCTTTTGATTGATATCTTGATTGTGTTAAAAATATAATCAAACATGATTTAATCTCTCATGTTTGGCCCAAAAGTACAACCCAACACATGGGAAGCTTATGGGACACTAAATATAAAAAAAATAATAAAATCTAAGGCTAGTATTGGGTTTGGTACCATTGGACCTTTAAATGATGATGAGTATTGTTTAATGATAAGTAATCATGTAAATTTTGATCAACTCTTTGATGGTTCATCCAATTGTTTAGAAGAATTTTGGCTTGAAACATCAGATAGTCCATATGATTTCTCAATTTAAAATGCACCCCCATGACATGAAGAAGAAGTAAAGTCCATTATTGATGAATTGAGGGAAATCGACTTAGGAACTGAGGAAAACTCACAGCCAACTTTTATATGTTCTCTATATGGTCTAGAAGATTCTTATGGGTTGATTAATTTACTTTATGAATATACAGACTGGTTTTCTTCAAATTATTATGAAATGTCAGGTTTGTCTCTGAAAGTTGCAATCCATAAGTTTTAGAGTAAACCTAATATAACTCTAGTAAAGTAATCCCATAAATGCACACATTAACACCAAGTGATTGTTGAGATAAAGAAATTAATTGAAGAAAATTTTATCTAAGAGGAGAAGTATCCTTCTTGGTTAGCCAGTATTATACCAGTTTAAAAAAAAGAATGGTCAAATATGCATATGTGCAAATTTTAGAGTTTTTAATAAGGCTTATCTTAAAGATGAGTTTCCATTGCTGATATTAAAACTTGTGGTGAATATAGCTTCATAACATGAAATTTTCACATTGATAGTCATCTGGATACAACCAAATCAAAATGTCCCTAAATGATGAGAAACATATGGCATTGAGAAACTCGATTAGGATATTCTATTACAAGGTCATTCCAATTGATCTCAAAAATATTGGGCTATTTATCAAAGGTCGATGAATAGAATCTTCAATGATTTGACTCGTACTAAGTTGCGGGCTACATCGATGATCTAGTCTTGTAAAGAAAAAAGAGCCACCTTTACATTCTTAGGATTATTTTCAAATGATTGCAACATTATAACATAAAATTGAATCCTTTTAAGTGTGCCTTTAGAGTAACTTTAGGGAAATTTTTAGGATTTATAGTGAGACATTATAGAATAAAATTTGATCTAAAAAAATTAAAGCTATTATGGAAATGCTGACACTTAGAAGTCCTACATAATTAAGATAATTTTAGGGTAGGCTTGCCTATCTAAGAAGATTCATATCAAACCTATCCAGAAGATGCCAAATATATATGGCATTAATAAGGAAGCATTCTAAATTTATTTGGGATGAAAAATATCAAAATGTATTTGAGAGTTTAAAATAATATTTAATGAATCCTTTAATTTTGGCTGCCCTAATTTTAGGGAAGCCATTAAAACTATACACTACAGCTTTAGATGAATCCTTTGGGGCTTTCTTAGCTCAAGTTAATAAGGAGGGAAAAGAAAATGCTCTTTATTATCTAAGCTGTAGACTTATCCTAATGGAAAAGAATTACTTGTCCATTGAAAAGCATTAGTTGGCTTTAGTTTTTATTGCCCAAAAATTGAAGCATTATATGCTTTCACAAAAAGTAAATTTAATTTCAAGAGTAAATTATTTTGTAATTTCTCATAACTCACTTGAAGTTGTTTGGATTTCAGGCACATTGGTCTATATCTTATTGCAATTTGAAATTATATTTATCCCTCTTTGTACTATAAATGGTCAAGTTGTAGCTAATTTCCTAGCACATCTTCTTCTTAAGAGTTCTCCTTTGAATGATGATCTCCCTGATGAATAATTCATGATATTAAAGGAAGAAAATAAAAGCACCTAGAAACTGTATTTCAATGGTGCAACCTACTCTCAAAATGGTAAAAATTTAATTATTCCATTCTAGGGAAGGTATAGATTGAATTACTTTTCATAACTCCAGGTAAAGGAATGATGCAATATTCCTACCATTTATCTGAGCCTTATATAAATAATTAAGTTAAATATAAAGCTCTTATAATTGGTTTGGAATTAGCCATTCTCATGGATATTAAAAAAATAAAAATGTTTTTAGATTCCCAATTGGTCATCAACTAAGTGAATAGAATCTATAAAGTATTACATCCAAACTTTTTAATTATCATCAATATACAATACAGTTACTCGAATATATTCTATTTGTAACTTTGTATATGATATCATGCAAAGGCAATTCTATAGATGATGCTTTAACAAAGCATGCTAAGGAAATAGTGTCCCCAAAAAAAGAATCACTATATATAGATGCTTAGAACTAGTATATTCTAGCTCCTATAAATTTAGACTACATAAATAGAAAAATATAAACTAAAGCAATTGCCACTCTTGCTAAAGGTGAAGAAGAAATTGATTAGAGATAGCCATTCATTGAATGCTTAAGTGAGGAGAGGCTCTAAAAAGATAAGTCATTAGCAAATAAAATTAAGAAATGTGTTTTATCTTACTCATTGATGATTGGTGTGATCATTTGATCAAATATAGCTGTATTTTTTGGATAAATAGGAAGCCCATAAGATTGTAACTGAGGTACATTTTGGATTGTGTGGTGCTCACCAATCTGGGCTTAAAATAAAACTAAAAATTAAAAGACTTGGATACTATTATCCTTCGATAATTGATGACTACATGGAAGCTGTGATGTCATTCTCATTAATTCCAGGTATACGATGTAGTTTTACATTAGCCTCCTAATATATTACATCAAATGATTGCCTCTTGGCCCTTTGAGAGTTAGGGTACTGACATCATAGGTCCCATCGATCCTCCTTCATCAAAAGGGCATTATTTCATATTGGTTGCATTTGAATATTTTTTTAGAAGGACTAAGGTGATTCCATTAAGAGAAGTTAAAGCATACCATGGACTGAAATTTTTTTTGTGAAAATATTGGATACTGATTCGGTGTTCCTCATAAAATTATATCCAACAATGGCATTTAAGTTTACTAAATCAAATTATTTTGTGGTTAAGCATAACATTGATTGGAGATATTCAACCATGTATTACCCAAGGGCAAATGGATTGGCTAAAACATTTAATAAAATGCTTGTACATATTTTGAAAAAAGTTCTTGATGATACTAAATGTTAATGGCATAAAAATTTAGTTGAAGCATTATGAGTTTATTGAAAAACATATAAGATGCCAACTAAGTCTACACTTTTTGTTTGGTTTATTGAACTAAAGCTATGCTTCCATCAGAAGAACAACTTTCTTCTTTAACGATTTTAATCAATAATCATATTACAATAGATCAAAATCTTAAACTGTTATAAGAACCTAAAATCCTTGAAGAAAATTGCTTGAGAGCTAAATAAGACCTTGAACTTTACCAATCATGTTTGGTTAAAGCTCATGATAAGTTGGTCTATTCTAGAAACTTCTAAGTAGCGGACTTGGTTTTTGTTCTTAGAAGGTCAATTTTGACTTATCATAGGATATGTAGTAAATTTGAACCAACATGGGAAGTGTTGACTCCATGAGCCCTATTTCAATTGAGATTGATTTTGATGGTAATAAATGTATGTTTATGCGATACTAATTGATTTAATTCAAGTGATGTAGGAAATTCTTCAAACCTAGATTCTTCAGTCAAATTAGGAAAGTCAAAGCTATTATATTAGGACTGGTTGGGAATTTTCTAGGACTTACGATAATAAGACAAATAAGAGCTTAATAATATAAAATTAATGTCTTAATTATTTTAAAATATTTTATTTAAAATTTTTCCTAATTTTTTATATCTTAAAATTGCATCATTTCTAATTATTCCCTGAATTATCCTTTTTGGATAATATTAATAACTTGCATGAGTTTAAGTATTATACATTGTGCTTTCAGGTAAGATAAAATAATTTCTTACTTCATTTAATTATTTCCATGCATGATCTCATTAATTATCCATTTATTTTTGTATGAGAATAAAACTATTCTAGAATTATCCATGTTTTTCATTTTCTCTCATCCATCCTTTTATTTTCTCTCTCATATCATAATTATCATCTTATTTTTGTATTGTCCTAATTTTTGATAATTTTTAGTGACAATTCATGTGGGATTTTTTTAAATTATTTGCATAATATTTCCATTATTTATTCAATTCTTAAAATTACTTTATTTGAGTTTTGAAATTAAAAGATTTTGAATTTTAATAAATTATCATTGCCATAAGTATGCAAATTTGAATTTATCCTTTTATGGTTTGTTTTGGCTGGCCAATATGCTTAATAATCTCATCATAATTGAATTTATTTGAATTAATCTAGGCTAATTTAAATTCAAATTTAATTGAGCCTTGATTTCATGCATTCTTCATTTTTAGATTTCTAGTTTTGGAATTATTAGTTTGCAAGCTTTTATTATTCATTTTTCATTGAATAAATTTATTTAATTAATTAAAAAAGTTTCTTAAATTGATTCATCATCATTTACATGTGTTGATTGCATTGAATTAAGATTGATTTATTGTTGGAAGTGATTTGGCCAAAATTATTGTTTTAGTATATTCGATTTATTCATTTTTTTTATTTTTATCATTGCATTTTCTTATTCTTTCAAATCTAGTTAATAGAATATCTCATATCATTTTTATTAAGCATTGATTGAATCCTTCTTTGGAATATTCTTGGCTAGCTACCTTGCTTGGGTATTTTAAATTTAAATCAATTTTAAATTGATTCCCTCTTGAATTTAGTTGCCTTAATAAAACTAATTAAGCTTTATATGTTAAATTTATTAATCTTTCCCTATCTTTTTTTATCTTGGCTGACCACTTATATTCAAAAACTCAATTTGAATTTAATTTTAAATCATGTGATAATTGATTCCAAATTCAAATTCTTGTTAAATAAATTTTCCCTCACTTTATCCTTGATTGGCCGAAAATCATTGATTTATTTCCTTTGATTTTATTTTGGATTGATTAATATTCTTCCTCATATCTCTCTCTCATTCGAATCAAACTTGGCCAAAAATTTCAAAATGAACTTTAAGGTTTATTTGATTGAGATTTTCAAATCAAAACCAAACAATTTCCTAACTTAATTTCCATTCCAATTCTCTCATGTCTTGGCTGACCTTCTTGTTGCTTAGTCTATATAATGTTGTTTAGACTTAGGCCTTCTCTCTTGGCTCCTTGCCAACTTGGATGAATCCTTGCAATTTCATTTCTTGGAGATTCTAATGATTCAACGTGCTACACTCCTCTCTCTCTTTTCTTGATTTGTTCCTTGCTCGAAAGCTCTCAAATCAAATTAAGTTTTTCAAGGTGTTAAAGCTCTCATTCTCTCATAAATACATTCTTGGCTGAGACTTATACTGGAGATAAGTTAAAGATATTTGAAGGTTAGGTGTAAATCCTTCTTTGGTCATCTTTCTCCATAGGGAATTGCTTGAAGAAAGTAAAAATTCTCTTCATCTTCTCATGCTTCTTGTGTGGCCAAAACCCATCCTTGACGATCCTTAAAGGTTTGGTGCTAGAAGTCCTCCCCTTCTTTATAATCTACTTCCATCATTAAGTGTAGATCCTTCTCATCTTCTTTCAAGATATTTTTAAGAGATTGGAAGGTTTGATTTCATATAACTTGGGCTGCAAATAAATCTAGCATTTGACAAGCTACTCATGGCTCGATTCAATTAGAGCTCATTCATGTTTGTTTGATTAACTAATCAAATGAGCTTGAACATTTTTTGAAATACTCGATTGTTAAATGACCAATCTTGAATAGCTTATAATTTGATTCAATTATATTCATGAACATTATCATTTAAAGCTCATGAACAAGCTCTCTAAGGAGCTCGATTATGGCTCGATTAAGGCTTGTTTGTGAACAATATTATTCAAATTATTATTTTTTTAGGCTTAATAAGCTTTAATTGATACAACTCATGTATATTTCTCAACAAGCTGCTCGTGAATAAGCTCAATTAAGGACTGATTGAAGCTCATTTATTTTATTAAATGAGCTGCCTATCAATAAGCTTGATAATCCAATTTGAACCAAGCTCACAAACAAACTCAAATTGAGCTCGAGCTCGATAATGGTTATCAAGTTTGAACACTATTCTTAAAAGCTCAAATTGAGCTCAAACTCGATAATATTACAGAAGCTCAAGCTTGAACACATACATGCTCGGCTCAGCTCTGTTTGTTTGCAGCCCTACATATAGCCTTTCTTCATATTCAATACATCAAGGTTTTGAAAAAAATATCTTAATAGATTTTATAAATAAGAAATTCACCTTAGTACATTTATTTGAAAGTATTTTATGAATAATTATTTTTGGATTACATTTTCATGCAAATGTTTTAATTATCCAAGTGATTAAATATTATATAGCTTTTCAAGTTTATTTTTCCAAGTCTATACTTCTTTTAAAGTCAAAAAAATTTTAAGATTTGCTTAATTCAAGTGATTCATATAAAGTTCATATTTTTATTTTAACTATAATTCAACAAGAAATATCTTCACCTTGACCTCTCTTTATTAATTATCTTAATATTATTTTAGTTGGGTTTTGAGTACAAAATTATTTTAAATTGAGAGTTAGATATTTTTTTAATTTTTCTTCTTTTATTCTCTTGCACTTTGTTTGGGTTGTACTTACCAGAGTAGAAAAGTATAGTATTAGGTTATACTTGCTTGTATAGAGAAGTACAGTGTTGGATTGTACTTGCCTGTGAAAGGAGAGTATGGGAGATTTATTGTAATCTCATTTTAACTTAGTGAATTCCTAGCATGGGTAGCTAGGCATGACGTAGGCCATCTTTTGGGTTTGTCCGAACCACCAAAAAGTCTCTGTGTCCTCTACTTTATTTTTTGTACTTTACTTTGCTTTGGTTGTTTGTTCCATTACTCTTTCATTATTTATTAAATCTAATCATTTGTAACTAAATTTTCTTTAAAGCTTAAAAAAATAATTTTAACTTGAAAATTTTTAAACACCCAATTCACCACCTCTCTTGGATGCCATAGCCTCATAACAAGAAGGACCATTCATCATGAAAAAAAGGTCTATGAAGGAGGTTATTATCAGTTGATAACTTGTAATGGTGAACATCCAATGTTACTTGTTAATGGACGTTACGTAAAGATGCATAAGTTGTATCGCAACTTTGAAATAATCAATAAAGCTATATGTTTTACTAAATTTTCCTTTCTATAATTTTTTTTTGGGTCCAAAGATTGATCTTTTACAAAACACATTAATTTATTATGGTCTAAACTTTTATTTATGATACTACTCAGGATGGTTTAAAACAAAATTTGTTTCTAACAAACTTAACTAGTTAAAATTAATCCTTCAATGGTATCTTTTCTAGAAAACCTTTTGGAAATGGATTTAAGCCATTTAAGGCCACATTTATATGGACTATTTAGGTTGGGATAAATCCATGTGACTCCTTCCTACTAGTCAAATTTTTAGGATTATGATTTAAGTCATTAAAGACCCCTTTTCTCATTTTAGCTATTTATGTTGGAATTAAGCCATCGAAGGCCTCTTCTTAAAGTTGACCAGATCAGAGTAAGTCCCTTAGTAGGCATCCTTTCTAGAGAACAAGGATAGAATTAAGTCACCTAGACCCTGTCTTGTTAACTGAACTATTTAGGATAGGATAAAGTATATGTGATCCTTCTTACTAGTCAGAATTTGAGGATTAGGATTTAAGTCATCAAAATTCCTCATATTATCTATTTAAGTTAAAACTAAGTCATTAAAGGCCCCTTCTTAATAGTTGACCAGATCAAAGTGAGTCCTTTATTAGGCATCCTTTCTAAGAAATAAAGATATGATTAAGTCACTGAGACCCCTTCATATTAACCAGACTATTTAGGTTTGAATAAAGTCCATGCGACCCCTTCCTACTAGTCAAAATTTAAGGATTAAGATCTAAGCCATTGAAGGCTCCTTTTCTAATTCTTGCTATTTTAGTTTAGGATAAAGCCATCAAGGCCCCTTTCCAACAACTAAACTAACTAACTAGGAGTAAGCACCCATAATGGCATCCTTTATGGGAAAGAAACCTTAGGGTCTAGTCTACCCCCATATAGACACTTATAGATCCTCTCCATATGTTGGTTACTCATTAGGGCTATCCCCTTAGCTTGTTTTACCTAGGCTAGCCATTGAAAATTGATGAAAACTAAAGTTTATTGCAGCCAAGATAAGAATAAGACTCCCAAAGGCATCATTTTTGGCTATCATGACTTTATTAAGACTAGATTTCTGAGTGAGTCTCTTCATAGTAACATTTTCATCTTCTTAGAGACTAGTAAATATAAATTATTTTAGAATGAATCTTTTTAAATCAATACAACTTGAGAAAATTCATGCCTAGCCAATTCATGCTATCTTACACAATCAAATTTAAAATGAATTTTCCAATCAAAATCAAAACTATATTTAAAACTCAAATTTCAAATAAAAAGTCAAACCTTCACAAGCATTGTTGCTTGTGATCTCAATGGAATTCATTGGTTTGTTTGGGTAATGCCAATAAGTGTGGTGTACTCTAATTAGTCCACCACACATATTAGGGGTCCATTGTTGACCTCAATTTTGGATGAGGTTTACATCATTCAAATCTTAGTAATTAAGTAATCTTATATTATGATCTTCCTGATTAGGCACTTAAGAGACTACACATAGTGACTAGGTGAACAAATAAAAATAAAATAAAAATAAAATCAAACACTAAATTTAAAACCAAAATGAAATTTGAAATTAAAATCAAGCCCAACACTTTAAAGTGAAGCCTAGGTCATCCTCGTGAATCCTTCTAGGACTTAGCCTAATCCAATTAGATTAAGTGAGCCCAAATTAAAACCAAATCTAATAAAATTTAATAGAAATTTAAATCAAACACATTTGAATTGAACTTTAAATTCAATTGAGCTTATATTGAGATAGTTAGGATGGTTGACCCAATTGCCCCATTTAAGCTCAAAGTCACCTATGTCCAAAAAAAATTAAAATTAAAATAAAATAAAATAAAAATCAAATAATTACTATACAAATGTAAATGAACCCAAAAATAAATTTAGATGACTTTCAAAGAGGTCAACTAGGTCATTTGACTTAGAGTTGATCCATGTAAGCCCCACCAAGTCAAAGGTCAATCAATCAAAATTTGGTCAAAAAGAGGTATACCAATGATTCAAAATTATCAAATGAATACTTTCAAACATAATACTAAACAAATTTATATTCAATAAGGATTTAAGTAGGTTGATTTCGCCACTTAACCCAAATAGACCACAATGGACTTTATTGAACCTAGATTCAAATTAAAATAAAATTAATTCAAATCAAAGAACTAAAGTTATTTGAAAATCATAATTAAATATAATTCAACCATCATTGGGTTTAATTTGACCAATTTGGTCATTTCACCTAAGTAAACTCATATTAAGGTTAAATTGGGTCGAAATGAGTTTAAATCAAAATCAACTTCAAATTAATTGAAATTAATTAATCCAAATCTCTCCAAACACTTAATTAAATTAAATTAAAGTCCAAATTGATTTTAATTTGAGTCAAATTGGATATTTGATTCAAATGAGTTCACCTTAACCCATTTGAATTAAAAATGTGTTAAAGTGAGTTCTAACATAAATTAAAACTAAAATAATTGAGAATGATTGAAATTAATCACTCATTAACATTGTAGATGATCAATTACACATAATTGAATCAAATTCCAACCCCTAAAATTTTAATTAAGCTAAATGATCTACTTTGACTCACTAGAGTTAAATGGGGCCTAACCATGGCCAATTCAGGAGAAACATGAATCAATTGATCCATGAATCATGCAGTAGAAAATTAACAATGATTGAAACCCAAAACTAAATTCAAGTAATTAAATTGAGTCAAACTAGCTAAATCAATATAAAGAAATTTAAACCTAACTCAAATGAACTTGAGCCCAATCTACAGTTCACTTAAGGCTTGACTTGGGCTATAAGCAGCAAAACAAAAAAAAGTTATGATTGACCCACTCTTATTACCTCAATCCTTACCCATGCCTGATCTCTCATCCCCACAATCTTGTTAAACCTCATCTCTGACCTTCCCACTACCTTCTCCATCATGATGGGATTTTCCCATGGTCGATTGCCTCCATATCAAACCAATAATGATGCTCTTGGCCAAATATAAAGGTGAGGTTTGAAGCTTCAATTCACTCTTTGGACCATTCCTACACCTTAACTAAGTCAAAATGAACTCAGACAAACTTTTCTGCTCCTCCCTAATCTCTTTGATCATGCCCCACACCAAACTTTGGCGAGCGGTGTTCATGCACAATTTTCATAATAAACCAGAGGTAGGTATATCACCAATTCATTCCAAGAACTTCATTTCAACTCTTCAAAGCTTTTTAAAATGAGAAAATCATCAAGGATCAATGCCAGTGAAGTATGTTAACTCACTGACCTCCCCTTTAATTTAAATTGGTCTTTTATGAAGTAAACTTGATCTTTGGGAGATCAAACCATTTTGATCCTTCCTAAAATATTCCATGATCATTTTATAGTTGAAAATAAGAAAAATCTTGACCAAAGTCACCAAAAATTGCCTCCTTAAAGGCTGACAACTCTTGATTCTTTGGTGGGAGGTCAGGAATGAAATCACCATAATCTATCACTTTTAATTAGAATATATGATAGTGATTTAGAAGAACAAATTTAATTTATCCCCTTAAAGAAATCATGGGTTAGTCTTGGATCTTTGATCGGATTATCCTGATCCATCCTGCATACCGACTGCCATCTCACATTAAGTCCATGTGGATTTGCGTGGCCCAATAGCATTGCGCCACACATAAAATGGTGCCTAGTCAGCATCGCATTAATGTTGACTGGGTTAAGTGAAAAATTATGATTTTTTTAATTTAAAAATATTAAAAAGTGCATAGAACTTCAAACATTTATAAAAAAATAAAATACTCAAATTAAAAATACAAATAAGGGCTCTATGAATTCATCTAAATAAGAAAAATCGTTAAAACAAAAAATATTTAATTTTTATTGGTAATTTTGGGTTAATTAGAGTTTAATTAAAAATAATCAAACTTAAATTAAACCAAAATTAGTGATCCAATGAATTTGAAACTTTGGTGAATTAAATTTAAGGTTAAAACACACCTCCAATAAGAATTTAGGGAATTATTGGTGATTGAATTGAGAGATGTAAAATTTTCAACCTCCAAACCATAATTTAATGAAATAAATTAATAATAATTTAATAAAATTAGAAAAATTGTAAAATTGACTCAAGACATCATAATTACATCAATGAGCCTTAAAACTATAACAAAGCTAACTAAAACTCATTAATTCTCAAAATGACTTAATTAGAAATTAAGTGAATTAAATAATTTAATCAATTATGCTGAACCTAGTAAATTCATAACAAATTGAATGAAAATCCAAAAAAAAGTCAAATAAACCTTTTCTAGATTCATTATTTAGAGAGAAATTATAAGAAATTAAAAGCCCTAATCAATTCTTAATATTTTAGGTCTAATTTGAGTTTTATTGAAAATACTATAAAATTAATCAGTCTTAAAATACATCTTTGATGAAGATTAAATTAGTGAAATAAAATTAACAAGGCACCCCAGTTTCCATACAAAATTCAAAATAAAATGACTTAATGAGAAGTTATTAAATTTTTATGCTATAGGTCAATTTAAACTAAATCGTAAATAAAAAATTACATAAATTATGGAAATTCACAAAATCAATTCAAAATACGTTCAATAATATTAGAGAGCTTAAAAAAAATTTCTCAATACTATGAAGTTAAAGAATCATAAAAATCACATATTTAAGATTTAAGAAATAATTAAAGGCATGCAATTAATTAAACCCTAAGTTTTAAATTAAACCATCTATAATAAACCAAATAATTAGTTGAAAGTTGTGCTTAATTAATCTTTGAATTCAACATTCAAATAAGGATTCATTAGATTTAAAATCATAGCAAATTCACTTAATATTAAGAGAATAATTGAAATAATGATTAAATATAAATAAATAATCAAATCACAAGTTAATTAAATTAAAGCATACTAACCAATTCGAATTAAATCTAAATGAAGATATAATATCATGAAGTTCTAACAACATAAAAATTATTTAATCAGCATAAACCATATAACATTTGATAAACATTAATTATTAAATTTAAAATGAAACCCAAAGAAAGGAAATAAACATTACTTCAAAGGAAAGAATTAAAAAATAATTGAGTTAAACCAAACTAAAATCCAATAAATCTAAAATCAATATCAATAATTAAAACATATAAAACAAAACAACCTCAACAAAGTTAACCTTTGAACTTGTAACTAAATTAAATAAAATATTAATCAAATTAAACTAAATTCAATTAAATAAGTCAAATAAATTTGAAAGGGTTAACTAAATATGTAGGTTCTTAGTTTGACCCTTAGAGTGGATTTTCATCTTAGAGTCGAGGTTCCATTCTACTAGCATCAGGATGTTTGAATGAATGGATTTTTCCCTAAGCAAGATTTATTTTATTCTTTATTCTTTAAGATCACACAATAGATTATTCAATCACCAATCATAGACTTAAGTTAGGTTGATGATGTGTGATGATTTGTAATGTGATATTTTTCATATTTTATGATGTAATGTTTTAAACTAAATAGCTAGGAATTGTTTGCTCACTAGTCTAGATGTTAGAACAATCTTTAGGTTGACACTATTTTGTATAGGGGGTTGTGCTTAAAGGGAATATTGTAATAGAGATATAATAAATGTTATTTACTTGCAAGTGTTGCTTGAGTCCTTAAGCATAGCCCAATATGACGTGTGAGCTTGGTAGCCTTTAGTGCTAAGTCCGTATGTTTGCATTATAATTGATGTTGTGTTATGTGTTTTTTCTAACATCTATTTTGTAGGTTTAGGATTTTATTTTTGAATTTTAAAATATAAATTGAGCCTCAAATTAGGTTAGAATTTTTTGGGTCTATGAATAGTAAAAATTGACTATATTTGTTGGTAGTCCATTGTGGAACCTGAAGAGATTTTTAAAGAATTTGTTGATATTGAATGAAGACCCATAGAGATTAAGACTTCAGTTCTTTACCGTGTTATATAAAGGCAGAGCTTGGTTGTCCATTTTTCATTTTCTCCCAAGGTCTATAGTGGTACTCGACCACATAAGCTTATTTGTTTAAATTTTTTTTGTGGGGGCATACAATAGAATTATATTCTTTTATAGATTTGTTTTGTGATTACTATGTTACGTGATGAAGCCTAGATACATTAGGCTTACAAGAAAATTAATTTTTCAACCTAATTAAATTAAAACAACTTAAACAAAAATAAATAATTTATAACCTCACTATAAATAAAGACCTAGGTACAAATAACTAAAAGCAACTAGAAATAATTAGACATTGTGAACCATGTAAGCATATTTCTTCATACTTTTTTGACTTGGGCACTTTACCCATTGCACATAAAGGGGCATTTGACCGTGCAGATGACCACCTTTCTTGGGGAAGTGTGCTTTATTTTATTAATGTGGCCCACAACCTTTTTCTAACTACATCTCATTTTAGGTATGATCTACATACATAAAGCCTTAAATTAAATTATGAGTCAAAATATAACAAAAATAAAAATTGTTGCATCAGTTAGGTGTGTAGCATACTGGTCATTATTTTAGGGTTAGGGGGTGAGTTTAGGGTCTTAAATTTCTTTTTTAAATATAACAGCCCAACCATCTTGCATAGCATAAGACTGGACTCATAATTTTAAAATTACTTCGGTGGTGTTAGCTGGAAACCATTCTAGGCAGAAAGTAAGTCTAGGAAGATCCCTAATTCCTAAGAATTAAACTAAGTTGAGTTTCTAACTTATATGATAAACACTTTTAGAATTAGAGTTCAAAGCATCCTATTGGAATAAGTTCTCAACTCATAGGCATTTTTGTAGTCTTGTGCTGACAGAATCTAAGTCCTAGATTTGTAATAAAATGTTAACTCAAAATCTCAATAATTTCAATTTCAAAAGTATCAAGCCCTATGATATGAAAGTTGAAATGTTTACTAGAAATCTCTTGTGGCATCTAAAATAAGTCTTCCTCCTAAAACTTATCCTTTTGAATTTTTAATTGAATAATTCTTTTAAGACAAATTTCAAAATTCATATAAAGGTAAAAATTAATTCCTTTAATCAAAAGTTTTCTTACTAAATTATCTTTTTTATCAGTTGTAATTAACTATAGGAGGTTTTTCTTTTAGTCAACTAAGAACCCTGTTGTAAAATAAACCCTACTTTATTTCACCATATAGTTTAGGGGAAGAATCTCTTAAATATCGTAGACCCATTTATTTTAGGAGTCTTTTATTAACTAATCAGATCAATTGTAAAGTGATATTATCATCTCTTGAGATGATATATTATCATTTAGTGACATATTTAATTACCTAAATGTGAACTTCCTAAAATCTATATGGCATTGCAAATAATTATTTTTCAATCTTGATGGCCTTTCACCATAGACTTGATGGAAAAGTCTTAAGCTCCAAAGAAAATTTTCTTCCCATAAAAAAGAATGATGGTGGTAATGTTTTCCACCAACTTTGGGAGAACTTCATGGAGCACCAACTTATTGAAATTTAGGATATTGACCCACTCGCAGAGAAGATGGAGTTGAAACCCATTTTTGAAGTGGGCAAGAGGGTTGCACAACTTGCCCAATCAAGTGGTGTTGAATTACTTGTATCTCTTGGCTTCCCATATTGTGATCTCAAGATTGCCACAATAATAATTAAAGAAGATGAAAGTTACACTAGACTGATCCATGTCCAGCACTTCATTAGCCTATATTAGGAAGAATGACGAGGCTACCTTCCTTAGGAGTGCCAATGTAAGACAGATCACTTAGACAAGAAGAGAAGCATGATCTACTTTCTGAAAAGGAACTCTACTTCCAGGAAGATGAAGAAGAAATAAAGATTCAACCACTCATGATAAGAATGAATTTTTGGATCTGATAAGTAAAGCACTCTAACATGGAGTTGCATGAAGCATTAAATGAAGAAATGATTACTTAATCTAGTAGATATTTCTTATGGAATAAATTATAAAAAAATAATTAAGGATGCTCACTCCCATAATAAAGTATACTTGACAAAGAAAAAATGGCAAGTAGAGAAAATAACCTTTTTTTATTAAAAAATAAGAAAAATATAATAACATATGCACTTGTTATGATTCATATACATTATGTTTTGAGTCGTTTAATGATGGGGTCTAAGTGTCACTCTTTGTGGAGTTTGCCTTTTTCTCATATATAATCAAACAAAAATGTTTATGGCATGAAAGAGGAGAGAAGTCCCATGCGAGCTCTAAAGTTAACTTAGCCCTTATAGTAATGAAAGTCCTCTGAGACTCCACCTCCATAGACTACCTTCACTATGACTCCAACTCCAACATTACCTGCAACTCATTTATTTCTTACCTCGATGAGTCAAAAGTTTCTTTTAAGAGGGAAACTTCCCTTAGCAAAAGGGTGAGCCTAGATGATTCAACAAGAACTATAGCTTGTTCTCAACATCACCCCTTTGTGGTTTAGAAGAGTCACCCTTTGCAAACTTCATGATTTCTCGATGAGTAGAAGGAGAAAAACTCTCTAACATTTCTCTAATGTAAGCAAAGGTTAAGCTGGTCGCCACAGTAGAAGATAAAGTATGTGCCTCAATGATTATTGTGGGTGTAGGCCCTCTATTGAGACTGTATTTGGTAACATCAAGTTGGCTGATAGCAAATCTAGAGTCATTGTTGAATGATGAGAAATGAATTTGTTAAAAATTTGAAAGGGGATTTTGAAGAGAGGATTCGCTAAAGGCTAGACCCTCATACATGGAAGCCATAATTCAAGTGAATGAAACTCCTCATCATTTGAACCATGCCTTAGTAAATCACTCATAGTAAGAAGAATTAGTTTGTAGAACTATTTAGACTATCATAGTAGATAACTTGAAAGGCTGGTGAGTGCCCCTCATCTCCATCAATCGATGTAGGTACACTGGTCATGCTTAGTTGTAATCTATGAGGAAGTTTTAAAGCATAAATAAAGGAACTTGAAATACAAGATGGAGACAAGTTCTGCCTTAGCCAGACAATCCTTATCATTGCCCTCAATGAAGCGGTGCCCATAAACTGGCTCACTATAACATTCACTAGATCAGGGGAACCTCACCCTCTTCCTCTCACTTAATACTTGTAGGATGAATGGATAATGGTGCCATTGGCACACCCTATGCCTCTAATGGGTGAATTCTTAGTTCATTCTATGAGTTTTTTATTCCATTCTAGACAGTGGCCAAAAAGTTCTTACGAATAAAAAGGGACATCACAATCATCTCATCCATGGATGCAACAATAACTTTCTTAGACTTCCTAGCCTTCTTCATCTTCTTTTTGAAGACTAGCCCAGAGTACAGTAGAGTCAATGTTTCCATAAGATCTCTTGTCATCCATGATAGTTAAATATGTCTTTTTCATAGACTCAGTGGCAAGAGCAAGGAGATCTATTAAAGCGAGCAATGCAATATATTATAGAGTATTTTGAAGGGTGATAAAGATACCATTTATATGCAATGTAGGCTTGAACATGTCATAAGAAGGAATCCAGTAAATAAGTGATGTGACTCTTCATAATTATATTAAAATGTTTTTAATATTCATTAAATGCTCATAGCTCTCCATTTTCTTCATTCTTCTATCCTCGTGAGTCACCTCTAAAGGGAATAGAATAACTATGGAACTAGATGTATACCCAAGAAATAAGCAAGTAAGATTGACCTTCTTAGTGGGATAATCAGCTCGAATGAGCCTATAGAAGAAGGCTACTTAATAATGAGGAATCATCTCATGTAGGGAGATCTACAAAAGACTTAGAAAATAGAACAAACAAACTAGTCATAGATCAATTAGCCTATAATAGGCTAGCAACTAAAGGAAATTGGATGGTCACAAGAACCTAAATTTGATAAGTTGACCTCAACTTAGGCATCTATATGAACAACAGGCTACTTGCTTCTACAATCCATCAAGCCAAGTTGACCTCTTATTTATATCCAACCTACCTTATATGTACTTACTAGATGTAAAGGCCCTCCTAAAAATATAAGAAGGGGGCACCTCTTCTCAGAGGGGAGGGGGATTTTTTTTCGCTTCTCCTTTTGCTCATAATCTTAGTACTCATATTTAGAAGAAATAAATTCACTAACTTATTGCACTTTTTCTTTTTCCTATTTACCATATTTTATCTAACCCTATTTCCCAGGTATCTTAGAAGGCTATACCTATCCATAGATATATTTGAATTCAATAGTGACATTTTATACAGATTTTTCCATTAAAAGCATGATGTGATGCCCGTGTGACCAAGGCCTTTTTACTGTAATTATAAACTTATCTTACCAATGCTTGGTAAGATTTTATTACATTTCTTTGATCTCAAAGTCAGTACACTTGTGTGAGTTACTTTCTTACCTTCTCACCGACTCTTTCCATCCCTTCTTGATTTTTATTTATGAGAATGGTTATGGCACCTTTGAAGAAAGTAGCTAGTGTGTTAATGGCAAGTAAGGCTAAAGGTTTGTCCATCCTCTTACCGATGATAGAGACTTATATCCTTGATTGTTATTATCATGGAAACTTAAATATTTTTAATGTGAGGTTCTAGTGAGGATGAGCAAATAAATATCAAAATGGTGAATGAGACATGTGTCCCCTTAGCTCACTTTTGATTCAGCTTTAGATTTCTCTTACACTTTAAGTGAGTAAAAGTTCCAAATTTCTATGGGGTAGTGCTTGCCCAAGTTTTGTTGATTCATTATGAGTATCATAAACTTTCTCAATTTCTTGAGGGAACAAGAGTTGGCATTGAGTCTCTCACTCATTTCAGTCATGTTTTCTCGGTCAAAGGCCATTAAAATGGTACAATTCAGTTCTTAGTGGTTCATCGAAAGATTCAGGACCTGCTAAATAAGATGAGAAATTAGAGCTCCAAACTCTATTTTGTCAAGAGCTAGATCATGTGATCAGTACTGACTACTAAATCATGGTGAAGGGGACCAATTCTCTTTCCTCTGAATAAAATGGTGACTCTTGAGGCGAGCACTTAAGAGAAGGAGATCTTGGTGAAAGGGACTACTAGAGATCTCAACATTAGGTAGGTCGTTCAATTTACAAACTTCGCAAGTTTATTTATAGTAAGTACTCACCACTAATTTGTGATTATCATTAATTAACATATTCTTATTTTAGTGTTTACTTCTTTATAGGAGTAGATGTTCTTATATCACTTCTTAGCAATTCTAAACTTTTCAACTTCTTTGGTGAGGTCAAAGTTGAGGAAGGTGGTGGCGAGCTAGTTTTGGTAAGGCTTCCCTAGAGAGGTCACCAATGAGGTGCAGCTAATCTCAATTCCTTAATAGTCTACAAAAGAGTGGAGAGTGCTACTCCTCATGGTCACCCATGGAAGAGGAGCGATAAGGGAAAATAGCCTAAGGATGAATATGTCAACCAAAGGACAACAAATTATTTTTTTGATGGGATAAACTCACTTCATGATGATCTTCCTAATGTGTGGCAACCTTACATTATTATGATAGCCCAAGCTATTGCATGGCAGCTAATCTAAGTCTGCAAAAAGATTTTGCTCAAAAGAGAAGACCTTCTAATAGCAAGGATAGAGTTTATTGTAATGAAAGGTGAGCTCAAAAGCACAAAAACTAAACTTGTCGAGCTTCAAGAAGAGGTGAAGTGGTAGGAAAAAGAAAAGATCAAGCTATTTAAGAGCAAACTCACCTTATTAAGACTAGTAATGAGCTAGAGGAGGACTTTTCTTATCATATTGAAGAGTTCCAAAGAGGGAGGATTAGTCATCGAATTCCTTGATTTTGATGAGTACAATGGCTTGTTTCATCATATGTTTAAGGAAGACATTGAGTTTTTTGATTTTAAATAAAAATTATGTATGTTCCCCACTCCCTTTTGTACCTAAATTTCTTTCTTAGTAGAATGAAAATTTTTCTTCATATTCTTCTTTCCATGTGTTTATGAGTGTTTATGCTTGTTCTATGAATGTGTATTTATCTATTTTCTAAAATAATATGCTTATTATATTTAATGAATTAGGTATATGGGTCAAACCTACTCATTGAGCACATTAGTCAATAATAAGTAAGAACCAAATTTATTAAAATACATTTATTGTGTATTCAATAATATACTTTATTAAATATGTTTGGATGAAAACACCAGGCAGATATTTTCAACTGTACTCATAATTACTTCATCACCTATTAGGGAAACACCATGCTACCAACCATGGAGTGTTCATTTTTTATTTGTAATCACTGATTGCAAATGGATTTGGTTTTAGAAGATAAAAGCTAAGTTCATTAGGTTTCTCAATTCTGATGACTACCAAGAGCTCTTATAGTAAAAGTTCAATGATAGTGCCCACTTTATTATTGCCAAGTTGGTGAAACATGCCACCTTAACACTAAATTTTTGGACTTCTTAAATGTTCTCGCACTCATGAACTTTGATGATGATAACGATGAGAAAAATTTGAGTTTACATATCTTTTCCTCATTCATTTCTCAACCAAGAAAAAAATTTTTGGTGAGTTGGATGATTGTATCTTACTCACTTAATTATAAAAAATGTTTTATATGAAAGGAAAATCATAAGTGTATTTTTAGTCGAGTATACTTATATATGTAGTGACTAAATTTATTTCCTTGCTAAGTATTTTTGAGTGAATACTTTGTCGTAGAGTTGATACTCACTGGTTGATGCATGAGTAACTCCATTCATAACTTAGAATATTTTGAATCACTAAGAAATAGAAAGAATCTTCTTGGGTAGCCGCATTAGCATCGTGAGATGGTGTACACTTGTTGGATTCGGTGCATGCTTATTAATGCATGGATAGCTTTGCTAATGACTAAGAACATTTTGAGAAAATTTTCCTTCGATGGTTACTTTAGCATAGCCAATTTGTATACACTCACTAGGATAATGTTTGCTTATAAATGTTTAAATAGATCACCCTATGTCTTAGACTTTTTTATGTTGAGCCATTCTATTGAAATCAATAGAAAGAACCTTTGTGGGTGGTTTCCTTAGCATTGTGAGTGCATGCATACTCATCAAATTGATACAAGATCATTAATACATGAATAACCCTGCCTATGATTAAGAACATTTGGGGTCACTGATCACATGAGAGAGCCTTCATATATAGTCATGTTACAATGACGAGTTTGATATCCTTACTTGAGTAGTTACTCACCTTTTATTGTATGAATAATTATATCCATGACTTAGAATATCTTAAGTCAGTGATTAAATGAGAGCTGCCTCCCTACATAGTCACATTGTGCATTAGTAGCCCCTTTAGAGAATTAACCTTGACTTGCAAATTTAGAGAATTGGTCTTTTTCTTAGTCGCCAACCTCACAGGGTGTCGATCTTACACTATAGTCACCAACCACAGGGACTGTTGGTCTTCTTAGTTGCCAACTAAGAGAGTTGGTTTTTTATGTTTAGTTATCGACTATACAAGGAATCAGTCATACACTATAGTCGCCAACTGTAAGAAGTATTAGTCATTGTTGACCTCTTTTTAAGATGAAGTTAACATCGACCCTAAATTAATAATTAGGACATCTAATACTAGATTAGGAATTTCTTAATTAGACACTTAGGACACTACACGTAGTGACCTAATGCATCCTTCTTGGATTTGATCTAACCTAATGAAATTAGGTGGGCTTAATCCAAAATTCAAACCTAAACAAAGAGGTAAACCAAACACATTCAACTTAAAATTTGAATTCATATAAGCATAAATTAAGATAATTTAGGTGAATAACTTAATTATCCTAATTAAGCTCAAAATAAATTAAAATAAAAGAAATCCAAATTAAATCAAAATAAATCCAAACCATGAAATCATAAAATGAAAATCATGAAATCTAATCCAAATCAAAGTCAAATCTGGTCAACCCTTTTTGACATAAGTTTGACTTATGTGGGCCCCATGAAGTCAAAGGTCAACCCACCAAAATTTGATCAAATGAAATCATTTAAAATGATACAAATGATAAAATAAACATGTTTAAACATGAATTTAAAGAAATATAAATCCATTAAGGAGTTAATTAGTCAAATTAGATCATTTGATCTAAACAGGTTTAAATGAGCCTTTTTGAATTCAAATCCAAATCAAATTGAAATCAACCCAAATTAATTATTCAAAATAATGTCAAAATGATTATGAAACATAATTCAATCAATCATTAGGACTAATTTGACCAATATAGTAATTTGACCCAAATGAATCCAGCTTAACACATTAAGCCCAATTGGGGATAAATGGGTCAAAATTAAAATTAATTTCAAACCAATTGAAATCAACCATTCCAAATCATCTCACATATGTGATTGAGTATGATTGAAATCTAAATAAAGCTTAATTAAGCCAAATGGGTCATTTTACACAATTGAAATCAATGTAACCCATTTAAGCTTAAATGGGTCAAGTTGAGATGAAATGAAAAGCAACTTAAAAAACCTAAAGGAATTAATCAATTAAAACACCATAAATCATCAAGTAAATAAAATTGAGCCTAAATCTAAAATCAATTAATCATTTGAATTGGTATAAACCCAAATGAATGACAGGTAAGAATGTGATCTTAAAGCTTCCATTAATTATATCCTAAAAAATGAGTTTAGGATAAGTGGAAGCCAAAATTAAGTGGAATAGGAAGATCTAAATGCATCCAAAAGAGGAAGATAAAATATGGAGAAATGAGGTGGAATATACGAACAAGCTTCTCCCCAATCCAAGACACCCCTTTGATTCCTCCTCCCCACTTCATCCTTACTACCTTAGACCCATCTCAATCAATTGACCACCCCTTAGAGCTAGCCTTTGAGGGTGGTAATTACCTTGGCTGACCAAGGCAAGTCCCCTTGCATAAGAAGCTCTAAGCCTCTAATGGAAAAATGAGAGAGAAATAAAGAGAGAGAGAGAGAGAGAGAGAGAGAGAGAGAGAGAGAGAGAGAGAGAATTTTAAGTCCATTTAAGCAACTCCTCACCATCTTTGAGTCAAACAAAGATGGGTGCATCTTCACCTTGATCCCCTCATTGCAGGAAAGTGGGAGAATGATTAAATCCAATAGAAAATAGGCATAGATTGGTCCATAAGCTGATTCATGAGGGAACCCAATTCCTTCTTCCTAGAGCTTCGCTAGGACACCACAAAGTTTTTCAATTCAACCCAATCACTAGAGACCACTGCTGATGAGGTTCTCCATTAAACCAACCTCTTAAGCTTTCAGTTTTGGAACTTTTCAAAATGAATTTGATCTCAAGAGAGATCAAATAATATAGATGATTTCCATTTGATTCACTGATAGTTTTGCAATTAAAATTGAGAGGTTTCACTGGCTGGATCACCAAAAATTATCCTAAATTGACAAATAGCTCATGGCTTTCACAACCGTTGAAGGAGATAAAATCTCCACCATCTATTCTTCCATTAGGAATGAATGATCTTGATTTATTCGCACGATCTAATTTTATCCCTATAGAAAATAGTGGGATGATCCAAACCATCCGATCTTTGATCGGAAGGCTCGGATCAAACAACATATGCCGTTGAAACAACGTGGGATCCATGTGGATCCCACATGGCTAAATTGGGCCACCACATGTAAAGTGACACCATGTCAACACCACGTGGCATCGACCATTTAAAATGAGAAAATTCTAATTTTTCAAATTAAATAAATATTAAAAAATACCAAAAAATTCAAAAAATTATAAAAAAAATACTCATAAAAAATGCAATTAAGGGCTCCTAGATTCCTCTTAGAGAGAGGAATCAATTAAACCCAAACATCCTAAACTTTTATTATGTAATTCTATGTTAATTTGAGTTCGAATGAAAATAAACAAACTTAAATTAACCTCAAACCAGTGTCCCAACTGATTTGAAATTTTGGGGAATTGAGATTAGGACTAAGCACACCTTAGGCTAATTTCTCAAGATTTATTGATAGATAAATCTTAAGTTATGAAATTTTCAAGCTATAGGACTTAATTTAATAAAGTAAATTGATTTTAAACTAGGAAATTTGTGAAAAACCATAGGATTAATCTAAATCATCATAATAAATATGAAGGGATGATAAAATATGATTAAAACTTATTGGAACCTCATAATCCACAAAATAGCCTAATTAAGTAATTAATTGGAATAATTTATTAAATCAAATGATCAAAACTTAAAAAATTCATAATAAATCAACATGCTTTTCTAAGTTTCTTTTCTGTACTATATTTTATGTGATGAATACCTGGGCATTAGGCTCCTAAGAAAACTAAATTTTCTACTAAACTTAAATCTAAATAATGTAAAATAAATAAATAAATTCAAAACTTCTCGCATAAATTAAAGCCCCAAGTATAACTTAAAATTAACAAGAAACAATTATCTTTTACGAATCATGCTAGCATATTATTCTATATTCTTGAATCGGGCTCTTCACTAATTGCACATAAAGGGCATCTGACCTTTGAAGATGACCACCCTTTTGGGGAAGTCTGACCTTCTCTTTTTGATTTGGCCCATGATCACTTCTAATTACATCTTTATATAGAAATAAATTGCATACCCAAAAAGCATTAAATGAATTGTGAGTCAAGACATAAAAGTTTAAATTTATTACATTAGTTAGGTACATATCATACCCAACATGATCTTTGGGATTAGGGAATGAGTCTAAGTTTTTAGATTCCTTTGTAAAATATAATAGCCAAGCCATCTTGCATTCATGGTACTTGACATCATTGATTTAAAATCTACTTAGATAGTGTTAACTGGTAGCCTTTCCATGCAGATTATAAGTGCAGAAGTCTCAAGGATAGGTTTCTTTTCTCAAATAAAAGAAAGAACCAATAATTCCCAAAAGTTAAACTAGGTCGAGCCTTTGACATGTTGTAGAGATTTTGGATCTAAAGCATCATACTAGAGTAAGTCTTTAACCTTAGGCCTTTCTACAGTCTTATCCTACTAGAATATAAGCCCTACATTTCTAATAAAATATCAACTCAAAAATTTAATTTAAATTTCAGAATTTAAAGGCCAATGGTAGGATAGTTAAAATGTCTACTATGTATCCTAGTATCTATAAACATTTCCTACTTTATCAATGGATATATTTTTCAGCCTAAAGTGCATAACTCTGTAGTTGTATAATCCTTTAGCAGTAAATAATTTCATTTTCTCAAATTCTATAAGATGCATTTGATTCTGATGGTGACATGAGAATGCATCTAAGATAGTTATCACCAAGAGTCTAGCCATTGAGTCGACATCGTCCTTTGAACATGCCATGTTTAGGTGTGACACACATTCTCCATGCCACATAACTTCTACACCATCACCACATTGGACACCAATTCAGGTATTGAACATCTCTAATGAAATTTGTTTCAAGCAGCTTGGTGACCTTCTCCTTAAAGGGTTCAGTGAATATAACTACAAAGTTCCTGATTTTTTACTTGAAGAGTTGCATGCTGCATGGATGTTTAAGTGATGGCAAGTAATATTGATGTTAATTCCCAGCCTCTCCACTATTATCTTAGTGAATACATCTACATTATTCATCAAAGTTAAAATAAGGGATTCTTTATTGTTGGGATTGAAAGCTGAGCCGAGCCGAGCCTTAATACTCACTCATTATCTTACATGGTCAAAATTTCTTCTATCTCCTCAAGGACTTCAGTTCTTGTCCACACAATATTCAATTGCAATACCTCATCTTCTTTGCTCGGCCTGCTAATGACCCTCAAATATCATGCTCAAGAATGGTTGAGCTTTTCTATAATAGTGAATTCTTCTCACACAATGGGGAATTTGGTAGCTACATAATACTTTGACACCACCACTCTAAATGTGTTGAGTAAAGGTCGACCAAAGATGGCATTCTAAGTAACAAGGGCCTTTACTAGGATGTAGTCAGCCATTGTCATAAACTATTTCTTACTTTCTCCTTAGGTGATGGAAAGAGTAATCATCCCTTCAATTTCTTTACATTCTCCTAAGAGGCTATGTAATGGTTACCTTGTAAGGGCAAATTTAGAATTTGCTAGTCCCAGCTTGATAAAAAATGATTTCAAAATGATATTAACTAAGCTCTTTATGTCAATCAAAATGCTTCCCATTTAGTAATTAAAGATTAAATCCATCACTATGATCGTAGTATTATAGGGATTCATAATAGCAAGTTCATCCCTTTTTAAATAACATTAGTATGGCAGTCATAGAGGGTGCTTGCCTCATAACTGCCAAATTTAATTCTCCAGATCAAAACCTTGTCCAACTCACTTTCTTAAAGGACTCACCCTCACCCACAAAGATAGTGAGTATGACTCCAATAATATGAACAATGTGCATGGGTATAAGTTCATTACTAGCTTCAATGACTTCTTTATCCTTCCTCCTAATGAACTCCTTAAGCTTCCTCACCTTTATCAATTCATTCACTAAACTATTCAAATGGCGACACTCTTTAGTGTCATGGCCATGATCATGAAGATAAGCATAATACTTTGATTGATCGTGCACTCCATCCACCTTCATTGGTGGTGGGCTTTTAAAATAATCTTTATTCTGAATTACCTCCAATAGCTCGACCATTGATACCTTAATAGGGGTTGCTAGAGTAGGATGGGCATAGGCAGCTCTTGGATAACAAGTAACCAGATTTTTGATACCTCACCCAAGTACTCCTGGTCACCTTCTCTTATCTGTTATATTCCTTTGATACCCTTTTCTGGGTAGTTGCTTTAAAGGCCTCTTTAACAAGTCTGTAGCCCTAGTTAGCGATATTGGTTGCAACACTTTATTATACTCTTCAGCATTGATATGATTATTTATTTACTCCAATAGTTTGATGAGTGACTTAGGCTAAAGGAGCCCCAAGGAACTCTGAAGTGCCCTTCCTTCAAGCCTTGAGCGAGTGCTACTTGAGAAACTATGGGTTCCAAATTTTTGACTTCTAGCATCTCTTACTAAAAGTGAGTAATGAACTACCTTAGGGACTCACTAGATTCCTACCTCATCTGTAGAGAGTTTGAGAACTCTTTAGTGGATTTTGAGCATTAGCAAATTATGTTGCAAATATCCTTTTCAAGCTAGTAAATGATATGACAACTCTTAGGGAAAGCACAAGAACCACATGAGGGTTGACTCTTTGAAAGTGGTTATAAAGACTCGAAATATACTATATGGCTGGTGGGGTCTATCGAACCTCATATTATTCAAGATGTAGGATCTTGAACCTATGAAGAGGGTGAGCTTCAACAATCTTTATAAAGAAAGCATTGGTTGGATGTGGCTGCTTCTTTGACACACACTCTTTTTTATTAGTGTCATAAGATTAGTCTTTAGAGCTAGAGATCTTGGATGGGTGTGAGTTGGGGACCATTAATGGGTGTCTTTTTTCTTACTGAGATCGACAAGTAGGATCCCATGGATCCTTCATTCTCATTTGCTCTAGGATTTTTCATGGTGTGATTTGCCTATGGCTGCCTGCACCAGGTGAGTGATCCTATCCTCCATGTCTTACAAATATTACTGAGTTATGAATTGTTGGATGTTCTACTCCATGTCAGCTATGAAGTCTTATGTTGAAGGTCCTACTTTGCTTTTGTATCTAAATTTTATTCCTTATCCTCATCCACCCTTATTGCACTTAAAAGAATGTTAAATCTAAATATATTTGTAGATGGAGGAAGAACACTCTAAGATACATAGGAAATGGGGTTAGGTAGAAAGACTACAAGAAAGAAAACAAAAAATAAAGAAAATAATGATATTTATTGCTCAAAATCAAAATACAAAGTATAGGGGTCAAGAGAGAGAAAAAAAGTCTCCTACAAGAAAGGAGTTCTCTTTTATAATACTAAGGGGTGATCATACATGGAAAAGTAGATCTTGTCCAAATGAATTTTTGCCTAAAATTATAGTAGTATGCTATGGGGAAACTTTTTGACACCACATAGAGTTTAGGATTTTATTATTTGGATGATCAAATGCATCATTAAGGAATAAATATATTATCTCAGAAGATAAACATGTTATCCTATAATGGATTTGATCATTTAATAAAAGACTCCTAAGACTAATGAGTCTTTAATATACTGAGAGTTTTCTCCTGAACTATATGGAAAGTATAATAGGGTTTATTTTAAACTTTGTTCATGGTTTCCTATAAAGGAAAGTCCCTATAGTTAATTATATCTTAAGAAGAAGAGTCTCTTCTTAAGAATACTCTCAATTAAAGAAATAAGTTATTATTTATATGGATTTCTAAGTTGGTTTTCAAAGGAATGATATTTGAAATTTTCAATTAGGAATGATCCAAAGTGAAAAGAGTTATTTTAGAAGGAAAATTTGGATGAAGTAGAAAATGTCCATTGATACTAGAATACCCAATAGGCATTTCAACTATCCTACCATTAGGCTTTAAATTTTGAACTGACATTTTCTTAAAAATCTAGGGCCTAGATTCAAGCTGCACAAGACTACAGAAATGCTTAGGGTGGAAGACTTACCCCGAAGAGGATGATTCAAAATCTAAGTTTATAAGTGCTTCTGCCCCAAGTCAAATGCTCGACCTAGTTTAATTTTAGGAATTATCAATCATCCCTCTCAATTAAAGAAACAAAACTATCCCCGACTCTTCTAGACTTACAACCCTCCCAGAAGGGCTTCCAGCTAACACTACCTAAATGCATTTTAAATTCTTAATGCTAAGTCTCATATATGCAAGATGGCTAGGTTGTTGTCTTTTTTCAGGAAAGAATCTAAGAATCCTAGCTCAATCCCTTATCCCTAAGATCAATTAGGGTATAAAATGCATCTAACTAATGCACATTTTTTAGCTTCTTATTTTTTTTATCTAATGATTCATTTAAGGCTTTAGGTATGCATTTTTATGCCTAAATGCCATGCAATTAGAATTGGTTATGGGCCAAATCAATAAAAAAAGGCAAACTTCCCCAAGAAGGTGGTCATCCTCATAAGTCAGATGGCCTTTATGTGGAATGGGTGAAGTGCCCAATCAAGAGTTCAAAGCAATATGATTGCATGAATTTTTAGAGTTAGTTATTTCTAATTGATTTTTAAGCTTTTCCTAAAGCTTTAATTTGTGTGAGATTTTGAGTTTCTTTATTTTTATGTTTGAGTTATTTAGATTTATATTGGGTAGAAAATTTAAATTTTCTATGAGCCTATATACAAGCATTCATCACAGAAATCACAACATAGAAAGAAACCTAGAAAAGCAGATTGATTCTTGTATGCACTAAAAATAAAGTAAGCCAATTTTATTTAAAGAAATGGCAATGTGGCTGGGTATCACTGTACATCTCAGAAGAAAGAGCAAATGGGCAGTGAAGCTCTACCCTTATACAACCCAGCCTAGAACTAGAGTTTAGATTTGTGGGTCTTTTATTTAGGATCGTCTCCTTCTTTAGGGTCCTCCATTGGGTTTAATAGTGGACCACTACAACCATCTACTGATAGGGTCAGCTCCTACTAATCCTAGACCCCTTAGATCCTAACTTAATTCTAAGCTCAAATTTATATTCGAAATTCAATAATAAAATCTAAGCTCTATAAAATAGATGTTAGAAAAATACAAACATCACACAATAATTATATTTTACAAATATACAGGCTTAGCATTAGCTACTTGCTAAGCCCACCTGTCCTATTATGCTATGCTTAAGGACTTAAGCACACCTACAAAAAAATAACATTTTAAATTTATTTATTATGGTAATCCTTTTTAGTATAGCTCCCTACAGAAGATAATGTTAATTTTAAACAAAATGTCCTAGCATTTAGTCTAATGTGCAAAATAATCTTAGGCATGTAGTCTAAAATAGTACACCACAAAGATAAGAAAAGTACATCACAACACAACACAGAGTATCACAAAGAATTACAGGATGACCTTACCTAAGTCTAGGGCCCATGACTTAATGATCTAGTGTGGGAATAGACTTGTGTGGCAAGACTTTACTAGGCCTTTTTAGTTCAAGTTTCAATTTTGAGTTTTGAGTTTGTTTGATTTTTACCTTTGAATGGTTTCAATTCAAATAATTTAATGATTTATTTTCACTTTTTTATTTTCAAGTTCACTTTTATGTTAAAGTAAAGTTTAGGTTCTTAAGAATGAAGAGTATAATAGATTTTACTTTGGGTGGAACTTATTCTATTCAACATCCTGACCCCCTAGTGAAATGAAACCTTCATCTTAAAGTGAATATTCATCCTTAAGGGCTAACTAAGATCCTTAAGTATCTTAATTAATCCTTTTAGATTCATTTAATGATTTAGGTTTGAATTTAGCTTGGATTTTGGATTAATGTTTCAATTCTTTTAACTTTGGAATTTAATTCTTCATTTTATTCTTTTGATTTGATTAAATCTTCTTGATTTAATTGATTTTTTATTTTGATTTATTTGTTTCATTTGATTTAGTTTGAATTGGGTTAACATTTATTTTCATTAATGTTTATTTGAATTGTGTTTATGTTTATTGAATTCATGTTCATTTGATTTGAATTATGTTAACCTAAGGCACTTAGGTTAGTGTTTTAATCCATTCTTAGGTCACTTTTATTGTTTGATTATGAGTTCATTAGTCTTAAGGTTTAGTTAAACTTAATATTCATTATTAATTTCATTAACCCTTAGGTATTAAAGTAATCAAGTTCTTTAATTTAGAGAATTACCCTTGAATGTTATGGTGTTAATGATTGTTATTTCAAGTTCTTTTATGAATTTTTTGATTTATGAATTTTTTATTTATTATTTGATTTATATTGACCTAGATATTTGAAAATTCAATAATTCCCAATCTAAAGGTCAATTTTGTTTGAAAGTTTTATGGCAAGTGTGGTTCCATGCCAATTTCATATTTTAAAAGTTCCATTTTAATCAAATGCATAATTATGGTGTAATTAATGTTTTAATTATTTTATTAAAGCCTAAATTAAGCCTAATTTAATTAGGATCATTTGAGGAATTTTTTTCTTGATTCCTCTCTCAAAGATGTTTCCTCTTTTTTGAAAATTTGATTTATTGTTTCCAAGTCATTATTTTTGAATTAATTAATTCACTTAATTACCAAATTAAGGCATTTTATGGTTTATCAAGTTTTAGTGGGTTTCATTGATATATTTAAGTTCATTAATGTTTATTATGTCAATTTGAAGTTATTTGATCCATTTTATGATTTATTTTATTTAATTTTAATTACTTTTATGAAATTAAGGGTTTAGGGTTTGAAATTTCAAATATTAAGATTTATTAGTCAATAAATTATGAAAAAATCACCTAATGTGTATCTTAACATCAATTTCAACTCCCCAAAGTTTTAGTTTATTTTTATCAATGGTTTTAGATTAATTATGGTTTACCATTTTCATTCAAACTTAAATTAGAGCCAAAGTATCTCACTTAATTTGGTGATTTTAAATTTAATGAATTCCTCTCATTAAGAGAAATCCATAGAGATCAGGTTTGTAATTTTTTAATTTATATTTAATTTTCTATAAATTTTTCAATTTTTATGCATTTTCCTTTAATTTGTTAATTCATAAAACCCAAATTTTATATTTAAATGCGTCGGATCCACATAGATCTGACGTGGTGCCACTTTCCATGTGATGCCATGTTGTTTGTCTTTGCTAGATCTACGTGGATCCTGCATCAAAACTGTGATGCACATGGGTTAATTCTTGGCTTCCCGATCTTTGATCGGACGACTTTAATCTATCTATGATTCTCCTTAAGTGTTTTAATCAAATTATCTAGCTAGATCTTGGCTATCCATTTCTTATAAAAAATAGACAATAGAGATTTCATCTCTTATGGTGATGGAAGAAACTGAGAGCCATCCATCATTTCGACATTTTTGGCCATCCGACCATCAAAATCACATGATTTTGATGATAAATCCATCAGTGGATAAAACCATGAAGATCTAAACAATTCTATCTCACTTGAGATCAAATTTTCTTTAAAAAGTACCAAAACCAAAAGTAGGGGGTGGGGTTATTAATAGTGTACCTTGATTTTGGTGATCTCTAGTGGTGGAATCAACTCCAATAGCTTTAGAATGATGTGGGGAGCTTGTGTGCAAAAGGAATCAAATTCTCTCCTTATGAATCACATCCTAGACCAAGCTCGACTTGAGTTTTGTCAACCTTAATCATTCTCAGGCCTCCTAGTGGTGAGGGGATCGAGGGAAGATCAGGTTCTTCTTCGTGCAAAGTTGGGAAGGTGATGGGATGATCAATTTCACTTTTGAATATCTCCCTTGGGTTTTTCCATTGGACTCGAGAGCTATTAAGCTTATTTTTTATTCCATTCATCAGCTATGGGTGATTGCTAACTTTAAAGTTAGTTATATGGCTCACTAGCCACTTAACACCTGCCTATGGCTAAAGAGGTGGGAAGATCAAAGGGAAAGAGAATATTCACTTAGGGGTTTTGTCTCCATGCATCTTCCCTTTTCCATGGCATATTATATCACCTTGGATCTATTTGGATTTAATTAAATGGTTTAATGTTGGCTGGAAATCAACAATAATTCAATTTGGGAAGGATTTGATTGCATCCCAAGGGAATTAGTTGCAGATTAAGCTCAAAAATTTTTCTAAATTTTGCAACTTAAAGATTCTTCTAAGTTGCTTTACTTGATGGATTAGCTTTAGATCAATTCTTGGGATATATTCACTTTATCATTAATGAACTTTTTAATCAAAGGTTTTAAAGAATTTGAATTTTATTGGTGCTTATTTTGTGTTTAGTATATTTTGATTCAAGTGGACTTAGGTTGAACTTAATTGAGTCAAATGGTTTATTTTGCTCAATTATAATGTATTTAATTTTCAATTGGGTTAATCCAAGTAATTTAGAATGCATTATGTCAAATAATTTCATTTATTTAAAATTTAAACCCAATTTGCCCCATTTTGGTTTCATGGGTTAAACTTAGGTATAGTTTCAATTCATTTAGGTCAAATGACCTATTTAGCCAAATTAATGCCTCATTGGATGTATATTCTCTTAAATTCATGTTTAAACATGAATATATTATCATTTAGACCATTTGGAATGATTTTATTTGGTCAAATTTAGTGGTTTGACCTTTGACTTGGATTTGGATTCATCCACTTAATTCAATTTGAATTTATTTTGATTTATTTGAATTTGATTTGATTTAATTCAAGTTTAGAATTTGGGTAAAGTCTACCTAAGCCCATTAGGTTAGATCATACCCAAGGAGGATGCACTAGGAGACTAGGTGTAGTTTCTTAATAACTTAATAGGATATTTCTATCTAGGATTAAGACATCCTAATTATTGATTTCAAAAGTGATGTTAACCTTATCTAAAAATGAGGTCAACATATGCATGTGAGTGAGTACAGATTTGTAGGTTGATAGGGTGAGTAGCCCATTATTAAATGAGTATGGGAGTTAAGATGAGGTTGAAGAGAGGAGTAGCCTCATTCTTTTGAATAATCGGCTGCTACTAGCAAGTTGATTCATTGCCTTATCCTTTGAATTATTATTCTCTAAGTGTTTATCTTACAGGATTAAATCACGCTTCCCTTATCGGACACACATTTCAACTAGTATAATTATTCTTGGTAGTCAAATACCCTTTATGTGAGTACACTTATCTTAATAACTAGACTCGCTTGGGCTTGCTTGCTACTTTAGGTGTACTATCTTTGTATTTGAAATTATCTCTAGTTAATAGCTCTGAGGGAGACCTCATCATTGAATCCTTCCCATAAGTCATTAATGCCAACTAGTTGCCTTCATTGTATTTGTCAATGTTAATATGTGATATCTCTGAAATAACACTATGGAGGATGCGCTCTGCCATGTTTATTGAGATGGGGTAGGAGCAAGTTTTTTGTGAGGAAGATTGATATATATTTTATCAGATTTCCCCTAACATTATGTTAAATTTTATTTAGATATGGGTTATACTTCTTATAGATGCAGGCCTCCATAGTTAATTATTCCTCTTGCCACATCATGAAAGCACTCTCCATAATTAATTATTTCATTTATATTTTTATTTTTTTATTTATATAATTTATGTAACCCCTTTCTTTTTATATCAATAAATATATCAATTTTCTTTTATATATTTATTTTCTTCTATGTATATGTGTGATTTCTTATCATTTGGGAAACTCCATGATTAAAATAATAAAACTTCTTCACCTAAAAAATGACATTATGGAGGGAGCACTACGACGCTCTCATGCAGCAAGGGTTAGCCTTAGAACATGAGAGTGTGATGCCTCGATGCCCAATATTCAAGTTTTTCAATGCCCTCAATGGTTTTATTTTTGCTTATTTATCAGAGAGGGGAGGGGTACCTCAGTGCTAGAGTCCAAGCGCCTCGACTTTGTTATCCTATAGGACATAGGTTTATAACCTGAGAGGGTGGCACCTCAGCATTCGTTATATCATGTTGAGGTGCTCTGTAGAGGTTCTCTTTAATCATTCTACCTAAGAGGGCAGTGCATCGATGCTCGTTCTTTAGCACCATGACATTGACCTAAGTAAAACTCAGAATATTTCCTAAGTTAGATGTCCCATGTTTTATAGAAGACATAAAATATCACAACATCATGGTGCTCAATATACTGCATTGAGGAAGTAATAATATTCTTTATATTGACTGAACCTGAGAGTATAGCATCACAATGTTTTGGGTATAGCACGGAGGCACTTCGGGTATAGCGCTGAGGCACTTCGAGTATGACGCTGAGGTGTTGTTCACTTAATGCCTAAAATTGAAAATTTTGATGCCATAACACTTTAGCAATGCTAGATTATTTTACACATTTAGTGTAAGGCACCCTTCTCCATTATTCTTGATCTAAGATCAATAGAGGGAGGGTTTCATTTCATGTCGGAACTAAGTTTGATGGTGGAACATGTTGTAAGGCGTGGTGCCTTGGCATTGAAGGAATGGCGCTGCGGCTTTTCATCAAGTGCAAGAGACTTGATAGTATGGCATTACGATGTCACATAGTTGGCACCGCGACACTATAAGTCAGAGCCATACGATTATATTTCCTGAGAGCATGGTGCCTCGGCTTTGGGTTTTCGACACTGCGAGTCAAGAATACATAGTTTGGAGAGGAATTCTTGCAGATTCTAGCAAATATTTATAAAACTTTTGACAAAGTAATGCTTTGGTAATGTTAAGTTCTCCCTTGTCCTAGATCTAAGATCAATGGGGGAGGTTATTTCTTCTTGCATCAAAACTAAGTTCAATGGCAGAGGTTCTTTGTTAAAAACTCATGCAAAGAGAGAAAAGCCAGGTATAAGAATGTAAGTTTCATTATTATAGTGAATCTTTTGCCTTTAGCAGGTGAGAGATGGATTTCGTATGAGCGAGAGTCAATCTTGCAGTGAACATAGGTTCCCGAAAGAAAGAACTACCAGAGAAAATGAGAGAGAATCCGTCAAAGTGGAGAGGGGAAGTGGGAAAAAATAGGGGCCAATTTTTCCTTTTTTGTTAGAGTTATTTTTACTAGTGAGGCAGTTTTTCACCTCGTTATTGTTTCCCCTGCTCCCTTGGGTGGTAGTTAGCAACCATGGGGAGAGAAGGAGTTCTTTCTTACTTCTTTAAACAACAGATCATGGTTGCAATGCCTCATCGATGTCAGACAGTGCCAAGCCATTGGCTCACTAACTTAATTAATAGTTATCCTTCTGGAAGGACTATTTTAACACCACAGCATTGTGGCCAAATAATTTATTATTTGCATTTTTTATGCAAACAATATGATTATTTGCCAACTCAAGTGTCTTATGTTGTTGGATCCCAAGGGCATATCAAAAAAGACCTTCCCATAAACATTAAATGAGTGAAGCTTATGACATAATGGATTCCAAGTCTTTGACTACTAAAATTTCCCCCTAAAAGCGAGTGATGAACTTTCTTAAAGCTTTACTACATATCTCATTTGTAGAAGTGCTTGGTCAAACTTTAATGGCTTTTGTGCACTAGAAAATTACATTATGAACATCCATTTAAAATTGACGAATGAGGTTATAACTTCTACTAGCATGTGCGAGAATCTCCTGAGGGCTAATTCTTTGAAAGTGGTGAAGATGAGACCAGCCGTTAAACATCTATGATTTCTTGTAGTCATTAAAATATTATATATAAATGAAAATAAATTTAATTGCTAATGTCTAATTTCTTCTTATGATGAATCCTAAATTATTTCATGATTCAATTTTAAAGAACTTCTATCAAATTATTTTGAAGATTGAAATGTTTATAAATGATTGAATCTTTTTAGGAACAAAGGCCAATTGGAATTTTTTTGAAATTTCTCTCATAACACTCCCTCTCCCAAGCTATCATCAAAAGAAAAATTTGTAGCCCATCAAGATTTGTTCAAGGTTTAAAGATAAAGTAAAGATCATTAACAAGCAATAGAGTATCATTCAATGATCAACATCATATTGCAAGATCATTTTAGTTTTTCTTTAAATGTTACTTTGTGATATCGTTAGAACTAGTGTTTGCAATATTTGACTTCTATTTTATTTGAAAGTGTACCTAAAAATTATTGTATTATAGATTTGCATGTTTAGGTTGTAAGGGTTTCTCCATCCACACTTGGTGTAAAGGAGATATTATTTGGGTAGTGGAGTCCTAGTCTGTGGGTTTGGCTAGGCATGGATGTAGGCAGGGGCTGAACCACATAAAAATTGTCTTGTACTCTTTTCATTATATGCATTTTTTATTTTATAATTTTAATTATATTATAATTTATTCAAATTTAATAATTATTTTATTAAACATTTTAATGCACAATTCACCCCTATCTTGGTGTATCATAACCTTGAATAGATATCAAAGTGAGGGCTCTTAATTTTGGTTTAGCTACTTAATAATAGATCACTTGGAAAATAGTTTTCCTGGTGGTACTTTAGTAGAAGGTCAATCAACTCACAACCCACCATTATTAGATAATGTGCCTTTTGCTCATTAAAAAAATAGATTGAATATTTTTTGCATGGTCAAAATACTAGAATGTGGTTATTCTTTGACAACAATATTATGCAACCAACTATAGAGATCAATGTTATCAAAGTTGAAAAGCTAGTTGATGATTGGATCCAAGCCAAGTCAAAACTCAATCAACTTAATGAAAATGCAATGAATTTTTTATTTTTGTGCACTAAAGCCTGATGCTTGATAGCATCTACACTTTATAATTTAAAAGAAATATGGTATAAATTAATTATTACTTGTGATGGCAGAAATGAAGTTAGAGATGCACATATTAATATATTATTACATGAATATGAACTTTTTTCACATAAAACTTGAAGAAAACATTTCTAACATGTATACATGTTTTATGAAATTATAAATGCATTGAATTCCTTGGGCAAGACTAATAAAAATAAAGACCTCTTGCATTAAATTTGAAGATCCTTGCATAGAGATTAGGATGCTAAAGTAACTCTAATAATGAAGCTAGAGATTTAAGTACATGTCCACTAATTTAACTTAATGGCTCTTTGATAGCACATGAATAAAATATGGCTACAAGAGATTTGGAGGGTAGCTTAAAGAAGAAAGACAAACGTAAAGGTGTTGCTTTGATGTCCACAACATAAGATGGGACAACTTCAAAAGATAGTGAGTTGGAGATAGAAGAGGAGATCTAGGTATAAATGGTTATTCTATAAAAAAGATTCAACTACTTAATCAAAAAGAAAAAGCAAAGCTAAAGTCAATCAAGATATGGAAATAAAAATGTTAAGGATAAAACTAACTATTTTAATGTAGATACTGAAGATAAAGAAAGTGGAGTAATATGCCACAACTTAAAGATGCTTGGACACATTAAATGGGATTGTGCCACTTATAATGGACAAAAGAAGAAGATAAAGAAAAACAAAGAAAGAAAAACTAAGAAATGGTTGGCAAACTAGAATAGTGAGATCACTTCTAGTGAGATAGAGAAAGTGGAGGCAAACCTTTGGCTTATGGTCGATCATGAAGATAACTTGGAAGATATCCATGACTACATAAGTTAAAGTAATTTATCTTATGAAGAGTTAGATGAGGAATTTAATTAATTACATAGGGAGTATAAAATATTAAGAAAGAACTACTCTAAGTAAAAAGATGTTTATATACATTTAAATATGCAATATAACATACTAAAGAATGAATATGAATCATTCAAGAAAAATAGCATTATCTCAAAAACATTTGATCAGTTTGCTCTTCTATCAATATTAAAAATCTAAAAATATTATGCTTGAAGCAAAGTTAAATTTATTTTTAAAACGTCATTCTAACACAAATGCATCATTTAGTAAATCAAATAATAAATATCAAAAATATGCTTATGTTCATCATTAGAAATCCTCATGCAAACACAAATGTGTTGTGTTATTGTAGTAGGCATGGGCATATGTCATTTGATTGCCATGCAAAATGTGCACATTCTCATCCATATTTTCATAAATATGCATACCTAAAGGTTTCTCATCCATATTTTTTTATAAATATAGGTACTTAAAGATTCCAAGCCTACACTATGATTTATAAAAAATGCATAATATCTTAGAAATTTTATTGAAAAATGGTCCCAAGAATATTTGTACACTATTTTTGGCAAAAACACCATCGAAAATATAGTTCTTCAATAGATTCCACCTCACAGGTAAAACCTTGGCTGGAAAGGCATCCTGATGGCCAAAAAATTCCTACAGGAAAGTGCTTCTAGTGGATTTTTGATGGAAAATCTATTGGTAATAATTTTGCAAAGAATTGATGAACAAACCCATGGAAAAGCCTACCAAAAGTGAACTTTCACCAAAAATTTCGTAATAGAATTTCCAACAAAATGTCTACCAAAAAGTTTTGATGGCAGATTTCTGCTAAAAAATCCACCATCCATAATTGTTTGTCTGCTGGAAGGTACTATGTTGGGTCGTATCAAACTTAGTGATAGAAATTTATTTGAAATCCACCAAAAACCTATACATATTTGAAAAAAAAATGAAAGAAATTCGCATATAATTTTAATTTTTTCACCTACAAAAAAATTATACAATGACTCTATGATAGCCTCATAATTAACTTTAACATACTATCAACACCTTCATAAGAAGTCCATACCAGCAAAAAAGATGGTTCAATCACTTCTTTCATTGAAATTAAATAGTTTTAAAATATTAACATTTCTACAAATCAGCCAATTGCTTAAATTAAGTAGTGGTGATAATATCATACAAGTACAAATAAATACAAAATGTTGAAACTATAAATAAAAAATTATAAGTACAATTGAAGACCAAGTCATCATCCATCTCCTCCTCCTCCTCATCATCATCATCCTCCTCCTCCACTTTTGGGTCATTCCCCTTCCATCTATCCTTATGCATCTTCTCTATTTTAGCCTCTATTATAGTCATCTGAGCTTCCATCCGAGCAGACATCCTTTCCTTCATGTCCTCAACCATCACCACAAAACGCCTACTAACTATCTCATCGATTTAATACTACTTCTTCTAGAGAATAAATGGTGTGCATCATATGGCAACCCCTACAAGCCTAGGCTGTATATCCTTACCTTCTTCTTACTTTTGATAATACCTTACCATATGTCATACTATGACTACTCAAACTGTCCACTAAAACAACATGCATTGGTAAAGCTCTGACAAGCAACCTTCTTTAGCCTCATGTAAGCATCCTACGAGAAATTGTAATGTTATTTAAAAATAATAATTTTTTAATAAAATTATAATTCAAAAATAATATTTCAACTTACAAAAGTTCTCCATGACCGAACATTAACTCATTACTGCCATCCTTATGCTTATGTGTTCTGTTATGTAATTCTGTAGTGGTGGGCTCCCTTCCAAGAACTTTCACCTGTAATCACTCAAATAAATTATTTAAGTGTGATTATAAATTTAATTACTATAAGTAATGAATGACTCGCCATCCTTTACCTGTACTTAATGTGTGGAACTGAGCCTATAGTATGTAGAGAACTGCCTATGCCTTCATTATCAGATTCTTGGTTTTATTTAGCATGGTCCCTCTTTTGAATGTACTATAGGGAGGCCTAAGGTCTACAGGTCTTAGCCTACACATCCTCTCCAATCCAAACTAGTATTCTCCCAGACTTATGTATGTTTGTAAACATATCTCATAAACATGCTGAACCTATGGACTAAAATTTCTTTGATGTTCTAGTTGTGCTCTAGTAGCCATCTAAAATCCTTCTATAATAAAAACACATTAATGATAATTAATTGTATTTCAACATAATATAATGTATTAGATATGCCTAAAGAGTTATAATAAAACCTTCAAATCTCTAAACCACAAGCCACACACTTCAACTGGAACCTTCTTCAATGAAATATAGGAGCATCAAGTTTGCTTATTATTATATACCTAATTTTGTGTATACCTTCACTGGAGAAATTAAACCTAAAAAATGTAGTTAAGATGATTATCACTAATAAAATTTAAAATTGAAAGTTCATTGAAAAACTTATGTGTCACCCTCTAGCTTAATAAAAGTATGTGTCATTGATGGCTTAGTGAGCGTAGATTAGTTGATCTGATATGATGGTGTATTGTGAAAGTTGGGTTCCCTTTAACCTGTGCGTGCCTGATATGGGTAAAATGTTGTAACATCAACAAGCTCAGGGGAGTGTTAGGCTCATCTACTAATAGGTCCAGAAGTTTGATTTGGAAGGATCAAAATGGATGTTGTGGTGGTGACTATGGTGGTAACCTTATGACTGGGTCATGACACAGTCTTCTTCTTCCTCATGAAGATGCATATAACTAATCATTGTAGAATATAATCACCACTTGATACCATCTATTATAAAAAAATATATAATGATTAGATCTATTTGAAATAAAACTAAGTAAAAAATTGAAGTATGTAAAAGATAGTGTGCAACTAAAGTATGTAAGAATAATATCTTAAAACGTAGGGCACGAGTATAATATCTAAAAAAATAGTGTAAGTACAATATCAAAAAAAATAAAGTGCAACTAAATATGTAAAAACATAATATGCAAGAAAAGTAAAAATAATAGTGTATAAGTAGAATATATGCTTTCAAATAAGGTGTAACTAAATATGTAACTTCTGACTCCTACTTTTTGCTCATATGTTGAAAAAGGCAATGTGCAAATCACTACTAATTGAAAGATATGTTACCTTTAATGCATACATTTTATATTTTACTATGATGAATCACTAGAAGTTGAATTTATTGTGATTTGTTAGTCATGATCCTTGATGTATTCATCCTCAAACTAAATAACATTCTCATAATCAATGTTATTATCAATTAAGCTTACTACTAGCTCAACATTATCAACAAAAAGCCTAAAACCCATCATCTCATCCTCTTGATGAGCAAGTTCAATAGTATTTTGAACTTCCATTCTAGCTCTAGTGTTGATCTTAATTATCATTGCCCATTCCATTTTCTCTATTACTCTTCCAAGATATCTTAGGTAATACACTTGACTTGCTTGATGCATGTTCACCTAAAAATATACAATAATTTTTTATTCTTTTAGTCATAGCGCCACAAAACTGTGTTTAGGGCACTGGGGTACTACCTTAGGCTTCTAGAAGAATAATTACTCAGAGCAAGATGTTGAAATTATGATATAGTTCCATAGTGCTACAATCTTAGCACCGTAGTGCTGCACTAGCTATTGAGAGGGAATAGTTATAAGAAAACGCTACAAATAGTAGTGTTCCACTATTCTCTCTTCCCTTTTCTCTCTCTGAACACTCTTTGTCTCACTATATTGTAACAAGCTCCAAACAATCCTCTTTCATTTTGGGACACTCTATTCACTTCAGGTAAAACTTTTATGCCATTTTATCTTTAAAAAGCATTTTAAATCATAATCCCATTTTTGATCTTGGATCTAGTGAGGAAAAGAACTATGTTGTTGAACTTTGTCTGGGCATGAGATAAAAACCCCTCCCTTTAGCCAATTTTAGATCCAGAATAAGAGAGAAGGGTGCTTCATACTATGATTTTTGAAATCTAGCATTGTTAAGGTGAAATGCTACCAAGTTCTTGAAAAATTTTCTAAAATCTAAAAAAATTCAATTTTTGACTCACAGCATTGCGACGCTAAATTGCAGTGTTGTAGCACTGTGTCCTTGAGTATGCCTATTATAATGGGTAGTGCAATGGCGCCCAGACACTAGAGCCATGATGCCTAAGCACCAGCGCCATGACACCCTACCAAAATCACCCTGTGCCACAACGCCATGCTTACTTGGCTCGAGAAAATGACTTAAAATATTTTCTGATAAAATCCCCTAGCACTGTAGTACTAAAGGACCAGCTCCTCGGTGCTATATCTCCCTAGAACAAGTAAAAAGGACTTGAAAAATTTTTCTGCTGAGGGACAAAAATATCACCTTAGCACTGTGGTGCCATAGGGTCAACGCCGCGACTTCAAGTTGTTAGTTTTTTTTTTCATTCTGCTCATAGTGTTGAGGTGTTGCCACTCAAATATAATTTTTTATGAATATGTTCAAGTTTTTTTATTAAATCTTGGAGAGATAAACCCATAATGCTAATCACATACAAGCATATAAATTTTTTTTTTAAAAGGGATTTTATTTCTTCAGAAAAAAAATTATAAAATACAAATAAAAAGGGGGAAAAAGTACAAAATGGAGGGGAACTAATAATCGTACTCATCACCCTCCTCTTCCTTCTCTTCTTCCTCCTCAGTGTCTGATATCGGTGGGGTAATAACACAAGGTTGATAATGAGGTGCCATAGGGAACGAGACCTAGCTCGGATCTATAAGATTGCAATTTTGGAACATTTTTACTAGTGCGGTGTTGAACTGGCCATGCAGGAGAATTGCATCTGTTGTTGATGCATATGATGGTCAAACTTGTGCTCTAGAATCTGCTGCCTATGACTACTTTTATCCACCCATTTTCTCAAGTCCGTCGACCAATTTCTTGGACTTGCTCAACTAGGGACTTAGAAGATTAGGGACAAGGTCGTGGGGCACTTGAACCTTCCCCAACTTCAAACCTCAGCCCAAATCCCCTGATTACCCTCTTCATTAGAGGACCTTCTAAATGAGTAATTCTTCATCAAGCCACCCTATCACTCATGTCCGTGACACATATACTATAAATTAAAGAAGGGTGGTCATACCCAATGTTAGTACTCCCCTTCAACATATTACAAATAAAAATATAAATAACTTTCTCGATGTCGATCATAAATCCCCTTTGAATAGAAAAATTCAAAACAACCATATCTTTGGTAACCTCACTAATGTTACTAGTTGGTATAAGGTTGGCATAAATAAAATAGTGTCAAGCTTTATATTCAATAATGAGACCGAGGGTAGAAAAGTTAATAATTCTTTCCTCCTGTCAATTCCACTACACATTTGCATTTCCACCAGAAGAAAATGGAGGATCTCATTAAAATTGGGATGATCATTATAATAAGCAAGATATTAATCATAATAAATACCTTGAAGATTGTAATATATGTTAATTGCACTACTGTCAAAACATACCAGTTTCCTACCTTACATACGCTTTATTGTCCTAGCTTTCATGTACATTTGTGAAGAATTCATGCACCATTGGGATAACACGAGCTATTGTCGTAGGCTAGTTTGGTCTAGCTTTACCTCAAGATCACACCTTCAACATTTCCATCAGACTCTTGCAAACTCCTCTCTAGGATGAGGTGTTTATGGAAGAGAGACTATTAATACCATTCCTCAGCATTAGCATTGATGAAGCAGTTGACATCACTGAATGCCCTCTTAATGCTCACCACCCTTCTAAGGGGCAAGATGAATATATTAATTAGAGAAAAAATTGAGCTAAGAGAGAGAGAGAGAGAAAATTTATAAGAGGAAAGACCGCTTAATGAAAATCCTTAATAGCCCTGGGTCCTATTTTAAATCATGCCCAGCATTGTGATGCCCAAACATGGCACCGAGGTGCTAGCCTCTCGAGCTGCAGAACATGGCCTCAGCGACATGGCACCCACCTGCAGCATTGAGGCACTGGTCGACCTATCCCATCGGTTACTACACAATTAGAAAAATCTATTTAATTATAGTTTGGTCTAGCTTTAGGGTAATATTGACTAACGCTAAGGCGCTACAAGGCAACGTTGCGATGCTATTCAAATGTTGAAATAGACCAATAATGCCGACATCGCAGCTTATTCAAGCGAAATGTAATTAATAATGCCGATTGCGGTGTTACCATGCAACACGGGGTGGACCTCACATTTAGGTTGCCACTTAAGCCACGATACCTTGGCATTATATCATAGTGCTCAAGTGCGCCCCTTAAATAAAATATATTGAAAATGTATAAGAAAAAAGAGGGAACTTTGACTACAACCTTAATTCTAGCATTCCAAAAAAGGTATGTAAGTTTAATATTTTATCTGTTCACTATTAAACACTGCATTATTCATTCGCCATACGAATAAATTTATATCTATCTACCATGTGGAAACCCTAATTTTTGCATTGCAAAGTGATATAAGTCAACCTTCTATTCATTCATCATGTGAACATCTTATGTTCACTATGTGAACATTACATAATTCATTCACCATGCAAACAAATTTTTATTCATCTATCATGCATACAACCCTAATTTTTGGCATTTTAAAGTGATATAAGCCCAACCTCCTATTCATTCACCATGTTGACATATGTCCCCTCGCTATGCAAACACTACATAATTTGCTAACCACATGAACAAATTTATATCCATCCATAATATAGATAACCATAATTTTTGGCATTCTAAAGGGATGTAAACCCAGCTTTATATTCATTCACTATGTGAACATCTATAGATTCACATGAGAACATCTTATAATCTGTTCACTACGTGATCTCTATTACACCACTTACACTAAAAATTCTAAGCCTACTTGAGATACTTGAAACGAGGCAACCCATTGATGCTAATCAGATTCTCTGGACATTATGTTATGTCCCTTTGATGTTGGTAATCTAGAATAGCGTAATCCTGGGATGAGAGAACCATGAGATCTTGATCGAGATTACACTCCTATTTCCTTTTAGACAGTTATTATGGAAAAAAATTTATGAAACCACATAGAATTTAAGAATTTCTTATTTGGATGATCAAATGCATCATTAAGGAGTAAACATATTATCTCAGAAGATAAACATGTTATCCTATAATGGATTGGATCACTTAATAAAAGACTCCTAAGGCAAGTAAGTCATTTTGAACCAGAGAGTTTTCCACTTAACTATATGAGAAGTAGAACAAGATTTATTTTAAGCTAGGTTGATGGTTCTCTATAAGGGAAAGCCCTTATAATTAATTACATCTTAGGAATGAAGGGTCTCTTCCTAGGAATACTCTTGATTAAAGAAATAATTTATTATTTCTATGGATTTTAAGTTGGTTTTCCAAAGGAAATATTAATTTGGAAAATTTAATGGGGAACACTCTAAAGTGAAAAGAGTTATTTTTGGAAGCCAATTGGAATTAAGTAGGAAATGTCTATTGATATTGGAATACCTTGTAAACATTTCAACTATCCTACCATTGGACTTTAAATTTTAGAATTTAATTTAAATGAAATTTTAGGTTAACATTTTATTAGAAATCTAGGACTTATATTCTAATAGCACATGATTGTAGAAATTCCTAGGCTTGAAGACTTACTCTAATAGGAAGCTTCAGAACCTAAGTCTATAAGTTCTTCTGACACAAGTCAGATGCTCGACCTAATTTTACTTTTGGGAATTATTGGCTCTTTCTCTTACTTGAGAAAGAAAACCTTTCACCCTTTTAGACTTATAGCCTGCTTGAAAAGTTGCTAGCTAACACGTAAGAAAATTTTAAATCCATGATGTCAAGTCTCATGTATGCAAGATCGCTAGGCTGTTGTACTTTAGAAAATAATTTAAGAACCTAGACTCACTCCCTAATCTCTAGGATCGAGTAGGGTATGATATGCACCTAAGTAATATACATTTTCTAGCTTTTATATGTTTTGACAGACAATTCATTTAAGTCTTTAGGGTATGCATTTTATGCCTAAATGATATGCAATTAGAAGTGGTCTTGGGAAAAATTAAGAAGAGAAGACAGACTTCCCCAAGAAGATAGTCATCCTTAAAGGTCAAATGCTTCTTATGTGCAATAGATGAAGCACCCAATTCATCGAGTTAGAATAATATGCTAGCATGATTCACAAGAGCTAGTTATTTCTAGTTGATTTTTAAGTTATTTTTATGGCTTTAATTATTATGAAGTTTCAAGTTTCTTTACTTTTTGTTCAGGTTGTTTAAGTTTAGGTAGGTTAAAATATTTAGTTTTTCTAAGAGCCTAACATCTAGACATCCATCACAGAAAACATAGCATAGAAAGAAACCTAGAATAGCTGGTTGATTATATTTCACATCTAAAGTAAATCTAGCCAGTTTAAATTAAAGAACAGGCCAGTGCGGCCGAGTACTGTTGTACACCCCAGAAGAAAGAGAAAATGGACAATCGAGCTCTAACCTTATACATCTTAGCCTAGAACTACAAGTTTAAATCTATATGAATCTTTTCTCCGAGATCATCTCCTTCTTTAGGGACCTCCATTAGGCTTCATAGGAGACCTCTGTATCTATTTGTAAGTAGGGTCAGCTCCTGCTATTTTTAGATCCCATAGATCCTAACCTAATTTTAATCTTAAATTACATTTTTAATTCAAAAATAAATCCTAAGCTCTACAGAATAAACATCATGAAAATGCAAAAAGCATAGTAATAGTTATATTTGCAGCCATACAAGCCTAACATTAGTTGCTTGTTAAACCCACCTATCCTATTAGGCTAAGCTTAGGGACTGAAGCATACCATCAAGAAAATAGTATTTATATATAATTTATAATGGCAATCCTTATTAGCACATCCCCCTACAAAAGATAGGAATAGTTCAAAAAGAATGTTCTACCATCCACTCTTATGAGCAAACAATCTTAGATATCCAATCTAAAAAAGTACACCATAAAATAAAAAAATTCATCACATCACATCACATAATATCACAAAATAGCCCAGATCAACCTAACTTAAGTCTAGGGTCCATGACTTAACAATCTAGTACGTGATGGAAATGAGTTTGTGTGGTAAGACTTTGCTAGGCCTTTTTAGATTCAAGATTCAATTTGAGTTTCTAATATTTAATTTAATTTAATTTTAAGATTTTTTAAATTTTTATAATTTTACTTCATAAGTGTGTGTCATTGTTATACTAGAGATTCAAGGTATTAAGACCTCCTTCTGACAAGTAGCCTTGCAATCACGAGTGTCCAGATTATATACCATATGTTGCTAATTTTGAAAATTTTTATTTTTATTCTTTTAACTTCTTTTAGTTTTAGAATTGTTTTAATTTACCATGGGTGCTTTCAATTTAAGTGATTTAATGATTTATAATTTCATTTTTTATTTTAGGAGCATTTTATGTTAAGATGAAATTAAGTTTTCAATAATGAAGAATGAAATAGATTCAACTTTGGGTGGAATAGAATGAAGATTTCACCCTAAGATGAAGGTTCATTCCAAAGGTCTAACTAAGATCCTAAGTATATTAATTAATCTCCTTTGGATTTAGTTTGAGTTTAGCTCAATAAATGTTTTAATTTTATTTATATTGAATTCTTCTCTTCATTCATTTGTTCTTTTTGTTTAATGTTTGATTGATCACATCTTAATTTGGTTTATTTCTTTAATTAAGTTCAATTAAGGTTTATTTATGTTATTATAATTTAATTTGAATTGGTTTTACTTTTAATTTGATTCATTTATTATTAAAGTTTTAGGTTAATAATTTGATTTTATTCATTTTTATTTATTTGATTTGTATTATTCATTTAACATAGATTACTCAAGTTCAATTATTATATTAATGATTATGTTATTGTAATTTACTTTAATTTAGCTTTCATTTTTATTTCCTTATCCATTTAATTTTGGTTTTAGACTAACTTGATTTGTTGTTTAATGTTTCTTTTATGTTTTTGTGTGTTCATTAATGTGCATTAACTTAAATGAACTTAATATTCAATCTTAATTTTGATGTCATCATTTCATTATATTTCAATTTTATAATTTAGTTGTTTTATTTTTCAATTAGTATGCTTTTGTTTTATCTTGATCTCTTTTATTTCCATTTAATTGTTTCATTAACATTATTATATTTGTTAATAAGTTTAAATTTAAATGGCTCATTTCAAGTTATAATTTTATTAAATTATGAGTTTAAGTGAATAAATTTAATGATGTCTAGTTCTCTTTTAAGGGACTAATATCTTCTTATTTTAGAATGGTTCTTCTTATCATTTGATTTAGTGTGATTACTATTTTTATCTAGGAACTTTAAGAAGAGAAGTTCTTGTATATTAACCTATCCTAATTTATTTTAATTCTTATGTCATTTAGGTTTAATCGATTAGTCCTTATTATGGTTATTTGTATTCATATTTACTTTGTTCTTTTGATTTAAATAGCCTTAACAGGTTCATAAGTTCATAGATTAATGAATTTTATATTTTAGTTTATTAGTGAGTTTATGATTAATTATTAAATTATTAACTTTGAATTTTAATTGAATTTCATTTTTTTTAGTAATTATCCTTAATATTAAACCCAAAGCTTATGTTTAAATAAGTCTTTTTTTACTTTCAGATTATTTCCAAGTTTTCTTCAACTATTCTAATATATATTATAATGTTTTGAACTTATTTTGTAGATTTTATAAAATGTTATAATTTTTTGATTTATTATTTCACTTATATTGACCTAGAGATTTATAAATTCAATAACTCCCACTCCAATGATCAATTAGCCTTAAACTTTTTATGGAAAATGGGGTTCTTTGCCAGTTTGACTTTCCTAAAATTTCATTTTTATTAGATGTATAATTTGGGCTATATTAAGAACTTAATTTAGAGAAAATCACTTAAGGGTTATATTTTTCCTAGATTCCACTTTAGAAGATACTTCCATAGAGGGTTTATTCATAATTTTTGGAATTTTAGTTGATTTAATATAATTTTTCTAATTTTAGGTTGATTATTTGAGTTAATTAATTCAATTAATCATTAAATTAGGTGGTTTTGTGTTTTATTAAGTTTTATGGAGTTCCAATGATGTATTTAAATTTATTAGGGTGTGTTATGATGACTTAAGTTATTTATACAATTTTCATAATTTTCTTTAATTATTATTTATTTATTTTATTGAAATTACATTTAGTGATTAACAATTCATTATCTCAAAATTTATTTTGAAATAAATCATCAAAAATTTCTCTGAAGAGTATTTAACCATAAATTCATATCCTGAAAGTTTCAAATCATTAGGATTAATTTAGGTTTTATTATTTTCATTTAAAGTTAAATTAATTGAAAATTATCCAAAATTAATTGAAAATTTTAATTTTAATGGATTCCTTTCACTGAGATGAATCCATAAAGCTTTTATTTAGATTTTTTTGCTTAATATTTGATTTATTATGATTTTTTTGAATTTCTTTACCATTCTTTCATAATTGTTAAAATCAAAAATTCTGATTTTTCCATTTAAACATGTTAATGCAATGTGGCTGTGCCATTCGTCCATGTGGATCGCACATTAAAATTGTTAAGCACATGGTGTCATTTTGAGTTGTATGATCAAAGATTGGATGACTCAGATGTTTTTGTGGGTTCCAATAGATATTTTAATCCAATGGTTCCACTAAATATTAGCCAGAATAGACGATAAAGATTTCACCTCCTTCGATGATGGTGAAAGCCGAGAGTCGTCCGTTCACTCGAGACAATTTTTGATAATCCAGCCATTAAAATCACTTGATTTTACTTCCAAAACCATCAAGATATCTTGTAGATCACATCTATATGGATTGATCTCCCTTGAGATCAAGTTTTCTTCATGAAGGACCAAAATTGAAAGCTTAAATGGTAGGTTAATGCGTACCTCACTAGCGGCTATCTTCGGTGGTGGGATTGATTCAAATAGCTTTAGAATGATGTGGTGAGGTTGTGGGAAGGAGGGATTGGATTCTCTCATTATGGATTGGCCTATTGACCAAAGCACTGATGGATTTTGATAGTGAGGGGATCGGGGTATAGGTGCCCTCAACTTCTCTTCACTTGAGGGGCATGTATGAGTGATTAGTTCGATGAGGGTAAGCTTCTTTCTCCTCTTTCCATATATGTAGAGAGCTTTAAATAGATGGAATATGGCCACCAATGGCAAAGAGCTCAGCTAAGGGGTTGATTTGGTTTGTCTTTCCCTTGTGAGTGTGTTGAGATGAAGTTCTTGTGGGGAGGAAGCCTTTTCCTCCCCTTTATCTCCTTGGTCATGAGCCATCCTCCATGGAATGCCACCTTCCTTGCTTTCCATGGTGATAGCCCTTATCTCTTTGATCCCCCTTGGAAGTTTTCTCAAAGAGGCAGCTAATTAATTGGAAAGAATCCAATTTTTGTTGAGGTGAAGAGGTGGATAGATGAGGAATGGAGGAGGGGAAGTAGGATTCGATTTTTCTCTCTTGGAATTTTAATTCCTATTTTCTTTACATGGTTTCACACCATTTCTAACTCTCCCATGTCCACCTCTTTATCTCATAGTTTGATGGTTGGTTGTTGACCCAAGTCAAACCATTTAATATGGGTTAAGTCCATTTGGATTGGGTTTGGTTAGCATGTTTCATTTCATGATATTTGGGTTTTTATTTTAACTAAATTGATTTAAGTTAATATAGTTATTTAATTTATTTTAATCACACATTCCAATCATTTTTTTTTGTCCACTGGATAATTAAAACAATTAGCCTATGGCACATGAGAGTTTAATTGGATTTTAAGCTAATATGACCCATTTTGATTTAAATGGGCTAAGTTGAATTTGATTGAGTCAAATGACCAATTTTGATTCAATTAAATTATGTTTGAAGTCCAATCATGTTCAATCACATATGTGAGATGAAGTGATTACTTTCATTTAATTTGAAGTTGATTTTAATTTAGACTCATTTGGCCCCAATTGGGTTCAATGGGTTAAGTTTTGGTTCATTTAGGTAAAATGACCAAATTATCCAAATTGGACCCAATGATTGATTGAATCATATTTAATGGTCATTTCCAAATAATTTTGGACAATTAAATTGAGTTGATTTCAGTTTGATTTGGGTTTTAACCCAATAAGGCACATTTAGGCTCATTTGGATCAAATGATCTAATTAGCCAAAATAAGGCCTAAATAAATTTAAATTTCTTTAGATTCATATTTATACATGTTTATTATATCATTTAGATTATCTGTAATGGTTTTATTTGGTCAAATTTTGGTTGGTTGACCTTCAATTTGGTGGGACCCACATAAGTTAAACCCTTTGCTAAAAGGGTTGACCATTTTTTACCTTGATTTGGATTTGATTTCATTTGAATTTGCTTTAGTATATTTGAATTTTTTTTTTATTTGAATTTCCTTTAGATTTAATTAATTTTGAGCTTAAATAGGGCAATTAGGCTAATCACCTTGATCAACTTGCTTTTAAACTCAAATGAATTCAAGTTTCAAGTGGAATGTGTTAGGTTTTAATTCTTTTTTTGAGCTTTAGGTTGTGTCAACCTAAATCTATTAAGTTAGATCAAACCCAAAGAGGAAGCACTAGGTCACTAGGTGTAGTGTTTTAAATGATTAATTAGAGTTTAGGATAAGGTCTCCTAATTATTAATTTTAGAGATGATGTTAACCTCATCCAAAAATGAGGTCAACAATCATCTGAATCACACTATGCCTCTATGAGACCAAAAGGAAATCAGATAAATATATTTGTTTCTAACCTTAATTGAGAGTGCACTCTTATTTTGGTAAGAGGGGTGATTAACTATGGAGGCTTGCATCCATAGAAAGTAGAACCGAGATCAAAATAAACCCTAACATGATATTAGGGGAAATCTAGTTGAATATATGTCAATTTTCCTCATGAAAAACTATACTCCAACCCTTCTCATACAAAAATGGTGAAGTGCATCCTCGAAGGTGTTTTTTTTAGCGATCAAATTTTTAGTGACTCTGTTGGGAATTACTTCTCTCTCCATCTTCAGTTGGAAAATAGAAAGATAAATGGTGTCATAGAAATATCTTAGGTTGTATTCCTTAGATTCCTTAACTATTCAATTAGAATCTAAATTTAGATTTACTCTAAAGTTCAAAATCATCTATGGCAAACTCAACCAATATGATGAATGCCTGATTAGGAAAGGGATCCACTATCAGATTCCCCTAAGCTATAATTAAGACTAGTTCTGCTGGAGCCACTATCTAGTTGGAATAATATTTGATGTTGTCCAGTTTCTACCAGTTGTACCAGTGAATGAATTCATACTTAATGTATACAACAAAGGAAATAGGTCAACCCTAAATGAGCCTAGGTCTAACACAACCTCAAAGAGAATATCTATCTTTGATAGGTTATCAAGGACATCCCCGCATGCTAAGGATAAAATGATTGCTAAGCCCAAATCAGAATCTATCATAGTCAACCCACTTAACATCTCATCTGAGGAACAAAGCCCAGAACAAACCAGTATCCTAGCTTGATGGAAAAAATGACCCGAAGCATCTTCTTCAAGCACTAAGATTTTTAGAAGAGCTAAAAGGAAATAGAGGTTTCCCATAGAGTTGCCAGACTACCTATTCATTCTAAGCAACAATCTAACCCACAAGTATAGGCCAACATTCATACAGGTAATAGCTTTGACCTGTTAAAATGGGTCAAAAGAAACAACTCTGAAGGATTTATAAAGAAATCATTTTGGGATAAACTTACAAGTCTTATGTCTCAAAATCAATCATGTCAAAGGGAATCTATTTCTTCCCTAATCAACAAAGTCCTAAAGACTGTCAAGAATAAAGTCCTCAAAAAAGGAACAAGAAGTTGGTGAGCCAAGTCATCAGACCAAAAAATTCCTACTTTAAAAGGAGTGAGGATATTAAGAAGTATCGTATTGCCCTTCTTAAGCAAAAATCAAGACAAAAAAATTAGATGATCAGTGAGCATGGACAACAAGTCATCCAATCAAAAATAAATAGATGGCTAGCTTTTGGAAGGTCTTGACTACAACATCAAAGAAAATTACATCACCCAGGGCTTTTTAACCCAATCAGTGTGCACCAGGGTGTGACACATGGGACTCATTCTCAAAAATCCATCACTGGGAGCTCTTAACTAATATGGAGGGCCAAAGGATCCAAAGATATAAAAGAGGAAGGCTCAGCATGAATCAGTTCCCCAACATAATGAAGAAGTTGATTCTCTTATCATCAGCTGGAAGCATCGATTTGAAAAGAATTGACCAATGGACAATGACATGGACAATCAAATTTTTTAGGAAGATGAAGATCTTCCAACCAATGAAGAACTATAAAGTTTAGATCTTCAAAATAATGAAGATGTTGATCACATGGAAGTTGAGATCGTTCGTATGGTTGACACTCGCCTAAGAAATAAAGGCATAGTGCCCGAACAATAAAGTGAGGAGGATCAATAGAGAAACCCAAGTCATTGAAATCCTAAAGGTGAGGCTCAAGTAAAAGTGGAAGTGACTGAAGAACTCATAGATATTATAGTAAGGCTACAACAATAGATGGGTTCTTAACTCCAAAGGACAAAACAAGAAAGCAGTCAGCTCAACAACTGCCTTAATGAAATGAGCGGGCTGATGAATAACTTATTTGGTCAGCTTAACCTTATAGTAATAGCAACATAGCGGATACCTCCAAGGAATCTACCAATGATAAATAATCCAGCAGTAGAGAATGAGGGTGTACAAAATGCTCCACCCAATTTACTAGTAGCTACGACATAAAGATAAGAACTTTCAGGGGAAGCCATACTGAACCCTCATCAGGAAGGTGATGTTATCACAAAATGCTAAGTGGAAGATCTCATTATAAAAAGGTTAAAGTAGTCATAGCCTCATAAACTGTTGAGCAACTATTAGGAAAAGAGCGATCATATCTAGCCGAGTATGATCAAGTACAATATCCTAATGGATACGTAGTACCGAAGTTCAATACCTTCTCAGGCATAATAAATATGTGATAACATTTGGCTCAATTTAAAGCATAATGAAGAAATACCAATGAAAATGATGCTTTGTGACTACACTAATTCATCAGAAGTTTTACCCATTTAGCCTTCGAATGGTATGCTGAGTTAATAAACGACTCAGTAAAAATATTCACTGAGCTAGAAGCACTCTTTATCAAGAGATTTGCATGTGTAACATAGCAAGTAACAATTGCAGATCTCACCTTAGAAAAAAGGAGAAAGGATGAGAGTGTCACTAAATATATTACCAGATGGAGGAACCTAAGCATGAGATGTGATCAACAGCTCACAAAAAAGAATGTAATTGAACTCCTCATAGAAATATTGATGATCAGAAGGCCCTAAACATTAACATGGCTACAATCAATACATTCCAAGAATTATTAGATCATGTTGCCAAGTTTGAAGGGTTATCTAAATAAAAAGGGCTTAATTTAGGCTATAATAATAACTCTACTGGAGAAGAAAGTAGCCAAAACTACAAGAGTCTAAAAAGAATGATGTTAATGCAACATTCATATTTACAGTGGACAAAAAGGGAAATTGAAGAACATCAACTTCAAGTCAATAGAAGAAAAGAAAAGAATACCAACCCTCCAAGAGAAGATGGTAAAGCAGTACTCGTTTAAAAGAGAATGTATGGCTAAGATTTTCGAACATGTCCTAAAGTTGAGATTACAACTACCATAGCCATGTTAACTAGATCAAGTAGACAAGGTTGATGACCCCAACTATTCTCCCTTGCATAAGCTTATAAGTCACCTAATTGAATATTATTTTATTTTCAAAGATGGGGTTGAGAAAAGCTATCACAATAGAGAACTTACTTTATCAGACAGTGTCTTAGTAAATCTTGAAAAGGAAAAAGTTATTGTTGTTATGGCATAACTGAATGAAAAAGCCAAGTCGAACAAGATTTAGGGCATAAATAAAGACAAAGATAATACTCCACAAGTATAAGCAGAAGAAGAAGGTGGCTGGGAAACTTTCATCTTAATGAATACTAAAAGGATGATCAATATTATTTTAGCAATAGAGGGCATTTAGTGGAGGAATGTCCTAGAACCTAAAATCGATCCAAATATACTTCCCCTAATATGGGGGTAAATTTTATATAAAATGAAGAAGCTAATGAAAAATAATAAGCCTTCTATAACAAAGCCTTTTAAGTCAAGAAAAAATAAGAAAGTTCAAAAACAAAAATCTAAGACACAAAAAATGATAGATTTTCTAGAGTGTATGAACAATGTCCTGGGAGACTGATTAGGTTGGAGGAATATATGCACCATTTATAGCTTGACACAGATGAGCCTATAGAAGTTGTAAGAGAAACATTTCTAATGATTTGTTTGTTTACAACTCCAACTGATTCTAAAGAAGAGCTATGTTTTTTTCCAAGAAAAGCCTACCAAATGGAAAAACAAGCTAGGCTCTAAGAAACTATACCCTGAATCAAATAGTAGTTCTAATAATCATGAAGATAAACTCCAAAGAGTTACAGAGCTCAAAAACTTCTTCTAATGAGGAAATCTAGGCAGAAGAAGTAATACAAGTGTGATTAAGGAACATAAAAAAGATTCCACCACCTTGACCATAAAAAGCCAGCAAAAAAAATAAAAAAATTCAAATTAATGATGATGCCTTACCTCCACCACCAGCTAAACCCCAAAAGTCTACCAAAATAGGAGTAGAATATAATATTCTGGCAGACTTATAAAAGCTTTCTACTTTATTATGTATATATGATGCTCTCATGTTATTCCAAGATATAAGAGAGACCTTAATAAAAACCTTGTAAAGCCCAAAGCATTATAAAGCATTCTTCACTGAAGAGAGGGTGAAAGAAGATCTTACTTTGCAAAAGCTAGCAACTATCACCTTCAATGATAAGTATTTACTACTCAAAATGATTGAATATAATCGATCTCTCTATGTTATAGTTGAAATTAATTTTACATGTGTAAAGAGAGTGTTGGCATTCTTCTTGTTGATAAGACAAGAGAAGGAGTCCAAGAGAAACTTGAATTATGAAGGTCAACCTTAGAGTCTAAAGGTTTTCATTTAAGTTGATCTAAAACTAAAAATATGGAGTGTAATTTTAGTTGTAGAAATTTTAGTAGTAGTGTTCTGACATAGGGTAAACAAGTCATCAAAAAGAGTGAGCGATTCAGATATCTAGGCTCTATTGTTCAAAATGATGGTGAAATAGATGGAGATGCTATTAATAGAATTCAAGTTGGATGATTGAAGTGGAGGAATGCATCTAGCCTGTTATGTGATAAAAAAGTACCACTTAAACTTAAGGGAAAATTTTATAAGATGGTGGTAAGACCTGCAATGATTTATGGTGCAAAATGTTGGCCAATAAAAGAGAAGCATAAGACTAAGTTAAGTGTTACAGAGATGAGGATGCTCAGGTGGATGAGTGGCTTTACTCTTAGAGATAAAATATGAAATGAGTATGTTCAAGAAAAAGTTTGAGTAACTCCAGTGGCAGATAAGATTAGAGAGAGTTGCCTTAGATGGTTTGGCCATATAAAGCATCGGTTGTTCAATGATCCGATTAAGATAGTAGATGCATTATATTTTCTTTATGTTAAGAAAGGTAGAGGTAGATCTAAAAAGACTTGGTTAAGATGTATAAAAAATGATCTTAGTATACTTGAATTAAATGAGAATTTGACAAATAACAAGACACAATGGAGAAGAAAGATTCATGTAACAGACCCCACATAGTGGGGTAAAGGCTTATTATTATTGTTGTTGTTGTGTACAGAGAGCAATGATTGAGCCAACTGCTTCAATCAATATCCTGATAGTCAAGACACTTAAGGCACTAGCTTTGGTTGCTTGATACCTCAACAAGAGCATGGTGTTTTTATAAGGTTTTAATAAACAAGGGTAGCAAACCTTAGGGTCCATTGTCCTACCCATACACTTTAGGGAATTATATACATAATCTAAATTTCATGTAATTGAGGCCAAAGTTGCATATAAGGCACTCCTTGGTAGACCATGGATTCATGAGTATGGTATAGGACCCTCAACTCTTCATCAATGCATGAAATATATTAAAAATGGTGAAGTGAAATCAAATTGATGGGGAAATCAATCCATTATTTATACATGAAATTAAGGTCTACGATGATGCCAAATACTTTATCCCTAAGAAGGTAGAAGAGGTTAACGCCCAAAAGAAAGAAACTCCACCTATCAAACTAATGTTAAAGAGTGGTGATTCAAAAGATATATTTATTAACAAATCAAAACAACCCAAGGTAATTTTCCACCTTGGTGGTGATATTAAAGAGGATGAAGAAGAATTGGAACTTAGGAGGGCCTCAACTAATCAAGAAAAAAGAAGAGGCTAGCACCACTGACATGACCAAATAATTAGAAAAAACATGCATATCTCTAATAGGATTATCTGAGTCTCAAGTTTTTGATAAGGCTATAAAAATAATGCTAATATTGAAAGAACATATAAAAACATTATTAACTCCAAGGAGAGAAGAAATAGAATAATTAAGAATGTTCTATGTTCTCCCTAGAAGGGGTTACAAGGATTGTGGAATCCTCTTCTATGAAGTTGAGGAGAGAATCATAAATTCCACGCAAGAACCATTTGAAAAAGATGATTTTGAGGAAGAAGTCATTTCAATAATCATTCTTTAATTCTTTTCATTAACTCTAAAGAGGCTAATCATAAATAATGTCTAGCTATCACAATCAAATGCATATGCTTAATTGTTCAAAAGAATCTGGCAAGGGGATAATGTTCAGAGTTCCATAGGATATGGAAAATTCACTACATTATGATTAGGATATATTCCTTCATCAAATTTCTCAATAAGCTCATGTTATACCATATTTGATAAAGAAGTAATCCCCTTCAAAACCATAAATCTGCAAAAGGGTACTTTATATAAAAATGAAAATGCACCTGAAGATGATTTAATAATTGATCTCAAAGAAGCTCCAAAAGAATTCAAAAAGGCAACAAGCCACAGTTGATGAACATCATGAAATTAACTTAGGTATCGAAGAAGAGTCTAGACCAACTTTTGTTTGTGCTAACCTCACATCAAAATGATTAGAAGAATTAAAAGCACTACTTTATAAATATAAAGACTACTTCTCATCGAATTATAGCAAAATTCTAGGTTTATTGTCAGATGTAGCTATACATAAATTGTCTTTTAACTCTGATGTAAAGCCAGTAAAGCAAGCATCAAGGCAAATGTGATTAGAAATTGAAGAACATGTAATCATTGAAACCAAAAAGCTCATCGAAGTAGGGTTGATCCAAGAAGAAAAGTATGTTGACTAGATTGCTAATATTGTCCTAGAAAGAAAGAAAAAATCTACATCTATATCTATCTCTAAGAGTTAAATAAAGCATGCCCAAAAGATGATTTCCTATTACCCAATGCAGAACTCATGGTAGATAATACATCCAACTATGATATGTTCTCCTTCATAGATGAATCATCAGGCTATAATCAAATTAAAATGGCTATAGAAGATGAGAAACATACATCCTTTCGCATGCCAATCGGCATATATTATTACAAAGTAATGCCCTTTGGCTTAAAAATATGGGTGTCACTTACTAGTGGGTGATGATCCGTATCTATGGTGATCTCAAATATAAGTATGTAGAGTGTCATGTCAATGGTTTGGTTATTAAAAGCAAAAGACAAAGTGAGCATATAAGCAATCAAAGGATTGTATGTCATAGGATTCAGAGTTTCAATCTAAAAGTGAATCCTCTAAAGTGCACTTTGGATGTGACCTTTTAAAGATTTTTAGGATTTATTGTATGCCTTAGTGGGATTAAAATTAATCCCTCTAAAATAAAAGAAATAATGGAAAAGCCACCACCTAAGACATTAAAATAATTATGTTCCCTACAAGGTAGACTACTTATATTAGAAGGTTTATTTCTAATCTCTCAGGTAGATGCAAGGCTTTTGCTGAATTAATGAAAAAAGATGCACCCTTTTTATGGGTTGATGTTTGTCAAGAAAAATTTGATTGCATAAAATAATATTTATTCCATCCCCCAATCTTGCCATAACTAATAAGAAGAAAACCATTGATATTATATATGACAACCCTGGAAGAATCACTAAGAGCTCTACTAGCACAAATAATAAAGAAGGAAAAAATGTCTTATATTATATAAGTCGATGTATAATAGGAGCTAAAATAAAGTATTTTCCTATTGAAAAGTAGTGTTTAGCATTAATATATGCTGCTAAAAATTTCTGCCACTATATGTTATCCCATAAGATAACATTCATATCCAAAGTTGACTCAATCAAATTTCTGATGATGAGGCCTACCTTAACAGATCGCTTGGCTAAATGGATTGTCCTACTGCTGTAATTTGGTATAACATATGTCTCGCAAAAGGACATAAAAAAGCAAGCCTTGGCATATTTCTTAGCCTCTCATCCCTTGCCGATATACTCTCCACTTAATGATGAGTTTCTTGATGAACAAATTTTTAAAGTTGAAAAAGCTCAGCAATCATCAGGATGGGAGTTTTATTTTGATGGAGCTTCATCTTTAAAATCAGCTACATGACCTAACTTACCTACAATACAAGTTAGACTCAGCCTAATATTCATAACACCGTAAGGGGGTATACTACAATATTTTTATAGATTTATTGAGCCTCAAAGTAATAATGAGGTCGAATATGAAGCATTAATTGCAGGCCTAGAGCTAGTAATTAATATGAAAATTAAGAAGCTTCATATATATAAAGATTGTTAGCTTATAATCTAATAGATAATTGGGTCTTTTAAGATAAATAAGCAAAAATTGGTGCTTTACCATAAACATGTCTTGAAGCTTTTATAATTCCTTAAGGTAACTATCACAAGAGTGATGTGTTGAGACAATGGCAAGGCCGATGCATTAGCTAAATTAGCTAAAAAAATGATAGACCCTCAGGGAAATCTAATTACAATAATAGTCCAAAATAGGCTACTAGTGCCAACCCTCTGACACACCTTTAAAACTAAAGAAAGTTAAGAAGTCACAACTATAATAGAAGAAGATGATTGGAGAGAACCATTCATTACCTATCTCAAAGGTAGTAGAATTCCAAAAAATAAATCAAATGCTCATCAAATTTTACAAAGAGTGTTATGATACACTCTTATAAATGATACATTATATCTACATGCGTTTGACAAAATGTGGCTATGCTGCATGAGACTAGACAAAGCCAAGATAATAATAGTTGAAGTTCATGAAAGATTATGTGGAGAACACCAATCTGGCCCTAAAATAAAATTCAAAAGGAAATGAATGGAATATTATTGGCCTAGCATGGTTCAAGACTACATTAAACATGATAAAAGATGTCATGAGTGTCAAATACATCCACACACACTATATCGGCCACCCAATACCCCACCTACACCCAATAATAGCTTCATGGTCATTTGAAAGCTGGTGAAATGATATAATACATCTAATAAATTATCCATAATCTTGGGGACATCGCTTCATTCTAGCTGCTATCAATTATTTCTTTAAATGGGCAGAAGTAATCCTATTAAGAGAAGTTAAAGTAGATGATATAGTAAAGTTCTTTTGGGACCATATTATTTATAGATTTAGAATACCTCAAAGGATTATATTCGATAATGGAACTGCATTCAAGAATACTAAAGTTTATCATTTTATTAAAAAATATAAGATAAATTGGTGATATTCCTTAATATACAATCTAAGAGCCAATGGTTTGGTAAAGGCATTTAACAAAATGCTAATTAAGTTGCTTAATAAAATTCTTACCAAAAATAAAAGAGAGTGGCATGATAAATTAATAGAAGCATTATAGGCATATCGTATCACTTATAAAATTGTTACACAAGCAATAGCAAACTCTTTAGTTTTTAGAGCAGAAGCAATACTTCCCCTCGAAGTAAAATTATCTTCACTCCACATAGCAGTTCAAAATGAACTTTTAGTGGAAGACAATATTCAAATATGATATGAAGAGCTTGAAGCCTTAAATGAAATGCGATTATAAGCCCAACAAAATCTAGAAACATATAGAGAAAGAATGACCCGAGAACATGATCATATGGTCTGCCCAAGAAGCTTCAAAGTAGGTGAACTAGTACTAGTATGAAGAAGGCTATTGTTCCACATCAATGTAAAATTTGATCCAAATTGGGAGGGGCCATATATCATTAAAAAAAGTATACGAATGTGGAGCTTATCAGCTTATTAGCTTATTGATGTAAAAGGCATTAGGCTTATTCCCTCTATAAATGGATAATATCTCAAAAGATATTATGTGTAACTATAAATGAAATATTCTCATTTCAATGAAAAATTTCTTATGAACAGGGGCAATTTTATATATCTTGCAAAGTAAGATCCCCTGTCAAAAGGAAATGCTATCTAATTAAGTAAAATTAAATAAAGATCCAACTTGCCCAAAGGAGCTGGATCAGGTCCACCACGCCCAAAGGGGTCGGATCCAAAACATAAAATTTAGATTCCATCATACATAAAGGGGTTAGATCTGAATTAAACTAATATCCATCATACCCAAAGGGGCAAGATCAGATCTACCATGCCCAAAGGGGCCGGATCCAAAATATAAAATTTAGATTTCATCATAACCAAAGGGATCAAATATAAATTAAAAAAAGATCCATCATGCCCAAAGGGGCCAGATCAGATCCACCATGACCAAATGAGTTGGATCCAAAACATAAAATTTAATTCTATCATACACAAAGGGGTCAGATCTAAATTAAACTAAGATCCACAATGCCCAAAGGGGCCAGATCAGATTCATCATATCAAAAAGGGTTGGAGCTAAACTTAAATTTATATTATAATATAATCAAAATGAGCAAGTTTAAATATAAACTTGCATAAAAGACTAAATTAAAAAGCCCACGCGCATAGCTCATCTATAAATTCAAATATTACTACTGATTTATAAAACTCTTAAAAAGCATTTTGCTTCTCTATTCTAGATATTTTATAGGTTGGCTATAATGTTTATCTAGAAAAGAACAGATGATATGTTTTCCACTGATCCTACTAAAGAGTAGATATGGGACATTATTGAAGCCCATGATCCATGTGGTACAACCAGGATACATGGCAGGTTATCATGGCACCAAGATATGTTAAGAGTTAGAGATATTTTTGAAGACTCATTCATTTGATCATCACATCTCTCACTATCCAACTCACAATCTTTTGCTAGTTATGACTCAATTGACTAGATAACTAGTTTAAAATTGAGACATAATCATGATGTCCCTTTAGAATGAGTTGTAGATCACCTTAAATTTGGAAATTAGAATGTGCTCCAACTAGCTGAAGGCACTGCCCTGCCTACATGCATAATCAGGCTACTAGGTTACCATATATAATATCATGAAGTAGAAGATCAGGATTCAAAGCTAGTTTTTGGCACTCCATTATTAAATGTCAATGGATATGTATACTAGGCTTGACACCACCTGTGGATGCATGGAGATGTTCTCAAAAGGGTTGACTTATATCGAGAAGTCTTCACTCTTTGACTATAGACACCTTCCTTTCATATGAAATCGAAGTATAGTGAAACACCGAGAAAGGCCACTGATACTTAATAGATTAGTCCACATGAGATGACAATAACTATGGCATACATGCAAGATATAGCAGGACTTCCAGTTATAGGGACTCCCTACGAAGAATGCATCCCACTAGATCATAAGCTTTTCCAACGCTAGCTAGATGGCCAGCATGGGAGAGGTAGTTATATATATTCTTCAGGACTTCATCGTGCCTTAGCTTATTATCAAAGATGATCCAAAGAATGAAGGACAAGTCATAGACATCAGAATATGATCACTCTGGATACATGGTCAGAAAGCTTCCTTGATTCAGAGATACATCTACTACATTTTGCACAACCAGAGGGCCCGTTTGATAATAGATCCCATACATCTAGTAGTACCAAATTTGAATCAAAGGGAAGAGCCAAATGTTGTCAAATATTAGCTTAGGATTTTGATGATGAGTTATTTTTAATAGTTTTTATTGCCACTTGGCTATGCTACTTTGTATTCCATGGACACAATAGCCTATTCCATCCTTCTACCTTATTGTTGGCTTGCCTATTCGCTCATGATTGAAGGATATCATTAGCACCCGTAGCACTAGCCTACCTATATTTTGGAATATGTAGAGTAAGTGTCATGACCGATTTATGATGCTATGATGTGGATTCCCTTTGGCTCTATCTACATGGATGGATTCATGCTCATTTTTCAAGAGTCTTTTGTTATCCTAAGACACCATCCTATTTTAGTGAGAAAACTTTTTTCGTGATTATGCAACTAAATAGAGCTATAGATAGAAATCAGAGACTAACCTTCATGATCACCCTAGTGCGCATGACAAATTGCTTTCAGATTATCCACATATCATCTTTTTATAGTAGTTTATTCAAAGTATGGGGAAAATTTTTATAGATTCTCTCATTGATATAGACACCTCATTGCTATTATCAAAATTTAGACATAAAAAATATTATAGAACATCTCATTGGACTAAGATCCACTGGCTATGCTATCACAGCCTTGAATCTACAATCTTGGAAGGTTACAACCCAAATAGGGTGGTTAAATAGTTTGGATTTATTCAAGCTACACCTACATACAAGTTACCATCGATAATGGATGTAATAGATACTCATTCCTTAATAGCACTTTCACTAACAATCCATTTAGCAGCAATCTTTATTGCATGGACCTTCATAATTTGTCTGGTGACCCATTACAATTTCTATATAACTTCACAAGAGACTCATACAAGAGTCAGTCATTTATGGTTGGTGTGGATCTACCACATATTCTCTTCCTTCTTGGAGCTATGCTTTCATATATACAATTATAAAATGTGAAAGGCCAGACCAGTCCAACTTATACCACATATGACTAATGCTTCTAAAAGAGCATTAGATGACCAAAAAGGTAGTAGGAAATGACGATGTCAAAATTCAAATACCCAAGAGAAAGATAATAGGGATCTCTATAGCCCCCCACCAGCCTATTTTAACATAAGAGTTATAGATATATATGATAAGTAAAAATTTATTTGACACCACGTAGAGTTTGATTTTTTATTTGAATGATCAAATATGTCATTAAGGAATAAACAAATTATCTCAGAAGATAAACACATTTTCCTATGATGCATTAAATCATTTAATAAAAAACTCCTAAGACTAATGAGTCTTCCATGCACTAGAATCTTTTCCCGTGAACTATAAGAAAAGTATAATACAGTTTATTTTAAACTAGGTTCATGGTTCCCTATAGAGGTAATCCCCTATACTTAATTACATCTTAAGAAAGGTCTCTTCCTAATAATACTCTCAATTGAAAAAATAGACCTTTTTTTTAAGGAATTCTAAGTTGGTTTTCAAAGGATTCATTTTTAGAATTTTAATTAGGATTGGTCTAAAGTAGAGAGAGTTATTTTTGGAATCCAAATGGGATGAAGTAATAAATACATATTGATACTGAGATGCCTAGCAGACATTTTAACTATCATATAATTGGGCTTTAAATTTTAAAATTTTATTTAAATTTTGAATTAATATTTTTTTAAAGTCTAAGACTTAGGATTTAGCAACACAAGACTACAGAAATGCCTAGGATTGAAGACTTACTCTAAAGAGGATGCTTCATAACCTAAGTCTATAAATGCTTCTAACACAAATTAGATGCTCGACCTAATTTTATTTTTGAAATTATCAGTCATTCCTCTCACTTGAGAGAACTAACCTGTCCCTAACTCTTCTAGACTTACAACCTGCCTAGAAAGGGCTATTAACTAACGCCACCTAGGCACATTTTAAATTTATGATCCTAAGTCTTATAAATGCAAGATGGATAAGATACTGAATTTTTAAGAAAGGAATTAAGAATCTTAGACTCACTCCCTAATTGCTAAGATAATGTAGGGTATGAAATGCATCTAACAAATGCATATTTTTTAGATTATTATATGCTTTGATACATGAAGTATTCAAGGTCTTGGGTATGCATTTTTATGCCTACATGCCATGCAATTAGAAATGGTTATGGGCCAATTCATTAAGAGAAGGCATGCTTCCCCAAGAAGGTGGTCATCCTCACAGGTCAAATGCCCCTTATGTGCAATGGGAGAAGTTGCCAAATTCAAAGATTGGAGCAATACGATTACATGATTTTCAAATGCTAATTTATTTTTAAATGATTTTAAGTTTTTCTTAAGGCTTTAATTTATGTGAGGTTACAATTTTTATTATTTAATTTTGTTTCAATTGTTTAGATTTAGATTGGGTAGAAATTTTCATTTTCCCTATGAACCTAATCGTCTAGGAATTCATCACAGGAAAGCAAAACATAGAAACAAACCTAAAAAGGTAGGCTGGTTCTATTGTGCATCCAAAGTAAATCAAGAAAATATAATTTTAGAAAAGGCCAATGAGGTCAGGTACCACTTTACACCCTAGAAGAAAGAGCAAACAGAAGCCAAACTCTACCTTTATACAATCCAACCTAGAACTACAAGTCTAGATCTATGGGTTTTCTTTCTAGGATCGTCTCCTTCTTCAAGGACATCCATTAGGGTTCATAGGAGACCACTACACCTATCTTCTAATAGGGTTTGCTCGTGCTAATTCTAGACCTCATAGATCCTAACCTAATTTTTAAGCTCAAATTTATATTTTTTTTTAAATTCAAAGATATTTCTTAAGCTCTAAAAAATAAATGTCAACAAAATTTAAATAGAACATAGCAGTTATACTTTATAAACATACAAGCTTAGCATTACCTACTTGTTAAGCCCACCTGTCCTATGGGATATGCTTAAGGGCTTAAGCACACCTACAAAAAAAACATTTTAATAGATAGCAATCCTTTCCATCATAGCCTCCTGTAAAAGATAATGTTAGATCTAAAAAGAATGCCCTATCATCTAGCCTAATGGGCAAATAACCTTGGACATGAGTCTAAAATAATACACCACAAAGACATGTGAAGCACATCACATCACAACATAGAGAATCAAAAAAAGGAATCACAGAACAACCTAACCTAAGTCTAAGGTCCATGACCTAATGATCTAGTGTGTGAAGGAAATAAGCTTGTGTAGCAAGTTTGCTAGGCCTCTTTAGTTTAAGTTTCAATTTAGATTTTTGAGTTTGTTTGAATTTTACCTTTGGATTGTTTCAATTCAAATGATTTAATAATTTATTTTCATTTTCACTTTTATTTTGTTCAAGTGAATTTTAGATTTTCAAGAATGAAGAGTAGAATAGATTTCACTTTTGGGTGGAGCCCATTTTATTTAACATCCTAACCCCTAATGGAATGAAACCTTCATCCTAAGATGAAGATTCATTCCAAATGACTAACTAAGATCCTTAAGTAAATTAATTAATCCTTTTAGTTTCATTTAGATGATTTGGGTTTGAATTCAATTTAGTTTGGATTTTGGATTAATGTTTCAATTTCAGTTTTTGGAATTTGGTTCTTAATTTTATTTTTTATTTGACTTAATTTTCATTCTTGATTTGATTTATTCTTTTAATTTGATTTGGTTTAAATTATTTCATTTGATTTAGTTTGAATTAATATTTGGTTTAAGTTATGTTCATTTCATTTGATGTCATTTATGTTAACCTAAGCCACTTAGGTTAAAGTTTGACTTTATTCTTAGATTAGACTGATTATAGATTAAAGTTTCATTAGTTTGTTTAATTATGAGTTTATTAACTTAATGTTTAATTAAACTTAACATTTAATTATTAATTTTATCAATCCTTATGTACGAAAATGATTAAGTTTCTTTGATTTATGATATTGGAAGAGTTATCCTAAGTATTTTTTATTTTGATGAAGATTAGTTCAAATTACTTCATGATTTTATGAATTTTTTTATTAATTATTTGATTTATATTGACCTAGAGGTTTGGAAATTCAATAATTCCCAATTCAAGGCCAATTGTTTGAATTTCTTTTTTGGCAAGTGGGGTTTCATGCTAATTTCATATTTCCATAGTTTAATCTTGATTAGATGTGTAATTAGAGTGTAATTAATGTTTAAATTATTTCATCAAAACCTAAAATAAGCTTAATTCAATGAAAATCATTTAGGGGTTTTATTTTTTTGTGATTCATCTTTGAAAGATGTTTCTAAAGATGGTTCATTCATAATTTTAAAAATTTGGTTGATTTACTGTGATTTAATTAAGTTCAAGTTAATTATTTGAATTATTTAATTTAATTAATTATCTAATTAAGCCATTTTATGATTTATTAAGTTCAAATGAGTTTCATTAGTGTTTTTAAGTTCATTAGGGTTTTCAAAGTTGATTTGAGGTTATTTAATCTATTTTGATTATTTATTTCATTTTATATTATTTTATTTAATTAAAATTCAGGTTTAGGATTTGAAATTTAATATCTCATGAATAACATGGAGATAATTCATGAAAATTTTTCCTAAGGTGCGTTTTAACCTCAATTTTAATTCCTCATAGTTTTATTTGAATTGGCTTAATGGTTTGGGATTAATTAAGGTTTGATTGACTTCATTCAAACCTAAATTAAGACTAAATACTCAAAATTAATTAAGGATTTTAATTTGAATAGATTCGTCTCATCAAGAGGAATCCATTGAGCCCAAGTTTATATTTTTTGGATTTATATTTTAATTTTTAAGATTTTTTAAAATTTTAAGTTATTTTTAATGATTTTTTAATTAATTAAAAGGAGGATTACCGAGTGGATCATGGGTTATTATATTTTAATTATTTAATATTTTTTGGCTTTGGGTCACATGAATCCTAAGCGGACTAGATCTAAGCCTAAATTTAGATCTATCATATCTAATGGGACTAGATATAAACCAAAAGTTAGATCTATCATGTCCAAATGGACCCAATATAAACCGAAATTTAGATCTATCATGCCTAAAGGAACTAGATCTAAACCTAAATTTAGATTCATTATATCAAAAAAAATGATCTAAACCTAATTTTAGATCTATCGCATCCTAAGGGACTAGATTTAAACCAAAATTTAGATCTATCATGCCCAAAGGGACTAGATCTAATCCTAAATTTAGATCCATCACATACAAAGAGATCATATCTCCAAAATTTTATTTTAAATATATTATTTATTATTTTTATTTTTATTATAAATAATTTTTCCCTAATAAATGTGACATGTCAATTAGGCATGATGCATTCGTTGCTTTCTCCATCATTTATTAGTGATTCTATTCATAAACATAAAAAGGAGAAAGAGTATAATATTGAAGAAGTCAATGATCATAATGTTCATGTATCGTGTAATAATAAGAGATAATTGCTAAAAGAAATCTCAGCTACAGATAATTAATTTGAATTTCTTTGATATAAATAGAGGCAGTATAGGCTCAATTAGCCAAAATAGCCTGTCTCTCTCGTGCATCATGAAGATATTGAAAGGTTGCTCAAGTTTAAACACCTAGGCATTCATCTATGAGTAATCTTCTTCTATGGCTGTGATAGTCTGTCTCACCATAGACCTTCATTAAGAAATATTACCTTTTCTACTGTGACTTTCTCAATTTAGTAGATAAATCAAGAAACTCAATCTCCTCTTTAAAGAGTTCTCTCTGGTATAATCTGAAGGCTTTAAGGCTATGCACAAGGTCTTGGAAAACTAGAGAGGTTTGATGTGAAATAGTGCTGAGTGAATTCTCTACAATGAGAATAAAACAAACTTGACATCTTGGCATTGAGACTCCCAAAGCTATAGCTCTTCTGCTTTGAGACCAAAAGTGACAACACAATCTAATAAAGAGTTCGCCACCACGCATAAGCTAAAAAGTTCAGACATAACTTCTAAGTCAAGACATAGAAGTAGGTGATGTTGTGTTGTCACTATATGACCTAAGCTTTATGAAGAGCTATAATGTGATTAGCCTGAAAGTTTATAATGTTGCATAGACATAAAGCATGAGAGTTCCATACTAGATAAGCACTTTTGATGTATATCCCTTAGGCTAGAAGTAAGGTGGCTCTCTACATAAGAGCCAAGCTATGTTGAGAAATCAATCTAGATGGCATTCAGTATCACCTAAGTTGAGCTTGATAAGAATGATTCAATACTAGTCTTTAAAGCACCAAATTCCTCCATAGATGGATCTTCTTTGATACGCATATGGTCATTACTAATAGGCTTAGTATAATGAGAGACTGGGGAAGTCCCACTAGTATCTATCGATAACACTAAAGTGACATTACTCTCTACCCATTCTATTGATGGTTCAACCTCTATTAGTAGAGGTGGAGCATGAATAGGGTTAGATGTTCTTGCTACTCTCTTATCATAGTCAGCTGGAAGAGGGCTTTGGGTATCACTTTCAACCATTATGAGAAGGGGTGAAGGCTCTCAATGATGCTTTTTACCACTATCTCATTCGCCTGATGATTTTTTAGAAGTATGAGTTATGTGTCATGGGGAATGCAAGTGTCGTGTTAGTCTAGCTTTCTTGAGTCTATGCCTATATATTCAAAACCATAGCTCCAAGAAGGAAGAGAAGGTTTGACAAATCCATAGCAACCATAGATAGATAAATCCTATGTTAACCTCTTATGGTGCCACATAGAAATAAGAACCAATTCCCAGGTGAAGCAGAAAAGGACAAGCTATAGAAGCTACCTCTAAATGAATAGTATGTGATAACATCCCTAGAAAATGAGTATATGCTATATCAAAGTATCTGTGTACATAGGTGTAGCTTGAGTAAAGCCATACTGTCTAGTTATTCTATTGGAATTATATCCATCCAAAACTATGGACTCATGATGGAGATAACAAAGCCAAGCGGGTCTCAGTCCAACTAGATATTTTGTAATGCATCTATATGCTAGCTTATATAATAGTAAGGGTGTACCTCTATTAATGATAGAATCCATGAATCTCTATCCCAAGCTTCGACCAAATAAGTTGTGAAGAGATGATCCATGAATGATCTATAAGAAATCCTTTATGCATGTTGATGCAAACATAAATTTCTAGATATGATCTTTGTTTAACTAAACTATTGCTCTACTTAGCTATATAATCAACATAAAATGTGGTTCTCTAAAGTAAGTAGGTATCTTAGGACAGCTGAAGGCTCAAAAAATATGTTTGTGGATCTATTGTGTTTATTTTTGGTTTTGTATATTATGTGTGTGCATGAGGGTAGAGGAAGACACCATGCAGTTCTGAGGGTTGAGTATGACATCAAGGAATAGCATACTATCTCAAAAGATAGAAATTACTACCCTACGATAGACCTAATCACCTAATAAGGACTCCTAAGGCATGATGGGACTTCAAAGGTACCAGAGATTTTTCTTTTACTTTACATGGATGAATAAAGTAAGGTTTATTTAAACTGGGTTCTAAAGTTCTCTATGGGGGTAAGCCCCCATAGTTAATTACATCCTAAGGAAGGTGAGTTCCTTAAGAACACTCTCGATTAAAGTAGGCAATTATTGCCTCCAAAAGTTCAAAAATAGGATTATTAATAAATTAGCTATGTTTGGAAGATCAAATGGGATAGATTGAAAGGAGAGATTTATTATTGATGGCAAAAGGAGATGAGTAGGGGATGCTCATGATACTAGGAAGTCTAGTGACCATCCCAAACTATGCTATAGTTGGGCTTTATAAGTTTGAAATTGAGGAGAATTATATATTTGAGTTGAAATTTTATTAGAAATATAAGACTTATAATTCTACAATACAAGATTTAGAAAATGCCTAAGAGATGAAGATTTATGCTTGTAGCCCCAAAGAGAAACATCACCTTGGATCCTAAATCTAGGGAGCATGAGGGATAAAGCATGACTTATTTCTAAGGTGAAGTGGGTTTATTGTTTACCTCCATAAGAGAGGGTAAATCACTGGACTACCGGACTTATAATTGCTTGAAGTGATAGCCAGCTAACTCCTCTTATGATTTAAAACCATGAGGTCAAGTCATATGGTTTGCAAGATGGCTAGGTTGTTATTATTTAGAAAGAAAACTAAAGTCTTTAAACCCACTCCTTAAGAGACTAGAGCATGAGTGGTATAACTAATGACTTAGTCTAAGGCAAACCTTATCAAATTTTATTTGATTTTAACTCTTTATTTTTTAACACAGGCCGTAGGATTTTATATGCCTAAATGTATGATGAACTAATTATGAGCTAAGTTAGATAGAAGAAGGTGTTCTCCACCTCCAAGGGATGCCCTCACTGGGGATGAGAATTTAATTTGATTTGCTGACTTATGGTTTAAGGCTCTACTAGGGAGAAGTCATGATCTAGTTTTGAGGGCACATCTGCTAGAGGTATGAGCTCAGATACATTGAGGATAAGGTAGATTTAAATTTAGACTCAACTGGAGGGAGGATGGTGAATTTGATGAAATGGACCATGTCGGTGTGATGGATCCACTAAGTAGGGGTTAACATCTACCTAGCCTTATCTTAGATTTACAAATTCGAAGGATAGTCTGCTAGCCATTAGATAGAGCTATCCAACCTAAGGGTTATCTTTTGATGTGCAATGATTAAGACAAAAAGATAGCTTGTAGACTTATAAGTTCTGAATAAGGAACCACTAGGGTGATCAGCTGATAGCATAATAAATCGAACCTGACCTAAGGAGACTATTTGAGTGAATGCCGCTGTGGACTCACATCATCTCAATAATAATCAAAATTAATTTAATTTGGGATGGATCCCATCAGAGTATGATGGATGTACTAAGAAGATGCTAATATCAGCTTGGTCCTACTTTAGATTTACAAATCTAAAGGAATAGTCTACCAGCTACGTGGTAGAGCTAAGCAACCTAAGGGGTGCCTTTCATTGTGCAATGGTTAAGTTAGGAAGAAAGCTTGTAGACTTACAACTTCCTAAATAAGGAACCACTGGGGTAATCAGTTAATAGCACAACAAATTGAACCTGACCTAAGGCTGCCCGTCGGTGTGCGATGGTCATACTGGAAAGAATGCATAATAGACATATATTTTCCAAAGAAAGGATGACTGCTGGGGTGACTCATTGGTGGCACAATAAGTTGAACCTGACCTAAGGGTGACTACTAAGAGAGTGCCGACCTGAGACTTATCTCAACTCAAAAGTAGTCAGGCAATTCCTATAGGGAGTTTTGCTAACACTGCCCTAAAGATAGGATGCCTGCTTGGGAAAAGGTACCCCTGGGGGTTTTGCTCCTAATCCACAAGTTTAAGATTATATATATATATATATATATATATATATATATATATGTTTTATTATTAGGTTTGCATGGATCCTATTGGTGTGCAAGGGACCACACTAAGAAGGAGCTTATATCAGCCTAGTCTTATCTTAGACTTACTGGGCCAAGGGAGAATTTGCATATCCATAAGATAAATTCTCCAACCACAAGGGTGGCTACTAGGAAAGGGGGACTGTCCAATCCAAGAGTAACCGGGGTAGTGTCTAAATGGAGTCACTAAGGACGTGATCCAAATAAAGTTCCCATAAAGGAGGTGCCACTATGTGCTTTATCCAAAACCCTGTAAAAGAATGCCTATAGGTATTTGGTGGCTAACTCAAGAAGAAAGCGTAGCAGTCTTACATTTGCGAAGAGTGGTGTACCCACCTAGTGGGTCATCATCAACATGGAGAACACCAACCAACCTAAGGTTCCCATCGGTGTGTAACAATCTATCTAGAAAGATGGTGTGTCAACTTACATCTCCTTAAGGCAGAACTGATTGCCAGAATAGTCTATCTCGGCTTGACATGTGCTATTTAACCTAGGGCTGCCCGTTAGTGTACAATAATAATACTTAAGAAGAAAGCATAGTAGACTTACATATTCCAAAGTAGGGACCAACCGCTAAGGTGACCCATTGACGGTGCAACAGATCAACCCTACCTAAGGGAGACAACTAAGTATGGAGTAACAAACAAGGACTGGACCCAGACTTAAAGTAGTCAGGAGGAAACAAGCCACTGGGGGACTTACCCTAATCCTCAACTTGACCAAGTTAGTTCACAATGGCTAGTTCAAGAAGAAGGCATAGCAAACTTACATCCTCTTGAATGAAGCCAACATGAGGGTAGCTAATCGCATAAAGGCCTACCATACTAATAAGATGCTCATATGTGTAGTTATCAAGTCGAAAGAAAGCATAATAGACTTACATCTTCCAATGAGGACCACTGGGTGATGTACTAGGAGGAGACGTTAACCAACCTAGAACTAATGAATGAGTGTTGTAAGCTGTTATCCCACATTAAGATAGCTGAGACAAAAGATATGTGTTTGTTTTATATGTGATAGTTTGTGTTGGTGTTGTGTTGCTAAAGGATAGGATGGCCCAGACTTAAAGTAGTCAGGAGGAAACAAGCCACTGGGGGACTTACCCTAATCCTCAACTTGACCAAGTTAGTTCACAATGGCTAGTTCAAGAAGAAGGCATAGCAAACTTACATCCTCTTGAATGAAGCCAACATGAGGGTAGCTTACCGACTGCATAGTAAGGCCTACCATACTAATAAGATGCTCATATGTGTGTAGTTATCAAGTCAGGAAAGAAAGCATAATAGACTTACATCTTCCTGAATGAGGGACCACTAGGGTGATGTACTAGGAGGGTAGCACGTTAACCCGACCTAGAACAGCTAATGAATGAGTGTTGTAAGGGCTGTTATCCCACATTAAGGTAGCTCGAGACAAAAGATATGTGTTTGTTTTATATGTGGTTGTGTATAGTTTGTGTTGGTGTTGTGTTGCTAAAGGATAGGATGGTGCTTGGGTTCCTTACACCTACCCAAACACATTGTGGCGATTCACATGCAAAGATATTTCTAACTAGTATGAAGATATGGAATTTAAAATGAAAAGAAGTTTTATTGATAATTATTTACAAACGAGATTTATGGATAATATTTCTTCAGGTAGAGCCCATTGATTGGAAGCATAGGGCTCTCTCTCCATTACAATTTATAAGTAGATAAGATCCTCCTTGGTAGGCCTTTTCTATGGCAAAAGAGCCTTCCCAAGTGGGTTCAAACTTGCCTCCCATCTTTCAACAGGTAATAATTGGTCTCCTTAGAACTAAAACAAACTATCCTACTTGAAAATCTCTAGGATGGACCAACTTTTTATGAGCTTGAATCACTTTGGCTTTATACAACTCGAGGTGTTGGCATGCCTGGAGGTGTCTCTCATCCAAAACTTCAAGCTCTTCTAACCATAACTTCATGTTCTGCTCCATTATGATTTTACTACCCATAACTTCCTTAATGATGGGAGTTAAACTTTTATCGGTAGAACTGCTTCAGACCCATACACTAAGGAGAAAGGGGTAGATTGAGTTGGAGTCTTGTATGTGGTGTGGTAAGCCCATAAGGCCTCAACTAACTACTTATGCCACTTCTACTTGTTGTCATCGAGTGTCTTCTTTAATATATGGATGAGAGCTTTGTTGAAAGCTCCTGCTAAGCCATTTGCCCTCGAATAATAGATGGTGAAATATCGCTGATCTATGTTGTGTCTCCGGACAAAGCTGCTGATTTTAGTGCTTTTGAATGCAGTACCATTATTGGATGAGAGTTTTGTTGAATATATTGGATGAGAGTCTTCTTTAATATATGTATGAGAGTTTTGTTGAAGGCTCCTGCTAAGCCATTTGCCCTCGAATAATAGATGGTGAAATATCTCTGATCTATGTTGTGTCTCCGGGCAAAGCTGCTAATTTTAGTGCTTTTGAATGCAGTACCATTATTGGATATAATTCATCGAGGCACCCCGAACCTATATATGATATGGTTCCTGAGAAACTAGAGCACATGCTGAGCTGTGACCTCTCTGAGTGGGATTGCTTCTGCCCACTTAAAGAAATAGTCAGTGGTAGCTAGAATAAATTGATGACCCTTAGAAGAAGGAGGATCAATCATACCCACTATGTCGGTACTCCAACACTCGAATGGAAATGAGGCCAATGTAGGATGTAGAATGTTAGGTGATTGGTGTAAGACCACATCATGTACTTGATATGGATGGCATCTCCTAACTACATTCATGCAGTCAGTGAGCATCAAAGGCCAGTAGTATCCTAGTCTCTTAATCTTGGCTTTCATTTTTAGACCGGATTGGTGAGCGATGCATAAACCTGAGTGTACCTCAGTCACGATCTTATGGGCTTCGTGTTTGTCCAAATAACGTAACCACATATGATCGAAGGACCATTGATAAAAGGTGCCATCTACGAGAGCATATGAGAGAGTTCTCTACTTCACCTGATGGACAAATGACTTCTCTTGAGGTAGTTTTCCTGTATTTAGATAGTCCATGAATGGTTGCCTCTAATCTGACTCATCATCCTTTTTGGTAACAATAACATCCCCTTCAAGAGAGAGTCTCTTGATGAGTTCAGCGTCAATAATAGATAAGACTTATCTATTTTGAACTCTTATTGGTATGGACTCATCTTCCGCCAACTTTGGCATGCTTAATGCTGCTACTACATTTTCTCCTCAGGGAATCTTGTAGGTGGTAACCTTTGGGATTTGAGCCAACAACTCTATGGTGTACTTATGGTAATGATGGAGCTTAGGCTTTAGGACTTTATAGGACCCAACAATTTAATTGATACCTAGTTAAGAATCTCTGAAGATGTTGATGCTTTGGACGTATAGTGTAATAGTTAACTCCAGATCGATAATCAGAGCCTCATAATTGGCTTTATTATTGGTGCATGGATTGGACAGATGATATGAGAATATCATCACATCATGGTCAGAGTTAGAAGAACTATTCCTACCCCTGTCATTCTTGAAAGAGTAGATCATGGTTCTTCTCCTTTTTGAAAAGAAGCCTCTCAATCAAAATACATCTCCCAATGGTGAATGCTAGTGTCCCCTAAGTTCATGATTTATTCAGTCAGGGAGGTCATCACTAAGAGGGGAATCAGCAGAAAGTGGGTGTGCTGCTAAGAAATATGCTAGTGCTTGTCCTTTCACCGCATGGAGGGCTACAAATGATATCAAACTGTGACAAAATCATGGACCAATGCGCCAACTGTCCAGATAGCATCGGTCGTGTCATGAGATATTGCAGTGGATTGATCCTAAAGATCATATTCACCTTATGAGAAAGCATGTAATACCGTAGCTTTTGGGATGCAAAGATTAAATATAGGCAGTGCTTTTTAATAGGGGGGTAGTTTGCCTCGACAGGGATTAGATGATGACTGAGATAGTATAGTGCATTCTCTTTCCCTTTGTCATTGGTTTGAGCCAACAAAGTGCTAAGGGAGTAATCTAATGTAGTGGTACATAATATCAATGGCTTGCTTGGGATATAGCCTGCTTGAATTGGTGGCATCATCAGGTAGTGCTTGTTATCTTCAAAAACATGTTGCACTTATCATCCCACTTGAACTTAGTGTCCTTTTTGACAAGTGCTAAGAGTGGCTGGCATCTTCGTGATAGGTTGGAAATAAAACATCTTAGATATACCAACCACCCTTGAAATGATCTAAGTTGGGTTAGAATTTTAGGGGGTGACATTTCTAGGATAACCTTGATCTTCTCTGAGTCAATTTCTATTCCACGGAGCCAGACAACAAACCCAAGAAATTTCCCTAAGGCTACTCAAAATGCACACTTCAGAGGATTCATTTTAAGGTTAAATTGTCTTAACCATTCAAAAACTACTCTCAAGTTGAAGAGATGGTCTTCTTTTTCTTTACTTTTGACTACAAGATCATCAATGTAACATTCAACTAGTTGATGAATGCGTTCATTGAAGATCTGATTCATGGCCCGTTAGTATGTAGCACTGGCTTTTTTAAGGCTGAAAGGCATGACCTTATAACAATAGATTTTAATCGTGGTTCAAAAAGTAGTATTTTTCTCATCCTCAGGGGCTATCTTAATTTGGTTGTAGCCGGATGACCCATCTATGAAAGAGAATATTGCATGAGATGAGGCAATGTCCACCATCAACTCTGGTATAGGAAGTGAAAATTCATCCTTATGATATGCCTTATTTAGATCCCTAAAATTAACGCATATGCGAATTTGACCATTCTTTTTCTGAATTGGAATGACACTGGCCAACCGAGTGGATATTTTTCTTCCTTAATAAAACCAGCATCGATCAATTTCTTAATTTCAAAAATCACCTAATGCTTAATGTCTAATCGCATGCATCTAGAAGCTTGCTTGATAAGATTAGCAATAGGATCTATTACTAGTTTTTGGACTGCTACATCGGGAGATAAACCTTGAATTTCTTTATAACTTCATGCAAAGTAGTCCTTAACTCAATCATTAGTCTAACTAAGTCATTAGTTTCTTCTTCATTCAATAAGGAGCTATGTATGCAGGGCGTGGATCTTCTTTTATTCCTATATTAATTTCTTTGAGTTCATTAAGGGTTGATCTGATTTCTTCTTCAAATTCTATTTGTGCATCCTTGACTTTGAGATCATTTGGGTCATCTGAAGTTTCTAAGCACACCTCCTCACATGAGTTAGCATGATTTGAGAAGAACCTATCAGACTTTGAATGATTGGTGATGACTAGGCAATGATTGTCATCATCGATTGGTCCCACTGTGCCGAATCCTAGTCCAAGTCTTGATTGAGAATGTCTGCTTTGGTTGTCGCATAACCTTTCAAAGTAATCTGACCTATGTTTAGACCAAGTATGTGGGATTAATCCCTTCTTTGTTAAGTTAAAAACACAAGATGAATACCAATCAAAAGGCAATTGTATTAAATCTTTATATGAATCATCCTCAAGTTTTACATTGACTTCCTAACTTGAGGATGATGCTCCCAACAAAAACCTTTTTGGCTTGACATCTATGGATGACTTGGGGGCCTCCTTAACTACCAAACCCTCAACTTTCTAGGAATAAAGTGTGGTAATAGCTAAGGTTCCCAACTACTGCCTAATTATTCTACATAATACTGATTTGGATACATTCATACTTTACTTGGAGGCCTGATCTTCATCACTATCTAGCTTTAATGTCACCTCCAATGGGATCCACTAAAAGGGGTTAGTTGGCATGCTAACCACATAAGACTCATCGACCAAACTGAACTTTAAGTCTCTATGAATAGTAGGGGTACTCTTGTGAGCTAGAACATAGCTCCTACTGGCTGGCCACCAGCAAGGAGGTCTTCCACCTCTGGAACTGCCTCTAGACCTACCTCTTCCTCTACCTGTTGGGGGTTGAGTCATCTTACCTATGTGTTCATATGGAGTGACGAACTGTGGGTGGAATCTAACTTCAGACTCTACTTCCTCATCAATGTTTGATTCTTGCTCACTTTCAGTTTCTTTTTCTTTTTCTTTTTCAATTTTCTTTTCTTTTTATTTTCTTCTTCTTTTCTTCTTCTTTTGTTTTTGAACATTGACCAAGTTCATGAGAATAGACTTTCTGGCCCAAAAGAAGGTCTTCATCGGTGTATGTAACTCCACTGGCTTCTCTTGAATAACATGCCTCCTCTCCAATAGTCTTGATTGAGAAGAGCTTTGATCAATGACTCCCTCATCTCTTTTGATAAGACAAGGGCATCATATAAGCATAGCTTACCTGGCAACTTTCTCAAGTGAGTGAGGACATTGTAGTCAACTCTAGGCTAGTCCTCAACAAGCATATCCGTAGGCGGAGCATCCTGTGGAGGGCTACTTGATCGATAGAACTAATGACTTGCTTACCCTTATCTTGAGGTGCTTCCCTAGTAGGTATAACTTTGCCACTACAGAGATTGAATTCAGTGACTTCATGAGATGGTTTAGTGGAAAGTTCTACCTGCTCATTAGGTTCACCTATAGCTTCTCCTATAGGATCATCAGAGTCAGATGACTTTAAATCAATCTCAATGTGTGAACCTAAGTGATTCAAGAATGGATAATCCATATCCAAATTAAATGAATAAGAGTGATCAGAATTAAAGTTATTATCAATTAGACTTGGAGAGCTATCTATAGGAATAAACTCAAGAAGATCATCAGAAGTGACACAAATGTAAGTGGAATTAACTTTCTTTATTAATTTCTTAGATTTGGATGGAGATACAAAATAGAAATCAAGTAAAGTAAGCAGAGTAAGGGACTTGGCACCCCCCCTTCCACTGATATAATACGGTTGCTAGAAGAAGAGTTGATTGGAGGAACTGTAGCTGCAACTGTGAAAAGAGTGTTGGAACCAGTTGATGGTTGTGCTATTGTACTATCCCGGGAAAGTGGAGGCTGCCATTGTTGCTGCTAGGCTCTTAACTCCCTCAAGTTATCCTTAGCAACTTACAAACCTTCCTTGGATTTGGAGGTTTGTGCTGCCTCAAGTACCTGCAAGGGTAATTTCCTGATCTTAGAAATAATTTTCTTGGAAGTTCAGGATAGGGAGATGTCCAAACTTTCCTATATCTTAAGAGGATCACATGTATCCCCATGAATTACTCTAATAGAACTCGAAGGTTATTCTAACAGGTATTCCTTGGGGATGACGATGGCACCCAACTTGAAGCTACACTCAGGGAAGTCCTTAAAGGTAATACAATCTTCTAAGACATTGCCTAATGTGCGGTGGTAGGGGAAATAGTTTATATCATGACTCTTGCCCACTTCCTCCATCCTCTTATGCTCTAGTAATTGGAAATCAGACATCTTTAAAAGATTCTTAAAGATCTTCCTGACTACCTCCCTCTTGAATGAATAAGGTTTATTCAATCTATCAACAAGAGTAGGTAAGTAATAGCTACCTGGTGGTGGATAAAAATATTATCATTGATGATGCTGATGAGGAGGTCGTGGTGCTGACTAATGTGGGAACTAAGGTGGTTGGTATGATGGCTAAGGTGGTGACAGAGGAGGTGGTAGATGAGGCCGAGCTCATCTGTAGTAAGTACCACCGGTGGTGGATAAAAATATTATCGCTGATGATGCTGATGAGGAGGTCGCGGTGCTGACTACTATGGGAACTAAGGTGGTCGGTATGATGGCCAAGGTGGTGACAGAGGAGGTGGTAGATGAGGCTGCTGAGCTCGAAGCCTATCTGATTTTACCCTAGCTTGCTACTTCCCCTTATCAACTACTGTGACTACTCCTGGTTTCTTCTCAAATGCCTTCTAAGGTCTAGGCTTGGCTGAATGGTCTTGTAAAGGTAACTGTTTGGCTTCTTTTTGTAGACTAGCCTCCTTGTTGATTAATTTTTTGAAGGTTTTGATTGTAAAAATCTTGAGCATGAAAGCAACCAGACCATTGATGTTCTTCAGGAGAATTTCTATGGCATGTTGTTCAGACAACTATGGTTCACATTTTATACTCAAGTTTTGCCACCTAAGAATGTAATCAATAAGGGACTCGTTGGGGACTTATGTCACTACAATAAGATTGCCTGCAGTAACCCTTTGATGAGCTCCAACAAACCTCTTGATGAAGAGGTGCTCTAACTCAGCAAATATTTTTACTGAACCGTTAGGCAATTCAGCATACCAGTTAAACGTAACACCTGATAAACTGCTAACAAATAATCTGAAAAGAAGGGTGCCACTACCTCTGGAGTTGCAGCAGCCGGCCCTAAAATGCGCAATGTGTTGGCGAGGGTTCCCACTGCCATCAAATATTTTGAAAGAAGGAGGCACAAAACCCTTAGGATATTGGACTGCATCAAATTCCTCTGGGTAAGGTCTACCCTTTGGAATAGATTAGCCACTTCAGACTTGCGCTAGTGCTTCTCTCACTTGTTGCTCTGCCATGTGTTTGATATCCTTCTCATGAATGGAGGTACTATCCACCACCTTCCTATGTAAGCTACCACTATCTTCCTCTACGAGAATGCATCTAGAATGATCTGAGGTATGTGTTAACACTGCTCTATTGGCTACTATGAGAAAAGGTTGTGAAACTGAGGCTGAGTTCTGCAATGCTGAAACCACTGCCATCAGCTCCTCAAAATTTTCCCCATCTTGTCAATATGATCATCTCTCTATCTAAGCTGGTGGAGGAGGTACTGAGTTAAAAGGATGGTGTTATCCTCTTCAACTACAATACCTTCCTAACTCTACTAGTCTCTATGGAGGGAGCTCCTAATATCGACCATGTGGACCTCAATTGAGTCCTCCAATAGATCATCCTTATCGGGCTCAAAACTGACCTAACCCTCATCTTGATTAGAGCAATCACTCTCAAAAATCTATCTCTTATCCACAAAATACTGTGCTAGAATGTCATCCAAGGAACGATCTAACTGTGCCAATACAAAGGCTCACGACTGATTGGTAGTAGGATTGTGCTCACTGATAGAAATACATCTAACACTCCCTACCACTGGAGTGTTATCTCTGGGAGGATTATGCTCGCTAGAAGATACATGCTCATGACTGCTTACTATTGGTGGAGTGCTATCTCTGGGAAGATTATGCTTGCTAGAAGATATATGCTCATGATTGCCCACTATCGGTGTAGTGCTATCTCTTGGAGGATCTACTGCAATGGAAACTGTAGAACTATCTCCCTCCCCCTTTTCTGCTGCTGCTACTGTCAACTGTGGTGGAGGTGGTGGAATGACTACGATGCTCTTGGGTCATGATTCCTTCTTCACCATAGTTGAAGTAGAAGGTCAAGAAGGAGAGCTCAACCACACCTCAACGGGTGGAGTAGATGGAACGTGACCCTGAGGTTGTAGTCAAAACACCAATGGGGCTTTCTTCTCCCTCGATGCTGTCTTCTATGCCTTAGCACAGGGGATGCAAAAATACCGGTGAAGTGACGATGAGAGGTGGTGGAGACACCTTGCCACCGTAAGAACTCTCCTCCTATGAATAATTGTGTCCGTGAGTACTATATTATCAGTATGGTGGCTCAAATAACCCGCCGACTTGGAAAATCCACAAGAGCAGAGGCTGCCGACCATAGTTGAAGTACTATATTGTTTGTTCATTTCTTTCCATCATGTATATCATGTATATCATGCATATGATTAAATCCTAAGCATAGCTATACATACAATTTGTATTATAGCACACTTAAATGATGAATGTGAGTAAATGTATTTGGAATTAATATATCATTAGATTGAATGATTTTATCATATTAATTCAAAGCTCTATCTAAATTCTTATGCTAAAGCATAAGGAAAGAACCTTAAATCACATGACTAATCAATTCAACCACTTAAACAAAGTATGAATGCATGTACTTTTAATTGAAAAAAAGGGTTTTCATTCATTAGCTTAGTACTCATTCACATGTATAAAAGTTTTAAGCAAGTACATCACCATTATTCTGTACCAATGGAACAAGGTAGGAACCTCCTTAGGGCTACTTAAAGCTATGCATCCTTGGAATGTCTAGACTAATATACCCGCTATCCTTAGATACATATGGATGTATAAACAACTACAAGAATAGAAAGCCATGCAAAAATTGTATTTTGGTTTGATTGATTTATTTTGTGTAAATGAATTAAAGTTTTCTCTAAATTTTTATGTTCAAATGCACAAAAATGAAATCAAGCAAGTACATCACAATTGTTTCACACCAAGGGAACGAAGTAGAAAATTCCTTAGGGCTACTTAAAGCCATGTGTCCTTGGGATGTCTAGACTAATATACCCACTAACATTCTTATTTATACAAATCAACACATGAATGTAAGGAAGAGACTTTATTTCATACAATAAATTTATATTCACTTGCATTTCCTATGTATATATAACTAAAGTTACAATATATATGTATATTCATTCATTAATAAACTTTTAAAAATATATTTGAGATTTAATAGTGATACTAGCCACACATATTTTTAATTATTCCAACACATGCAAATTAACATAAAGGAAATCATTTTTATTTGATTAATTTGAAAGACATGAAAGCATGAGTACAAGTGGCATACAATATTTTTAGCATGAATGGAAAGAAAATAAAACAACACAAGTATGTGATTTCATTTAATCCAATTAAGTCATAAGGACAATCATTTTAAACAAACTCATTTCAGATAAGCCAAAGTTTCTTAAAGCCATTTTTTATCTTTATGTTTTGTTTGAGTTAAGGAATATGAAAGAGGTACGCTAATCCTAATTCCATCCCCCATGTGTGAGCTAATTTGGTTTAATGAAGAATAATTAGGTTGATTTTATTTCTTAATTATGTTGAGGTATGAATTAAGTCCATTAATTAACCCTTACCTACATCACCTTAAGGTAATCAACTAAATAATGATGAGCTAATATGAGATGCAACCACATGAAAAGTAAATTTGCAATGCTCCTAAGAAATGAAAGATGTATAATGCAATTGGCTCATAATTAATTATTAATTAAGCCTAAGGAGTTCAATTAACTACTTTTATGGTTTTCTCACACATGTGAGCTAACCATAATTTCATTAGCTCTCTCTTTAGGTTATTGAACACCCAAAGGGCTACCTGAGATTGATTAAACAAAGTTAAGTTGTGAATGAATGGATTTTAAATTAATTTTATTAAGCCTTTGATTAATTGATTAAATTCTTTGATTATGTTTTGATTAGAATGATGATATTAACTTAGGAAAAGGGATCAAGGAAGAGGCCTCAATCCTACCCCTAAGTCATTTCAAACATTCAATTTTAGGCTATGAAATAATTAGATTCCCTTTTATTTTAATTTGTTAATTAAATGGCTAATTATTTATTTAAGCTTTTTTAATTAACTTGAAACAAATGGAGAGGTTTAATTAAATGGTTATAAGGAATGAACCCAAACCACTTCCCTAAAACTTCCCACTATTAACAGAGGATAATGAGCTTAATTAATTAATTAAACCACTATTAATTTGCCAAATTATGTTAAGTTTGGAGAGTTATAAAGGCTTAATCCATTGATTTACCTAATTAACTATCCAATAAATTCTAAGAAAAATAAAGGAGGTAGAGGTCATCCCCCTAAATATCTCTAAAAATTTGAAATTAATTAGACAACTAATTGGAGAGTAATTAGGCTAATCATATTTTTAATTAAACTTTAATTAAGCATAAATTACTATTTCAAATTAATTAATCATAATTTTAATGGATTCTATTCTATAATATTTTTAAAATGAGCCCTCATTTGTATTTTTTGAATTTTTATAGGATTAGTTATGATTTTAGGAAGATTCGTCCTTAAGAAATAATTAAAATAACCCTAATTAACCCTTAATCCCATCGACGCCATATGGCTGCTGATGGGGTGCACGCTTTCCACATGGCACAATGGGATTGGCTATTTAAGTTTTCATGTTGGAATGTTGACTTAGATTGTGGAGGATGCTTTCTTGTGGACCGTCCAATCTATGATCGGATGGCCACGATCAGATCTCACGGTAAAGTGGAGAAAAGAGAGGATCTAAGCGTGATTAGATTAGGACCGCCCATTCCGATCGCATGGAATGGTCAACCTGTGATCCGTCTCCTTCGTGAATTATGAAAGATGGATATTATTCATCTTTCTCCATTTGATACGAGCTCACTCGAGCTCATATTGGGATCAAATTGATCCCACGCCATCAGGAGAAGAATGCGAGCACATCCAATAATCAAGATTGACCCACTTGAAAATTTTCTTCACAAAGGCCCACACAAAATTCATCTAATCTACAGTTTTGAGGAATTACCTCACCGGAGCTAATTTTTGGTGGTAGGATCGACTGAGGTAGCTTCATTTGGTAGAAACAAAGCTCTGTTGAGCTGTACGAGCCTTGATTTAAGGTGGATTGCTCGGTTGACCAAACTCTTCCTATTTGGGGATCAATCTTGGTCGAAGTCCTATCTCTGGTAGCTTGGAAGGTTGGGAAATGATTTGTTTAGCTTCGATTGGATATGTTGAAGGTGTGGGTAAAAGGAATTTAGGTGTGATTGAGTAGAGAGGAAGTATTGATCAGAAGAAAGCTGCCCTATTTCGGTTTCATTTGCAGAGGAGAAATTCGATCGAGGGAGGCTTTAGGAATGCTTGGAAAAGCTCTATGGGATTTCAAAAATGCTTAGGGAACTCTCACAATGCAATTCATGAAAATTCCCAACTTGAATTGGGAGAGTATACCCTGTAATCATGTGTGAAGGAATGCAGATGGGTTGGGTTTTAGGTAGGCCAAATCGAGCAGGAGAGGTCGTGTCCAACTTCACGTGGCTCGACTTGAGTGGTGGGAGCTATGGGAGGCTACCCAAGGGCTAGTGTGCAAAGGCCTCTTGGCTTGAATCCATGGGTTTTTGGTTTTGGATTGAATGAGGAAGAGTTGAACTCTCATTGTTCCTTGGCTAACTCAGAGTGGATTAGGTGAGCTATGTGGGTCAGGTGGAGTCTCACTTGAGTGCTTGGGGGCTACCATGATGATTGGGGAGTCAACTTTTTTGGTAATGTAAAGATCCAATGGAAAGAAAGTTTTTCCATTGGCTCATTGCCTGGGTGGGGCCCATTATAGATTTGGATTAGTTTGGGGATGAGTTAGGACTGGTTTGTGTTGGGTTAAGCCAGGTCCTAGGGTCCTATAGGTTGGTTTTGGGTGATTTGGCTTCACATGGTCAAAATAGGCTCATTTGGATTAGGTTAGGTTGGGTTGACCAATTGGTCAAATTGGGTCAAACCAAGACTTGGTTAAGTTCAAATGATGTTTTGAACTTAGGTTTGATTTTGGTTCATTTGGATTCAAATAGGTCAAATGGGCTAAGTTGACTAATTTGACCAAATTGGATTGGGTTAAGTGTTAGTTCATGTTCAATTGGTTAATTGAAAATGATTGTAGGCTTTGGTTTAGTTTAATTTGGAATTAATTTGGATTTTGGCCAATTTGACCCTTTAGGTGAATTTGGGTTAGGTTGGGTCAAGTTGATCAAATGGTCAAATTGGGCTCAATCATGGATTTAGTAAAGTTCAATAAGTGATTTGGAATTAACTTGAACCATTGGTTGAAATCAATTTGGATTAAATCATGATTTGACTTATTTTGGCATTTTAGGCCAATTTGGGTCGACTTAGGTCAAATGGCAAGTTGGACTTGATTTGGCTCAATTGATAGTTTGGACATGTTCAATCATTGATTATGAGTTGGTTTGGATCAAAGGTCTCAATCAATTTGGTATATGGTGGCTTTTGGCTAGTTTGAGTTTCATTTGGGCAAATGGTTGTCTTGGTCAAAGGACCAAGTTGATTTGGTTTGACCAAATTCAAGGTAGTTGATCACCTTTAAGATGATTGTTGATCATGATATGAGGTTTGGATGGACTTAGTTCAATCCAGTTTGGGTTGGATCAGAACTTGGCTCAAAAATATCTTTTAGGTCACTTTGGGTCAGGTGGACCTAAATGGGTCAATTGGTTAGGTTTTGGCCCATTTTAAGTTTAGTTGAGCTCACATATGGATTTATGATGAAAATATAAATCCAGTTGCAATTGGTTTGGAGTCAAATTTATTTTGGTTGATATGATAATTTCAAGTCAAAAGGGGTCAACATGGGCTTTACTTAGGTTGACTTGGGCTTGGTTTGATAATTATAGTTTGTGTTTATATTTCGGTAATGATTGAAGGGATGATTGAATCAAGAAGAAATCCATGGGTTTTGAGTTGATTTGGGTGTCATTTAGCCAAGTTCAAAAATTTGGCTAAAAAGACTAAAATTTGGAATTTGATTTGAATTAGGTTTGGTTTTGGCCACTTGATATATATTTCATATGTATTTATGAATAGAAATGAAGATATAAATGATTCATAGGAAAATCACTTGGGCTAGAGTGATTTGGAAGTAAGTTTGACCAAGTTGAGGGATGTAGGTCAAAAGGGCTTAAGTAGGGAATTGATTTGGTTTGGTTTAGTTTGATTTGATTTTATTTTAATGGTTTGAATTTAGATTTCAATTATATTTATGAATATAAATGAAGGAATGATTGATTTATAAAGAAATTAATCAAATTTGATTTGGTTTGAAAGAAGTTTTGGCTAAGTATATGAAGGTGGTTCATATGGCTTAAGAAAGGATTTTGAAATTTGAATTTAATCATAAGTTTCAATCAATTAGAGTTATATTTGGTTTGGAATTTGGGTAGGGATTTGATTTGAGATTGAATTTGATATTTGAGAAAATCAATTGAATTAGGGTTGATTTGAATTTGGTTAAGGCAAAGTCCATAAGATAAAATTAAAGGGCATAGGAAGGGATTTAGAATTTGAATTTAATCATGGGTTTCAATCATTTGATTTGGGATTGGATTTATGATCTTGGATTTGAATTTAAGGTTTAATTTAGAAGAAGGAATCAAGGATTGGGTTTAAGGCTATAGGGTAAGCAAATCTTCTTAAATCCCTAACCTCTTCCTATGGCTAACCTTTCCAAGTCTCTAGGCCTAAGTTAAGTATCCACCTAATCACTAGAAGTATCTTAAGACTAAAGAGCTCTTAGTGTGTACAGGAGTCCTAGATCTATGATGAGGAAGTTGAAAGCTCATTCCAAAAGTGAGGTCAACAAAAGGCGCCCAAAAGGTTTGGTGTAATTGACTAGGTGCACCGCACATATTGGTGTAGACTGAGATGATCAATAATGTCTGAAGGATTGCAATCACTAACAGAGATGATCTACTACTACTCTCGATATGTAGAAGGAATCAATATCTTAGTGAAATGTAACTTAACACATGCCAAGGGCATAAGAGAGGAAGGAAAGATCCACTGAGGGGTCATGCATGTGAACCTTTCACTAGGGAAGTAGGTCCAGCTCATCCATATAGGATAAAAGTTGAGTTTGATATGATTTAGGGAGAAAATATCTGCTAGGGATGAGTGCATGAACCTTCCACTAGGAAAGCAGGTTCAGATCATCCACTAAGGATAGGGATTTGACTAGGTTTTATTTTATGAGGACTCCACTGGGGAGAGGATATGATTCGCACCTCGCTGGGGAGGAAATTGGTTTAATTTAATTGGTGGGGCATCCACTGGGGATGATAATTTAATTTGATTTGTTGAATTATGGTTTGAGGCTCCATTGGGGAGAGGTCATGATCTAGTTTTGCAGGCACATCTGCTAGAGATATGAGTTCAGATTTGCTGAGGATAAGGTAGATTTAAATTTAATCTCCCCTAGAGGGAGGATGGTGAATTTGATTAAATGGACCCTGTTGGTGTGTGATGGATCCACTAAGAAGGGGCTAACATCAGCCTAGTCCTATCTTAGATTTACAAATCCAAAGGGATAGTCTACCGACCATCAGATAGAGCTATCCAATCTAAGGGTTGCCTTTCGGTGTGCAATTATTAAGCCAAGAAGAAAGCTTGTATACTTACAACTTACTAAATAAGAAACCACTGGGGTGATCAGTTGATAGCATAATAAATCAAACTCAACCTAAGGTGACTATTTGAGCGAATTCCACTGTGGACTCACATTGACTCAAGAATAGTCAGAATTAATTTAATTTTAGATGGATCGCATCAGTGTGCGATGGATCTACTAAGAAGGGGCTAATATTAGCCTAGTCCTATCTTAGATTTAGAAATCCAAAGGGATACTCTTCCAACTGAGATGTAGAGCTAACCAACCTAAGGGGTGCCTTCCGATGTGCAATGGTCAAGTTAGGAAGAAACCTTGTAGACTTAAAACTTTCAAAACAAGAAACCACTGGGGTGATCAGTTGATAGCACAACAAATCAAACTCAACCTAAGGCTACCCGTCGATGTGCGACGGTCATGCAAGAAAGAATGCATAATAGACTTATATCTTCCAAAGCAAGGAAAACCACTGGGGTGACTCATTGGTAGCACAATAAGTCAAACCTGACCTAAGGGTGACTACTAAGAGAGTGCTGACCTAGGGACTTATCTAAACTCTAAAGTAGTTAGGCGATTCCTATAGGGAGTTTTGTTGACACTGCCCTAAAGATAGGATGCCTGCTTGAAAAAAGGTACAGCTAAGGGTTTTGCTCTTAATCAATAAGAGAAGATATAAATATTTGTTTTATTATTATGTTTGTGTGGACCTTGTTGATGTGTGAGGGACCACATTGAGAAGGAGCTTATATCAACCTCGTCCTATCTTAGATTTACTAGACCAAGGGAGAATCTGCATATCCGCAAGACAAATTCTCCAACCACAAGGGTAGCTACTAGGAAAGGGGGACTGTCCAATCCAAAGGTAACCGGGGTAGTGTCTAAATAGGATCGCTAAGGATGTGATCCAAATAGAGTGCCCCAAGGGGAGGTGTTGCTAGGGGCTTTATCCAGAACCCTGTAAAAGAAAGCCTATAGGTATTCAATGGTCAACTTAAGGAGAAAGCATAGCAGTTTTATATCTGCTAAGAGTGGTGTACCCACTAGGTAGGTCATCGTTAGCATGACGAACACCAACCAACCTAAGGTGTCCATCGGTGTGCAACAATCAGTCTAAAAAGAAGGCATGTAGACTTATGTCTCCCTAAAGCTGAACTAATTATCTGGATAGTTTATCTTTGGCTCGATAGGTGCTATCCAACCTAGGGCTGCCCGTCGGTGTGCAACGACTATACTTAAGAAGAAAGCATAGCAGACCTACATCTTCCAAAGTAGGGACTAACCACTAGGGAAACCTATTGAAGGTGCAATAGATCAACCTGACCTAAGGGTGACTACCAACAGATCAATAGATTAACTCTAAATATCCATCACCATCTCTATTTGGCCAAGTCACCAATGTCCTCCATGGTATGTACTTCATCATCCTTTGTAGTCTTTACATCATCCTTTAACTCACCTATTCTAATCATTTTATTTGATTATTAATAGAAGATGAGAATTTTATGCCCCTCCACTCGATCCCTCTTTAGTTTGATTTCTGGAGGAAGGTGAACATGAAGAGGGTGATGACAAGTTGGCTTCCACTGATGCTGTTAATGAGGCTGAGCTGAGCATAGCTCATAAAAAATCTAGGAATAGAGACACAAGTTCTACTCCTTGAGGTCACTAGAAGAAGAAAATCAAGCATAAAAAAAAGGACAATGAAGAAGAAAGGAAGTGCACCATCAATAATTATACCCCAAATATGTCTAAGCTGACCAGTTAGGCCTTTGAGCTCAAACAAGGAATTTTTTCTTAAGAACTTGATGATCTTCTTTAGGGAACTCCCAATAGTCAATTGTCCTTCACTATTATGACTACTCAAGTGATGATATAGAAATTAACCTAGGAGAACTACAAGAAGTTCTTTATTAAAAGGCCAGACATGTATGTTAAAAGGTTGAATTGGTGCTATGAAAGGCAATCTCAAATCCTTCAGGCCAAATTCTCCAAAATTAAGTTGGAGGTAATTTGACAAAAGGAAGAGAAGAATTAGGTGGTCCTAGAGTAGACTTTCCTTGCTAACATGAAGAAAGAATTGAAATAGGAGCTCTCTCATCAGATGAAGGAATTTCAAAAAAGGAAGCCAAGCTCATAGGCCTCCTTAATTATAATGAGTAGTGGGACTTATTGCAATAGAATTTTAAGGCAAGTCCTGACATCATTATTACTAAGTTGGTAAAACTTGATCAGATGGATGTCAATTTTTTTTATTTCTCTAATTTACTAGCTCTTTCAGCTTTCAATGAGGACGTTGATGAGTACAAAATAAGTTAACTTTTTTCCTCAATCATTTTTTGGCAAGTCATGAAAAATGGTTAATATATATATCACACTTGCACTTCTGTAAAATAATTTCCTGTGAATGAAAATAACTTTATTTTTATTAGTCGAGTGCATTTATAATTGTAAATGTTTTTACTTCAATGAATGCTAGAGTTATTTCTTTGTGGAGGTTCACTGAATTTTCTCAGGTAAGAATTTATATGCAATGTTTATATTGTACTTATAATTGTTTGAATACTTTCTTTGGATCTTAGGGAGATTATGAATGCTAATTGCAGGATGTGCTTGATTATCGATTATAGGAATCATCCATTTGTAGCCACCAATTATGGTGAGTCTGATGATTTTCTTATTTCCAACAATAAGGGTCAATTTTTTCCAATTATGGTGAGTTAATTTTTTCATTAATAGTCACCAACCTCTTAGAGTGTTGGTCTTTTTTGTTGTCAATTATGAAGATTTGGTATTTTAGTTAATAGTCATCAACATCTTGGGGTGTCAGCCTTAAACATGGATCACCAATCACATAGGGTGTTGGTCCTTTTATGGTTGCCAACTATTAAGAGTTAGTCTTTTGATTAATAGTCACCGGCCTCTTAGGATGTTGGTCTTACACATGAGTTGTCAACAACATGAAGTGTTGTTTTTTTTTATTCCCAATTATGGAAAGTGTCTTTTATTTAATGGTGATCAACTTCTCAAGGTGTTGAAATTACACAAGAGTTGCCAATTAAATGGGGTGTTTGGTCTTTTTTGTTTATTACCAACTATAAAGAGTTTATTTTTAGTTAATAGTCTCAGACCTTTTGGGATATTGGTCTTACACATTAGTCATTAAATTAAGTGTTAACAGTTTTAACTCAAGAAATATTTAATCAAGTGTAATCTTTTTGAGCTAGGAATAGCATACCAAGATCTTTGATTTCTCACCCTAAATCTTTGTAACTTGCTAGGTGGAACCTTTTTCTTAGGCCAAAAATAGGGCATCAAGTATCCTAAATCATCACACAGCTCCTCGAGTATCATTCTTTATATTTCATTGACTCCTTTTTGGCATTCGGTAAGGTAGTAATCTGATAAAATGATGTGCAAATTTTGTTGAACATAACTTCATTATAATAATGATAATAGAAAAAAAAAATATATAAAACTGCTTAAGGATGAAATTTTTTAAGATCTCTAACATTTTAGGTGTAAGGTATGTCTTGCCCTTCATGAGTCAGCAATTGGTATGCCTCGAGATTGACTTTCTTATTGATAATGTAAGGGTTATCCTATGTGAGGGTGAATTTACTTAATTTATTCTGTCGAGTTGGTGCATCAACTTTCTTCTTTAAAATGCTTCTCTTTTACATGGCGATTATAGTATCTTGCCATTCATCTTTTTATTTATTCTTACCTTAATGATGCTTCAATTCTTAATTATTCAAGCATGTTGAGTGTGTCCTTCAATTGCTTTAAAGTCCATCTTCTCCCACTCACCAATATTATCTCCTAATTCTTTTATTGGTAAGACCCTTTGGTTATGGAGCTTGTATTCAACTAGTAAGATAGCTTTTATTACATGTGATGGTGAAAATGGAGAAACCTATGTTGCATTCATAAGAGTGGTTTTGAGGGTCTAGAGTATGGTGGGTAATACATCAACCCATATAGCTTTGATGCCTTCTACCTTCTTTTTTAGTAAGTTGATAACCTACTTGTTAGCCGCTTCTACCCGGTTGTTACCTTATGGGTGATGTGTTGAAGTGAATTTTAATTATACTCTTGGAAACTCATAAAAGTCTCTTAATCTCTTATTGGTGAACTATGGTCCATTGTCTGTGATGATAGATATAAGCTGCTCATACCTATAAATGATGTTAATCTAAAGAAAACTTCAAACTACTTGGGTGGTTATCTTGGTCAATGATTTTGCTTCAATCCATTTATTTAAGTAATTGATCATTATGAGAATAAACTTCTTCTACCTACTGGTTATTAGAAAGTAGCTAAGTAGGTATATGCCCTTAATATCAAAGGGACAATATATTGAAATAGGTTGTAGAGGTTATGGCAGGTGTTACTGAGGTTGGGTGAACTTTGACACTGCACACACCTTTTGATGTAGCACATTAAAGGAGGAAAGGACCTAACACAAGGTCCCAAACCAAAGCTTGAACTCAAGAGAACTTTCAGTATACTTTATGTGTTATGGATTTATGTTTCAAGTTTTGTGTATTATATAATAATGGGTGTATTTAATTATGTGTAAGTGTTGTATTAGAGTTGTGGTTGAAAATATATGAGTTCATGTATTGAATTTCATAGGTGTGAGTTTAGAACCTTGGCGCTACCTTTCTGGTACCTCAGTGCTACATTCTGTGTTTTTTAGTGTTGGGGAACAGAGAAACTAATGCCTTGGCTCTATTCTATGGTGCTCGGTGGTGGATTATGATGTCGTGGTGCTAGTTCATGGTTCCTAGGTGCTGTGAAATGAAGGTTCTAACTTTTTTCCAAATTTTTAGTTATTTTCTCCCCAAAGGATGCATCTCTTGGAGTATTGTACTATTTAAATGCTTATTCTGTCCAATGAAGCAAACATTTTGGCTCTTGTGTAAATTTGGAAGGAAAATTCTTTTGATTGGGGCATGGTGGTCGATCATTTAAGAGATTTGGTGATCTCTCACTACCGTTCTACTTGGGTGAGTAGAACTTCAGACTTCTTCCACTTTGGTGAGTGAAAAATCTTCATTTGTCTTCCACTTTGGTTAGTGGAAGAATATTGGAGCATCCACTATGACTTCCTTCTTTCCTTGATTGTGCTTCACCAATTTTAGTATCAAAGCATAAACTTTGAAGACGTAGAAAAAGTACTCACAAATAATCCATATCAAATCCCAGCAAGGTTAGTTTTGTACTTTAGAGTTTATGTAATTTTCTTTATAAAATTAGAGATTTTTCTTCGAAGTTCTTGCTAAATACATGTTGTAGGAAATTCTATAAATGTTTGTGTTACTACTAACTAGTTGAATCCAGTTATAAAGCCTAGCATTTCCCTACTAAACCACACCCCAAGTCATCATACTTGAGTGACAACTTGAGTAAGGGACAATTCACAGTCTAACTTAGATACAAACTTTACATAAAAATCAAAAATCATATCCTTAAAAAAATCTTTTTTTTATTTCTTTGTTAAGTTTGCATACTTTTTTGTACTATCCACAAGTTACTTTGCGTTTATTGAAGGCTAGTCAATTTTAAAATTTATGCCTCTCATTTGTGTTGAATTTAGTTCAATTTTCTCATATTTAAAATCATCATTTGGAGTGTCATATTGCATCCTTTTATTTACATCATACCACCTAAATCCTTTAGTTTGGACCAATTAGAGGACTTAATTAGAGGAGTAAAGAAATTCACTAGGGTAGAAGACTTACTCATGAATCTCACCGCACAAGTTTAAACCTTGAGTACTAGGCTTCAAACCCCACCAACTATACCACGTCCAGATGACTTAGAACCTATGGGAGGAGAAAACCTTGAACTTCCTAGAGATGAGTATCATGTTATAAGGCCAATCCTAAATAACACACTTAGGTAAGATCATCTTAAGATCCATTAAACCTTACAAGAATCGATAAAATAAGCTAAAATAGAAGCCCCAACATATGATGATGTTCATGAACAAAAATAAATTTTTAGATTGGTGAACCCAAATGGATGACTTTTTTTTATTAATATCATACAGATGATTACCAACGGATAACATTTGCTAACATAAAACTAATAAGTCATGTAAAAATTTATTAGAATAATATTTTAGCAAAAGAAGAGAAATATGGTAAAAATCTCATAATGTTGGTTGAAATAAAAGAAATCCTAATGGAAAAATACTATCCTAGAAATCTTGATAAAAGGCTCCAAAAAAATTGACTACTCTTAAGCAAGAAATTATGTTAGTAGTGGAATATATGAACACATTTGAGAACATAATTGCTAGAACTCAATGCACTGATCAAGAGTAAAAAATAATTAATAAATTTATCATTTGTTTAAGAAGAGATATTAGGAATGAAGTAGAGCTGCATGACCCTCAAACCTTAGAGGATGCTTTTCACTAGAAAAGCATAAGAAAGCTGCATCCACATCTGTAATGAAAGCTTAAATATCTTCTAAATATCAGCCTACATCTTAATCTCAAAAGCTTATTATTATACATAATACTTCTACATTGAATAACCCCTCTTAAATGAACCCCACTAAACTTACTTTCAAAAAAGAAAAAGAGATAGTTTGCTTTAAATATCAAAAAAAAAGGGTCATATGCAAAGTAGAAGAAAAATCATGTTCCTAGATAAATTGGAGGATTTAGAAGAAGAAGAGGATATTGAAGAGATACATGATGATACACCCCTATCTGATGAAGAAGTAGATCCAAATAAAAATAATCCAATACTAGTTTTGAGGTGTATTTACTTCTAGGAAAGAAGAATACTAGAGAAAGAGAAATATTTTTCTATGTATATCTTATGCAAAGAAAAGAGGTGTAAGATAGCAATAAATGGAGGTAGTGCTATGAATATTCTATCAACCCATGTTATCATTAGAGCCAATCTTACAACTGAACCTCACTTAAACCATTCCAAGTTGATTGAGTAAATCACGCATGCCTACCTACCACTAATAAATGTCTTGTACTAATTAAAATAGGTATCTATAATGATCAAATTTTATGCGATGTTCTTTCGAAAGAAATAACTCATATCCTATTATACTATTCCCTTATGACTTGAATCTGATTCATTACAGGCATGAAAATACTTACATATTCAAAAATAATAAGAAAACAATCAAGTTATTCACTATAAAGCCTATTGAAAAAAGGTTAATTATACCCCCTCATAAAATTCTTTTTCTCAGCACAAACCTAATACTAAACACAACCCAAACCCAATCCAAGAAGCAATACAAAACTCTAATTGATTGCTATATCATCATTTAATGATAGGGAGGATACTTCTAATATACATTTTAATACATGCAAATCTCTTAGAATTCAAATTATAACTTTATGTCTAGACGATTAACTAAAGAGTTTAATGACCCTACTTCCTTATTTATCTTGCAACTTTGAGAAATATCTTTTAATACTAAGGATCATATCATGCATGCCATAATCCTAATCTATTATCTGATTTATTGATTTTCGGATGACTTATGTAATTAGCTACTACCATTAAGTGATATACATCATGCTATAGATCTGATTCCTAGTTCATAAATATCCAACTTACCTCATTATAGGATGAATCTAATTGAGCATGTAGAGTTAAAATGATAAGAAGGGTTTTATCTAAGAAAGTCTTAGTCCTTATGTTGTATGCATTCTTTTAAATCTTAAGAAAGATGGAACTTGGAAAATATGTATTGATAATTGAGCAGTAAATAAATCATAATAAAATACAAGTTTCTTATACCTAAGTTGTATGATATATTAGATCTTTTTAGGTTCATTTTTATTCTTTAAAATTTATTAGAGAAGTAAATACCATTAGATAAGGATTAGACCAGGGTATGCATCTAAGATAATGTTTAAAACTCTCAATGGTCTTTATGAATTGTTAGTCATGCAATTTGGTCTTTCAAATGCACCTAGTATATTCATGAGACTAATGGGAACACAACTAAAATTCTCCTATGCATTTCATCCATAAAAAGATGGATAGACAAAAGTAGTCAATAGGATATTAGGAAATCTATTAAGGTGTTTAGTTGGGAATAATTTAGGAATCTAGGATTTAACATTACCTACATCTGATTTTAAATACAATAGTTTCATTTATAGAAAAACCCATAAATCACATTTTGAGATAGTTTGTGGATCTAACTGTAAAATGCCCATTGACCTAACTAATACACCTACCCAAGCATTTTCTAACTTAGCATATACATTTGCTTCAAATTTTCATAGCCTTCATGAAGACATAAAAATATAATTAAAAATATAAAATGCTAAGTATGGTGAACTAAAGAATAAAGATAACTATTTTAAAGAATAGAAGGTAGGTGATTATGTATTAGTTTATATACGTCTTGAGAGATTTCCTTCAAAATATAAAATGGAAGAAGTGAATGCATGTGGGATATTTAAAATTGCTAGGAAACTTAGTACTAATATTAATGTTCTTGAATTACCCCCATCACATGCTTATTGACCTTATTTTCAATGTGGAAGATCTAACATATTTTAAAGGAGTTATCCAACCTCCAAATTTGTAAGATGATACTTTGTTAGTAGGGGATATTTAGCTACATTCTTTAAGGTGGAGAACATCATCATAGCTAAGACACTCACAAATGATAGTACTAGCTAGAGATTTTTATTAAGGTGGAAAGAAAAGCCACCTAGTGAAGATATATTCATGACTATGAAAGAACTATAGAGCTTTCTCCCCAAACTTCTTCAAGATTTTCAAAATTTTAATGCTTTAGAGAAGAGTTCTTTGAGTAGATTTTATATATTGTATTATGTAGCAATGTGAGTATTTAATCATGTGTAAGTGTTGTAATAGAGTTCTAGTTGAAAATATGTGAGTTCATATGTTAAATTCCATAAGTGTGGCTTTGGAATTTAAATAGCACTCTACCTTTTTGGCTCCTCAATACTGCATTCCATGATTTTTAGTGTTGGAGGATAGAGAAATTATCACCTTTGTGTTGGTTTACGACACCTCTGCACTGGACTATGGTGTCATAGTGTTGGTTCATGGTACCTCAGTACTGCAAAATGTGGTTTCATCTTTTTCCAAATTTTTGATAGTTTCTCTCTAAGGAACACATCCATTGGAGTATTATAGTATTTAACTGCCCATTTTTCCTAATGAAAGGAACTTTTTGGCTTTTATGTGAACTTGGAGTGAAAACTCTTTGGTTGGAGCTTGGTAACCGGCTGTCTGAGAGATTTAGTGATCTCTCACTACAATTCTACTTTGGGTGAGCAGAACTTTAGACTTCTTTTATTTTGGTGAGTGGAAGATCTTCATCTCTCTTCCACTTTGGTGAGTGGAAGAATATTGGAGATTCTCTTTCTCCACATCTGATATGACATCCTTCTCTCTGTGATTGTGCTTCACCACCTTTTGGCAAATGTCTCTAAATTTTTTTTAGCATGGGTTAGAAATGTCTCTATTTAAAGATTCTATGGATGAGTGCTCTTTCTATAAAATGTCTACCATATTCACTAAGGTGCATTTCTTCAAGAACTCTTTCTTTTTTGGTCTCTTATACAAATCTAAAGTTAATTGAAGTTGTTAATCTTCAAATTAAATTCTCTTCAATTAATAAGTTCTAGGCAGCCTCTATCCTAAATCTTCTCGAGTCTTTGGTAGCCTCCTCGACATACCTAGTTTACAAGTATCTTATAAGAAGATCAGTCTACTTGGTTAGTGTTGATATTCTACATGTATTAATTTCTCCTCTTCTGTGCTTGGTTAACCAAGTTGTATGATTGAGTATTCCTTGATTCTGCTTGATGAATACCCAAAGAAGTGGGTAGGCCCAAATGAATCTAAAAGTTAAGATAAGGATACAAACATAAAGGGAACTCAATGACCTAGAATATGAATACTCACCAGAAGGAGCATCCAACATGGGAAGATAAATCCAATCCAGCTAGTCAAGGACTTTGAGAATAATAATTCAAAGGTAAAACATAATTTTGCGCACTAGCATTTAATGATTATGCTGATGTATAATGCGATGACTCTTCTCAATCTCATCCTTACTTGCATACTCATTTGACAGTGGGCTACTCTCCTTTTATCAACTAATGGGCCCATACATGCTCACCGACTTCAACTTAGGTGAGAATTTTTTGTAATATATTTACTTTATATGATATTTTTATGTATGACCACCCCTTGATATTATAAAAGGACTTCTTTCTTATGGGGGGACCTATTGGGTCTTACTCTAGACTCCTATATTTTGTACCTATATTCTGAGCATTCTGATTAAAAATGATTATTTTTTCGTGCTTTTCCTACTTTCTTATCTTTTGCTAGCAATCTTTCTACCTAACCTTATTTATCAAGTATCTTAGAAGGTTTTTTCTCTATCCACTGAAAAATTTGATTCACGTCCTTTAGAAGTAGTGAGTATGGATCAGAATGAGAACCATAAGCTAGATACAAAGTAAGGTAGGATCCTCAACACAAGATTGCTCTACAAACATGGAGTAGAACTTCCAATACTTTGCAACTCAGCAGAATTTATGTTACATGGAAGATATTATCACTCACCTGGTGTAGGCAAACAATCAAAAAACCACATCATGAAGAGCCTAAGCCAAAGGAGAATGAAGGATCCATAGGATCAACTACTTGCCAACCTCGATGAAACAGAAGACACCCATCTAGGGTCCCAATTTCTTATCCACCCAAATTTTTTGATTATGAGGATGACCACTATGAAATTATAGGAAATATTTATGACACCACCTAGAGTTTAGGAATTTTATATTTGGATGATCAAATACATCATTAAGGAATATATATTATCTTGAAAGATAAACATGTTATCCTATGATAGATTATATCATTTAATAAAAAAACTCTTAAGGCTAATTAGTCTTTCATGTACCAGAGAGTTTTCTCTTGAACTACATGAGAAGTAAAGTAGGGTTTATTTTAAAATTGGGTTCATGGATTCTTATAGCACCAAGCCCCTATAGTTAATTACATCTGAGGAAGAAGGGTAAGAATACTTTTGATTAAAAAATAAGTTATTATTTCTAAGGAATTTTTAAGTTGGTTTTCAAAGGAATGATATTTGGAATTTTAATTGGGAATGATCCAAAGTAGAAAGAGTTCTTTTAGGAGGCCAAACGGGATGAAGTAGCAAATATCTACTAATACTGGAATGCATAGTAGTCATTTCAACTATCCTATCATTGGGCTTTAAATTTTAGAATTTTATTTAGATTTTGAGTTGATATTTTTTTAGAAGTCTATGGCTTAGATTCTAGCAACACAAGACTGCAAAAATGCCTAGGGTTGAAGACTTACTCCAAGGAGGATGCTTCAGAACTGAAGTATATTAATGCTTTTGAGACAAGTCAAATGCTTGATCTAATTCCATTTTGGGAATTATCAGCCATTCCTCTTATTTGAGGGAACAAACCTACCCCAAACTCTTCTGGACTTACAACCCTCCTGGAAGGGTTACTAGCTAACACCACCTAAGTGCATTTTAAATCCATGATACTAAGTCTCATGTATGCAAGATGGCTATGCTATCACCTTTTTAAGAAAGAATCTAAGAACCTAGACTCACTCCCAAATTCCTTAGATCATGTAGAGTATGACATGCACTAACTACTACACATTTTTAGATTTTATATATTTTGACTCATGATTCATTTAATTAGAATTGGCTATGGGCCAAATCAATAAGAGAAAGGCAGACTTTCCCAAGAAGGTGATCATCCTCATAGATTAGATGTTCCTTATGTGCAATGAGTGAAGTGCCCAATTCAAAAGTTGAAAGTAATATGATTGCATGATTTTAGAGAGCTAATTATTTCTAATTCATTTTAAGTTATTGCTATAGCTTTAATTTATATGAGATTTTAAGTTTCTCTATTTTTGTATTTGAGTTGATTAGATCTAAGCTGGGTAGAAAATTTAATTTTTCTTATGAGCCTACGTCCAGACATTCATCATAGAAAACCCACATAGAAAGAAACTTATGAAAATCAAGTTAATTCTATTACCCTCCCAAAATAAATCAAGCCAATTTAATTTAAAGGAATTCCAATGTAGCCAGGTACAACTGCACACCCCAAAAGAAAGAGCAAACAGGCAGTCGAGCTCTGCCCTTATACAGCCTAGCGAAGAACTACAAGTTTAGATCTATGGGTCTTCTTTCAAGGGTCATCTCCTTATTCAGGGACCTCCATTGGGCTTCATAGGGGACCTCTGCACCCATCTTCTGGTAGGGTCATCTCCTGCTAATCCTAGACCCCATTGATCCTAACCTAATTTTAAGCTCAAATTTACATTTTAAATTCAAAAATAAATTCCAAGCCCTGTAAAATAAATATTAGGAAAATACAAAGAGTACACAATAGTTATATTTTACAAATATATTGGCTTAGCATTAGTTTCTTGCCAAGCCTATCTATCTTATTGGGCTATGCTAAGAGACTATTCAACACCTGCAAGCAAACAACAAATTTATAATTTATTTATGATGGCAGTCACTTCTTAGCACAGTCCCTTGCAAAAGATAATGTTAATTCAAAAAAATAACACTCTTTCATTCAATCAATGATAATCAATCCTAGCCATCCAATCTAAAATAATACACCATAAAATAATAAAAAGGCATTCCACATCACAACATTATAGAATATTACAAAAAATCATAAAATGACCTAACCTAAGTCTAGAGTCCATGACCTAATGATCTAGTGTGTCAAGGAAATAAGCTTGTGTGGCAAGACTTTGCTAGGCCTTCTTTTTAATTCAAGTTTGAATTTAAATTTTTGAAGATTATTTATTTTTACCCTTGGGTGGTTTCAATTCAAGTCATAAATTAGATTTAATGGTTTTCAAGATTATTTATTTTTAACATTTTTATTTCAAGAATGGGTTATAAGTTAGATTAGGTTTTCAAGAATGATGAATATAATAGGTTCCATTTTGGGTGGAACCAATTCTATTTAACATCCTAAGTCCTAATAGGATAAAATCTTCATTCTAAGATGATTTATCCTGAAAGTTTAACTAAGATCCTTAAGTATCTTGGTTAATCCTTTTAGATTCATTTAGATGGTTTGATTTGAATCAAGTTTGTGATTTTCATTCTTTTAAAATTTGATTCTTCTTTTAACTCCTTTTACTTTTATTTTGTTTCATTCTTCTTGTTAATGCTCATATTTAATATTTAATTTTGCTTAATTTATATTTATTATATTAACCCAAAATAATTAAGTTAAAATATTTTTCACTCTTTCATTTTGTTCATTAGTTTTGTTATGTTTAATTAGAGTAAACCTTTATGTTTAATTTCATTTAACTTAGTGTTTTGTTAAGTTATATTCTTATGTTTCAATTAAGTTATATTCATCATTACTTGTTCATTTAATTTTGGAATGATTTAGTTTAGTTATTACATTTAGGTGTATGAATCTAATTCATTCATTCAGTTCAAGTTAATGTCATTTAATCATTTTTATTGATGTTTTTAACTTAAATAAATTTACATTTAATTTTAAGTTTAGTATTATTCAATTTATTATGTTTCAATTTTATAACCCATTTCCACCATTTTTATTATTAAAATTTTAATTTATTATTGATCTTTCTTATTTCAATTCATTTATTAATTTTCCTAATGTTTATTAATGAAATTAGGTTAATATGGTTAAGTCCAAGTTACGTATCCATACATTATATAATGGTTTAATTCATTTTAATTAATTTTAAAGAGTGATGATTATGCTATTTGAAAAGTTCTTTTTATCACTTAGCATAATGTAATTTCCCTTATTCATTATGACCTAAGGAGTTTAAAGAAGGGTTATTTTCATGTGTATTACACTTGCCCCGTGTTACTTTAGATCTTTATATCATTTCAAGTTCAATTCAACTTACCCTAAAGTTTAATTATACTTAATCTTTCATATTTGCATTTATGCCACTTTAATCCTTAATCTAAATGGCTCTCATGTATTTATATGTTGATGGCTTATAAAGTTCAGAGATTAATGAACTTTATATGTTAGTTTATTAATGGGTTTATTATAGTTTAAGAGGTTAATAATTTTGGAATATAATTAAATTCCATATTTTTACTTATCCATAACCCTTAACTTACGATTAATTACACTCCTTTGCTTTCAGATTGCTTGGTTATTTTTATTCAAGTGCTCTGATGTCAATTATGATGTTTTAAGTTTTCCTTATGGGTTTTGTAATTTATTTATTTATTATTTTTTTTAAATTGACCTAGAGGCTTGGAAATTCAAGAATTCCTAATCCAAAGGTTAATTGATTTTGAAATTTTTATGATAACTAGGATTCCTTGCCAATTTTATTTTTCTAAAATTTCACCTTAATTAGATATATAATTTCGATTTAATTAAGGTTTTAATTATTTTATTAAAACCTAAATTAAGCCTAATTTAGTGATGATCATTTAAGGGTTCTAATTGATTTATTATGTTATATTCAAGTTCAAGTTAATTAATTGAATTAATTAATTCAATTAAACACCAAATTAAGTGATTTTGTGATTCATTAGGTTTCAGTTAGTTTCAATGATTTATTTATGTTCATTGGGATGTGTTATGATGATATAAAAGGATTTGATCATTTTCCATAATTTATTTTATTTAATATTAATTTATTTTATGAAAATTAGGGTTTAGAGTTTGAAATTTCAAATATTAAAATTTATTATTCAATAAATTATGAAAACTTTACCTAATGTGTATCTTAACAGCAATTTCAACACTCAAAAGTTTCATTCCATTTTGATCAATTATTTGGAATTAATTTAGGTTTGAATTTTCATTCAAACCCAAAATAATCCCACACACACACACACACAAACCTAATTTAAGGATTTTATAATGTTTTTTAATTTGGAAAACCTGAATTTTCATTTGAAATGCATCAGATCTACATAGATCTGACATGGTGTTGCTTTTCATGCAGTTCTATAGTATTTGTCGATGCGGGATCCATGTGGATCCCTCATCAAAATGGCATCGCACGTGGATTAATTATGGGTCATCCGATAAAAGATTGGATAGCTTTGATTGATATGTGCTTTTCCTTAAGAGTTTTAATCAAATGATCTACCTAAATCATAGCTTTCTATTCCTAACAAAAGGAACGGATGGTGGAGATTATTTCTCCTTCGACGGGGATGAGCAGTAAGAGTCATCCGTCGATTCAACCTAATCTCTGGTGATCTAACCATTAAAACTAAGCTGTGGGAGGATGGAATTGGATTGTCTCCTCATGGATTAGCTCCTAGACCAAATCATAGATGATTTCTAGTGATGTTGGTTATTTTTTAGCTTCCCGGTGGCAAGGGAATCAAGGTATGGTCTCGATAGTCTTTATTTTAGGTAAGGAAGGTAATGGAATGATCAATTTCGAGTGAGATACTCTCTCTTGGGCTTTTTCCATTAGAGGTTCAGCCTCTTATTTCTTTTTTCTCCTCCTTTTGTTTGCCATAGCTAATTGAGGTCCTCAAAGGCTAGCTCCATGCCTCTTCAGTTGTGTAACAACTATCTAAGGCTTTGAGGAAGTGAAATGCTAAGGGGATTAGGGAATAGGAAAATTGGATTTGGCTTAAGGCAATCCCTCTTTGCCATGGTATATTCCATAATATTGTATACATTTGGACTTGATTAATTTGCTTAAGATTGGCTGGAAATCTCTCTAAACCCATGCTACGATGCATTTAGATAGGTGTGAATAGGTTTTATTATAATTTGAATCCATTTGGTGATTAATCTTAGCATTAGATTCAATTAATGTTTCAAATTATTTAATCATAATTAATTGGTTTTATATTTTGTTTAATTCATCATTGATTATCCATTGGATGATTAGGAATTGAAATAGCCCATGCCACATTAGGGTTTACTCCAATTCCAAGTCAACTTGACTTACTTTGCCTTAAATGGGTTAAGTTAGATTTAGTTCAGTCAAATATCCAATTTTAACTCAATTAAGTTATTTTCACACTCCAATTATGTTTAGTCGCATGTGTGTGATGATTTGGAGTGATTAATTTCATTTAATTTCAAGTGGATATCAATTTTGACCCATTTGACCCAAATTTAGCTTAATGGGTTAAGTTTGGGTTCATTCGGATCAAATTACCAAATTGGCTAAATTGGACCCAATGATGGGTTAGTTTATGTTCAATAATCATTTTCAAATGATTTTGAATAATTTATTTGGTTTGATTTGAGATTGATTTGGGTTTGAACCCAATAAAACCCATTTAGGCCCATTTAGGTCAAAGACCTAATTGGCCTATTTAAGGCCACATTGGACTTTTATTCATGTTTAAACGTGCTCATATCATCTTCCAAACCATTTAGAATGATTTTATTTGATCAAATTTTAGCAACTAATTTTTGACTTAGTGGGACCCACATAAGTCAAGCCTATTTTTGAAAGGTTGACTAGTTTGACCTTGATTTGAGTTTAATTTTATTTTATTAGTTGATCTGATTTTGTTTTAGTCTCTTTAGATTTATTTTGATTTAATTTGATTTCCTTAGATTTATGTGATTTTCTAGCTTAGTTAGGGTAATTAGGTTTAATTTCCTACATTAACTCAACTTAAGCTTAATTGGATTTAGGTTTTAATTGATATGTGCTTGATTTGGAAGTTCAGTTTTGTTTGAGGTTTGGGTTGAGTTCACCTAAATCCATTAGGTTGTATGTACTAAACCTAAGAAGGAATGCACTACACTACCAAGTATAGTGCCCTGTGTGCCTAACTATGAGATTCCTAATCTAGGATTAGAAATCCTAATTACTAGTTTTGGAAGAACCTCTTCCAAATGAGGTTAATAGACACTAGTCAAGAAGTGACTATGCCAAAGAAGCAGACACAACCAACTAATACTTTCTCTATAAATATTGCAGAAGCTCACTCTTCTCATATGTTTAACATACTTCATCTTGAATCTTACAAAGGTCATACAGATCCCACCATCCACATAGCCTACTTTGAGTTGACCATGTCACTACTAGACTTAGATGATATGATGAAGTGTCAACTCTTCTTAACCACTTTTAAAGAGTAGGCTCTCAAGTGGTTCTCGTGCATTAAATTAGGAGTCATTACGTCATTCTCTGACTTCAAGAAGATGTATGCCGCGCAATTTGTTAGTGCTCAGAAGCCATTGAAGAAATCTCAAGATCTTCTACAAATTATGAAGGAGCCTGGTGAGTCTATGTAGAAGTGTTCCAACCAACATCGTTGGACAGCACAAAAGACTCTTTGAAGAGGCCTTCAATGTGACTATCCAAGGAAGGATATCAAAGGTGGAGAACGAATTACAGGAGGTGACCAAAAGTACTAGGGAGAGGTTTCAGAAACTTGGCTACTTACTATCTAAGAGCTGATTATGCACAACCCACTTTAACAACTCCTCAAAGGGTGTATATGACAGAGTTTATAGAGGTGATCTAGAATAAATATTATTTTGACCACCACCCATGAAGGCTGATGGAGTACATGATCAGTCAAGGAATTATGTTTATCACCATGACCATAGCCATGGCACCAAAGAGTGTTACCATTTGAAGAGGATGAGTTCATAAAAGTAGTAAAGCTCAAGGAGTTCATCAGGAGGAAAGACAAAGATACCATCAAATCTAATAATAAGCATGTACTCGTGCACACTGTCCACATTGCAAGAATTGTATTAGATATATTTGGGGGCAATGTGTATCTTCTAAGAAGGCAAGTATGAAAAGGCTATGATTTGGAGAAGTGAACTCAATAACCATGATGTGAGCACCCTCTACTACAGTTATGCTAGTAAGCTTTTTAAAAAAGGATAGACATATTATTTGAAATACCTATAATGATGTAATTATGGTTACAACCTTGATTGCTAACTATCAAGTATGAATCATTTTTATTGACATGAGGAGCACAATTAAACTCATTTTTAAATCTGTCTTTCATATATGGGCCTGGCAAACATCAAACATGCATCCACTTGAGAACCACTATATGGTTTCTCAGGAGAGCATAGAGAAACTAAGGGAATGGTCACCCTTCCCATCATTTGGGGAGAAGGCAAGAAGTAGTTCACGATCATGGCCAATTTCATCGTAGTGGAGGCCTCCTCTACTTTCAATGTTATCTTTAGTTGGCCTCTACTCAACACATTCAGAGTGGTGGTGTCAAAATATCACATTGCTATCATTTTTCCTTATCAGAGGAGAAGAGATTATCATTAGATGGAACCTTAGCTAATCATACACATATTACTTGAAGGTCATTGCCAGGTTGAGTAGAGAAGATGAAGTGCTACACCTAGATATAGCGTGAAAAGATATCAAAATCTTTGAGGAGTTAAAAAGAACTTTAGTCACATAAAGTAATGGATGAACACTAAGGGTCAGCTTGGCTTTTTGCCCCAACAATAAAGAATCCCCTATTCAACTTTAATAGACAATATAGATGTGTTCTCCTAGATAGCCACGAAGATGCTAGGTATTGACATCAACGTTGCTTGTCTTCACTTGAATGTTCACGCAGACACACAAACCTACAAGTAAAACATAAGAAAAATGATTGTGATACTCACCAAACTAATTAAGGAAGAGGTCACTAAATTGCTTGAATCCAATTTCATTAGAGATGTTTAATACCCTAAGTGGGTGTCCAATTTAGTGATGGTGCAAAAGTTTGGTGGTAAATGGAGGATGTGTGTCAACTTCACCAACTTAAACTCAGTATATTTAAAAGACTCATTTTTTTTACCATGAATAGATAAAATTGAACACTCAATGATTGGATTCTCTATGATGAGTTTTCTAGATACCTTTTTAATATATCATCAAATTTAAAATGCACCCTATGGACTCTGAGAATATAACTTTCATTACTATTGAAAGGCTATACTGCTATAGAGTCATGCCTTTCAGACTCAAGAACACGGGAGTAACCTACCAGAGACTTGTGGATTGAGTGTTCAAAAAGAAAAAGGGTAGAAATATGAAAGTCTACATTGATAACCTACTTATTAAAAGTAAGTAGCTAATGCAACAATTTTGAGACCTCAAAGATACATTTGCCATACTTAAAAGGTATAACATGCGCCTTAATCTTATGATGTGTGTCTTTTGGTGCAAGAAATTTTTTGGGGTTTCTTATTATCTTTGAAGTAATAAAAGTAAATCTAGATAAGGTGAAGCCAATACTCAACATTCCCTCACCTAGAAATGTGAATAGGTGTAGTGATTTACTAGACAAGTAACAGGACTAAACTAGTTCATCTTGAAAACTAGGAATGATGCTCTCCATTTTTCAAAGTTTTCAAGGAGCAAAGAAGTTTGAGTGCACCCCAAAATTTGAAAAATCTTTTAATGACCTAAAGACTCTACTCACATCTCCTCCTTTATTGCAGGGCCCAAAGGAGGGAGTAGTCCTATTGTTATACTTAAAAGTGGGAGAAGACTCGATCAACTCAATACTACTCAAAGAGGAAAGTCAAAAATAATGGCTCATCTACTATGTCAACAAATCTATACAAGGTTATAAGTTGAGTTATCCACTTATAGAGAAACCAGCACTCACATTGATTACAACTAGGAAATTATGACCATATTTCCATACACTCACATCAAAAAATGCGTAAGTTACTCTTTAAGCCCAATCATTTTAGAAGATTGCTCAAGTGGTTTATAGAACTGAGTGAGTTTGATATATCTTAATCACCTCAACTATGATTAAAGCTCAAGCACTCATCGATTTCTCGGTGGACTTCAGTAGCTCACAAAATATTTCGATCAATATGGAGCCCTTGTGGTGACTATATTTCAATATCACTTCTTGGAAACCAACTATGGAAGCAAGTATTTTAAAAAATTCTCTTAAACTCTGTGAAAGAATTGATGACTCACATTGTCTAGTGTGACAACAATCTAAAGGTCAACTCTTTAAAGCTAGTAAAGAATAGTCAGTAATTCATTACATCATTAAAATTTAGCAGTGATGTTGTAGATTCAAAGTAGGCTTTTATAAGATTCTAAATATAGAATCTTAAACTTCTATAGAGAGAGAGGTTTAGTAATCCTCTCAGATAAGGCATTGGTGGGATTGTTATTCGCTTTCTCCTCTCTAGTGTTCTCCTCCTCACTCATTTGATAAGAATTATCATCAATGGTGAGTGATCTCGATAACTTCATATTTTGTTATCAAACTTGGTAAGTTACTGATATAGAGGAACCATCATGGTCCTGATCTTTAAACTCTTATTCTTCACTATTTATGTATACCCAAAGTAGCAGGCAAGATCAATTTGAAGAGTTTATACCAAAACAAGCATACTCACCATAAAAGATACTCAATAACAAAATCTATCAGAATATGTATACTTGCTTGAAGGTGTGTCAAAAGAGAAAAGATCAACCCAAACTGGCGAGTCAAGGACTTAGAGAATAATGAACTGGAGAGTGAGGCATGAATCGCCAGTTGTAGGTGAATACTCATGAACAAAGCAGCCACTCTTCTCAGCCCAATCCTTATTCGCATACTTATATGATTGATTGTTACTTTAACCCTATACATAAGTGCACGTATCACATCAAGTAATATCAAATGAGCACAGAAATATGAAGTGCTTAATTAAAATGACCATAAACTATTTTTCAAGATATTAAAATGACTAATTTTTATATTTTTTTATAGAAACTATAGGTATTTTTAAAATTTAAAAGTAGTACTCTAAATTTATGGAGTTTTTTGAATTATTTATTATATTAAATTGGGTAATGAATTAATTTAAAGTCGTAGTGTCAACTAGTAGCAAAAATGATATACCTTCTATATCTAGACAAGTATAACAAAACCAATCCCTTCACCCAATTTTTACACTAGTGCCAAGTAAATTTTGATTTGTTGCATTACTCATATTTCTTTTTAAATGATTCTGAATCACAGAAATAATTATATGTTTAATGGCCATTTAATACTTGGGGTATTTTAGTTTAGAGTTGTAGGGACACCATATAGATCTTAGAGGATATATATTGAAATGTTTGAGTATGATATTAAGAAATAATGTACTATCTCAAAAGATAAAAACATCATCCTACAATGGACTCAATCACCTAATAAGAACTCCTAAGATAGAAGGGTCTACATATATACCAGAGATCTTTCCCTTACTTTACATGGATAGGTAAAGTAGGGTTTATGATGGGTTCTTTAGTTCCTAATGGAAGCAAGCCTCTATAGTTAATTTCATCCTAGAAAATGAGAATTCTCAAATAACACTCTCAATTAAGGTAGCCAACTAATGTCTCCAAAGACTTCAAAGTTATATAATCAAAGAAATGGTTATTTTGGAAAGTAATTGAGAAGAGCTCAAATAGGAAGAGTTCTTAGTGGATTCAAATTGAGAATAAGTAGAAAGCACACATTATACTAGGAAGCCTGGTGAGATCTTCATTCTACCCTATAGTAAGGCTTTACATTTCTAAAAGAGAAAAAAATATTTATTTGAGTTAAAATTTTATTACGATGTTAGGACTAATATTCTAATGACACAAGATTGTAGAAATGCCTAAGAGGTGAGGACTTATACTCATAGAAAAGGAGAAATAGAAAGCCTTTGAACTTATATCTAGAGTGCTCAGCATTTAAATGGATATTGTAGGAGAGTGGAGATATTGTTCACTTTGGGAGAGTGACTACCCCATTCTACAATTTTGTAACCATGTGAGTGACTAAGTCCCTAAACTCACTAACTAAGAGACTAGATTATGGTTGGTGTGCAAGTTATGACCTAAACTAATGCAATAAAATTTATATATTTTTTATTTCATTTTTGACTCATCATTTTAGACTTAGGCTTGGAAGAGTTTATGACTAAATGCATGATGAAAATTGGTTATAGGCTAAATCAAAAAGAATTGGTGTTCCCGATTACAAGGGATTGTTCTCACAGGTCAAGCTTTTCCTCTATCATGCAAGAGTGCAGATCCATTATTTTCATGATTGAAATAATATGTATGTATAATATTATAACATACAAACATATAACTAAAGGGTTGCTATTTTTTTTTATTTTCTTAAATAACATCCTAGGCTTTATGATGAGGTTACGAATTGATTAAATTTTAATTAAAGTTATTAAATTGGGATCAAAAAAATAATTTTTTCTAAAGAGCCTACTACATCCAGGCAACACATCAAACTATGGGAAAATTTTACAACACTGTATAAAATTTAGGAATTTCTTATTTGGATGATCAAATGCACCATTAAGAAGTAAGCATATTATCTCAAAAGATAAACATCTTATCCTATAATGGATTTGATCATTTAATAAAAGACTCCTAAGGCTAATGAGTCTTTAATGTAATAGAGTGCTTTCCCCTGAACTTTATGATAAGTAGAGCAGGGTTTATTTTAAGTTAGATTCATGGTTCCAAATAAGGGAAAGCCCTTATAGTTAATTACACATTAGGAATGAAGGATCTCTTCCTAAGAATACTCTCGATTAAAGAAATAGGCTATCATTTATATGGACTTCTAAGTTGGTTTTCAAAATGAAATGATGATTAGGATTTTTTATTGGGAACATTGCAAAGTGGAAAGACTCATGTTTGGAAGTCAATTAAGATTAAGTAGGAGATGTCTGTTGATACTAGGATGTGTAGTAAGCTTTTTCAACTATCCTATCATTGGGCTTTAAATTTTAGATTTTAAAAAAAAATTGAGTTGCCATTTTATTAGAAATCTAAGACTTATATTCTAGCAGTACAGGACTACAGAAATGCCTAGGGTTGAAGACTTATTCTAATAGGATGCTTCAAAACCTAAGTCTATAAGTGCTTCTAACACAAGTTAGTTGCTCAACATAGTTTCACTTTTAGGAATTATTGGTCATTCCTCTCATTTGAGGGAATAAATCTATCACTGACTCTTCTAAACTCATAACATAACCTGCTTGTAAGGGCTATTAGCTAACACCTCCTAAGCACATTTTCAATCCATGATAATAAGTCTCATGTATGCAAGATGGTCAGGCTGCTACATTTTAGGAAAAAATTTTTAAGATCCTAGACTCACTCCCTAATCCCCAAGATCATGTAGGGTATGAAATACACCTAACTAATGCATAATTTTAACTTTTAGATGTTTTGACTCATGATTCATTTAAGTCTTTAGGGTAAGCATTTTATGCCTAAATGACATGCAATTAGAAGTGGTCATGGACCAAATCAAGAAGGGAAGATAGACTTCTCCAAGAAGGTGGTCATTCTAGCAGGTTAGATTCCCCTTATGTGCAATGGGTGAAGTGCCCAATTCATAAAGTTAAAATGATATGTTAGCATGATTAGTAAGAGCTAATTATTTCTAGTTTATTTTAGGTTATTCCTATGTATTTAGTTAATATGAAAATTTTTAAGTTTCTTTATTTTTTATTTAAATTTTTTAGATTTAGGTTAAGTAGAATATTTAGTTTTCCTGAGAGCCTAATAGTCCAGGAATCCATCACAGAAAATATAGCATAAAAAGAAACTTAAAAAAGTAGGTTGATTATATTATCCACCCCCAAAATAAATCAAACCAATTTAAATTAAAGAACTAGCCAATGCGGCTAGGTATCACTGTACACCCCTGAAGAAAGAGAAAATGGGCAGGTGAGCTCTGCCTTTATACAGCCTAGCTTAGAACTAAAGTTTAAATCTATGGGTCTTCTTTCTAGGATTTTCTCCTTCTTCAGGGACCTCCATTGCGCTTCACAAGAGACCTCTACACCCATCTACTGGTAGGGTTAGCTCTTGTTAATCCTAGAACTCACATATCCTAACCTAATTCTAAGCTCAAATTTACATTTCAAATTCAAAAATAAATTCTAAGCTCTACAAAATAGATGTTAGGAAAATATAAACAACACACAACAGCTATATTTCACAAATATATGGGCATAGCATTAACTATTTTCCAAGCCCACTTGTCCTATTAAGCTATGCTAAGGGACTATTCAACACCTACAAGCAAATAGTAATTTTATAATTTATTGTATAGTTATCCCTTTTAGCATAACCCTCTATAAAAAATAGCATTAGTTCTAAAAATAATGTCCTACAATCCAATCTAATGGGCAAACAACTCTAGACATGTAGTCTAAAATATTACACCATAAAACATACATCACATCACATCACATAATATCATATAATATCATAGATCGACCTAACCGAAGTCTAGGGTATGTGACCTAATGATCTAGTGTGTGAAGGAAATAGGCTTGTGTGGCAAGACTTTTATAGGCCTTTTTAAATTCAAGTTTTGAAGTTTATTTAATTTACCTTTGTATGGTTTCAATTCAAAAGACTCAATGATTTGTTATTTTATTTTCAATTTTTTTAACTTCATTTTTATGTTAAAGTGAAGTTTAGGTTCTCAAGAATGAAGAATAAAATAGATTTCACTTTTGGGTGGAACTCATTACATCCAACATCCTAAATCTTAAAAGAATGAAATCTTTACCATAAGATGAAGATTCATCTTAAAGATCTAACTATGATCTAAAGTATATTAATTAGCCTCTTTTAGATTCATTTGGATGATTTGATTTGAATTTAACTTGGATTAATATTTAATTTTATTTTTGACATTTAATTTTTCTTTTCATTTCTTTGATTTGATTAAATCTTCTTAGTTTAATTTATTTTCAATTTGATTTGATTTATTTGAATTGGATTGATTTAATATTTGTTTCATTAATGTTCATATTCATTAGTTTGAAATATACCTAATACATGTAGGTTAATGTTTTAATCCAATCTTAATTTGTATTGATTATGTGTTAAGATTCCATTAATTGATTTATCATGAATTTAATAAATTTTTACTTTAAGGTTTAATTAGGTTTTGCATTTTTAATGATTTCCATTAAACCCTAAGTTTGTAATTGATCAAATTCTTTGACTTAGAGTGTTGATAAATTATCCTTAAGTGTTCTTGTGTTGATGAAAATGTTTTAAATCAATTCATGAAATTTCTATAATTTCTGGAATTTTTTTAATTTATTATTTCATGTAAATCAACCTAGAGATTAAAAATTCAATAACTTCCAATCTAGACGTCAATTACCCTGGAAAATTTTATGGTAAGTGGGGTTCCTTGCCAATTTAATTTTTCTAAAGTTTCATTTAAATCAGATGCATGATTAGAGATTAATTAATATTTAATTATCTCATTAAAACCTAAATTAAGCTTAATTTAGATGGAATTTCTTAGAATTTTTATTTTTCTTAGATTCCTCTCTAGAAGATGTATCCATAGAGGGTTCATTTGAAATTTATGGATTGGTAGATTTGTTGTGATTTCTCTAAGTTCAGGTTGATTAATTAAATTAATTAATTTAATTAATTACCAAATTAGGTTATTTTATGATTTATTATGTCTTAGTGGGTTTCATTGGTGTGTTTGAGTTCAATAGAGTTTATTATCATAATTGAAAGTGATTTGATCATATTTCATGGTTTATTCATTTGATATTAATTTATTTCATTAAAATTAAGGTTTAGAGTTTAAAATTTAATATCTCTTGATTTACTTTGAATTAAATCTTGAAAATGTTTTCTAAGGTGTATTTAATCCTCAATTTCAATTAGCCAAAATTTCACATTGGTTGGATTAATGGTTTATGATTTATTTGAGTTTGATTATTTTCATTTAAAGTAAAATTAATTCAAAATTACCTAAAATTAATTTGGGATTTTGAGTTTAATGGATTCTACCCAATGAGATGAATCCATAGAGCAATTGTTTGCATTTTTTGGATTTATATATTATTTATAATGATTTTTAAATTCTTAAGCATTTTTATCAATTTTTAATTCATAAAATGGCAAATTCTCATTTTTAATGGGGAACGCCGACGTAGCATTGATGTGGTGCTAGGTGCCACGTGGTGTGGCACCATTAAGCCACACAAAATCCATGCAGATCCACATCAAAATTGACAATCATGGGACGATCTATGACTGTCCATTCGAAGATCAGATGATCATGATCTTGCTAGCACTTCCTATAGGAGATTAAATTAGATCGTTCAACTATATCTCGATCATCCATTCAAATAGAAGAAATGAATGATGAAGATCATTCCCCTATTGTCTCTGGCAAGAAATGGATGTTGTCCGTTGAATAAAGAAGATTTTTAGCGATCCAAGGGGAATTTTAACATGATTTGGATTGCAAAATGATCAAGGATCGATTTCCAATCAATCCATATGGTTTGATCTCCTTGAAGATCGAATTCTCTTTACAAAGGACTAAATAAATTTCCTAAATGGGTCAATATAGGTCCATACCTCACTAGCGGCAATCCCCTATAGCTGCCATGCTCCGAGCACCTTTTCCTAGATGTGACAAAGCTATTAAAAAAGTTTCTTGGCTTGCCTCTCTGCTAAATGAATTGGAGACCAATACTTGGTCGTTTGTTGTCAGCTTTGGTCATTCTCTAGATCGCTAGTAGTGATGAAACTTGGGGATGGTTTGTTTTAGGTCATCACCATCCAAGGAATGTGTAGGGAAAGTCAATTTGGCATGAAATGATCTCCCTCTCCTTTTGCCATTAGAGGCTGAGAGCTTTGCCACCAGCCATGGTGGATTTCCATCTTGCTGGTGGTGAAAGCCCTAGGGGAGGCTTCGAATTGGCATCTCTTTGTCTTATGGATGTATTGGATTGAAAATAGGGAGAAGAGAGGGCCTCTCTCCTTGCTTTACATGGTTGAAAGCCATGTTTCAAGCTTTTGGGTGGTCAAAATCTAGCCACTAGCGGTAAGAGGCTTGGCCAGAGGGTGGGTTTATTCTCTCTTGGACTTGTGAGGATGTTTGGATGAAGTTCTTGATGGGAGGAAGCCTTTCCTCCCTTTCTCTCTTTGGTCATGAGCCATCCTCCATGGAATGCGTCCCTCTTGCTTGCCATGGTGATAACCACTTTATTCCATTGATCTCCTCCTTGGAGGCTGTCAACTAATTGGAAAGAAGCCAAACTAGTTGAGGCCAAGAGGTGGTTGAGGTATGGAGGAGGGGAAGTGGGGTTTGAATTCTTTTCATTGGTTCAAAACCTTCTTCTCTCATGGTTCCACCTCATTTTTTTGACTTTTCATTTTATGGCTTCTGGCCTCACCACCACAGCCCTTCACTGGTGTTCGGCTACTCAAATCAAATCCAATGTAAATTTTAGGTTGAACACAAGTCCATTTGAGTTGAATTGAAGGTTTGAACCCAATTCATGTCATTTGGATTTGACTTAAATTCAAAGTATTTTAATTTTGTTTATTTTGATTAATTGATTTAAATTTTAGTTCAATTATCTTTAATTGATGATTTATTAAGTTCAATTTGACTAATTCCTTTAGGTTTTGAGTTGATTTTGCATTTCATTTCAATTTAACCCATTTAGGCTTAAATGGGTTAAGTTGATTTCAATTGGGTTCAAATGACCCATTTGGCTTAGTTAAATTTTATTTGGACTCCAATCATGCTTAATTACATATATTAAATAATTTAGAATGATTGATTTCAATTGGTTTGAAGTTAATTTAAATTTTGACCCATTTGACTCAAATTGGGCTTAATGGGTTAAGTTTGGGTTCATTTGGGTCAAATGACCAATTTGATCAAATTATCCACAATGATTGGTTGGATTATGTTTCATAATCATTTTCAAATGATTTTAAATAATTAAATTGAGTTGATTTCAATTTGATTTTGGTTTGAACCCAATAAGGCTCATTTAGTCCCATTTAGATCAAATGATCTAATTAGCTTTATTAAGACCTTAATTAAATTTGAATTTTATTAGATTCATGTTTATACTTGTTTACTCTATCATTTAGATCATTTTGAATGATTTCATTTGATCAAATTTAGGTGGGTTTACCTTTGAATTGGTGGGACCAACATAAGTCAAACCCTGTTAAAAGGGTTAACTATTTTTGACCTTGATTTGGATTTGGATTTCTTTTATTTGATTTGATCTCATTTTTAGTTTGTTTGGATTTATTTTGATTTAATTTAAATTTCTTTGGTTGATGTGATTTTTTAGCTTAAAATAGGTAATTAGGTTTAATTCCATAAATTAAACCTTAATCTAAGCCGAATTAATTTTAGATTTCAAGTGGTGTATGTTTTTATTTAATTCATATTTGGGATTTAGGTTGAATCTACCTAAACCCAATAGGTTAGATCAAGCCCTAGGAGGATGCACTATGTCACTAAGTGTAGTGTCCTAAGTGTTTAATTAGGATGCTTCTAATCTAAGATTAGATGTCCTGATTACTAATTTCAAAAATGATGTTAACCTCATTCAAAAATGAAGGCAACACAAATAATCAAAATTAAAGAAACCTATGAAAAGCATGTCATTTTATATTCAACAAAAGTAAACAGAACAGTCAAATAATCAATTTCATAAGAGAATAAGAGGTCGAAGCAACGAGTACCATCGTACACCCTTAAGAAAAGAAATTGGGTAGCTGAGCTTCACCTTTATATAGCCTAGATTATAATTAAATTACAATAAAAGGAAAAGTTATGGGGGTCTTCAATTCTTCTTCATCTTCACTTCTTGGATTTGAATACTCCCTTCGCAAGGCCTCTTAGGTCTTTGTCTTCTAACCACTGCTCATCCTAAATCCCATAGCACTAATCCAAGTCCTATATCAAAAATTACATTTTATGTAAATGAAAACTAACTACACCTACAAAATAGTAGTCAACTTAACAAACATACAAACCACGTAGTTATATTTTATACATTTGGACTTAGCACACTGTCCTTGGGTAACCAAGCCCACTTGTCCTATTGGACCATGCTTAGGGACTTAACAGCACTAGCAAGCAAGAAGTATTTATATTTTTATTATTACAATTATGCCTTAAGCATGAACACCTATAAAAAACATCACTAATCTATTTTTGTCCTAACATTCAAACTATGCACAAATAATCTTAATATCCAATCTAAAATATTACATCACACCACTACAATCATCAGCCTAACTTAGTACTAAGAACGGTGGCTTAGTATTCTAATGTGTGTGCTAAAGCCAACAATGGTATGTCTTAATTGGACTTTAGAGTTAGGATTTTTTAATGATTGATTGTTTAAATCCCTTATTAAGGCTGGTTAATCTTTAGGTTGTTTAAATTTTGGATAAAATTTCAAATTAAGTGTTTTTTATTGTTTGTTCCATAATTGTGATTTAACGTTATAAAGAGAAGAAAGAGAGTTGATTCTCTTTAATCCCTTATTTAGATTGATCATAAAGAATGAAGTTTTATGACTTTTAAGCCTTTTAATGAAACCTTCATGAATTTTAATTAGACCTATGTTTGGATTTGGCTTATTTAAACATGAAAGTCATCATAAGATTAATGTAGACAAATCATAATCAAATAAGCAATGTCATATTATCTTAGCTTCATTGTCAATATACATCACTATTTTATTTTGCACCATTTTTTATTTTATACATGTACATACATTATATATATATACATATATATATATATATATATATATATATATATATATATATATATATATATATATATATATATATATATATATATATATATATATATATATATATATGAATATGAAGTATGAATTTTATAACAAAAAAGAGTTTCACTTCATATTTATAAACATGTATAAATGTATAAGAAGCTATACAAGTATGTGTCTTTATTGAACCAAGGAAGTGAGGTTATCTAAGACCTCCTTGGACCTACTTAAATCCTCGTGTTCCTAAGATGTCCAAACTATATACTTATTAGCTCAAATAGACACATATACATATATAATACAAAGATGAAATCATAAAAAGTCACAAGTTGTTATCCTTTTAAGCATGAAAGACAAGTAAACCTCACTTTAATTTATCATTTATAATTAAAATTTACAAATACAAAGCTCAAATTTAAATTATTTAATTAATAACTAACATATGATTATTGATTAAAGAGATAAAATAATTTGAGATTATTAGTGATAAAAGCCACTCCATACGTTGATATCTTTTCACATCATGCAATTGAATGGAACATATTCTTTTGAAAATTAAAACATAAGTGTATGTAGCATATGACATGCAAATTTATGATAGTTGAACCAAAATAATTATACATTATCAAATGACATATTTGGCTTCATTAAAATTTAAAGACAATCATGTTAAATAAATAAGCCTTAAACCTAATCAAAGTCTTTTTAGGATTTTAGTTTTATAGTTTTGAGTTATTTAATCCTAAAGATGAGAAGTGAAAGTTAGTGTTCATATCTCCATGCTTGTTTGTTAAAAAATTTAAATAGAATTTAAGTAGCTTTTATGAATTAATTAAGTTTGGCCCATTAATAATCCATTTAATTTGATTAATTATTAAGCAAGAGCCCATAAACCATGAAGATTTGCTTGGAAAATAAAATTTGCAATGTCCTAAGAATTCTAATGCAATTAGGCACATGTTCAATGATTAATTAAGTTAAGAAATATAGCTAATTACTTTCATAATTCTCCACACCCATGTAGAATCATGATTTCATTGAAGATCCTTATATTAATTATGCACATAAGGAGGAGTCAATTAGGCATCTTGATTAATTAAATTGATTATGGTGATTTAACATTCATGAATTTCATTTTAATTAATTAATTAATTAATTAATTAATTATGGCCACTAATGAGAATTTTAGAAAATAAATAGAATGAAAATTCCTACTTATTACTTCTTATCATTTATATTATCTTAATGATTTATTAACCTTCTCCAATAAATTTTATAATTTTCTTGATTTCAAAATTATTAAATACATAAAAGTGGCAATTAGAGTTTAAAATTTTAATTCATCTAATCTACTTGAGAAACTAACCCAACAAAATTATGAAAGGCAGAGGTCATCTCATATATTCAACATGCCAAATCTCAAGTTAAATAACCAAGTGTTTAGGGCTTAATTAAGATAATTAATTAAAACTTTAAACTCTATTTAATTATTGCTTAGTGGAAACATTTGGGGATTTTATTTTTCTTGGATTCTCCCCTATCTAAGCTTTCCAAAATGGGTTTATTTGTATTTTTTTATTTTTCTTCAATTAGTTATAAATTTTTAAAGTTTTGGTTAATTAATACACATTTTAAACCCTAGTTGATTCTTCTACATAGTCGGAGTCATGCGAACACTAACACGATAATGCTTTCCACATGATGCCACATGATTGGTTATTTAAACCATGCAAGGTGGCTGCTCTCTCAATGGCGATAGACATGATTTCATCTTAGCCATCTGATTATAGATCAAATGGTGGGGATTAATCATGTAATTTTAATTGGAAAATTTGAGAAAATCTAGCATGATTAATTATCTGTTTTAATCATGCTGAATGGATGGCCGATGATCCACCATCTTCTATATAAATGACATACATCATCCACCTTTTTTGACTTGATCTGAGCTTATTGGAGCTCATTCGACAGTGGATTCAACTCTGAAATGACCAAAGGTGATTTTAAGGGGATTCTACAATGATATTCGCACGAAATAATAATTTCTTTCACAAAGAATAAAAAATCCAATAGTTTTCTACGGTTGGTCAAAAATTACCTCTCTAGAGCTCAAGGCCTATGGTCTATCAACTGAGGTAGCTTCACCTTTAAGAGACAAAGCCCTATTGAAATGCTCACAAGCTACCTCCCTGTCGGTTGCTCTATTGACCAAGCACCACCGTGAAGCTCGTTGGAGTTATTGGCGTATCTTTTGGTGCTCAAATCAATTATAAATCAATTCATTTTGACTCAAGAGTGAGGTGAAGGTGTGAGAAGAATTAATTTGGCTTTGGTGGAGGTTTGATGAGTTTGGATGGAATGGGCTCTCGGGTTTGAACAGGGCTCAGTCTCACCGACGATCGGAGGCAAGATGGGCTCTAGGGATGCTTAGGGATTGCTCTGAATGCTCTAAGGATGGTATGTGTGAAGTTTGAATAGATGAGGAGGAGTATACCCTCCTCCCCAAGTGAACCAATGCATGGGATTGGTTCATCCTTTCGCAGTCATCTAGCCGGCATAGGTGGCCAAAGGTGGCAGGGGATTGATGATGTGGAGGTGCTTGAGTGGTTGAGGGAGTTTAGTGGCCTACCATGGGGTTTACACCACTTTTAAGGTGGACCAATGCCCAACCAAGGGGAGGAGGTCCTCCTCTTGGTTAAGTGTTATACCCAATAGCCTTTGTTTAGTTTGGGTTAATAGGCCTATATGCAAAAATGGCTAAAGTTGGCTGCCATGGGTAGAAGAGGTGGGTAGGCCTTCCAAATGAAGATTTTCTCTTATTTGGAACCCTTGGTTCACTTGATTTGATGGTAATTCAGTTCACCATATGTTGGGTTCACTTGGGATCAATGGGGACCTAAGGATGAGTCATGAAAAGTTTGGTTTTGTTTGGACTTAGTTTGGTTAAGTTTGGCTCAATTTGACTCATATAGATCAATTTGGGATTATTTGGGCTAGGTTGACCAATTGACCAAAATTGGGTCAAGAGGGCTATTATATTATGTTTAATTGAGTATTTGGAATGCATTGATGCAATTGGTTTTATCAAATTTAAAGTGGATTTGAATTTGGCTCATATAGGTTCATTTTTGCTAAATGGGTCGAGTTGAAAATTGGTCAAATTAGCTTTAGTGAGGGGTTGATTTATATTTGATTAATCATTTGGGAGTGATTGTAGGTGTTAGCTTAAATTGATTTGAATTTGAATGAGATTTGCTTCAATTTGACCTTTTAGGTAAATTTGGGTCAAATGTGTCAATTGGATTCATTTGATCAAATTGGTTACAATTGGCACTAGATTGTGTTCAATACTCAATTGGTTATTGATTGAAGGCATTAGCTACAATCAATTTGGATTAGAATGGGATTTGGCCCAATTTGGCCCTTTGTTCAATTTGGGTCTAATAAGTCAAGATGGATAAATTAGCTTGACTGGGTCCAATTAAATGGAGTTGGATGATTAATGATGATCAAAAATAATTTTAACATGGATTGATTGAATTGATTTAGTCCAATTAGGTTTTGATTGAAGTTTGACCCAATTTGATCATTTTGGCCAATTTGGGTTAAGTAATCCAATTGGATTGAATAGGTTTAATTGGGGTCATATGAAGGTTGGAATGTGTTCAAACATGAACTTAGAGTTTATTGAAGGTCTTGACTATTATTGATTTTAGCTATATTAAATTTTGGCCCATTTGAACCCTTTGGCCGAATGGGTCAATTTGGTTTAACTTGGGTTAATTAGGTTAAGTGGCTTAATTGCATGAATTAAAATGGATTATAATATTCAATTGGGCATTTAGAATAATTATGAGGCTTAGATCAGGTTTGATTGGCTTGAATCAAGTTGAATAGGGTTTAACCCTATGGAGTCCAAATGGGTCAACTTGGGTTAAGTCTTAAGTTGACTTAGTTTGATTCAATTGATTTAAACTCAAGGCTCAATCATATCTAATTGGAGTTCAAATGAGTCTGGATAGATTAGATTCCAATAATGTTGATTTGATCTTGAGTTTGGTCATCTTGAGTCCAAATAGGTTAAGTTGGATTAACATAGCCAAGTCAAACTAAGATGAATCAAATTGAGCCTAGGTCAAGTTGGTATTTGGCTTAGAGCTTGAATTGCAGTCATTTGATTTGAATTTGGTTAATTGGCTTGATATGGAATTTGGTTGAGCCTTAGGGTTAGTGAGGTTTCACTTATCCTAAGATAAACTCTAACCTTAGGGTTGTATATTATAGGTAATCGCAAGAACTGCCCTAGCACTAAGGAAGTCTTAATGTCTAGAAGAATCCTAGGTTTATGATAAGGGTAGTCAACCTCACTCCAAAAGTGAGGTCAATAGTACTTGTGGACTATCTAGCACATTAATGATTATTTATTATATTCACTTATCTTTTTTCCTAATTATTATTCTAGGACTCCATCAATATCTTTATATCACACTTGATTTTAACTTTATAGTTAGCCAGCTCACAAGTAAATGAAGCATGGAGTAAAAGAAAATATCATTTTCGTTAAAAGAGCGAACATTTTTTTATATTAATTCATAAAGTATAGTCTAATATAATACAAACATTCAAAAGCTTACATAAATTCAATGTTAAAACATTTAGTTCAACATTTTAAAAGGTAAAATATAAACATAACACATAAATATGTGTAGGAAGTACTGCAAAATACAAATAAAAATAAAAGAATAAAATAAAATAATGCACCAAAAAATTCTCTACTTTCATTATGTTTCCTTCTCCTTGATCACCTGATTGTGATCTCCCTAACACACTCCACACACACACATACACATCACATAACTATTGGAAAGTCATTCTCCAAGTGTTGTCACTGCGCTCTAATATACTCTCACTAAACTCACTAACCTCCAAAAAAACTCTTTAACATTGCTTAACACCCCTTATCTATAGTCATTAAGTCCTAATAGTTTCACTTCATTTCCCCTTGAAATTGCTTCAAAAATCCCTCCAATTTCTTCTTGGAACTACTGAAACTAGTAAAACTACTCTAATTGGGTTGTAGCACTTTGGTGATGGTTTTATAGCTCCTAAGCACGGTGCTCTCTATTTTTTTACTTCAAATTTCTAATTTTGGTGCCTTAACGCTATAATGCAGTGCCTCAGCACTACAAATCTGACACTATCGCATTGTCTTCTATATTTTTGCATAATTTTTCTTCTAATACTACAAATGTAGCACCAAGGTGTTATACCATGATTTTGTATTTTCACCATTTCTTTCTTTCTCAAATAAGATATTTTATGTCATAACCACTTAAAATTATGAAAATAAGTCATAAAATAATAATTTTTACTTAAAAATACATGTTAATTTAACTAAACTTTTCGCTTATCAATGATGAAGGGCTACTTGCTCTCACTATCAGATAAATACATGCTCACACATAAGTTTACTTGCCATCAGCTTGGCCTGGAACCAACTTATACTCAATTTTCCTAATATGTACTTTTTATGTATAGTCACTCCTTAATAGTATAAAAGGAAAACTCCTCTCTCATAGGGGGGCCTTTATATCTCTCTAGAACCCTAGTCTTTGTACTTTGATCTTAAGGAATAAATATTATTATTTCTTTATTATTTTATTACTCTCTTTTTTTCTTTTTCATGATATCTTTATCCAACCTTATTTCTTAAGTATATCAAAAGGTTCCTCCTCCATCAATGGACAAATTTGGATTTAATAGTTTCATAGACACATGAACTAGGTTAGTAATTTTATCTTTCATATTTTTAAATTTTAATATGTGACAAATTATTGCTCCATGTCTGTCGAGTTGTCCAACATCAAATGATCTATTACTCTTGGTACCTGGCTTTTAATTCACATCCTCATTAACACTTACTAGCCTAAAAAAATATTGAATCCAAATTTACACATAACGTGATGCAAAACCTCTTAGGCACTTAAGAAGTAAGATTAGGTTGAGTAAGACAAAAAAATTAAAGTAAGAAAGCATAATAAATAAAAGAAATTCAACTATGTATAAAATCTCTCTTTTTAAGAAAAGTACAAGAATCTCTTTGAGTACAAAGATGCTAGAAAGTCAAAAAAGCCAAAATTTCCTCCTCAAGAATCTCCTATTTATAGGATCAAGGGGAGGTTACATAAGCAAGATACACATTAACTAAGTTGGTCACATGAGGAAGGACTCGCCAATAAAAGTCAAGTGTTGTATGTCGAGTAATGAGTTCTCCAAATGTGGTTGTTAGTGTTAACAAGGAAAGTTGCTTGACATGTTTCAGGATGTGTAGTCACAAGCATGTAGATGAGAGTTTGCATGTGAGGTGGGTCGCTAAATACTAACTACCATTCTTTAAGCATCTTCTTATTTTTTCCCTAGTTCGAGCGAGTCCTCTTTATATGAGGCAGGCTGCGTAACTCCAACCACCTGGCTAGGTGATCTCATCTTATATTTGCCCTATTTAGAACAAGTCTTCATGGGCGAAAGATAAGTATTAAATTTGTAAACATTTCATGTAATTTCAATGCCTTTATCATGTGTTTATTTTAAGTAAATTTTGTGTTGAAATAGAAAAATTATAATAAAATGAAAAAAATAAGAAATTTAGGCCTAATGCCACAACACTAGATTTCACTTAAATTAAGGCAAGTATATAGTAAGGCCAGTGCTTATGTGCTATATCAGCAATATTTTGATGCCAGATCAAACTCATTTTAGGATAATTTTATAGCAAGCTCATCACATAGGTATTGCATAAGTAGCGCAGTAGCCTTGTATCAAAGAAAAAAATATGAAATAGAACTAACAAGCATAGCGCCGCAATGCTAGATCAGTAGTGTCGCAGTGTTATATCAATAGTTTCATAGTGCTAAAACCTAATAGAATAGATTCATGATAATTTTGAGCCATTTTTGAAGCAATTATGACAGGAGCATTAAAGAAATTGACTTGGGCTATAGTTAGACTATATGTAAGGGACATTTCTAAGGGAAAAAGATCTTTTTCTTGATTTTTTTTCTTGGCAAGAGGGTGAGTGTGTGTGAGAGTTCTTTGTGAAGCACTTGAATGACACTCCAAGTGTTGTGAGAGTGCTATAAGGGTAGTGTGATAGAGTGTTTCCTTAAGCAAGAGGTGGAGACGAAGATCAATAATCAAGAATTTTCAGTGAGGGATGCTGGATATTTCTACGAGAAAGCAGTAAAAGATCTCAAAGAGTGGACTTTCAAAACTTACTTGATGTGCTCTTTAGTTTCTTCTTCAGCTATCCTACATCTTATTTTACAATTTTTAATGAGATTTCCTTCTTTCTCTTTAAAATGAAGCACTAATTTATAAAGTGCTCTAAATTTATGTGTGATTTAGATTTTTGTATTATATTAGACTTTGTTTATGGATTAATATAAGAAAATAATTTATACTTTTAATTCTTGACCTCAATTTTGAAGTGTGGTTGACTACCCTCTTCTTAGATCTAGGATTCATCTAGGCACTAAGACCTTCCTAATGCTAAGACACTTTTAGTAATTATGAGGATATTGAGCTCAAGCCTAGGGACTCATTAGGTGCAACCCTAGGGTTAGATCTTCTCTTAAGATAGGTGAGACCTCACCTACCATAAACCCAACCAAATCCCATATTAAACCCATTGATCAAACTTAAACTAAATGATTACAAACCAAGTTCCAAGCCAATGCCAATTTGACCTAGGCTCAATATGACTCATTTTTGTTCAATTTCATCAAGGGACTAAGTTGACCTGACTTAACTTATTTGAACTCAAAATGGCCAAACTCGGAACCAAATCAACCCAATTAAAATCGAACCCATCCAAATTTATTTAAATGTCAATTAGATATGATTGAACCTTAACTTCAATTCAATTAAACTAACTAAGCCAACTTGGCATTTAGCACAACTTGACAAATTTAAACTCCATAGGACTAAAAGCCTATTCAACTTGGTCCAAGCTAAATTAACTTGATCCAAGCCCTATGATTGTTCCAAACATCCAATTAAACATTACAATCCATTCTGACCAATTTAATCAAGCTAATTGGTTAAATCAACCTACTTGATCCAAGTTGTCCCATTAGACCTAAAGGGTTCAAATGAGTCAAAGTTTAATTTAACTCATATCAATTGTAATCAAATCCATCATTGAAAATGTTCTAACATTCATACCCCTTCAATTCAACCCAATCAAGCTGATTGGCTCACTTGACCCAATTTGGCCTAAATGACCAAATTAAGTCAAATCTTAATCTAACCCAAATTGGACCAAATCAATTCACTCAATCTATACCAAAGTGATTATTTCTCATCATTGATCACCCAATTACAACCAATTGAACTTAGCCAAGTCAATTTGACCACTTAACCCAATTTGGCTCAATTTGACCTAAAGAACCAAATTAGACTAAATCTCATTACAATCCAAAATGATTACATCCAATGCCATCAACAAATCACAAATTAAATATTAAACGACCACCAATTCAAGCTAATTCAATCCAATCAACCTAGTTGCCCCATTTGAACCAATTTGACCTAAAGCATTAAATTGAACCAAAACTCATTCTAATCCAAATAAAATCAAATCAATTCCTCCGATCAATCTCAATTGATCAATCAAACATAAATCAAACATTCAATCCACCCAATTTGACCAATTTGACCAAATTAGTTAACTTGATCCATTTAGCCTAAATGAACCCATATGAGACAAATCCAAACCCACTTTAAATTGAATCAAATCACTTACATCAATGCATTCCAAATGACCATTTTGAACATAACAATAATTCTCTTGACCCAATTTGGTCAATTTCAACTCCAACTCATTTGAACCCAATTTGACCTATATAGGTCAAATTGAGCCAAACTCAACCAAACCAAGTCCAAACCTAACCAAACTTGGCATGACTCATCCTTAGGTCCCTATTGACCTACTCAAGGAGACCCCATCTAGTGAACTTGGTTCAGTCCAAGCCAAGTAAACCAAGGGTTTTAACTAGGATAAAAGCCTAAAATAGGAAGGTCCAACCCCTCTTTGGTTGGTTCACATGTGGAGGAAGATATACACCTTCTCTCCAATTTAAAATTAGCACACACATTCCCTAGAGATTTTTGAGTAGTCCCCAAGCATCCTCAGAGCTCCCTGTGTACCCGGTCATCGGTGAGACCAAACTCATAGGCCAAACCAACCTCCACTCTGTCCAACCTCACCAAACCTCCACCAATTTCAAATTAAACCTTTTCACATCTTCCCCTCACTTTGATGAGTCAAAATGAATCAATTTGAGCATCGAAAATCACCTCAAGACCAACTCCGATGAGCTTCACGATAGTGTTTTTTTTGAAGAGAAATCAGCAAGGATGCAACTCATAGTCTTCTCAATAGAGCTTCATCTCTTTAAGATGAAGCTACCTCAGTAGACAGACCATCGATCTTGAGCTCCAGTGATGTAATTTATGATCAACCATAGAAAATTATAGGACTTTTAGTACTAAGTGAAGTGAATGTGCATTTTACATCGATCGAGATATAGGATTCCTCTTAGAATCATCACCTGATCATTTTACATTTGATTCCAATGTCAAACAAGATCTTATAAGCTCAAATTAAATGGAAAAAAGGTGGAAGTTATCCATCTTCTACTGTGGGAAGATGACGGAACATCGGTCATCCGTTCTACGTGATTAGAATAAATAATCGTGATTAATTAAGTTAGATTTTCTCAATTTATTCCTTTAAAATCATGGGATTAATCTTACCCATTCGATAAGTGATCAAATAGTTGAGATAAAAGTTCATCCACCATCTTTGAGTAAGCAGTCACGTTAGAAAATTTAAGTGACCGATCCTGTGGAGTAACATGGAAAGTGCTGCCACATCAACCGTCGCATGGCACTGACTATGCAAATGGATTAATTAGGGTTTAAAATGTGTTTTAATTAACCAAAACTTTGAAATATTATAAATAATTATAGAAAAATCTAAAAAATATAAAGAAACCCATTTTGGAAAGCTTTTACAGAAGATAATCAAAGGAAAATAAAAGCCCATGTTTAGCTTGGTGAATAATGAATAATTTGGATTTGAAGTTTCAAGTAATTAGCTTAATTAAGCCCTAATTAGTTTGCTAAATGGCTTGGAATTTTGGTCAATTAACCCATGGGATAGCCTCTACCTCCCATAATTTTGTTTGAACGCATTTGCTTAGTGATTTAAAAAATTCAAAATTTTAAAGCCTAATTATCGCTTTTATGTATTTAATAATTATTAAAAATTATAAAATTAAAGAAATTAATTAAGGATAGTTTATTAATCATGTAAACAATATGGATGACCAAATAAAATATGTGACTTCTAATCTTAATTATTTTCTCTAAATCATCTTAATTAGCCTTTCATTAAATAATTAATCCCTAATTAATTAAAAATTGGAAAAATTCATTATAATTAACTTATATAAATAATAATTCCAATTAATTCTTCTTTATGTTCAATAAGCAAAGAGTAATTTAATGAAATCAAAATCCCTAATTGGTTTAAAGTATTTTGAAAGTAATTATTAATTTTATTTTGGGTTTTCTTTTTATTTATTTAATTAAGCCTTAATTATAACCCTAATTTCATTAGAAACCTTAGGACATTTATTTTATGTTTATGCATGTTTATTAATTTGTTTCATGATTTTTAGGTTTATATGCAATGGTTAATTAAGTTCATAGGCCTCTTTTGGCCTTATTTAGATTAAGAGTTGAATTAACATTAATTAACACATAAAAACTCACTTGGGATAACATTAAATCAATTAATGAATATAGATGGTGGGGGTAAATTCTTACTCAGTTGTTCTCTTCTTTAGGATTAAATAACTCAAATCTTGAAATTAAGTTTTGAGGAACCTGATTTGACTTAAGGGAGATTTATTTATCATGATTGTCCTTGGGCCTTAATGAAGATAAATAAGTCAATTGATAATGTTAATTGATTTGCTTCAATTATTTATAAATTTGTATTTCATTTGTTTCATGCACTTAAGTTTCAAATTTAAAATTTAAATAAAGGGGTTTGCATTTAATTGCATGGTGTTTGATTAAAGATAGTGTGGCCATTATCACAAATAAATATCAAATTATTTTCTTAAAATAATATGACATGATTGTTAATTAAGTAATCAAAATCCTAACTTTATACATATAAGATTTATTACAAGGGACATATCAAAGCGAAACTTTTATTTTTCATGTTTTAAAATAACCTATTTTTTTTCTACCTTCATCTTTATACATATATGTATGTATGGGTATATGGATCAACAAGTATATAATCTGGACACCCCGAGAATGCAAGACTTTCAGTAGTCCCAAAAGGGCCTTTTGGTGGCCAACTTCTCTAGTTCAACAAAGGAACGTACTTATAGAACTTTCTATATACATATGTGTATATGAGTATAAAATGAAATTTCCTTTTCTAAAAAATTCATGCATCATATATATATATATATATATATATATATATATATTGTATTAGTATAACATATAGGATCACTCATGTATCAAGTGTGTATTAATAAAAATGTAATATGTATATACATACATTAAGTCAAATTAATTAAGAAAGGATAATAAGTACTAATAATGAAGCTAAGTTAAGAAAATATTATTGATATCTTTTATGATTTGGCTTCATTAATCTTAAGATACCTTTTATGTTTTAATAGAATTCCTTACATTAAATCCAAATATAGGATCAATTAAAACTTATGAACCCTTCACTTAAAGAAATTAAAAGTCATAAAATCTCTTAGAATTAACCTAAGATAAGGATTAAAGATGATCAATCCTCTTTATTTTCTTTATAAATTCAAATTATAATCATGAAATGAAAAAGGAATACACATATAATTTAATAATCTTATTAAGACCCTAACAACTTAAAGCATAACCACCATTAATTAGGGATTTAAATATTCAAATAGTAGAAAATTATAACTTCAAAGCCTAATTGAGACATACCACACTAAGCCTAACATGCATATTAGAATGGTAAGTCATTGATCTTAGTTTTAGGTTAGGACAATGAATGTTGTGATGTGATATTTTGTTTTGTGATGTAATATTTTAGACTTGATGGTAGAATTATTTGTATGTAGTCTAGATGTTAGGGAGATATTAAACTAATGATATTTTATGTAGGCGCTTATGCTTGAAGGACCATTGTAATAATAATAATAATATATACAAATACTTTTTCTTGTAGGTGTTGCTTAAGTCTCTATACATAGTCCATTAGGATAGGTGGGCTTAGTTACCCAAGGCAGGTGCTAAGTCCAAATATGTGAAATACAATTGCTTAGTTTGAATATGTGTTATACTAATCTCTATTTTGCAGGTATAGTTAGATTTAAGTTTTCATAAAAATATAATTTTTGCAATTGGATTAAGATTAGAACTATAGGATTTAGGATGAGCAGTGGCTAAAAGGCTTGAACCTAGAAGGCCCTCTGATGTCTAAAATGCTAATACAAGAAGTCAAGATGAAAATAAAGAATTAAAGACCACCACAGCTTTTTCTTTTATTATAATTTAATTATAATCTGAGCTATATAATGGTAGAGCTTGGCTTTCCAACTTCTTTTCCTTTTCTGGGTATACGGTGGTACTTAGCCGCACTTGCCTTTTATTCTTTTATGAAATGATATTTGATTGTTATGTTTATTTAGTTTTGCAAAAGAAATGGCATGTTTTTCATAGGTTTCTCGAAGATTTTTTTATGTGTGGCCTGGAAGCGTTAGGCTCTTTAGAAAAAATATATTCTTCTATCCTGACTTAATAATTTTAACTAAAACTTAAGTAATTCATAACCTCATTATAAATCCTAAGATATTAATTAAAAAATAAAAGATTTAGGAACCCCTTAGTTGAATGTTTTTATGTTATAACATCATTCATGCATATTATTTCACTCTTGAAAATAAGGGATCTACATTCTTGCATAATGGGGGATAGACTTGATCTATGAGAGTAGTTCTTTATAGTAGAGAACACTCTTTCTCTGATTTAAACCATAATAAATTTTCTTATACATTTAATCATAAACTCTCCCAAGTTTGAATCCAAAATGATGAGTTAAAAATAAAATAAAAATATATAAATTTTATTGCATTAGTTTAGGCCATAACTTGCACATCAATCATGATCTAGTCTCTTAGGAAGTGAGTTTAGGACTTTTAATAATAATAGCCTACATATCTTGCATTTATATATGACTAGCCAATATGGTTTTAAAATCATAGGAGGTATTAGCTGTACTTCCATTAAGTCTAGAGTGGATTGGTCCACTCTCCCTAGTGGAAGTGAACCAACATATCATATTCCCCTTACTATGATTAGGTTGATCTCTTAGCTTGTGCTAGAGCACTCTAAATATAGGTTCAAAGGCTTTTTATTTCTCTTTTGCTATGAGTATAAGTCCTCACCTCTTAGGAATTTCCATAATCTTGTGTTATTGGAATTTAAGTCCTAGCACTCTAATAAAATTTTAACTCAAATAAATAATTTTCTCCCTTTAAAAAATGTAAAGCCTTATTATAGGGTAGATTGAAGCACTCATTAGGCTTCCTAGTATCATGTGTGCCTCCTACTTATTCTCACTTAGATTTTGCTAAGTACTCTTTATATTTGAGCTCTTCTTGATTACTTTTCAAAAGATCAATTCTTTGATTATCTACCTTTGAAATTTTTGGAGACATTAGTTGACTACTTTAATCGAAAGTATTCTTAAGAAATTCTTATTTCTTAGGATGTAATTAACTATGAAAGTTTGCTTCCATAGGGAACTAAAGAACCGATTTAAAATAAGCATTACTTTACTACATTCATGTGAAGTAAGGGAAAGATCTTTAATATACACATAAAATCATCTGCCTTAGGAGTCCTCACTAGGTGATTGAGTCCATCGTAGGATGATGTTTCTAGTTTTCAAGATAGTACATCATTCCTTTGATTTTGTACTCGATCATTTCAATAAAGTACCTCCTAAGATCAATATGATGTCCCTACGACTGCAAATAAAAACACCACTAATTTTTCTAGTGACTCTGCTAGGGAGAGTTTATCTCTCCATCTTTAGTAGTCTCTAAGTATCAGTATTGGGCATGTATTTTTATATAAGTCTTAATACTACCCTTCATTCTGTTAGATTCTTTGTCCATTTCATCCTTGGGCAATTGTTGCCAACATCTCCTTGGTTCTAGAACCTCTCTCTAGTAGGCTCTAGAACCTTTATTGGATCCAAAATAGGTGGAATTAAAACCAAAAGAATTATATATAAATAAATCATGCAACCTCAAGTAAATAAATAAATCATTGAACCTATTGTCATTTCTAAAATTGACAAGTTCAAGTTCACTAATCATTACAAACTCAGTTGAACTCACTTCGTTAGTGGAGTTCAAAATAAGAATCTCTTTCTTAAAATAGAATATCTCCAAATTATGAACCCTATCTAGCATAACTAAATTTGTTGGATAAGGGTTCAAATTCAAAATACAATAAAAAAGAAGAAGAAAGAAAATCAATTTTGCTAACCCATTTTCATTTCTTCAACCATAGATAAAGCCTTAGTCCCCTCATTTTTCAAGCAAGTAACCACTACAACACTATATCTTCTAGAAAGCTCATATTTTCTTTTTCTTCAAGTGTGGATTTAACCATGGATCAGGCCATCCCTCTTTGCCCATCATCAAGTTTAACATAGGTTTTGAGCATTTTAAGATTGCTTGTGATGGCCATGTCCTTAACACTATTAGTAGGGAGGATGTGGCTGATAAGAAGCCACTCTTTTAATTTGAACTATAGTCTGATACTGAGTTCCCATCTTTAAAAAGGAAGGTCATAGGGGTTCCCCTACAACAAGTCCCAACTATATACACCACTAAAGCAGTTAGACGTAGCACCACCTCCTTGGAAGCCCCGGCCTCTAAGAGAAAATAAGTCATTTGTCAGAAGTTGTCCCTTCTACAATCGAGGTCGATGCTAGCTCCCACCATATCCCATTGACTAAGACTCTCTGCCATAATAAGAAATAGAAAATCAAGAGGTACTATGAGCAATCTAAGTCTACCATGATCTATGATTTGAGATAAATTATCCCTAGGAGCATTAGAGATCATTCCATAGAGAGAGAGAGAGAGAGACACAGAGGCCTAGGTAATAGTACAAGTGAACAAGATAGATAGAAAGAGGTTCGCTAGGTAGTTGATGACCTCAACTTTGGTAGATCACCACCGACCAATGAGCTAAAAGAGTCGATCATTATAATAGCATAGTTGTAACTGACTCTGATCAAAGGAGGAGGTCCTCGGTGAGGTTACCACCACCTACTCTACCCACCACCATCACATATTCATGTCACACCATCTGAAGTTCCCACCAAATATTAAAAGGCCACAACATGAAGGAAATCTTTAACCTTAGTGATATGATTGCAGCCCAAGGGCCATACTTCATCTTCTCATACTAACATTGTAAGGCTGAGCTCCCCCATTCGACCTTCCACATCATCAGTGGAGAAGATGAAGTGGTGACCGAAGACTGTTGCTATCACCATATCAACTTAGTAAGGTGAAGAGAAGTTTTAAGAAGAGAAGAGGAATGAAGAGAAGGCCCCATGCTAGTTGAGCGGTTATGCCGCACTGCTAGCCAAGATGCAAGATGCCCTCCTTGAGAGATCATATGGCAGAAGATCACCACCATGGGTATGTCCCCGTAGATCCCAAGAATATAGATGGCCATTTTTTGAGCAAATCTTAATCAAATATAAGGAGTCCATCAAAGACATGCAGAGGGAGGAAAGTGATGAAGAGAAGGTTGACTTTAATATGGAGGGAGATGACCTTTTAAATGAACCAATAGAAGTGCATATGGTAGAGGCTAGAATCTCTTCCCATAGCGAGCAGCATCATAGCACTGAAGCACATGGAGCTATAGTTGAGGAGGGTTATGCATCAGACTTAACTCAATGATTATTACATCAGTTAAAGTAGAAGGATGATCAAATAGATTGCATGGAGAGGAGAATGGAGGAGCTTATGTTAGTTGTCCTAGCACTCCAGAGTTAGATACTATCACTCTTGCTTCTCCCTATGGATATCAATAGACCAGAGTTAGTAGATACTATAGATTAGCAAAAAATATCACTTCACTAAAAGAAGACACTGAAAACCTTCATAGGAAGGGTATAGTTAATGTGACCATCCAAGAGAGGGTTATTCAACAGATGGTGGAACAAGAAGTGAATGAGGTGTTGCAAAATCCCAAGGGCCTCATTAGTTCCAAAAGGTTGGCTCTACCTAGAAGAATTTGCCCAATAAAATCCACCATCCTTCATGTTATTTAATAATAGTGAGAACCCTAGGAAACATATTGCATATTTAGAGCCATTTACTACAATGCAGGTGGTACTAACGCTTTACTCTTTTGGCAGTTTATTGGTAGTCTTTCCAAACTTGCTTTTGATTGGTATGCCAAACTATCCAATGATTCGATAAAGTCCTTTATAGAGTTATAAAAACTTTTCATCAAAAGATTTGTAGGAGCTAAGCAAAGGCTAACTATAGGGGATCTTATTGTATAAAAATAAAAACCCAATGAGCCCCTTATTGAGTATATTCTCAAATGAAGAAACCTAAGTATGAAATGTGAATCACAGCTCTAAGAGCAACATTCCATTGAAATTATTTTAAGAATATTCATGGCCTGGTCATTTTCATGCTTAAGGGCTTTATAATCAAAATATTTAAGAAGTTAATCAGCAAGGCAGCTAACTTGTAAGAGAAAGCTAAATAATAACCCTTCTCAGACCAATCATACAAGCCAAATCCCTAGAAAGTATTTGAAAAGAAGCTAGGTGTAGTGTCAATAGTGGATAAGGGTAAGCAACCCATTAGAGTGTACCATGAGAGGCCTAGAGTTCAATAGCCTCCACTTCTACCTTCTCTTCCACCTGCTCAACCACCACAATAATGCTACCAATATCCACCACTAGGTAGTGACTTCCCACCTACTCTTGTACATAGGTTAAAGAAACCATACTTATTCAAGAGAGAGGTAGCAAGGAAAATTTTCAATAATATTCTTAAAAAGCCTGACTTTTTGTTACCATAACCTAGAAAACTGGAGGAAGTGGGCATAAGTGATGATCCTAATTTTTTTTTCCCTACCATCATATGCTAGATCATGTCTTACAGGATTGTTTCACCTTAAGAGACTGGCTTGAACGTAGTTACAATTCAGGAGCAATCGTGATACCCAAAGAATACTTAGTGGAACATCCTTCAAGTTCCATTAAAGTAATCTCTAGAGAATCACTAGGTCCTCTCAAGATTAATGAAAGTTGGGATATCTGCCTATCCCATATCTCTTAAAAGGTCATCTCTAAAATTAAGAAACTTTCCATACAGGTGCCTAACTTAGCTCAGACCTCAAGTACCTCGGAAGGCCTGTTAGTTGTAAAAGACAACTCCGAGAGGGTGGGAGACCATCAACAGCCACCACATGTCTAATAGCCTAACCACCATCTAAGTTTAGCATTTCCACCTCCATGACTGTAGCTACCAATTCTACTAGCTCTCTTACCACCTCAGAAAGCATTATGTCAATGGATGAGGGCACCAAATTACTCACTCCACTTACTTTACTTATCTTTTATTTTTTACTGCCAAATTCAAAGAAATCAATGAAGAAGAACTATTCCAGTTATATTTTGTCTCCATTTAATGATCTCAGCCATTTTATTTCCATAAAAAGCTCTACAAGTATGATAATAACAACAATCTTAATTCCGATCACTTACTCTCTGATTCAAAATTGGATTTTCCTTTTCTGAATCTCCAAGGTTCTGTACTTGAGATAGACTTAGAGTTATCCAACTTTGAAGATCTCTAGGAGAAGTTATAGGTTTACCTGATGTGCAAGTAGAATTTTCCATAAACCATCCAACTAATAAAGTAACTAAAGTCAACCTCTATAGTGGCAAAATTCTACCTCATACGGTTGAACCTTAAGATAAGGGTAAATAAGTCATTGGTTTTAGCTAGTAGATAGCCCCTCCATAAGATGCTCCGCCACTAAATATGCTTGTGGATGACTAGGCTAAGATTAACTACAATGTCCTGATGCATCTTAAAAAGTTGCCAGCCAAGCTTAAGCATTATGATGCCATTATTTTTGTTTGAAGAGATGATGGAATCATTAATCAAGGAACTACTTAACCCTGAAATATGCTTAGCTCAGATGGCCACTTGGCCACTACCAATCATGCTGAAGAAGAGGCATATTTTTCAAAGGAAGTTATAGGAGTCACCTTTTCAGATAAAGACCTATTGCTTGGGACTATAGAACATAACTATCATCCATACATTACAGTGGATGTTGGTAAGTTAAGACTATTTAGGCTGCTTATTGACCTAGGTGCATCCATTACTATTATGAGCCTAAGAACCCTTATCTTCTTGAAGATCAAAATCACTAAGCTTCAAGCTGAAAAGATGATGTTGAAAGGAGTCAATAAACAAGGCTAGAGGGCCTTAGGCCCATCACACTATCATTAGAGATTGATGATTGGAAGACTGAGGCCAAGTTTCATATAATAGATTTAAATACATCTTTCAATATTTTGCTAGGGTAACCTTAGATTCATGAAATTAATATGGTTCCATCTTTGCTCCATCAATGTATCAAGTTCATAATGGATGACATAGAGTATTGTGTCAAGGGAGATTTAAAGTCATTTTCAATACATGAGGTTGGAATCTATGAAGATGCGGCCTACAATCTTCACAAGAAATAAAATATATATTCTTACAAACTAAATCAAAAAAAAAGAAGAAAAAGAAAGAAAAGAAAAAGAAAAAGAAAAAAGAAAAGAAAAAGGAGTAAGAAGAAGATTTTGAGGAAGCAGTAGTGCCCTAGATTTCTCTTCATCTATAGTTCATTACTCCTTTAGAACAAGTGGTTGAGATGTCCCAGCCTCCCCAAAGATGGGGAAGAGGCAAGTTTAGAGGAGGCCTCAGAGAGGGAAGGCCTCCATACTTACCACCCACAATGAGGTTTGTTCTAGCATCAAGGAATACACCTGTTATCTACATAAACTTAGAGTTAAGTATAGAGGATGAGTCTTATGTAGTAAGCACATCAACTGCCTGTCTGCTCCAGAAGATCCTATTGGAGGTGAAACTATAGCTAGATAATGATGAGGATAGGGTCCCTTAATAAAGCATAAGTGCATATATATTTATATTATATTAAATTGCAATTTGGCATGTGAGAACCTGAGCTCGAACCCCACTTTCTCTTAGATTGTTGAGGGTTTCATAGTTAAAGATGCTCCTAAATTACATACGAGTGCTAAGCATCAGAAGTTTTATCCTAGAGTAGCATCCTCAAGCTTGGAAGCTAATGTAGAGCTCAAGAATAATTCATTTAAAGAATAAATATAATTACCTTTTGATTGGTACTCGTTGTGTGTCATGAATTTAGCAAAGAAAGAATTAATTCCACATACATGATCTAAATATAGGTCAGAGTACTTTGAAAAGCTATGGGATAGCAAATGCAAGAATTCTCAATCAAGACTAGTACTAAGCTTTGGTATAGTGGGTTTAGTAGATGATGATGAATATTGCCTAGTCATCACTAATCATTTGGAGTCTGATAAGTTATTCTTCAATAGCACTAACTCATATTAGGAGGTGTGTTTAGAAACTTTAGGTTATCCAGATGATTTCCAAGTCAAGGATGCACCCCCAAAGCTAGAGGAAGAAATTAAGTCAACAATCGATGAGCTAAAGGAGATTAACTTGGGCACTAAAGATAATCCTCACCCAACATAATCAGATCCTTATTGTATTTATTTGAAACCAATGACTTAGTTAGGTTACTTTCAGAATTTTCATGGAGCTATGAAGAAATATCCAGATTAGCTCTTGATGTTGTAGTTCATAAGCTAGCAATCCAGCCTGATTCTATCCCTACCAAGCAAGCTCCTAGTCACATCTGGTTAGACATTGAATAACAAGTTATTTAAGAAGTCAAAAAATTGATCGATGTTAATTTCATCAGGAAGAAAGATACCCCACCTGGTTAGCTAACATCATTCCAGTCAAAAAGAAGAATGGCCAAATCTGCATATGCACCAATTTTAGCGATTTTAATAATGCATGTCCTAAAGATGAATTCCCACTACTTATACTAGTGTTGATGGTGGACATTGCCTCATCTTATGTGGTCTTCTCATTCATGGATGGCTCATATGGTTATGAGATGGCCCATGAAGATGAGAAGAATATTACATTCAGGACCCCCATCAAAATTTTACGGTAGGCTTTTTTGGCTTCAAAATGGAGCCATGACTCAGATCTTCAATGAACTTATCTATTACCAAGTTGAATGTTATATCATTGATCTCATCATCAAAAGTAAAGAAAAGGAAGATCACATATTTGACTTGAGAGTAATTTTTGAGTGGTTGAGACAATACAACCTCAAGATGAACCCTCTGAAGTGTGTATTTAGGGTAACATCAAAGAAGTTTGTCGAGTTTGTTGTGTAACACTGTGAGATGGAAATCGACCCCGAGAAGATCAAGATGATATTAGAAATGCCACCCCCTAAAAGTCTAACTCAACTAATATCATTCCAAGGGAAGTTGGCATATCTAAAATGCTTCATATCCAACCTATTTGGCATATGTCAACCATTCTCAACACTAACCAAGAAGGATGCTAAATTCAAGTAAGATGACAAGTTCCAACAAGCATTTGAGAGTTTCAAGCAATACCTCATGATGTCGCCAGTCTTAATTACACTATTGCATTACATAATTCCCTCAATGCTTTGTTGGCTCAAGCTAATGGTGAAGGGGAGGAGAATACACTCTACTACTTGAGTGATCATCTAATCTCTACAGAGGAAAATTATCCACTTATTGAGAAGCATTACCTAGCTTTATTCTTTGCGCTAGAAGCTATGGCGTTATATGCTTTCTCATAAAGTGGACTTGATTTCTAGAGTTAATCCACTATAATATCTCATGACATGGCTAGCACTATCTGGACGGTTGGCACGATTGTCCATGAGATTATCCCAATTTGACATTACTTTTCTCATCCTTTGCACTATAAAAGGATAACTACTCATGGATTTCCTAGTTGAACATTCTTTCCCTATCGAATCCCCTTTAAATGATAACATCCCAGAAGAATAGATCATGAGTTTGGGAATACAAGCAGGTGTAAATGGGAGATGTATTTTGATGGTGCAACTTTCTCTCAAATGGGAGAAGAACTATAATCCACTCTCACAGGCAAGCCGAGGGTAAGGATAGTCCTCTTAACACCAGACCGAAGCATGATGAGATTTTCATATCATCTATCTGAACCTTGCACCAATAATGAAGCTGAGTATGAGACTCTGATCACCAGTCTAGAGTTAACCATCTCTTTAGGCATTTAAAGCATCGACATATTCGAGGATTCATAATTATGGTCAACCAAATTACTAGGTCCTACAAGGTTCTCAAACCGAAGATCCACCATTACCATAAATACACCATGGAGTTATTGGCCTAGATTTCAAACATAGACATCTATAAGATTCGTCAAGGAGAGAATGCCTTTGTTGATACTTTAGCTAAGCTTGCAAAAGAATTAACATGTCTTGAAGATGAGTTCATACCAATAGAGGTTAACAATCACCAAGTCCTTTCACATATTGATGTTGAACTCATCGACAAGCATACTCTTAAAAGGGAGATTGTCATTTCTAAAAAGGATGAAGAGCTAGATTGGAGACAACCTTTCATTGACTATTTAAACAAATGTGAACTACCTCAACAGAAATCCCAAGCCCATCAATTCATACAAAGGGACTCTCTTATGCTCTTGTTGATGGCACTTTATACCGATGATCCTTCGATCATATGTAGTTATGTTGTTTAGACAAACACAAAGCCCACAAAATCATGATTGAAATGCATTCAGGATTATGTGGAGACCAATCTAGCCCCATGATGAAAGTCAAAATTAAAAGACTTGAATACTATTAGCTAATAATGATTATAGATTCATGAACATACCCAAACACTGCCATTAGTGTCAAATGCATGGGGTAGTCCTACATCAATTGCCCAATATTCTACACCCAACTGTAGCTTCATTACCATTCGAGTGTTAAGGCACTGATATAGTAGGTATGATCAATCCTCTTTCATCCAATCACTTCATATTAATTATTATAGATTACTTCTACAAATGGGTAAAAGCAATCCCCTTGAGGAAAGTCAAGGCCCACCATGTCCTTCAGTTCTTCAAGAACCATATTATATATAAATTCAGTGTACCTCACTAAATCATATATGTTAATGGTACTATATTAAAAATTACAAAGATCAACAACTTTATTAGGAGACATAATATAGTTTGGAGGTATTCTACCATTACTATCCACCGGGAAATGGGTTAGTAGAAGCTTTCAACAAAACTCTCATTTAGATCTTGAAAAAATGGCTCAAAAATAATAAGCGATAGTGGCATGAGCAGTTAGTGGAAGCCTTGTGGGCCTATCACACTACATACAAGACTCTAACACAGTTCACCCCATTTACCTTATTATATGGGTCTGAAGCCATCTTTCCCTTAGAAGTCCAGCTCCCTTCACTAAGGATAATTGTAAGTAGCAAAACCATAACTGAACAAAATGTTAAGCTTAAGTTGGAGGAACTTGAAAGTCTTGAGGAGAGACGCTTATAACCATGTCATAACCTCAAGTTGTATAAAGCTAGGATGGTTTGAGCTTATACAAGTTGGTTCACCCAAGAATTTTTTGAGTTGGAAAGCTCATTTTAGTTATAAGGAGACCAATTATAGTCCATTGCAAGACAGGAGGCAAGTTTGAACCAAGATAGGAATGTCCTTCCATTATAGAAAAGGCTTATTAAGGTGGATCATATCAATTGATCAACCATAAAGGTGAACGTCCAATGCAACCAATCAACATACTTTACCTAAAGAAATACTATGCATGATTATGTTCAAAATAAAATTATATCAATACAATATTACTTTTAATCAACAAAATCATTTCTTTAAATTAAGATCATTTTTGTCTAACTACTAGCTATCAAGAGCATTTTGTATCTTTTGGTGCTTTTAGGATAAGTGTAAGAGAATCTGAGTGGTATCCTAATCCTATTCTGCACAACATAAACACAAAAACACACACAAACATAAATCCAATTGCTTCATGCTACTTCAAGTTGAGATAAGACCCCAACAACCTCACATAGTAGCTGCTTCAGGTTAGGCACAATTCATTACTTGGTTTGTGGGTCTCCACAATGATTAGTTTTACTCTGGAAGATGTGAGTCCCCATGCTCTTTTCCTAACTTAATCGTTATATACTAATGGGCACCTTATTAATTTTGCACATCTTATTGCATGACCAATAAACTACCCTGATAGTCAATCATGCTTTGGAAGATATGAGTCTCTGAGCTTTCTTCTTAACCAACCATTATGTACTAAGTGGGTCCAATTATATATTTGAGGATTAGGATAAGATCCCCAATCACTACTTTTCTTCCCACCACTTCAAGCTTAGGGCTAATCCTCTTTTGTGACTTCCCACTTGGTAGTCACCCTAGGTCGAATAGTAGTTGTCTAGCTGATGATAGACTATCTCAATGATCAATTTCTCTTAGGAAGATGTGATTCCCAAATGATTTCTTTCTAAACTGATCATCGTAAACAAATGGGCACCTTAGGTTGGCTGATGTTTGCTTTGCTGACAGTAACCCACTAAGTGGATAACACCATTCAAGTAAATGTGAGTCACTGCACTTTCTTCCTAATCTAGCCACCATATACCTATAGGCTTTATATGATTTAGGAATTAAAATAAGATCCTTGAGGAACTTTCCCAATATGCATTCTATTTGGATAAGACCCAATCTAGACATGACTTGGGTTACTACCAAATTAGGTAGTTCTCCTTTCCTAATAGCCACCCCTTTAGTTGGATAACGCCATTTTGTGGATGCACGAACTATCAATTTGAGCTAGTAAGTCTAAGATAGGTTTAAGCCCATGTGGCTCCTCCTTATTGCAACCCATCATAAACCAACAAAGTCCATGCTAAACACACAAAAAAAATAAAATCTCTTGTGGATTAGGATAAGACCCATATTGGCACCTCTTCCCAAGTATGCATCTTATTTGCTTAGGTAGTATCAGCAAAACTCCTTATAGTACTGACCTTGACTACTTCAAGTTGAGGTAAGACCCTGAGTGGCTCTCACTTAGTAGTCACCTTAGGTCAGGCTCTACTTGCTACATAATCAGTGGGACACCCCAGTAGTTCATTTCGCTCTAGAAGATGTGAGTATCCGAGCTTTCTTCCTAGTTTAACCATTATAAACTGATGGGCAACTCTTATGTTGGATAATCTCTATTGTATAGCTGGTAGACTATTCCTTTGAGTTAGTAAATTTAAGATAAGTCCACTCTTTTGTATCCCTTCCTTAGTGTGATTCATCATAAATTGATTGGGCTTATTTTCATATATTTAGGGTCAGAATCATGCCCTCGAGGCCCCTTTCCCGAGTGACTACTTTATGTTGGGATCAAGAAATTATGGCCCCTCTTCTAGTAGTTGCTCTTTAAGTTGGGTAGCTTCATTCAGTGGATAAGAAGGATACTCTTTTAGGCTAGTAAACTTAAGGCAGGTCCAGTTCAGCCCTCAATATCCCATTGCAAATGGGTGGTTCACTCTCATTCAACAAATCAATATAAAATCAAAATAAGATGAAATCAATCAACATAACCAAATTAAATTAACCTCAAATTCAATCAAATCTCATTAATTTCTAACAAATTTTCATTCGTGCCCTTGGCATGAATCAATCTATAGCTTAACCAAACTAATGTACAATCCCCAATGGATTCCTCTTTGTGTCTTTGGCATGAGCCAATTCTAAATAAATTAGACCAAATTCACTTAATCTTTTCTTTATGCCCTTAGCATGAAATAGGCTGAATCAATCAAATCAAGCATTGATTAGAGTTCTGGTAGATTTTGGTCATGATTCTCCCCAAACCCATAACCTACCTTTAGTATCTCGAATACTCGCTTCAGAATATCCCAACATCTAGTAGTTTTGACTTACCAAGTGAATTTGGCCTGGTAGCTTCCACCATATTTCCTGTACCCCTCCAATTAGGTATAAATATTTCATTATGATTGTTACCTTTTTGGATATGTTTGACCAGCTCAGTAAATTCCAATACATGAGGTGTGCCTTGTTAGTTACACCACACCTATTGGAGGTCCTTTTGTTAACCTCACTTTTAGAGAAAGGTTGACTACCTTCTTCTTAGATTTAGGATTCATCTAAGCACTAAGACCTTCCTAATGTTAAGACACTTTTAGTAATTATGAAGACACTAAGCTCAAGCCTAGGGACTAATAAGGTGCAACCCTAGAATTAGATCTTATCTTAAGATAGGTGGGACCTCACCTACCCTAAACCCAACCAAATCCCATATCAAACCCATTGATCAAACTTAAACCAAATGATTGCAAACCAAACTCCAAGCTAATGCCAATTTGACCTAAGCTCAAAATGATTCATTTTAGTTCAAATTGATCAAGGGACTATTGATCTAACTTAAACTATTTGGACTCAGGACGGTCAAACCCGGAACCAAATCAACCCTATTGAAATCTGACCCATCAAAATTTATTTGAATGCCAATTAGACATGAATGAACTTTGACTTCAATTCAAAGGAACCAAACCAAGCCAACTTGGCCTTTAACCCAACTTGACCCTTTTAAACTCCATAGGGCCTATTCAACTTGATTCAAACCCCATGATTATTCCAAACATCTAATTAAACATTATAATCCATTCTAGCCCATTTAATCATGCTAATTGGTCAAATCAACCTACTTAACCCAAGTTGACCCATTTGACCTAAGGGTTCAAATGAGTCAAAATCTAACTTAACTCAAATCAATTGTAATCAAAGTCATCAATTAACCCTAAATCCATCATTGAACATGTTCCACCCTTCATACACCTTCAATTAAATCCACTCAAGCCAATTGGCTCACTTAACCCAATTTGGCCTAAATGACCAAATTTATTCAAACCTTAATCCAACCCAAATTGGACAAAATCAATTCACTCAATCTATACCAAAGTGATTATTGCTCTTCATTGATCACCCAATTGCAACCAAGTGAACTTAGCTAAGTTAATTTGATGACTTAACCTAGTTTGGCTCAATTTAACCTAAAGGGTCAAATTGGGTCAAATCTCATTCCAATATAAACTGATTGCAACCAATGCCTTCAAACAATTACCAATTAAGTATTGAACACACTTCAACCACAAATCGAAGCTAATTCGATCAAATCAACCTAGTTGACCCATATGACCCAATTCTTCCTAAAGGGTCAAATTGAATCAAAACTCATTCTAATCCAAATAAAATCAAACCAATGCCTCTAATCAATCTCAATTGATCAATCAAACATAAACCAAGCCTTCCCAATTTGACCAATTTGACCAAATTGATTACATTGACCCATTTAGCCTAAATGAACCCTTATGGGCTAAATCCAAATCCACTTCAAATTGAATCAAATCAATTGCACCAATGCATTCCAAATGACCATTTGAACATAACCCAATGGCCCTCTTAACTCAATTTGGTTAATTTGTCAAATTAACCCATTTAAACCCAAATTGACTTATATAGGTCAATTTGAGCCAAACCTAACCAAACTTGGCATGACTCATCCTTAAGTCCCCTTTACCTGCTCATGTGGACCCAATCCATGGTGAACCCGAATCAGCCCAAACCAAGTGAACCAAGGGTTCCAAGTAGGACAAAAACCCAAAATAGGAAGGTCCAAACCCTCCTTTTGCCTTAGGTAGCCACCTTAGCATGCCTTGAGCTACCCCTTGCTGACTACACCTAACTCAAAATAGTTGGGCTTAGCCATTAACAAAGGTGAGGTCTCGCTACCTTGGCCAACCCTTCACTTAGCCCAAGGGAATTATCCCCATTTCCATTGACCACCAAACTCCACTAACCTTTAGGGGACCTCCACCTCATCAGTCCCATTGCACTCCCGGCCACCCCCATTAGCCGACCAGGTGCCAAGACCTAACCCAACCTCTTTAGTTGGTTCACATGTGGAGAAGGGTATACACCTCCTCTCCCATTTAAAATTAGCATACACATTCCCTAAAGAGTTCTAAGCAGTCCCCAAGCATCCCCAAAGCTCTTTGTGTATCTAGTCACTAGTGAGACCAAACCTGAAGCTCCAACTGATCTTCCCTCCATCCAACCTCACTAAACCTCCACCAGTTTCAAAATTAACCATCTCACATCTTCCCCTTATTCTAGTGAGTCAAAACTAATTGATTCCCGATTGATTTGAGCAAAAGCATTCCAAAGCCAACTCCGGTGAGCTTTGAGGTGATGTTTGGTCTAGAGAGAAATCAACGGGGTTGCAACTCATGATCTTTTCAACAGGGCTTCATCTCTTCAAGATGAAGCTACCTCAATCGATGAACTACCAATCTTGAACTCTGACAAGGTAATTTCTAACCAACCGTAGAAAATAATAAGATTTTTGGTACTTTGTGAAGTGAATGTGCGTTTTATGTCGATCGAGCCATAGGATTCCCCTTAGAATCATCCCCTAGTCATTTTGCATTTGATTTCGATGTTGAGTGAGCTCCGATGAGCTCAAATTAAGTAGTGAAAGGTGGATGATGTCCATCTTTCACCGCAAGAAGATGACGGATTATCGACCATTTGTTCTGCTTGATTAGAATGGATGGTCATGATTAATCACATTAGATTTTCTCAATTTATTTATTTAAAACCATGGGATTAATCTCAATTATTTTATCTTTGATCAAATGGCCGAGATGAAAGCGTGTCCATTGTTGCTTAGTCAGCAGCCACATTGGATAATTTAAGTGATCAATTTCATGGCATAACATGGAAAATGCTATCACGTCAACCACCACATGGTGTCGACTATGTAAATGGATTAATTAGGATTTAAAATATATTTTAATTAACCAAAAATTTAAAAAATTATAATCAGTTGTAGAAAAATCTAAAAAATACAAAAAAAAATCCATATGGGAAAGCTTAGAGAATTAATGGAAAATAAAATCCCCATGTTTAGCGTGGTGAACAAAGACTAATTAGGATTTGAAGTTTCAAGTAATTAGCTTAATTAAGCCCTAATTACTTGGCTAAATGGCTTAGAATTTGGGTCAATTGATCCATGGGATGACCTTCGCCTCCTTTAATTTTCTCAAGCCCATTTGTTTAGTGATTTAGGATAATCAAAATTTCAAAGCTTAATTATCCTTTTTATGCATTTAATAATCATTAAAAAGCAAAAAATTATGAAATTAATTAAGGATGGTTGATTAATCAGATAAATGGTAAAGATGACCAAATAAAATAATTGTGACTTCTAGTCTTAATTTTTTTCTCTAAATCATTTTAATTAGCTTTTAATTAATTAATTAAATTTATAATTAATTAAAATTTGAAAAAATTCATAATAATTAAATAAAATTAGTAATAATACTATTTAATTTTTTTGTGTTCAATAAGCAAAGAGTAATTTAATGAAATCAAAATCCCTAATTGGTTTAGGTTATTTTGAAAGTAATTATTAATTTTCTTTTGGGTTTTCTTTCTATTTATTTAACTAAGCATTAATTATAAACCTAATTTCATTAGAAACCTTAAGACATATTTATTTTATATTTATGCATGTTTATTAATTTGCTTCATGATTTTTAGGTTTATATGCATCGGTTAATTAAGTTCATATGCCTCTTTTGGCCTTATTTGGATTAAGAACTTAATTAACATTAATTAATTCATAAAAACTCACTTAGGATAATATTAAATAAATTAATTAATAGAGATGGTGGGGGTTAATTATTGATCATTTGTTGTCCTCTTTAGGATTAAATAACTCAAATCTTGAAATTAAGTTTTAAGGAACTTGATTTAACTTAAGGGATATTTATTTATCATGATTGTTCGTAGGCCTTAATAAAGCCAAATAATTCATTTGAGAATGTTTAATTTCTTTTCTTCAATTATTTATAAATTTGTATTTTATTTATTTTATGCACTATTGTTTCAAATTTAAATTTTTTTTTTTTTAAAAAAGGGTTTTCATTTAATTGCATGGTGTTGGATTAAAGATAGTTTGGCTATTATCACTAATAAATCTTAAATTATTTTCTTAAAATAATATGACATGATTATTAATTAAGTAATCTAAATCCTAACTTTATACATCTAAGATTTATTTCAAGTGATATATCAAAGTGAAACTTTTATTTTTCATGTTTTAAAATAATCCAAAACTTTTCCTACCTTCATCTTTATACTTATATGTATGTATGTGTATATGGATCAACAAGTACATAGTTTGGACACCTCAGGGATGCGAGGTTTTAAATAATACCAAGGGGGATTTTGATTTCCCAACTTCTCTGGTTCAACAAAGGCACATACTTGTATAGTTTTCTATATACATGTGTGTATATGAGTATAAAGTGAAATTCCCTTTTCTACAAAATTCATGCATCATATATATATATATATATAATAATGAAGATAGGTTAAGAATATAATTTTGATTTGATTATGATTTGGCTTCATTAATCATAAGATACCTTTCATATTTGAATAGAATTCCTTATGTAAAATTCAAATATAGGATCAATTAAAACTTATGAACCCTTCACTTAGAGAAATTAAAAGTCATAAAGTCCATCTCTTGGAATTAACCTAAGGCGGGGATTAAAGAGGATCACCCCTCTTTCTTTTCTTTATAATTTCAAATTATAATCATGAAATAAAAAAAGGAACACACATATAATTTAATAATCTTATTAAGACCTTAACAATTTGAATATTCAAACATTGGAAAATTATAACTCTAAAGCCCAATTGAGACATACCACACTAAGCCTAACACATATAATAGAATGGTAAGTCACCGATCCTAGTTCTACTTTACGATAGTGAATGTTGTGATGTGATGTAATATTTTAGAGTGGATGTTAAGATTAATTATGTGTAGTATAGATGTTAGAGCAATATTAGACTAATGATTTTTTACATAGGGGATTATGCTAAACAGCCTATTGTAATAATAATAATAATAATAATAATAATAATAAAATATACATATGATTTTGCTTACAATTATCGCTTAAGTCCCTAACCATAATCCATTAAGACAAGTGGGCTTAATTACCCAAGATAGGGTGCTAAGTCCAAATATGTGAAACATAATTACTTGGTTTGAATATGTGTTATACTAATCTCTATTTTTATAGGAGTAGTTAGATTTAATTTTTTTACAAAATTATAATTTTTGCAATAGGATTAGGATTAGAGCTATGGAGTTTAGGATGTGCAGTAGCAAGAAGTCTTGAACCTAAGAGGCCCTGTGATGTCTGAAATACTAATCCAAGGAGTGAAGATGAAAATGAATAATTAAAGACCCCCATAGATTTCTCTTTTATGTAATTTAATTATAATTTAGGTTATATAAGGGTAGAGCTTGGCTACCCAACTTCTTTTCTTTTCATGGTGTATAATGGTACTCGACTGCACTGAGATTTTATTCATTTATGAAATAAATGATTGATTGTTGTGTGTATTTAGATTTTGTAATAAAAAAGACATTCTTTTCATAAGTTTCTTAAATTATGATTGTTTGATATGTGGCTTGCATGTGTTAGGCTCTTTAGAAAAAATAAATTCTTCTATCCCCAGTTAATAATTTTAAGTAAAACTTAAGTAGATCATAACCTCATTTTAAAGCCTAGGATATTATTTAAGAAATAAAATATTTAGTAACCCCTTAGTTGAATGTTTTATGTTATAACATCATGCATTCATATAGTTTCACTCTTGAAAATAAGGGATCTCCATTCTTGCATGATAGGGGACAGGCTTGACTTATGAGAGTAATTCTTTATAGTGGATAACACCCTTTCTTTATATTTAGTACATAACCAATTTTTATCATGCATTTAGTCATAAACTCTTCCAAGCGTGTGTCCAAAATGATGAGTCAAAAATGAAATAAAAATATGTAAATTTTATTGCATTCATTTAGGTCATAACTTGCACATTAATCATGATCTAGTCTCTTAGGGAATGAGTTTAGCACTTTAGATTTTCTCCTAATTAATAACATCTGATCTATCTTACATTTACATATGACTAGCTTACATGGTTTTAAAATCATAAGAAGTGTTAGCTGGTAGCCACTCCGAGCAGTTGTAAGTCCAGAGGAGTCAGGATTGGTCCACTCTCCCTAGTGAAAGTGAACTAACATATCCTATTCCCTCGAGTAAGATTAGGTTGAGCTCTCTGCTTATGCGAGAGCACTCTAGAAATAAGTTTAGAGGCTTCTTGTTTCTCTTCTGCTACGAGCATAGATCCTCACCTCTTAGGCATTTTTATAATCTTATGTTATTAGAACCTAAGCCCTAACATTCTAATAAAATTTTAACTAAAATAAATAATTTTCTCCCTTTCAAAAATATAAAGTCTTACCATAGGCTAAGTTGAAGCACTCACTGGTCTTCTTAGTATCATGTGTGCCTCCTACTTATTCTCCCTCGGAACTCTTCATATTTGGGATCTTCCCAATTTCTTTCTAAAATGACCAATTCTTTGATTATCTACTTTTGAAATCTTTGGAGACATTAGTTGATTACTTTAATCAAGAGTGTTCTTAAAAACCTCATTTCCTATGATGTAATTAACTATGAAAGTTTGCTTCCATAGAGAACTAAAGAACTCAGCTTAAAATAAACCCTACTTTATCTCATCCATGTGAAGTAGAGGAAAGATCTCTAGTATATACGTAGACTTGTCTACCTCAAGAGTCTTTATTAGGTGATTGAGTTCATTATAGGATGTTGTTTCTATCTTTCAAGATAGTACATCTTTTTTTTATGTTGTACTCGATCATTTTGATATGTAACCCCAAAGATCTATGTGGTGTCCTTACAACTCCAAATTAAAACACCACATTAATGAATATGATATTTTTCTTTTAGCCATACTTTATTTACTTTTGATCAATCCAATTTCAATTTTAAAATTAATTGTGATCTAAAGATATCAATGGAGACCTAGAAGAACAATAAAAGAAAAAAGGCAAACAAATGTACTAAATAATCATTAATATGATAAATAGTCCAGAGGTGCTAAATAACCATTAAACATTTGATTATTTTCAAAATTTATAATCATTTAAAAAGAAATATAGGTAATACAACAAATCAAAATTTACTTAGCACTAGGTAGAAAATTATGTAAAGGGATTGATTTGGTTATGCTTATCTATACATAGATGGTATAATATTTTTGCTCTTGGTTGACACTACAAGCTTAAAATTAATTAACTACTTAGTTTAATATAATACATAATAAAAAAAACTCCATAAATTTAGAGTAATTTTAAAATTAAACAAACAATTATATTTTCTATAAAAAAAGTAAAAAAATTAAAAATTAGTCTTTTTAATCTCTAATAAAATAGTAGATTTTCATTTTAACTAAGCATTTTATATTTTTCTTGGATAAAAATCAAGTTCTAAGGAATAGTACTTAACTTAATATAAATTAATATTGACTTTTTCTCTAATCTTTGTGGGAACAATACTCCACTCATTTTAGATTACTTAATTTAACATGTGTACTTGCATATAAAGATAAAAAAGTACCAATTAGTAAGTGATCCACTTATCACCAGGGTATACAAGAATCATATTGGATTATGATAAAATGGATATTTAAATATCTTATAGGTTTATCAAACTAAGGAATATGGTAGACTAAGAATGAATTGGCATTTATGTTGTTAGGATACTATAATGGTGACCAGGCAAATTATAGAGTTGATTGAAAAAGAACTTCAATTATGTGTCAAGTCTTAAGACTATTACTGATATTTGGTCTTGTAAAAAGCAAAAATCAATTTCATTATCCATTATAGACGTAAAGTACATGAATATAAATAGCTACATTACACATATACTTCAAACTAAATAATATCATTAAGATTTTAATCTAAAAGTTGACCATATCTTAAATTTGTTCAAAAATCTTATTTAACTAGAATGAAATGTATATAAATTAATTTTTTTTTCATTGGAGATCATGTAAGTCTAGGAAATCTTAATATGGAGTTTCTTTTGATTACATAAATGATTATAAATATTTCACAAAATCATTAATTGAATTTTAAAATCACTTTTGTTACATGAAAAAGATGCATTTGCATATTAGATACCACATTATTAAAATCATTTTTAAAAACAATAACAAATTAGATAGCTTCACTCTAGGAAATGATCAAATAAGAGAAGTTTTGTAAGCAATGGCCACCCATTGTAGTTACTATTCACTCTTTGGCTACCACTACATTCATATCATTCTCTTGGAGCTTTGAGAAGAGTTTTGAAAAGGGAAGTTTCATGGAGAGAAAAGACTTAATGTATTAGCATTTTCTACATATTCCCTATTTTTTTTCTTCTTTCTTTCCATATCACTCACTTATTTTAGATTATGACTCCACTATGGAGAATTTTTCACCTTATAGATAGTTTTAATTACCTCACATCTGAGCATCAATAAGTCTACCATGAATGTTCCATAATTCATGAACCCTCCATAGATTTAGGATACAATGTTATTCATTTATTTTAAATGTCTAGTTCAAGTATTTTTTTTCTCTAATTTGTCACCCCATTTTGCTCAAATTTCAATCACAAATTTTATAATAACATGATAATAGAAGCTCAAAGTCATATCAAATCCCACGTGTTTTGATATTGAAATTAATTTTAAAGATTTATCAAATTACTTCTACTTATTAAAGATGGAAAAAACATTTGGGCGTCCAAAAATTTTAAAAATTCTTTAGATGGTCTAGCATCAACCCAAAACTTCATAATGATTCTTATAAAGAGCTCATCACCAACATTCATTCCTTTTCTCTTAAAGGTTGTTATATCTAATGCATTCTTCACCTATCCTTCAATAAGTTAATGATTCTAGCAAGATAAACCTCACTTTATTATTTGTCACTTATTATGTTTTAAGATACATTCCCATCAATGCACAAGGCATGATCTTTATAATCATGCATCAAACCATGAATCTTAAAACTCATTCGATAAGTGGTTCTACAACTTTATTCTTTTTCACTTAATTGAATTTATCATTACCATTAAATTAATTAATATCTCAATTTAAGTGACTAACTTATTAATCAATATCTCAGAGCATTGTTTCCTTCTAAATTCTAATGATTTTCTCATTATGGAGACATGAGTCATTCAACACATGCTAGATCTCCTTCTTCCTCCTCCATACTAGGATAACTCTATCATAACATTTGAATGGTGATGTAAATGAATAGGAGACAATATTAAATAATTTATAATTGATTGATTGGTGAAATGCTGTCAAATGAGGGTGCCTCCAACACTGAAGAAAAATATGATGAGGATGATGATCATTTTGAGTCGTAGGTTGTTTAAACATCTATGATTTATTTTGTTTAGTCTTTTTTTTTCTTGTTATGTATTGTTGCGTTTGTTGTATCACTTTCCACCATTTTATTATTATAAAAGTGGAAATGTTAAGGGAAGCTTAATTACATATTAAGAAGAAAACTAGAAAACTATGATTCATTATGTATCGAGCAAAATTTTTTATCTGAATTACTATATGATCATTTGCATGAGCTTAATGCAGATCAAATATGTGGCATCATTGTTTTTATGAGCATAATGAATACCAAATGGTTTGTTTTTTTTTTCATCTTTTATTTTCCTTATCTTGAAATTTGAAATATGTTGCTTATGAAAATAAAATAAATTGCAAGATATCTGTGAAGATTTTTTATTTTATATTATAATGTTGCATTTAAATATGTTTGTCTTAACCAAATTAATCATGCATATATTTAAAAATTGGATCACTACTCTAGCCTATAATATTGAAATGAACTCCTTAATGTAAACACTTTATCATGAAAATGAGAGATTGTTAATGTTATGAACTCATGACATGGCTTTGATGAATATAAATTATACTAAGGAACATTTAGACTGTTGTATTTCTTCTTGTTGTTAAATGATCATTGGTAACAAATATATCATTAAGTTAATATATAAATTAGATAGTATATGTGTCTTTCATGTATAAAAGCAATACATCTTAATACTTCATATATCCTATGAATACTCAAGATAATTAAGTATATTTACAATTTAGAATATTTTTGGAAAAAAAAAATCTTAGAAGAATGTCATGCTTAGGCATATCATTTATTTCAAATGAATTTGAAACATATATATATATTTTTTTTCATGCTACTTCTTATTTTATAGCTAATTTGTAGCATGAATTATTTTAAAACACATAAGATTTAAAGTTAATAAAATAGAATTAACATGCTCCATAAAGTTTAATGTTCTTTGTATCAATGCAGCTTCTCATAAATGTTTACATCACTTTGTAAAACAGAGGGAATTGGGGAGCTAAAAATAATAACAGGCCTCCAATTTTTTGTGTCTCCATAAAATTTAATGTGTATTCGTACATGTCATTTTTTAAAAAAAAATTTAATGGTTTCCCTAACCATTTAAATTCTAATTTAGGTAGAAAAGTTTGGAGAATTTTTATGGTTGAAAGCTAGATTTTCTTATATTTTTTGTGTTGTTATATTAAATTTTTTTATACATAATTTTTATCATTTTATTAATAAATTCTTAAAAATATAAAATGAGACTTTTCTTATAAAATTTATCTTAATCCTAGCCTAATTCAACCATCTTCCTTATTGAGTTATTTTAAACCAGCAGAAGTAGCCACAATAGATAGTCAATGCGCTCCAAGGGAAATGATGGCAAAAAAGGAATCCTTATTTACACAATAGATTAACAATAATTTAATTTAATCTAACCCTAAACTCTGAAGGCAGCTATTTCAAATTTAATTAGGTTTTACAAAACCTAAACCTAAACCCTAAACTAGGTATTGCTCTCTCCTCCATTGTTTGGAGCTCTGGTGATTCTTGGTTCCCGGCTGCGCACCCCGACTAGGCATTTTGCAGGTTCTTGTGTTGATCTCTCTTGGTTTTAAGGGTTTGCTTGGCCTTTGGCCACTAACAATAATGCTTTTTCATTATTATGGCTATGGTAAACTCTAATCTTTGGGGTAAACCTCCAATTACTGATGATCCCATTAGGGATTCAAGATTATTGGGGGTTTTTGGTTCTAATAGCTCATCAACTTTGAAATCCTTTATAGATGTGCTTGCTGTTAAAGATGTTAGCTCTTTTGATTCTCTTAATCTTCTTTTGACTTCTTCTAGGGGAGTGCTAGTGGTTATGTGTTCGGATTTGGATGTTGAAAACCTGGAAAAATCCTATGAATTTACTTTAGTTAGAAAATTTGTTTTGGGTCAGCCTAATCTTGATAAGATTAAATCATTTTTTTTTCATAGTCTTAAGCTTTCGGGTGCCTTCTCGATTAGTTTGATTGATCCTCATCATATTTTAATTCAATTAATAAATTATTTGGATTATTCTAATGTCTTCTCAATCCTATTTTATTTTTAATTATCAAATATGGTTGCTTAAGTGATCTCCTCTCTTCAATGTTAAGGAAGAATCTCTGATAGTTCTTGTCTGGATTTCACTTTCTAATATAAGGATTCACTTTGTAAATCATCATTTCCTTTTTGTTGTTGGTGTTGGTGCTTTGTTTGGTCAAGCATTGCAAATCAATCAGGACACTACGAAAACTTAACATTCTATTGCCCAGATTCTTATTGAATTGGATATTACTAAGAAGCTTCCTAAAGAAATTTGGTTAGGATCTAAAAAATATGGTTATATGCCAAAAAATTGAGTTTGAAAATCTTCTTATTTTTTGTGCTCATTGCAAAATTGATGGACATGATATTTTTGAATGCTTTATTATTCATCCTCCTCTTAAAAGAAAATTTAAAGAAATTTCTGATCCTAATCCTAGATCGATTCCTCCAAAGGTTAAGAAATCTATTTTTATTCAAAAGGAAATTTCTAATGTTGTTAATGGGGCTGCTTGTTTGGATAATTCTTTTATTCCTATTGAGGTTGCCTTGGCTCCTCTTGATGTCCATGATCTGACTATTAATCATAAAGAGAATGATGATTTACTTCATACTTCTTCGTTGCATTTGAATGTTTCTAATGTGGATAACAATAAAATTTCTAAGCTTTTGGATGATGATTCAGTTTCTAATGGTTCTATTCATGAGTCTTTGCCAGCTTTAATCGATGATAATGAGGATTTGAATGAGGATTTGAATGTTGTTGAGAATATTGAACATATTTATGATCCAAACAAAGGTATTTGTGGTTTTAATAGATTAATTCTTCACCTTCTCTTAATTCTAATTTGGATCTTCATTCCAATCCAATTTTTTAAACTAATCCTAAATTATAAGATGGTGAAGTTGCTTGTAAAGATGTTTTAGCTGTTCAAAGTTCTTCTGATAAGGTTCATATTCATTCTCTTTTGGATGGGGATTTATTGGATAGGAAGAAAAAGACTCAAGCAATTTTTAAAAATAAAAATAAAAATCCTAAAACTCATCCTCTTAATCTACATAGATCTACTCATTCTGACACTTTTGTATAAAAATAAATGATTAGTTTTTTTAATTTGGAATGTGAGAGGTATTGGTTCCTTCTCCATTAGAAACTGGATTAGAAATCTTGTTCGTATTCATAATATTTCTTTCTCAGCTATTTTAGAACCTTTTATTCTTCCCAATAAAATTTCTCATGTTGCTAGAATGATTGGCTTTAGTAATTTCTTTACTAATTCTAGTAATAAGATTTGAGTTTTTTGGAATAATCCTTATGTTATGGAAATATTGGATGACTTAACTCAAGTTGTAAATGTGAAGATTACTTAAGAAAATTTATGTTGTTTTGGTTCTTTTATTTATGCTTCATACAATAGAAGTGGTAGATGTATTCTTTGGGAGAAGCTTTCTAGTTTTTCTATTTCCATTAATGAGCCTTGGTTTGTTGGTGGTGATTTTAATACTATTTCTTCTTCTTTTGAAAAACATGGTGGTTGTTCTCCAAACTTATTCTCAATGGAAGATTTCGAATAATATGATTCTTGAATGTCATCTTATTGATATCTTATTGATATTGGTTTCTTTGGTTCTAATTTTACTTGGAATAATTATAAGCTGTGTAAAAGACATGATAGGGTGCTTTTTAATCAACATTGGATTAATCTTTTTCCTATTACTTCTATGGAACATTTGAGTAGAACATTGTCTAATCATTCTCCATTGCTTATTAATGTTAATATTAATGATAAGAATTATTTTTCTCCTATTCCTTTCGATTTCAAAATATGTGGCTTTTGGATGAAAGATTTCTTAATGATATTTTTATTAATTAGAAGGAACCTCTACAGCCTGATGATGCTATTTTTGGTATGAGGAGATTATGATTTAAGCTGAAAAAGATTAAAATGATTCCTTATTTGGTAGAATAAGAATTATTTTAGAAACCTCTTTTCTAACATCATTGAAATGAAAAACAAGTTGATTGATTTAGAGGAAGAGTTTACCAATGATCCCTCTAAGCCACATTTGTTGGTCGAAGCTAAAGATATGTTGACTTGTCTTAAAGACATGGAAGAAACCTATTGGAGGCAAAAAGCTTCTATGACACACATTTTAGATGGTGAAAGGAAAAATAAATATTTTCATGCTATGGTTAATAAAAAAAGTATTAATCATGTTCACAAAATTAAGCTTGATGATGGTTCTTGGTGTATGGAGAAAAAGGATCTCATTGATTCTATTGTTGCTTTTTATAGAGATCTTCTTAATAAGAATAGTTCTTATGATGATATTTCTTGGCCTTTTGTTATTCATTCTCTTATTTATGTTGAGGATAATCTTATGCTTACTTCTTTGCCAAATGAAACTGAGATTTTTGATATTCTTAATAGCATGAACAAAGATTTTTTGGCAGGGCCTGATGGGTATACTACTTTCTTTTTTCAAAAAATTTGGATGATTATTAAAGATGATTTGATTAATATTGTCCTTGATTTCTTTAGTGGTAATGCTATTCCTAAATTTTTTTTTCTAGTACATCCATTGTGTTGATTCCTAAAACAGAAAATCCTAAATTTTGGAGTGATTTTTGGCCCATAAGCTTATGTACTTTCTTTAATAAACTTATCTAAAAATTTTTGGTTGAAAGACTTAGTCTTTTACTTCCTGAAATTATTTCCCCAAGCAAACCAGTTTTGTTAACGGTAGATCCATTTATGATAATGTGCTTTTGGCCCATGAGCTCATTCATGATCTGAATGCAAAAGTTAGGGGAGGTAACATGCTTTTTAAATTGGATATCTCCAAAGCTTTTGACAATATTGGTTGGAAAGTTCTTTATAAAATTTTGGATTTATTTGGTTTTTCTAATCAATTTATTTCATTAATAGAGAATGGCATTGAAAACTCTTGGTTTTCTATTATTCTTAATGGTGAAGTACATGGTTTCTTTCGTTCTTCTCAAGGCATAACACAAGTTGATCCTTTATCTCCTGCTCACTTTATTATTGGGGTTGAATATCTTTTTGAATGCCTTGATCATTTATTCAATAAAATGTTTTATATGTATTATAGATCTATTGGTGGATTGTCTATTTCTCATTTAAGTTTTGCTAATGATTTTATTATTTTTTATAGTGCTTCAATTCATTATATTAAAAAACTTGTTAAGTTCTTGAATAATTTTGGAAGAGAAAGTGATTTGAATATTAATAGCAACAAAATCTATTTCATTACTTCTTCTAACATCTCTTCTTCTAAAATTATTAATATTAAGAATGTTAATGGCTTCTCTCATCAACAGCTTCCTATCAAGTATTTGGGTACTTTTTTATATAAAGGTATGAAAAGGGCTCATTTGTTTGATGATGTTATTCAAAGACTCAATAATAAAATTTCTTCTTGGGAATTTTATTTACTTTCTTTTGGTGATAGGCTTATTCTTATTAAAAGCACCATTTGTTCTTTGCCTATTTTCTTTTTGTCCACTATTGTTCCTACTTTATCCATAATCAAAAGGATAAATAGGCTTATCAATAAATTCTTTTGGGGCTCCAATATATCTTCTAAAAGATTGCATTAGACTAATTAGAGTAATTGTTGTGGTGTCAATGGAGATGGTGATCTTGGTTGCAAGACCATTTAGGGTTCTATTACTTATTTTTCTTATAGAATGTGGCAGAATTTCAGGAAAAAAGATAGTCTTTGGGCTAAATTCATGCATGCCAAGTATTTTCAAGGTAGACATCCTTTAACTTGCTCTTTCAAATCCAATGATTCTGCTATATGGAGAAGGCTTTGTAAAATTAAATGGAATGTTGAATCTTTGATTTTTCTGGGGTATAAGATCTAGTTCTTCTTATTTTTAGCTGAATAATTGGCTTGGTGATGGCTCTATTAACTCTCTTCTTTTTACTAATTCTCTACTGCTTTAAAAGTTCATCATTTGGTTAAGGATATTACTTGGGATGTCCAATTAAATAATTTAATTTCGAAGGAAATTATCAATAAAGTTTGTAACATTCAATGTGATTCTCATTTACATGATCAATTTCTTTTTAAACTTTTTTCTTCTGGTGACTTTATTTTTAAAGATATGTGGTATTTTATTAGAGTTAAGAAATTCAAATTCTCTTATTTTTTTCTAAAGTTTGGAATCATATTATTCCTAGTTTTTTTTTTCAATTTTAGTTTGGAGAATTCTTAGAAACTATATTGCTATGGATTATTTACTTTGGTATAAAAGTTTTTTCTTACCATCTAAATGCTAGTGTTATTATCATGTAGACAATGTGGATCATGTTTTTGTTAATGGTTATATTGTTGCTAATGTTTTGAATTTGTATGATGATGTCTTTAATACTTTTCATTTTGATGGTACTTTTTCTCTTATGCATTTACTTGAGAATTATTTCCTTAATACTTCCAAAGGTCATGTCGAGTTACTTTGGCTATCACTATTATTTGGTATATTTGGATGGATAAGAATGATGCTAAATATAGGGATATCCCTATGAATCATAAATGTATCATTGCTAGATCCAAGGATAAAATCATGTCTTTATTTAAAGTTAATTTAACCAAAGGGTCCAATTTTAGAGGATACAAATTTGTTGCTAACAAGTTTGGTATTTCTTTATCTAATTATTATATTCCCCTTAATTATAAAGTTATCTATTTGGTTAAACCAAAAGATGATTTTATTAAAGTTAATACTGATGGTTCTATTTCTAAGGATAAATGTGGATGTGGTGGCATTTTAAGAGATTCTTTTGGTAAGGTGATTTGTGTCTTTGCTAGCCATTTATCTTCATGTACTGTTATTTATGCTGAACTCATGGTTGTTTATCATGCTCTTTCTATTTGTTTAAGCAAAGGTATTTTTAAAATTTGGCTTGAAGTAGATGCTCTTTTGTTGCTTGATCTCCTCTGTTCTGATAAAAAAGGGAATGCTAAAATATATTATTTATCTAAGAGCACTAAAAATCTCCTTTCTCAGTTGGATTATAAAGTTTGTCATATTTTAAGAGAAACGAATTCTTGTACAGATTTTTTGGCTAATATGGGTGCTCATTTAGATGTTTTCACTATTTTTGCTAATCATAATCTCCCTTTTCTACTTAGAGGATTGGTTAATCTTGATAAAAATGGTCTCCCTTATATTAGACTGCATTAATATTTTATTGCACTCTTCTTTTTTGGGTTTGTTCTATTTCATCCTTTGCTAATTAGTTGGCTTTCTCTGGTTTTGGTTTTGTTGTTTTGAGGCTGAGATGGCTGTGATGAGTTGTTCTTTGGAAGTCTGCATTTGCAACCCTCTTTGGGAAGTGGAGATTTTGGTATTTTCTATTTTATGGTAGTTGGAGGCATCTACTGGTTGTCCTTTCTCTTAGACTTATCTATATTGATTGTAGTTTCTTTATCATTTTGCTATTACTATTCTTAACCTAAACCTAAACCTTTTCTAAACTTATGTTTCTCTCTCTTTTCTATTTTCTCTTAGCCTGAGCTTGGTTTTGGTATTATTTGTTTCTCTGGCCAGTACTGATGTTGTTTTGGTCTTGGTGGGTCTTTTTGCCTTTGGACTTGGTTTTGATCCTCCTCTGTGTTCTGGGATTTATTTCATGCTTCCAATTCTAGGGTTTGGAGGGGGTTGCTATTTTTTGCAGCTTATTCTTGGTTCTGCTATGGTTCTCTGTCTCTATTTATGTTGGTTTATTTTTTATGGTCTATGCTGGGCTGGAGTTTTGTTGGTTATTTGGTTGGTCAGTGGTTGCCCTTGTTGGTTACTTGGGTTTGGGGTGGCCTCTTTTTGAGTTTTGGCTGATGCCTGTGTCCCTTTATTGGTTCTTCATTAGTTGCCTTCTTTATTTAGGCTATTTCTCTATGGTTTTGATTGACTTGGTGGCTGCTGCTTGGTGGTTGATGCCTTTTCTCTTTGGCATGATGGATCTGGTGCTCTAGTTTGGTGGTCTTTGGTTGTTGGATTGTCACTAAGTGCTGCCTCTTTCTTGGCTAGTTTGCTTTATTCTGTTGTTGGTCTTGGTCTTTTAGAATTATCCTTTTGTGTCGTATTTCTTTGTTCCTGCTAGCTTGTGTTGGGTCTGTGGGGTTTATGGTTGGCTGTGTTGGCCTTATTGTCCTGTTTCTTCTGTATTGGTGGTGGCAGGTCTTGGGAGCTCTTCTATTTGGCTATTGTATTGGCTATCTTTCTTTGGTTGGTGCTTTGGGATTGATGACTTTGATGTTTTCTTTCTCTTCTCTTTGGCTGGTAGTATTATATGTGATTGCAACCCTTCTTATTGAAATTTGGATGCTCATATATTATGTTGCTCTTTGAGACTTGTTTGACTAAAGCTGAGCCTCTTTTATTTTCTTAGTCCTTTATCTTTCTCTAATTTAAAATTTTCTTATCTTTTATTAGTGTCTTGCAAGACTTTTTTTTTATAGATTTTGGAGTCTTGGAGATTATCTTTGATACAGTTTGGCTTGCTCTTTCCTCAGCTTGTCAAGTGCTATTGTTGATTTGGGTCATTTTTTTTTTTATTCTATTATTATATTAGTTAGGGGATTTATCTCTTTAAATTTATTGTAGCTCTTTTGCATTAACTTTGAGATTTATCCCCTTTAAGGATTTTGTAATTTCTTTTTTTGGTAATAAAATTCTTATCTTTTTGTTAAAAAATTTAATTAATTAATTAATAATTAATCAATCAATTAATTAATTAATTAATCAATCAATCAATCAATTAATTAAAAAGGAAAAAAAATTAATTTATAAATTAAAAAAGCAGCAAATTTAATTAAAAAATTAAAATTTCCCCTAATGTGCCCAATGTAGCCATTGCCCTGCTATTAGGCCAAACAAAATCCCATTTGCCACCACCGTAGCCACCCCAATCATCCTCCAGATTAAGTAGATATACTTTTAATATTTTAAAATTTACTATTAATTATTTATTTTAAGAATTTAGTCAAGTATTATAAAGTAGAGAAATTGAGAAGTTAAACTGAATAGCACCAAAATTAATTTTTTTTTATCATTGTATACATCCATTAATTTGAATTACAGTTTCATTATAACTGTTTTCAGCAATTTATTTGTTTCTCCAGAATTAACCGGCAAGAATAATCAGATTCGGCTATGAAATTCACTTGAGCTTTTGAGGCCACTAATATAATGAAATCGCTTCTTCAGCTAGTAATTGCAGCCATTTTTATAGTTATTTTGAACTTATCATCAAACTTCACGTGGCCGACTCGTAAATTTGGAAGGATCCCAAAGACCTACCGTCTCTTAGCTCAGTTGATCGAGCAAATCCCCCAGTTGAATCCTCGGGCAGCTATACATGGTGGGAAAAGTAAGTCAGACGTGAGTGATATGTGGCAGCCCCGTGGGATTAAAAATTCCCACCCATAAGATGGGTGGGGTGTTGGGTGGATACCCATTGTAAAAAAAGAAGGGATCCCAAAGTCATAGATGGACAACAGGTTCATTTGTAAATCTAAAATAAAGTTTGCTGCCATCAACTTCTTCCCACAAAAAAAATAAATAAAATAATTAAATAATAATAATGAACTCTGTTCAACTTAGATTATCGAGCCAGTTAATGAGTAACTTATTTAATAAAATAAACTAGCTTAATTCAATCTTTAATTGAGCTTGTTTGTGAGTAGCTTGTTAAGAAATATACAAGAGCTATATCAATTAAAGCTTATTAAGTCTAAAATATAAAAATTTTAAAAATATTGCTCACAAATAAATTTTATTCGAGCTCTTTAATGAACTTATTCACGACTTTGAAATGATACTATTCATGAACATAAATGAAAGGAATGACAAACTGTTCAAACTTATTCATTTTAATTCAACATTTACAAAAATATTCAAGAGTATTCCATTAATTTCAAATGATCATAAGCAAGCTCTAATCGAGCTAAGCCATGTACAACTTGTCAGATTCTAGATTAATTTGGAAACCCTAATCTCTAATATATCTATAATTTTACTAATTTAATTTAACATTAAGGCTCAATTCCGAAAAATATATAAAGATTTTCCATTTCATTTTGTGGGCTGCGTTTGGAACACGTCCCGAAATATAGTAATTTTTTAAGTGCAGTTGCGTCTAAAATTATATTTTAAAAAATAAAAAAAATCTCAAAATTCTTATTTTATAATATTTTTGTACTAATATAAAATAAAAAGATTTACATACAAATTATATAATTTTATGTATTTACATATCTAATGCCTAAAATTAAATATTTACTTATCTAATACTTTACTACAACTAAAAAGATGCATTTCATTTTTAAAAATTGAGTGATAATAATATTTTTGTTATATTATTGAAGATTAAAGTTATATATATGTATATATATATATATATATATATATATATATATATATATATATATATATATATATATATATATATATATATATATATATATATATATATATATATATATAAATTAAAACTTAAATATATAAATACATAAAAATTATATGATATGTATATAAATCCTCCATAATAAATTAACATAACTTTTTTTACAAGTTAAGCCCTAAAATTAATTATATTAGAACTTAATAATTAAATGATTATAATATATTTTGAACTTATATCAATTAAATGAAATTATAATATATATATTCCAACTCCTCTAGAAATTAAGCTTAATACACTAAGACAGAACATACCATCTTATATTTGAGAAAATATTACATATGGAGTCCACATTCATACGAATTCTGCACAAATTGAATCCTAGGATGAGTGTACTCCAAAGAAAAATTTTCTCTGAGTTCAATGGTTATTTAGAACATCTTATACAGAATACACAGGACGTGTACTAAAATATTTTAAACACAATTTTAAAAAATAAAAAATCTAAAAAATATATTTTATATATTCTTTTTAATTATGCTCAAAACATATCAGTACACCTGCAGTATACTTTGTATAAAATGTTATAAATACCCACTTGAATCCATAGAAAAAAAAAAAAAAGAATTTGGAGTCCAAAGAAAAAACAATTTTTTGCAGTACATGCATCCTAGAATTCTATTTGTGCGAAATTCATATGTATACGAACTCCGCCTGTAATATTCTCCTGTCTTATTTAATGGCTGTGATAAGATAATAATTAGGCACAGATAAAAGTATATCTGGGATCCGTTAAAGATGTCACGAAATCCCCCATGAATGTCTAGCATCTGCTGTACTATTATTTTCAATTACCAAAAGCCAAGCTCCGGTTATTTCCTTCTCATATAAGAAAACTAAGCTGCATATCTACAAATTAGCTATGTCTATCTATAGACCAAACCAGCGTCTTTCCTTTCTCCTCTTTCGTTCTTCTCGGGAGAGCCTGCTTCCAATTTTCCATTGGCGGTGACGGTGCACTGGACGGTGATCTCCTCTAGCATATGCACCACAATCCTCAGGCGGTCTCATCGCCGGCACCCCAGCGGTGCAGAGCAAGCCAACTTTCAGAACACGAATCGCCTCCTCCCTCTCCGCTGCCAGCAGAATGTGCTCGTCAATCAAGCCCATCACGCCATCTCGGCTCTTGATCCTCCCCGCCACCCAACGGACAATGTCCTTGTCCTCCCCGTATTCCATCTCCACAGGCCTCCTTCCTGTAACTAGCTCAAGCAGCACCACACCGAAGCTGTACACATCGCTCTTCTCGTCCACCTTCCAGGTGTACGCGTGCTCTTCAATCAAATTAGAAACCATCATGAGCACTCCCTTAAAACACTAATAAAACAAATTAATAAACCAGTAATTAAGCAATATAAATGTTAATTGCGCGTTCATAAAGTTTCTAGCTTGATGAGGCAGTTAATAAGCCAAATAATAAGGCCGCACGTGTTGTTAAGGGTGGTCAGTCAGATAGAAGAGAATTAATGTAGGTTATTAAACTTGCCGCAAATTAGCTAAACGCGCATCAAATTCCCCTAATTAGTTAAATGAGATTCTTTTGAAGAAGCCTGAAAATGAGCACATAAACAATCCGCAAACATAATATCAAACTTATTAGTAATAAGATATAAAAGAGAACTAATCATACTTTCATTAAATTAAGAAATTTTTTTTGTCAAAATATCTTGATAGAGAAGCTTTTAAATAAGTATACCATATAAAAAATTAATATTTTATTAATCTTAATAAATTGAAGAGTTTTTGTCTTGTTAAAATTTTTTGATACAATTTTTTTAAGGCATTATAATAGCATTAAATTCGATTTGTTTTCTTAATAAAATTATAAATTATAAAATATAAAACATGTAATTCAAAATTGTCATTTTAAAATCAAATTTTTTATGATGACAAAAAATAACATACTTATTCGATCGAAAACAATAAATCTAATAAATCTCATAGGTGGAATATTATAGTTAACCGGGTACGATATACAAAAGTGCCTCAACATAAAAATTAGATGAAACCTTTTTCCCAAAATAATTAAATCAAACTGAAAAAGTAATTAGTTCGATTTGAAGTTTGATTTGCACTCTAGATAAATTGACATATATTTAAGATTTTAACAAATCGAATAAATTTGAAATTATTTAAAATATAGCGTATAAGGTGTATCCAGGACCATCAAATAAAAATAATAATAATAATAAGCAAGTCATGGCATGAAAATCTCTCTTTTCCATCATTAGTCTTAATTAACATAAGTTCAAATAAAAAAATTGAAACCAAAATTAAAAAAACAAATTCCGATCAATTTAATTCAATTTGTCCTTCTCGCAGATAATTCAATTCAGTTCAGTCTAAAACTATGGTTGATCTTAATTGCAAGGTAGCAATGTAGTCATGGAGAAAATATTACGTCCGGAGTCCGCACGTAGCTTTACGTGCGGACTCCAATCCATGGACGACGCGTGTCCCGATTTTTTTTCCCGTTTTAGCGGTTAACGAGCGATAACACGCCTAAAGACATTTCCCGCCCGGCCGACCCTTAAACGTCGATGGCATTATTACGCCGTTTACACTTCCCGCCCCACCGCCCGTCGTTCAAAAGCGAGAGAAGAAGAACGAGAAACATTACCGACGTTCGACATTCCTCGTCACAAAACAGTTTAGAGCTTTCTTTTGATGAAGGATTTTTTCTCAGCTCCGCTCTTAGACGCCCGTCGCCTTCGATGATATAGCAAATCAAAATTGAGGTATTATAGGTGTACATGAGGTATTTACATGCATTCCGAACTTGAATGAATTTAGGGTTTACTCGTTCTTCTCATTGTCCAAAGAAAGATTTCTTGTTTTTATATATGTTATTTTGTATCTATACTTTCTTTACCTCTCTAGTACATAACATTTACTTTTTTTCAATTTCTTTGTTTCTTGAGATTATGTTCATTATATTCAAATGTAAATAATTTGATGGCAATTTGGATGGTTTCTGGTATTTTGCACTCTATGTACCTCTTTGGAGTACGATCATTTTGACCTTTTTTCTCAATTTATTTTACCTACTTCTTATGATTATGTTTAAGACATTCCAAAGGAAGCATTTGATGGCAGTTTGGATAATTTCTGGGGGCTATTTTGCATCACTCGTGTACCTCTTTGGAGGCATCATTTTGACCTTTTTTTCCTAATTTATTTTGCCAACTTCTTATGATTATGTTTAGGGCATTTCAAAGGAAGCATTTGGATGCAGTTTGGATGGTTTCTGAGGGCTATTTTGCATCTGTACTCTGTGTACCTCTTTGGAGGGTACAGATCATTTTTGACCTTTTTTTCTCAGTTTATTTTTTCAACTTCTTATGATTATGTTTAGGGCATTCCAAAGGAATCATTTGGATGCAGTTTGGATGGTTTCTAGGTGGTATTCTGCATCTGTACTCTGTGTACCTCTTTGGAGGGTACAGTTCATTTTTGACCTTTTTTTCCCAATTTACTTTGCCAACTTCTTATGATTATGTTTAGGGCATTCCAATGGAAGCATTTGAGATTTGGTTTGGGGTTTTATCTATACTCTTATCTTTGGAGTATATTATTTTGATATTTTTTTCCCAGTTTATTTTGCCAACTTCTTATGATTGTGTTTAGGGCATTGCAAAGGAAGCATTTGAAGATTGTTTGGATGGTTTTGGGTGGTATTTTGTATATGTACTCTGTGTACCTCTTTGGAGGGTACAGATCATTTTCGACCTTTTTTTTCTAATTTATTTTGCCAACTTCTTATGATTATGTTTAGGGCATTTCAATGAAAGCATTTTGAGGCAGTTTGGATGGTTTGGGGTTTATTTTATCGTACTCTGTATCTCTTTGGAGGGTACAGATCATTTTTGACCCTTTTTTTCCAGTTTATTTTGTGAACTTCTTATGATTATGTTTAGGGCATTCCAATGGAAGCATTTTGAGGCAGTTTGGATGGTTTTAGGTGGTATTCATCTCTGTACCTCTTTGGAGGGTACAGATCATTTTTGACCTTTTTTTCCAGTTTATTTTGCCAACTTCTTATGATTATGTTTAGGGCATCTCAATGGAAGCATTTGATGGCAATTTGGAGGATTTCTGGGTGGTATTCTGCATCTGTACTCTGTGTACCTCTTTGGAGAGTACAGTTCATTTTTTTCCCAATTTACTTTGCCAACTTCTTATGATTATGTTTAGGGCATTCCAATGGAAGCATTTTGAGGCAGTTTGGATAGTTTCTGGGGGGTTTAGTACATCTGTACTCTGTGTACCTCTTTGGAGGATACAGATTATTTTTGATATTTTTTTCCCAGTTTATTTTGCCAACTTCTTATGATTGTGTTTAAGGCATTGCAAAGGAAGCATTTGGAGATTATTTGGATAGTTTCTGGGTGGTATTTTGCATATGTACTCCGTGTACCTCTTTGGAGGGTACAGATTATTTTGACATTTTTTTCCCAGTTTATTTTGTCAACTTCTTATGATTGTGTTTAGGGCATTGCAAAGGAAGCATTTGGAGATTGTTTGGATGGTTTTTGGGTGGTATTTTATACTCGATGTACCTCTTTGGAAGGTACATATCATTTTTGACCTTTTTTTGCAGTTTATTTTGTCATCTTCTTATGATTATGTTTAGGACATTCCAAAGGAAGCATTTGGAGATTGTTTGGATGGTTTCTGGGTGGTATTTTATATCTGTACTCTGTGTACCTCTTTGGAGGGTACAAATCATTTTTGACCTTTTTTCCAGTTTATTTTGCCAACTTCTTATGATTATGTTTAGGGCATTGCAAAGGAAATATTTGGGATTGTTTAGATGATTTCTGGGTGGTATTCTGCATCTGTACTATGTGTACCTCTTTGGAGGATACAGATCATTTTTGATCTTTTTTTCCAGTTTATTTTGCCAACCTCTTATGATTATATTTAGGGCATTGCAAAGGAAGCATTTTGAGGCAGTTTGGATGATTTCTGGGTGGTTTAGTGCATCTATACTCTGTGTACCTCTTTGGAGAGTACAGATCTTTTTTGACCTTTTTTTGCAATTTATTTTGCCTGCTTCTTATGATTATGTTTAAGACATCTCAATGGAAGCATTTGATGGCGTTGGATAGTTTCGGTGGTATTTTGCATCACTCATGTACCTCTTTTGAGGATCTTTTGACTTTTTGCGTTTATTTTTCCGTTTATTGAGATTATGTCTGGGCATCTCAATGGAAGCATTTGATGGCGGTTTGGATGGTTCGGGTGGTATTTTTTGCATCAGACTCTGTACCTCTTTGGAGGTACAGATCATTTTACCTTTTTTTCCCAATTTATTTTAACATTTATTGAGATTATGTTTAGCATCTCAATGGAAGCATTTGATGGCAATTTGGATGGTTTCTGGTTGGTATTTTGCATCTATACTCTATGTACCTCTTTGGAGGGTACAGATCATTTTTGACCTTTTTTTCCAGTTTATTTTGCCATCTTCTTATGATTATGTTTATGGCATTCTAATGGAAGCATTGAGGTTGTTTGGATGTTTCTGGGGGGTTTAGTGTATCTATACTCTGTGTACCTCTTTGGAGGGTACAAATCATTTTTTACCCTTTTTTGTAGTTTATTTTGCCCACTTCTTATGATTATGTTTAAGACATCTCAATAGAAGCATTCGATGGTAATTTGGATGGTTTCTGGGTGGTATTTTACATCTGTACTCTATGTACCTCTTTGGAGGGTACAGATCATTTTTTACCCTTTTTTGCAGTTTATTTTGCCCACTTCTTATGATTATTTTACAACATCTCAATGGAAGCATTCTTTGGCAGTTTGGATGGTTTTTGGGTGGTATTTTGCATTCTCGTGTACCTCTTTGGAGGTACATCATCGACTTTTCTGAAGACATGTGAAAAGGATAAGTGGCCTACATAAGAAATGTATTCATAATATTACACTTTAGTGATGCGACATTTTGCTTCATCTCCATTCATGACTCCATTGAATTGCCATTACATGATAGGGACATGAAGCTTTCTTCTGGGTGCGCTTGTCACCCCATGAAGTTGCATTGATGATAGGGATGCAGAGAGAAGGTTGTATGGCTCGGCTATTGACTGTCAGTTAGATTAATGGCTCGTTGCTGCAATTTGTGGTATATACCTTTTCTTGTCAAATCTATTTTTTGTATATCACAATTAGGTGTCGAATTGATTGCTTCCGATGATATAGATAGATTTGTTGAATACAACCGGCGAGGCCATTTGGGACTTTCTAGTTTCCATTTGATGTTGCATCAAAGATTCATACCCGTGAGGTTACATGAGTGGCTTTGTCACTCTTGATGGTATATTTTTATCTCCATTCTGTAATTTAATGTCTTGAAGTTTACTGTTTAAAATATTCATTGTAGATATGAGGTTGAGCACATAAGCATCATAAGCCGTCATCGAACCACAAAAACCATTATGTGCGATGGGCAAAAATAGAGTTTCCAAAAATGCTTTCAGGTTTGGGGCATCGGTGACATATAATTAATATCACTTAGTTCATATAAGAATGTCTTTATTTATATTGTATGTCTTCAAAAAATTTTATCCGTTTACCACAGGTGCGCCTTTCATTCGAGGACATATTGGAAGAGGAGAACTGGCTCCTTCAGTCAATGTCCCCTGCCCAACAATCTACACATGTGGAGCCTGATAGTAGTCCCATTTTAAGTCCAATTAGTGTACTGACTCTCCTTATATCTCTCCTCGATATTCTCCCCCGTCCAGTGTTTCTAGCCTCCCTCCCATAGACTTTGCGTGGAGAGGATACTGCAGGTTTCAAGGACTTGAAAGAGGTATTTTTTCATGCAACAATAATGGAGAGGATGGATGGGCTTGATTTGCGGGTTGCTGCTATCGAGGATGTTCTAGCCAGGCAGCGGGGTCTTACCACCCCAAATGCAGGGGAGGTTCCTATGGGGGTCACTTTAAAATATTTATCACTTGCAGGGGTGATATATTCATGTGGGAATATCATTATTGCGAGGCGGTCGATGAGTTGTTTAACGGTCAATATCTCTCATATACATTGATGCCTTCTTGTTGGTAGAAGTACTCATGCGTATGTATGTCCCCTATTTGTACATTTCATGCTTGCATTGGGTATGTTATCCCACAAGAATGTTCGCTATTACGATTTAGTCCTTGTTTATTTTGATAAAAGCTATAATGTGTAATCGTTATCTTATTTTCCTGCAGAGTTATGCTAGGTACGGCCTAAAGATGGAAAGCAAAATGTTCATCCATGTCACTGACATCGAGGCGAGTTAATCTTCTTGGATTATAGATGATCGACCGGACACTCTTGTTGGGCATATTAAGTCGGTATTTTTATGACTCATTGCCCAAACCAACCCATAAGAGCATTCTTCCTGAGATTGTAAGAACTGTTTTCAAATTTGGTTCTTCTTAACTATTTTTTTCCTGGTCCAACTTATTGAGATTTTGTTCTGGCTATTCAGATCAAATTACTTGTTGAAGATGCTGGGCAGGCTTTTGCGAGCGATCCCAAGAAATGGCCAATCGAAATAGTGAGTGGGATACCAGTCCAAGAAAATAGTGTCGACTGCGGAATGTTTGTCTGCAACATAGCGTGCAATCAAAACCTCCGATTGGATTGGGTATATACCAACGATTGGCCAAAGAAAATGAATATATTTAGGGCTGAGTTCGCTTACGCTACATTTTGTTTGGGACTTAAAAATCCAAAGTGAGAACAATATTATTTAGTTTGATATAGGATTTTGTTTAATGCATCTGTTAGGTGGCTTTGAAGACTTAGTTGTTTTTTGTTGAAGTGCATGGACTGATGATATTTTACTCTATTTTTGTAACTTCTCTTCTCTCATTTCATATAGTTTGATTTCGATATTTTACTGGGTTGATATTTATACTCTTCAAAGAAATCTGCATTTAAAATCATTTTTTATGGTATGGTCATTTTGTTATGAGCAGAATGCATAAAGTTAATGCAGCCGTATGCATAAAATTAATGCATAAAATTAAATTAGTAATTACTGGCCATTAGGGATTATCTTTTTTTAAAAAAGTTTTATTGTAAAATTATTGTGGCTGGTGTAAGTAAATTTTGATTGTAAAATCATGATATTCTTACAGTTTTAATTTTAACTGATATGTATTAAAATACGATTATGATTGTTGTTAGCTGCTATTTTATTATGAAACAAAGCAGTTGAAAAAATTAGCTCATATGTATGCTTAGTATGCTCATGGTCGAGTGAAATGAAGTTGAATATTAACTTGAACCTTATCGACTGTATTGTTTTAGATGAAACAAAAATAAAATAACTTAATTTATTATTAAAAATATTATTTTTTTCAACGCATTGCATTATGAAAATTTTAATTGTTATAACTGTAATGAACCTTGTCCGTAACAGATAACTTTTAACATTTAATTATGTAATAATTATTTTCAATTACTGAATTTTGGAAAAATAATAGATTAAGATATCTTTTAAATTTGTCCACACACAGATTAAAGGTAAAAAATGATTTGTACCCTCCAAAGAGGTACACAGAATACAGATGCAAAATATCACCCAGAAACCCTTCAAACTGGCATCAAATGCTTCCATTGAGATGCCTTAAATATAATCATAAGAAGTTGGCAAAATAAACTGAGAAAAAAAAGTCAAAAATGATATGTACCCTCGAGGTACAAGTCTGAGATATAAAATACCGAAACCTCCAAAGCATCAAATGCTTCATTGAGATGCCCTAAATATAATCATAAGAAGTTGGCAAAATAAACTGGGAAAAAAAGGTCAAAAATAATTTATACCCTCCAAAGAGGTACGAATGATGCAAAATACCAACCAAACCATCCAAAGCATCAAATGCTTCCATTGAGATGCCCTAAACATAATCTCAATAAGTAAAATAAACCGAGAAAAAATGTCAAAATGATATACCTCCAAAGAGGTACACGTACATATGCAAATATCACCCAAGAACCATCCGCCATCAAATGCTTATTGAGATGCCATACATAATCTCAATAAATAAAATAAATTGCAAAAGGTCAAAAGATGTACCCTCAAAGAGGTACACAGTATAGATGCAAAATACCACCCGAAACGATCCAAACGCCTCAAAATGCTTCCATTGGAATGCCCAACATAATCATAAAGTTGGCAAAATAAACGAAAAAAGGTCAAAATAATATGTACCTCCAAAGAGGTACAAGTAATGCACTAAACCCCAGAAACCATCCAAATTGCCTCAAAATGCTTCCATTGGAATGCCATAAACATAATCATAAGAAGTTGGCAAAATTAATTGGGAAAAAAAGGTCAAAAATGATCTGTACCCTCCAAAGAGGTACACAGAGTACAGATGCAAAATAGCTCCCATAAACCATCTAATCTGCATCCAAATGCTTCCTTTGGAATGCCCTAAACATAATCATAAGAAGTTGGCAAAATAAACTGGGAAAAAAAGGTCAAAAATAATATGTATCCTCCAAAGAGGTATATGATGATGAAAATACCACCGAAATCATCCAAACAATCTCCATCAAATGCTTCCTTTGAATGCCTAAACATAATCATAAGAAGTTGGCAAAATAAACTGGAAAAAAAAGGTCAAAATGATCTGCTAGAAAAGAGTCTGATCTGAATACCACCTAGAAACTATCCAAACAATCTCCAAATGCTTCCTTCACAAACATAATCATAAGAAGTTGGCAAAATAAACTGGGAAAAAAAATCAAAATAATTTATAACCTCAAGAGGTACCAGTACAGATGCACTAAACCCCGAAATCCAAAGCCTCAAAATGCTTCCATTGGAATGCCCTAAACATAATCATAAGAAGTTGGCAAAATAAATTGGAAAAAAGGTCAAAAATGATATGTACCCTCCAAAGAGGTACACAGAGTATAGATGCAAAATACTCACCAGAAAACATCCAAACCTCAAAATGCTTCCATTGGAATGCCCTCAACATATTCATAAGAAGTAGGCAAAATAACTGGGAAAAAATTGTCAAAAATGACTTATACCACCCAGAAATCATCCAAATAGATTTCTAATTGTCTGAACTAGAATGTAATGAACATTATTTCTAGAATCAGGCAAAATAAATTGAAAAAAAGGTAATAAACGATCTGTTATTCATTGTACATATTTATTGGTACAGTCTAATGATTACAATATCCTCAGTAGGGGATTAACTCAGTCACTATTGCTTAAAGAGCTACAAACAGACCATTGGAGAGAAGATTGTACAGTTGAAGAACACAAAATTGGATAATGTCATGCATCAAAATGTTTTCCTAAAATAATATCCCTCATCACCTTAGTGTACCCTTCACCGATTGATTGTGCTCGAGTTAAATTCTGCATGTAGAACATTATTAGTTGATAATTTCTTACGATGATGTGTGATATTCTTCTCGAAAAATACTATAACAGAAAGGTGATATGAGAGAAAGGTGATGCAACTTGTGACAAAACACGTTCAAACCTATCGACTGGTTTTTTTGATAAAAAAAAGTAGAAGGTTTGAAGATTAATGATATTTAAAATACCAAAAAAATAATCGTAATTAGAAAATTACTCTTGGCTTTCTTGGATCTCTCCCAATATCCCTTAAGCCTTGAGTTGGAAACACCCTTTGGGCGTTGCTTAAGCGGATCTTTTAAGATGTCTTTTCTCTATGTTGTGATTGACTTCTTCTTCTTGCTTTTGGAGGAGAATTCCACTTATTATAGAGTCGACATCATCATATAATTTTAGGGATCCAAGCATATAGTCCTCGACTCTTATTGCCACTGCCACGCGCTTATTTGATATGCATATCGACTTATGTGGTTCAGAAAATAATGCCGAGCATTTCCATCTCTTTTACATCTCTTAATTTTCATGCACTATCAATATAAATATCCCTCTTTGCTGGTAGACCATCGCATGAGAAGATACTTGTCCAATATGCACAACATCTTCCCTAAAACTCGATCATGGGCACAAAGTAATCCCATCATTTCAAATTTTTTGCAAGTACAAGTTACTTGGGGTAGTCTATCGAAATGCAGTCCATATTTTGGATGCATTTTATTATCTAAGTTTCTCACCAAATACTCCATGAATGCTCATCGACTTAGTTCTTGATGCCTCCAATTCCATGCAAAATTCCTCTTCAAACATAGTGTAAACCTTTCTTGTATAAAACATAGCGCTTATTTTAGAATTGGGTTTAACAAGAACAATCGATGACTGGCTACACTTGAAGTCTTCGTCATGTTCATTGATGCCATGTATCCATAACCTTTTCCAACCCCAAGAAACAATCTGTGAGCAAACTTGTTGGTTTTGATATTCCGTGACATACATTGTTCGTGGACTCACTACGTTGCGTTGACAAGATGCCCATGCAGAATGAGTCCTTGCTGAATGTAGTGGACCACTTGGATCTAATTTTATAAAGCTCAGATAGCTAAGCATGATCATGCAAATTGCCTTCTTCTAGCATGCGACCAAGCTCTTTAAACTCCTCCTCGAGTCACACTTACTCATGCATTTATAAAATAGCCCTTATACTTATCTTATTACTATTAAAGCAATGAACCTTGGAAGGAGCTTTCTTTGAAATATGCCATTGGCACAACATATGATGAGTATCGGCATTTGAAAATTTCGCCATCTTGATCTTGATCTGAATATTGTTATAGGATGTCATATTCATCAACCAGAAGAAATGTTTGGAATATGAGAATGACTTGTCTCTTCGATAAAAGGCTACTCCAAATAATACATTTTGCCCGGTGATGATTCACTACAAGAGGGCACAAACGAGATTATATTTATTGAGTCGATAGCTTTTATCAAAATTATCACATCCCAAAATAATCATATTCTATCCTGACATGCCATTACTAAAAAAAAACTTACTAAGCAATCGACTCATCACATCCCATGCAAACATCCCATTTTTCCTTTCCAACAATGTATTAATGCATTACTGTCACCATTCGCAATCCTCGATCTTTTCTCTTTTTGAATAAAATTGAAAGCATCTCTTTTTCTAAACCCAATATTCTCTACACCGCCAACTTCCTCAGTTAGATAGCTAAATGCATCAGTTGCTCTAATATCAGCCTCTATCATTGTCTTCAACACGGACGCCTTCTCATCGCTAATGCATCGTGATCACGAGAAGATGTAGGTCGGTACGCCAAGAATGATTATGACTTTCTGTATATTTTTTAATCATCCAATTCCCCTCCAAATCAACAGAGAATCTAATCATGGCTGGATAACCAGTTCTTGTATCAACTTTCTGGAATTTTGTTAAGCCATTTAGGCTGGCAGACTTCTTCCGACCAGCTTTTGCACATAGAAAATCTTTTGATTTCAATTTCTTTGAGTTTGGCCATAACTAGTATGGTCCTTCGAACTGAAAAACTTGATGTGCAGTGATAGTGCATCGCCTCCGTTTCATTACGAATGGTGCAGGAGTTTCCCAAATTTGGGTCATTAGACATCACGACTTCGTCATCGCCGACTCATTGCATTGACCAAGCATACAATATGTTAGAAAATAGAGATGCAAAATACTACCCAGAAATGATCCAAACTGTAATCAAATGCTTCCTTTACAATGCCCTAAACAGAATCATAAGAGGTTGGCAAAATAAACTACAAAAAATGTCAAAATGATCCCAGAGGTACACGAGATGCAAATACCAACCCTAAACCATCCAAAGCGCCATCAAATGCTTCCATTGAGATGCCACATAATCTCAATAAAGCAGAAAAATAAAGCGGGAAAAAAAGGTCAAAAATTATTTGTACCCCCCAAAGAGGTACATAGAATGCAAAATCACGAAACCATCCAAAACAATCCAAAATGCTTCCTTTGTAATGCCTAAACATAATCATAAGAGGTTGGCAAAATAAAGCGGAAAAAATCAAAATGATATATACCCTCAAAGAGGTACACAGTACAGATGCAATACCAAACCACATCCAAACAATCTCCAAATGCTTAAACATCATAATCATAAAGTTAGCAAAATAAACTGGAAAAAAGGTCAATAATATGTACCCTCAAAGAGGTACAGAGAATGCACTAAACCCCGAAACCATCCAAGCTCAAAATGTTGGAATGCCTAAACATAATCATCGTAAAGTTGGCAAAATAAATTGGAAAAAAAGGTCAAAATGATATGTACCCTCAAATACCGAGGTCTGAAAAATACCAACCGGAAACTATCCAAAGCGCCATCAAATGCTTCCATTGAGATGCCCTAAACATAATCTCAAAATAGCAAAATAAATGGAAAAAAGGTCAAAAATGATCTGTACCTCCAAAGGGAGTGCAGAGTACAATCAATACCAGAAACCATCCTAAATGCTTTTTAAACATAATCATGAGAAGTTGGCAAAATAAACTGAGAAAAAAAGGTAAAAAATGATCTGTACCCTCCAAAGAGGTATATAGAATACATATATACTAAACCCCCCAAAAATCATCCAAACTGCCTCAAATTGCTTCCATTGGAATGCCCTAAACATAATCATAAGAAGTTGGCAAAATAAACTGAAAAAAAAAAGTCGAAAATGATCTCACTCTAAAGAGGTACATAGAGATGCAAAATCTGTAAATCATCCAATAATCTCCAAATACTTCAAATACACAATCAGAAGTTGAAAATAAAGCGAAAAAAAAGGTAAAATGATCATACCCTCCAAAGTGCAGGATGAATACACAGAACTATCCAAAGCTAAAATGCTTCCATGGGCATGCCCTAAACATAATCATAAGATATTGGCAAAATAAACTGGAAAATAAAGGTCGAAATGATCTTCACTCCAAAGAGGTCTGAAATCTGAAGCAAAAAAATTCGAAAAAAAGCATCCAAATTACTTAATGTAATGAACATATTCTCTTACGACAAGAATATCACTAACAAAGAAAAAAATGCAGAAACATTACCGATGAATTTTATTTAATACATCCTCAAATAAAATATTATTTCAACGTTCTCCTTCATGGTTCTTTGTAAAATGAGATTTTATTTCTCTTGCTCGTTTTGCAAAAAAAATTAACCCTAAACCCTAAATCTCATATATTTCTTTTAAATTCCTCAGCGTTCCGGCGGCTTACGGTCGGGCGGAAATATCTTTTACACGTTAATCGACATCGGCGTTACGGGCTGCAGGGAAATGTCTTCTCAGCCGTTATATCTTCGCTCCGTTAATCGCTAAAATGGAAAAAAAAAATCGGGATCGCGTCGTCTGTGAATTGGAGTCCGTATGTAAAGCTATGTGCGGATTCCGGACGTAATATTTTCTCTTGATGGTGTGAGGTCTGCAGTGAATCGCGAGTCCCCTGCCGCCGAAATTGACTAATTGGCAAATAAAATAAAATATTTAGAGCCGTATCTCGAATTTGTATTAATAAAAAAATTGAGTGCTGATGACGCTATTCAATTAAATGAAATTTACAAGTATATAGTTAAAAAAATCAAACTAGCGCGAGATTGTCCGTTCTGTTGGTGATGCATATTCGAGACCTATGAGTATAAGAGTTAATTATTCATAAAGATTAATTTAAAATTAAATTAATAAATATATCAAAAATAAAATAAAATCAAATTATACATAGAGAAAACTATAAAAATAAAAAATAAATAATTCTAAGAAGTGACATCATGCCAAATTTAAAAGCGAAGAAAAATTGGATAAGATGAGCTAATAATAATAATAATAATAATAATATTATTATTATTATTATTTATTATTATTATTATGATCAAAGCAAATCAAGCAATATACGTACATAGTATTTTAGAAGGCATAAAAGTTTATCGTTGCCATAAACCACTTAGAATCACAAAATGGAAAACTATGGCTCCAATCTGCAGCTCCATAAGAAAATCCCATATATCACAAAATTCTATCAAAATATAAAAAGAGTATAGTCACAAAATTACATTACAAATCAAAACTCTTAGGGGGTGTTTGGTAACGGATTTGATTTATTTATTTAATTTAGTAAATCTTGGTTAAATCACGAAAAATGTTTGTAGCATTAGTTAAATCACTCTAAATCCTCAAAGATGTTTGATAAGTTATTTAAGATTTAAGTCGATTTAAAAAAAATTTTTTCAATGTCGTTAATAATTAAAATTAACTTAAATATATATTAATAATCAATTAATAGTATCAATATTAATTTAAAATACTATTAATTAACTATTAATTAATTAAAATTTATAGCTATTAAATTAAATAGATTAATATCTTTAATAAAATAAGGCATGTGAAGAGATAAAATATTAATTCTTTCAAATTTTAATTAATTAATTATCAAATTTATAACAATTATAATTATATTTACTAAATTATAATTTAATTTTAATAACTTATAAGTTAATATTAAATAATATTTTATTAAATCAGTTTAAATAAAATTAAATTAAATTAAAAACTATCAATTATTATATTAACTAAAATTACTTAAATCTAATTAATAATCATAATTAATAATTTATAATTAACTTATAATTACATATTAATAAATAGTTAATAATATTAAATTAAAATTAATTTTAACATAATATTTTAATTAAGAAAAAATGGTAATTAAATGAATTATTTAAAATTAAGATTTTTTTGAATGATTAAAGAAAAAAGAGCATTTACATACATAGCATACAATTCTTCTATATTTATATATCTAACACTTAAATATAAATATTTATATATAAAACACTTAAATTTTTATTATTACAATAAAAATACTCATTTTCTTAATTTTTTTGAAGTAAAATTCAACTTTTGAAGTATAGAAAATATATTATATTTATAAATATTAAACTTTAGATATTTGATATGTAAATACATAAAATTTGTGTGCTATATAAGCAAATTTCTTTTTGATATGACACTTAAAATACTATTAGTCGAAGCACGAATCTTGATGTTAAAAGCAAGCTGATCCAAGTTGAAACGAGATCGAGCTTTTAAATTATCCTTGAAACTTTGGGATATCGATTAAATCCTTAAATAGCTCTCAATATGAAGTGTTTATAGTCAAATCGCGTCTTGACGGCGGTTCAGCCAAAGATCTTTACTTCATTTGAGCCTTCAAATTGAAATACATTATGATCAAGGGATCATTTTGAGCCGTCAGATGAAGTGGAGTGACGGGTTTTGCATGCGTTCTAATCATCTCCAATCTATAAATAACCCCATCCTTATGAGGGGCCGGCGAGAGGAGAGAGCTCTAAAGATCCTCACCGTCGTCTACCATTGTCGACCACCACGTCATGCGGATCTCGCCGTCGTCAATCTCTGTCGGTCTCATGTGATGACTAGATTGTTCCTGCGTTCTGTGATTGTTCCCGCATTTTGCGGTAATTATTCAGATTTTCGCTGATTGCCGATAGTTCACCATCCTTCTTCTGCATGTATGACGATTCATTGTCACATATTTGTTGTTCTTTCCTTCTCTGATTTGTAATCCGTTGGAAGATCTTGTACTCAAAAACAGTATGGAAGCTTTTCTCCGTGGTTTTCCCTCTTTTTGAGGTTTTCGTAAAATTTTGAGTTTTCTTGTTCACTCTTTAAATACCGTGTGTCTTTGGACTCCCAAAGCTAAGTAATACTTTTACTCTACCCAATTTGGTTTTCAAGCATAATAGTTTGGCTCTCGTGGGATCTCGATTCCCATTATTTTATCTTGTATGACGACCAAGTTTCCCAACAAGATCAAAACCACCATTGGTGGAGCATTTCAAGCTTTTAAAGTAAGAATGAAGTTGCATCAAACTTGTTCCTTGATTGTCGAACTAGCAACTCTTAATCTCAAAAGATCGCCCATGTTAATATGTTAAACATCTAATCGATTACTATCCCAAGAAACAAGTCAAAGTTTGAGGATATTTCAACATTGAGAAGAGATATAGCTTTGCAAATTATATTTTTCCACTCATATTCATGGAAAAATGAGACCAAGGAGAGCAACTTTGGTACAACCCAAACGGATATGTCGACCTCTTCCATACATGTTAGCGATCGAGCAAAGACTCGACAAACAACCTAGATGGGTTAAAAGGTCCTTGGTGGACTTCCTCATGACCTCTTCCACACAGTTAGCGTCATCGAGCAAAGACTTCGACAAACAACCTAGGATAGGTCAAAGGTCCTTGGTGGACTTACGATCTCTTCCATATAGGTTAACGTCGCCGTAGACTCGACAAACAATCTCGGATAGGTCAAAATTCATTCAATTGAATAATACTTGCGTCATCGGCAGACTTAACAAACAATCTGGATAGGTCAAAATCCTCGATTGATTCAACCTCTTCCATTAATGTCATCGAGCAAAGACTCGACAAACAACCTAGGATAGGTCAAAAGGTCCTGTGGACTTTGACCTCTTCCATAGGTTAACGTCATGCTAACACGACAAACAACCCGGATAGTCAAAATCTCGTGATTCAATTGACCTCTTCCATACATGTTAGCCATCAGCAAACACTCGACAAACAACCTCGGATATAAAAAATCCTCGATTCAATTCAACCCCTTCCATACAGTTGCGTCATTGTGACACTGACAAACAACCTGATAGGTCAAAAAATCGCATTCAATTGACCTCTTCCATACAGTTAACGTCGTATGACTTCAACAAACAACCTGATAAGTCAAAATCCTCGGTGGATTCATTCGACCTCTTCCATACAATTAGCGTCGCCGTAAACACACGACAAGAATGATAGGTCAAAATTCTCGGAATTCTTCAACCTCTTCCATGCGTCGGCTATTCGATAAACAAGATGGGTCAAAATCTCCGGATTCAATTCAACCTCTTATAGGTTGCGTCTCGAGTCACTCTCACAAACAACCTCATATAGGTAAAAGTTCCTCATCGTCGTCGATCACCGCCGCCAACTATCACCGGCAATTTTCGGTCCATCGTGGCCGGTCATCACGCGACTACCGCTCCATTGGTTGACCACGTCGGGTCGACGCTCTACCATCGCCGGTCAGCCGAATCACCATTAATTTTGCGGTCCTCATCGTATCATCCCGCCCTATTGGCCGCTAACGTCAATATCGCCATTTTGGCTGACCAATTGCCAATCATTGTAGTCGGTCACCACCACCGACTATAGATGCCAGTCGCCACCATCGACTTACTTAAATCTGCTTGTCGACCATTTATGGCCGCCAACCATTCTTACAACGCCACCATCGCCGACATTTTATTTGGTTACTGCTTGCTGTCATCAGGATTTACCACCATCTATTGCCGTACGACCACTTTGGCCTATCACATTTATCCTGGCCGATTTATCGCATCTCCGTGGTCACCACTATCTTATCCACCGCCCATATCGCCGACAATCTTCGGTCATCACTTGTCGCGCGGGTCATTTGCGGCGACTCGATGTGCCGCGCTGACTCGCCGATTGCCACTACCGACAACCCATAGCCAATAAGGCGGTCCATGCATTTAGTTGCCGGTCACTTACTGACCAACTCCGGCAATCTTCCCTTTGGCGTCGATTGCCACCATTCGTCAGTCATTCGATTCTACCACATCGTTGGCGCCAATGCAGATCGCTACCGTGCTGGTCGCCTGACCATCATTACATCTCCGCCGATCACCACCATTGGTTATCTCCGCGCCTCATCGCCGCATTGCCATCCCCGGTCTCTTATGCTATCAACCGTCGATCCGGCGAGTCGGTTAACACCTCTTTCGAGGGAAAAGCGGAGCCTTGTCGTATGAACTGGTCTTGATGCCTCTAACCGACGGTCCACGAGGCCAGAAAACGACGGGCTAAGCGGAACCACGACGATATGCAGTGGGCCTTGATCGCCTCTAACCAGACGGTCAAGGCCGATCGCCGGGCGAGGCCGACCTCCACGATGTATGCCTGGGCCTTGATCGCTTCTCTTTCGACGGTCCGAGACGGGCGTGAAACGACCACGTATGCTGGGCCTTGATCACCTCTAAACGACGGTCCGACGAGGCAAAGGACGGTAGGAACCGGAACCACGTATATGCGTGGGCCTTGATCCTCTGATCCTCCTTGATCGCCTCCTTGAACGCCTCTTGATCGCCTTCTTGATCACCTCTAAATAATCACTCAGAAGAGAATGTGCCTTCTCCCTTGGCGGGTTTTATAGATCCACCATAGGGAAAGAAAGAATAAATTTAAAAAAAAAAAAAAAACCTCTCTTCATTATGACATTTAGTTTTTTTTAAAAAAAAACCCTCTATTCATTATGACATTTATTTAAAAAAAAAACCCTCTATTCATTATGACCTTTAATTTAAAAAAAAAATCTCCATTCATTATGACATTTAATTGAAAAAAAAAACCTCTCTTTATTATGATATTTAATTAGAAAAAAAATCTCTCTTTATTATGATATTTAATTTAAAAAAAAAAGAAACCCTTCTACTCATTATGACATTTATAGAAAAAAAAAATTTCAGATATTTTTGGATGAATTAGGATAATGTCATCCAAAAATAGAAGGGCAACTGATATGACACTTAAAATACTATTAGTCGAAGCACGAATCTTGATGTTAAAAGCAAGCTGATCCGAAGTTGAAACTGGTCGAGATCGAGCTTTTAAATTATCCTTGGAAACTTTGGGATATTGGTTAAATCCTTAAATAGCTCTCAAATATAAAGTGTTTATAGTCAAATCGGCGTCACGATGAGCGGTTCCAACAAGCCAAGATCTTACAATTCACTTCATTTGAGCATTCAAATGCACGAAATGCATCATATGATCAAGGGATCATTTTGAGCCGTCCGAAGTGGAGTGGTACGGCATGTATTTACAGACGCACCCTCCAATCTATAAATAGCTCATTCCTCATATGAGGGGAGGCCAAGCGAGGAGAGGAGAGCTCTAAGATCCTCCAAGCACAATCGTGCCGCCACTCGGATCGTCAACGCCGCCACGCATCGCCACATATGCCATCGCCGTTCTCTCATCATCATGATGACTCTACTAGGGATTGTTCCCTGCGTTTGATGATTGTTCCCTGCATTATTATTATTGTATTTTCACCTGATTGCTCCATAGTTCATCATCTTACTACTGTATGACGATTCATTGTCACATAGTTGTTGTTCTTTCTCATATACAATTTTGTAATCCGGATCGGAAGATCTTTGTACAAGCATACATAGTGGAAGCTTTTTTGAGGCCTGGTTTTCCCTCTTCTCAGATTTTCCACGTAAAATTTTGAATTTTCTTGTTCACTCTTTAAATACATGTATTGTCTTTGGACTCCCCAAAGCTAGGCCGAATACTTTTACTCTACTGTCGATTTTTAGCACGCAACACTTTAAAACAAATTTCTCTTCTCTCTCTCTCTCTCTCTCTCTCTCTCTCTCTCTCTCTCTCTCTCTCTCTCTCTGAGTTTCTTAGCAACCTAAATCCTAAATAAATTAGTTGCTAAACACCCTCTTAAAGCACCAATGAGATAACATCATCCTTCATATATATATATATATATATATATATATATATATATATATATATATATATATATATATATATATATATATATATATATATATATATATATATATATATATATATATATATATATATATATATATATATATATATATATATATATATATATATATATATTTGGAACATCTCATAAATAATAATAATAATAATAATAATAATAATAATAATAATAATAATAATAATAATAATAATAATAATAATAAATAGAGCCAAATTGCTAAAATTTCTTTGTGATTTGAGTGGGAAAAGAAAAATGCAAAATTAACTAGCATTTTCTTGAGAACACTTCTTACTTTTGAATTTTCATAAAATGCTAATTATTTTATCTTTTTTTTAATGAAAGGATTTGTGACACAAATATCTAAAGTTTATTTTGAATATTTTAATAAATAAGATTATTTATTTTTAAAAATAATAACTAAAAATACTTTAAAAAAATACACTAAACATATATGTTTTTAAAAATAAAATTTTTCCCAAAGAACTCTTAACAATTATATAAAAAAATTTGAACCTTTAAACAAAAAAAAAAACTAGTGATTCCTCTTGTGATCGACTCCTCACTATACATAATAAGCCCTCAAGAGTAAAAAGAACTTGATTTTAGTTCAATAACTTGGGCTACTTACAATTTCTTCCTCTACATGCTATGTAATAAAATTTTTAAATCAAACTAGCTTAAATTTAAAATAAATGGCTGAAATGGCATAGTTTTTTTGGGTGACTGGATAAAAATTTGCCCACTTTTATTTATTTAATTAATTAAATAGCATAGAGCAATTAAGGGAGTTATATAAAATCCCTTATCATTTTCTTCTCCACTATTTCTCTCTCACTCTCTTAACTCTTTCACTTTTATTCTATTAATAACCACCTTCTCACTCTCTCTCAATTCTCTCTCTCTCTCTCTCTCTCTCTCTCTCTCTCTCTCTTATATTTTATTTATCTCTCTCTCTTTCTCTCTCTCTTTCTCTTTCTCTCCTTCCGTCTTACTCAAAAATTCATCAAATTTTGATGTGTTGAGTTTGATGCAAGTCTAAGAGATAGGATTCATATGAAATTAATTTTTTGTGATAATTATTGAATCTAAATTTATTAGTGGCATAAAGCAGAACCTCTTAGGCACCTAAGAGAAGATGCCAAGTCGAGTAGAGTAATAAAGCAACGGTGAAAGAAGAAAAGCACAAGTATAATAAATTCTACTATATTAGAAACTCAGATTACAAAGATCTCTCTCTGAGATAAAGTACAAATATAAAAAATTTATGGAAAGCAAAAATATCCATCATCCTAGAAATTCCTACTTTTTATAAGACTGATGGGCATTTACATAAGGAATGTACATATTAGCTAAGTGGGTTACATGAGGGAAATGACTTGCCAGTGAGGGGCAAGTGAGTGTTTCAAGTGACAAAACATAATCGCCAATGCTAAAATGTATTATTTGTTGTGTCTTTGACAATGGACACCTTTATGTGATTGAGTCTTCATATGATTCTTTGATTTTGAACGTCTAATGAATGATCCCTTCTTGTATTTGCCTTACCAAGGGCAAGTCTTCATAAGTGAGTGATTTACTAGTACATATTTTATCCCTTATTATGAAATATTCTTGTGCTACTCACACATCTTGGGTATACAATAATCATCTTAAGTCAATTATATTATATTTTTTGCCATTTAATCTCATTTATCAAATATTGATTTTTTATGTTGAATGATTATTAGCAAGTCAATTGAATTAAAATTAATAAAATAAATAATATACAATTTTATATGCTTTTATGTAGGCAAGTGAATGCTAGTTAATCAAATAAAAAAAAATATGTTTTGTGTTTACATTTGGACCATGTTTAGACACATAAAATAGTTCACATGTTTAATTAATCTAATCTCATGTATAGTTGATGAAATTGTTGAAGGCTAGATGTAACTATTCCATGTTTATGAATAGGTCTACCCAGGAACACATTAAGGGAAGTTTCTACATTTATTACATGAAATTTAGCTTATATTTTTAACTTTCTAATTTCTAATAAAGAGTTATAGAACCCAAAACCTTTTCATTATTCTGATTGAATTTACATAACATCATCTTGTTAGTGCTAAATGTACATATCAACATTCAAATTTACAATTTTCCATATTAGCAAAGACTCTTTAGAAATAAATGTTATCCGGATTTATCAAAATCTAATGTGGACAATTGTAATTTGTACTTCCTAAAAGTAGATCCTCATCTAAAAAGGTAACTCCTTGAACTTCACTAAAATAAAGTACCTCATTTAATTAGGCTATTGCTATGATGTGCTAATACATTATACTCAACCCTCATAATATCATTATTAGTAGTTTCTAGTGGAGAAAGAAGAATTGCAGTGTCATACCAATTAGTTATTTCCCTTTATCTTTATGTTATGTGATCTAGTAGGATCCTTCCAATATAGAGGTTCACTTCTACACTTTCCTCAAGCTTAGAGATTATTGTGGTACCATTCTCTCAAAAGCAATATGTTTATCTTTTATTGAATTAATAAAGTCTAATAGTTTGACCTTAATGATAAAATGTGTGCTTTAAAATTTAAAATAGGACCATCATAATATGAACTTAACTTATAAATTCCTTAAGATCATTAGAAAATGTTTTATTTGAGAATTATTTTTAATTCCCTTAAAATTCTTCTTTTTATTATTATTGTTATTACCTATACCTTTACAATCATCCATATCATTTATACCAAAGCAGACAAGACATGCAAAAAATTCTTTTACATTATTTTTTATTTCTAAGGAAACAAAATATTAATGTAAGTGGGATAAGGCACTTTACCCACCATCCAAATTAAATGCATTTTTATTTATTATATTTTTATTCTTTTTCCTCTTTAACACTATTAGAAATCAACTAACTTAGGCTTCCTTAAACTACTAATAAAAAGACCTTAATGTGGGGGAAGAATATCAATGTGATGATATGGACTTTATATAAAATATTTCATAAGAGGAGTGATATAAAACATTATGTGGATTAAGAAATTAGTGCTAAAAATATATTTACTAGATCTTAAGCTAAAGTCCAATATCATGTGAATTAAGAAATTAAAGCTCAAGGTCAATTTACTAAATTTTAAGCTAAAGCTCAAAATAATTCAAGAAAGAAGGATGCTTAGCTTAGCGCAATAAAACACATTTTATGATTTTATTTCTTAAAATAACTTAATTTTAAAATTCTTTCTAGACACTATAAGTTTAAAACTTTTAATTTAAAATTCAAAGCATGACAAGGTGGTTGAATTCACATAAAATAATAGCATATGAAATAAGTGGAGGACATAAAATAATAAGATATCTTAATACTTCACATTAATGTTGCACCCATCTTTCTCTTCATGTTTTGAAATTTTTTTTCTTTGAAAGATGATTGAAATGGCTATAAATAGGCCCACTTGCTGAAATGAAAGAATATTTTTGAAAATTACAAATTCTTTGAGTTTTTTTTTGTGGTTTGAGAGTTTAGAGGCCAAAGCTTGGCAATCCTTAGTGGAAATGCTAGTTATCTAACATATCTTTATTTTCTCACCTCTAATATCTCATACTTTTAAACATCATCTCCAACCATATACTAAGAATTCTACTCTCCTCCATAAGCCTACACCTTCCTTCCACTCAATAATACCTTTACTTCACTAACTACGATCTAGTCTCAATCTTTACACTAAAATAATCTCTTAAACCCTATAATTCCTAATAAATTACTCCACATCATAAATATATATATTTTTAACCTAAATTTTCATAAGTATTTTTAGCCATTTATCTCACTTAACACTTATTCTTTAAATTTATATTTTAAATCTAGCCCAAATTGAACTAATTTAGATATTCCCATAATCATTTTAACTTACACCCTTCATTATCCCACCAAAACTCTAAAACATATATTTATATATCAATATAAAGATTCATGACCATTTAATTCTTTCAATCTCACTAAAAGAAGGACACCCATCTCCATCAAAGGGATAAGAAGATGGACCAAGTTAAGGTTACTTTCCCTCATCAAATTTTGTGACAAATATTTATTTGAAGAAATATCAATACTTCAATAAAAAGAAATTAGAGGAATGTGGGTTGTTTGATTTTCAAGTGAATGAGTTAATTACACTTGATGACACATGAAAATCATGAAGGATACATAATTGTTTTTACAATAGATCATTTGTATGCCATGTGATTATGAAAAAATTTAAGGATTCTATGACACTAATGATTTGAAGTTTAAATATTTTATTTTTGTATTAATTAGATCATAATTCAAAATTTAATGTGTAAAAGCATGGGAGAATCATTCATAGAAAATTCAGGAGCAATTAGATTAATTTAGAGCTAATTTAGTTCTTAGAGGTCAAGTTAGTGCCAATCCAATAACTATGTGCCTGAGCACCCACATAGAGCCACAAGATAAAGAAGTAAATGCCTAGGTAGTAGACCCCATTCCATGTAGGTGATTAAGAATAAGAGTCCAATGACAAGTTTGGTGTGGGCTAATGTTAGATCACATATGTTGACCCAAATGATGGAAGGATCTCTCTTAAGATGCTTGCTATAGTAGGGAAGGCCTTCATAGAGTTAAATTTGAAATGATATTCAAGTTACATAAGAATTTTGGGTCGAATAGCACAAGATAAGGAGTAGACTAAATTATGGACATTTTATTCTAAAAGCTAGAACTCTTTATACATAAGTCTAAATCACTTGAAATCAAAGGAAGATTGTAGCCACTAATGTTTGTGGAGAAAATTTTATGACACCACAGAGATTATATATATATATATATATATATATATATATATATATATATGTGTGTGTGTGTGTGTGTGTGTGTGTGTGTGTTATAAGACTTTCTTATTTGAATGATCAAATGCATCGTTAAGAAATAAATATATTATCTCGGATGATAAACATATTATCCTATAATGGATTCGATCATTTAATAAAAGACTGTTAAGCTTAATGGGTCTTTCATGTACGAGAAAATTTTCCCAAGAACTACATGGAGAGTTCATGGTTCCCTATAAGGGTAAGGCCTTTTAGTTATCTACATCTTAAGAAGGGTCTCTTCCTAAGAATACTCTTGATTAAAGAAAGAAGTTGTAATTTTTAAGAAATTCTAAGTTGGTTTTCAAAGGATTGATTTTTTGTATTTTTAATTAAAATTGATTCAAATTGGAAAGAGCTATTTTGGAAGCGAAATGGGATAAAGTAAGAAATGCCTATTGATTTTGAGATGCCCAGTATGCACTTCAACTATTCTATAATTGGGCTTTAAAATTTAGAATTTAATTTAGATTTTGAATTGATATTTTCTTAAAAATCCGGACTTAGATTCTAGCAGCATAAGACTATAGAAATGCCTAAGGTTGAAAACTTATTACTAAAAAGGATGCTTTAGAGCTTAATCTACAAGTGCTTCTGACTCAAGTTAGATGATCAACTTAGTTTTATTTTAAGAATTATCTATCATTCCTCTCACTAGAGAGAACTAACCTATCCCTAACTCTTATGGACTTACAACTAGCTTGGAAAGGGCTACGAACTAACACCACCTAAGAGCATTTTAAATTCATGATGTTAAGTCTTATGAATGCAAGATGACTGAGCTATTATAATTATAAGAAAGGAATCTATGAATCTAGACTCACTCCCTAATCCCTAAGATAATGTAAGGTATGAAATGCATCTAACTAATGCACATTTTGTAGAGTTTAAATATTTTGACTCAAGATTTATTTGAGGTCTTAGGTATGCATTTTTATGCATAATGCCATGCAAATAGAGATGATTTTGGGCCAAATCAATAATAAAAGGTAGGCTTTCCCAAGAAGGTGGTCATCCTTACAAGTCAGATACCCTTTATGTGCAATGGGAGAAGTTGCCCAATTGAAGGATTGGAGCAATATGATTTCATGGTTTCAAGACCTAATTACTTTTTAATTGATTTTAAGTTTTGCCTAAGGCTTTAGTTTATGTGAAGTTTCAAATTTTATTTTATTTTTTGTTTCAGTTATTTAGATTTAAGTTAGGTATAAAATTTTATTTTTTTTCTATGAGCATAATCATATAGGCATTCAATCATAGGAAAGCACAACATAAAAAGAAACTTAGAAAAGCAGGTTAATTCTATTATGCACCCAAAATAAATAAAGCCAATTTTAATTTAATAAAAAGGCCAATGCGGCTGGGTACCACTATACAAACCGGAAGAAAGAGAAAATGGGTAGCCAAGCTTTGCCTTTATACAGCCTGACCTAGAACTACAAGTCTAGATATATGGGTCTTTTTTTCAGGATAGTCTCCTTCTTCAGGGGCATCCATTGGGCTTCACATATGACAACTACACCTATCTTCTGGTAGGGTCAGCTCCTGTTAATACTGCACCCCATAAATCTTAACCTAATTCTAAGCTCAAATTTATATTTTGATTTTAAAATTAATCCTAAGCCTTGCAAAATAAATGTTAGCGAAATACGAACAACATGCAACAGTTATATTTCACACACATATCGGCTTAGTATTAGTTGCTTGTCAAGCCCACCTGTCCTATGGGCTATGCTTAAGGACCTAGGCATACTTACAAAAAGATAACAGTTTAGTTTATTTATAATAACAATCCTTTCTAGCATAGCTCCCTATAGAAGACAATGTTAGGTCTAAAAATAACGTTCTATCATTTAGTCTAACTGGTAAATAATCCTAGACATGTAGTCTAAAATAGTACACCATAAAGACATCTGAAGCACATCATATCAGAATACATCATAGGGAATCATAAAGAATCTCAAAATGGCTTAACATAAGTCTAGGGTCCATGGCCTAATGATCTAGTGTGTGAATAAATAGGCTTGTGTAGCAAAACTATGTTAGGCCACTTTAGTTTATGTTTCAATTTGGTTTTTTGAGTTTGTTTGAATTTTATCTTTGGATGGTTTCAATTCAAATGATTTAGTGATTTGTTTTTATTTTTATTTCACTTTTATTTGGTTAAAGTGATGTTTAGATTTTGAAGAATGAAGAGTAAAATGGATCCCATTTTTGAGTGAAACTCACTCCATTCAACATCCTAACTCCTAATGGAATGAAACCTTCATCCTAAGATAAGGATTTATCTTGAAGGTTTAACTAAGATTCTTAAGTATCTTAATTAATCCCTTTAGTTTCATTTAGATGGCTTAGATTTGAGTTCAATTTGGATTTTGAATTAATGTTTCAATTCTTTTCTTTGGAATTTGATTCTTCATTTGATTTCTTTTGGTTTAATTTGACTTTTATTCTTGATTTAATTTATTCTTTTAATTTGGTGTGTTTTAACCTTAATTTTAGTTCCTGAAGTTTCATTTGAATTGGATTAATAGTTTTTGATTAATTAAGGTTTAGTTGATTTCATTCAAAGTCAAATTAAGGCTAAACTACCCAAAAATTAATTGGGGATTTTAATTTTAATGGATTCTTCCCATTAAGATGAACCCATAAAGCCCAAGTTTGTATTTTTTGGATTTATATTTAATTTTATATGATATTTTTAAAATTATTGTAAATTTTAATTAATTTAAAAGGAAATTTCTTGTTTTAAGAAAGAGGATTTATGTGGCGCCATCACCATGTGGCACGGCAGGATAAAGCCATGTGGATCCCTTGGCATCTGCATCAAAAGCAGTGTGACGTGGGATGAATCTCGATCGTTCGATCAAAGATCGGATGGTCCTGATTCATTTCGTAGTATCCTTAAGGGATAAAATCAAATTGTTTGTCTAGATCTCCGGCGTCCATTTCAAATAAAAGGATTGGACAGTAGAGATCATATCCCGAGAGTTTCTGATGAGTGACAGATGTCATCCATCATTTTCACTAAATTTTCAGTGATTCTCAATGAATTTCAACTTAATTTCAATTGTGAAATGATCAAGGAACATTTTACAACCAATCCATGTGGTGGATCCTCATGGGGATCAAATTCCTTTCAAAAAGTGCCAAAATTGAATGCTTAAAGGGTCTGTGGTGGAGCATACCTCATTTTTGGTGATCACCAATGGTGGGATCGACTCCATTTGCTTCGCCTTGATGTGACGATGCCGTGTATGCAATTTTGTGGCTTTTCTTCCCATGGACCGTCTCCTAGAACAACCTTAGATTGGATTTCGTTAGCCTTAGCCATTTTTCAGCTTGTTGACAACGAGGGGACAGGCTGGCAATTCATTTGAGATCGCTTCAACCACTAGAACGTGGAATGTTCAATTTGATATGGGAGAGTCTCCTTTGCATTTCAACATTAAAACCATTAAAGGCACTCAGTGACCGCCAAATTTCATTCATTGTTTGGCATGCTGACAGCGAGGAGTTAGTGGTAGGGTTGTCTCCTTCATTTCCTCTCTTGGTGAAAAATTTAACATGAGAATAAATAGGGAATTGGCCTTCCCTCCCCTCTATCCATGCTTGGCCAAGAGTCTCTTTCTTGGCTTTCTAGTGGCTGGATTCGGGCCATCGGAGGTGGCAAGTTTGCCTAAGATCAATCCCCCTTGGCCTTGTGAACATGTTCGGATGAGAATTTGGAAGGGAGGAGGACATCTTTTCCCTTTCCCTTGCTTGGCCTAGCCTTGTCACCTTCTTGGTTTTTTCCTTGGCTTCTCCTTCTTCTTTCTTTCTTCTGCCCTGCAGGAAGTCAATTTCCTTTTTTGCTTAAGAGCTGATCCCCTCCTTCTCTGCCCTTGGAACCATTCTCCTAAGAGGTAGTCAAAGGTCCAAGGCTACTTGGATAAAATCCAAGTGATTTTCATAATGGAAAGGGGAGGAATCTTCCCTTGGTCAAAGATCTCCACTCCTTTCCTTTGGTTTCATTTTCATTTTATTTTTGGCATCACTATTAAAGCCCTTAGACTAATATGTGACTGCTCAATTCAAACTCAATATGAATTTGAGGTTAATTTCAAATTTATTTGGATTGGAACTTTGAATTGATTTGAAGGATTTGGATTCAAAGTATTTGATTTTGATCCAATTCTTTTGATTTTGAGTTTAATCATCTTTAATTGATGATTGATTAAATTTTGATTTAATTAATTCATTTAAAATTAAATTAATTGTAGATTCCATTTTATTATAACCTATTTAAAACCAAATGGGTTAAATTTAATTCTAATTTGGTTTAAATGATCAATTTGACTCAATTGGATTGGGTTTGAGCTCCAATCATGCTTGATCATATGCATGACATGATTTGGAGTAATTGATTTCATTTAATTTCAATTGGATTTCAATTTGAACCCATTTGACCCAAAATGGGTTTAATGGGTTAAGCTTGGGTTTCATTTGGGTCAAAAGACCAATTTGATCAAAAGGATTAGTTTTAAGCCCTTATCTTTATGCTTTAGTTATGGATGTTCTTACTAGGCATTTACAGGAAGATGTACCTTGGTGTATGCTTTTTGCTAATGACATTCTTCTTGTTGATAAGACTAGAGAGGGAGTCCAAGAGAAACTTGAATTATGGAGGTCAACCTTAGAGTCTAAAGGTTTTTGTTTAAGTAGATCTAAAATTGAATATATTAAATGTAATTTTAGTTGTAGAAGTTATAGTGGTAGTGTTGTGACATTAGGTGAACAAGTCATTAAAAAGAGTGATCGATTTAGATATTTACTTATCTAACACTTTCTTATACTTAAAAAGGTGCATTTCACTTTTAAAAAGTAAGTGATGATGGTATTTTATATGTGATATTGAAGATTTTGATGATATTTATATATGCAAAAATTGAAGTTTAGGTGTTTGATATGTAAATACATAAGAATTGTGTGGTATGTATGTAAATTCCCCTAAAATTTTTCATTAATTATCATATGAAAGAAGCATTTTGGTAGTGGATCATTTTGACAACAAGCCAACTTGATTTCCCTAAGCTAGCATAATTTTTCCTAAGACAATGTACCATTATTTTTTTTCATTATGTGAATGCACGACTTATAAGTATAATTTTTATAATTTTCACAATCTTGAATATCTCCCTTTCAATCATTTAACATCTTCTTAGTTTTTAAAAATTCAATGAAATCACTTGATAATATTTCCCCATAATTCTCTAAAGGTCCATTTAAGGCAGCTATAGCTATCAGAAAACATAGTTGTGACTTGTTGTAGAAAAATTGATGTTTTAAAAAGCTGTGATGTGTATTACAATTTTTTTTTTGTTAGCATCAAACACCATCTTTCTGATAGCCACCACACTCTAGCAAGTTATGTTGGAAAACGTAGCTTTTGGAATATAATTTTCCAAAATGTGACCATAACACAATTACCCAAATGAGATTCAGTTGTGTTTGGAAAATGGATTTTAGAAAGTTGCTTTCGGAAAGCTATTCTTAATGGGGACTAAATTTCATTTGGATTAAAAAAATTTTATGTATTTTTTTACAATAAACTCTTTAATATTTTTTGGAATAATCCGATTTAACCCCACTTCTAACTTCTTCAGAGCTAATTTCTTGATCCATAAGCTGACATATTTTAGATAGATAGGCTTTAAAGATGGCTTTTTGTTTTTTACCATATCTTCAATATGTTGACTTCTATAATTGAGCTGGTTGTTACTTGTTATGGTAGAATTTATAACAAGTCGGTAGATTGCAATGATAAGAGTAGTATGGCAATACAAAAAACACAAATCTTTGGAATAGCTTGGGCTCTGTCCACCTTTGTAACTTGGCCAAGCAAAATGTTTTGTTTTTTTCTTGTAGAGTATGAGCATTGATATAAAATTTGGGGTCTCCATTCCGAATTTGTAGTTTATCAACAAACAGACTTTCTCGCAGAAATGCAGTAATGTTTATAGACACCTATTATCAATGAATATCACTGTCTGTTAGCACACATATGTAAATAAAAGATGATTAATGTAGATCTTTCCTGGCGATATTGCTAGCAACCTTTGAATGAGCAATGTCTCTATTAGTTGACAATGCCAAAGCTTCCACATAGGAGTTTTTAATCACATAATATTTGCTTTCAAGATAAAGATTTGCGTGCAAATGATGATCATTAGATCCTTAATCCAAAAGGCTTGTCCACTGGTGTCACTTGACTCTATTGTTAACACGACTGTATTTTGTTGTGTCTTCTTCTGTTCCATTCAACTTCCTCGCATCCATGAAGTGTAGACCTGCTCTCTACATATTACACATGATTGCAAAACTCGACATAGCTGAACACTTATTGAAACACCTTCTAGACGCTCAATTTGGCACTTCAATTATTTATCTTTAGAAAAATTCAATTTCTAAGAATCTAAGCACATGACAGACATGTCTTCCATAAATTGGATGAATGTCTTGGCGTATTTAAACTTTTTGTGCACGTACGTAATCTATTGAAGGCATTGGGACTCTTAAATACTGAAGGCTCTGCTCGGTTTGAATGAATTAGAAGAAAGAACATGGCAATGAAAATGATTTAGGAAATGAATTTAACTTTGTTTTGCTTCACTTGTTTGGCTGAAGAGAATTTCAACTATGCACGCATGTACACGCACAGAAATTGAAATTTTTTTTTTTTTATTTTTTTATTTGTAAGAAGGGGTTGTTCAAATCACAATAATGGCTTCATAAGTTTTGTTCCCTATTTTTTCACTAATATTTTTTTGGGACGTTATTAATAATCTCCTATTGATTACTACTAAAACAAATAGTTACATGAAATTATGAATTCATATACATTTGCATTCTCCTTAATTCCTTTAAACCAAACAGCTCCCCTAAGAGTATAAGCTCTTCACTTCTTTGCCTTATTCTTGGTTAGATTTTGAACCAAAAGATCATATTAGTAGGTGGCAATACACTTCTTTAACCTTTTTTCGCTTAAAACATCGAGTTCAGGTTCTCGAAGTTTTCAATAAAGGTAAAAAACAAAGCAATGAACAAGCAAATAACAATAATCTCGATTCAGATTGAACTTACCATGTGGAAACCAAAAGTAAAAGTAAAATGCCTACTATAAGAATGGGGTTGGGCTTCGCACGATACCAATTGATGGAATTTATCCCAAAAACATATTCTGTATGCAAAATATTCATTATGAACCTTATATTCATATACCTTGATGGCCCCTACTCTACAATTATGAACCTTTTTGTATTGCAATCACAGGTTGGTTGAATTTTTTTAAATTATTTAGTGTTTAGTATATAATGGAGCATACAACAACAATAGCAAGCCTTCTTATCCCTCCACATGGGTGTTATATTTTCATTTAATCTTAATAATTAAAGTAAATTTTTATACTTCCTAATCAAATCTTTTTAACTCCTACCCTACCTTTTTAGTATATAATGGAGCATATTGAATGAAATTTCAATATTCACTAATTTCCTCATATAGGCCGTGGTCGTGCTCGTGCTCGTGGGAGAGGTCAAGGCCAAGGAAGGGGCCATGATTTTCGATCGAATGGACCAATCCACGCAGGCGCCGTTGGTGCATAAATTGGTCAACATATTCTAGTGAAGATCTTTGTTTGATGTGTGGGATGCCTGCTCTTTATTACTGGATTGTTGCTTCTCATGGATGTATTTATCTGGAGTTGTTCTGTGAGGTCTTGTGATTTGACCTGAAAGTATCTCATCATTTTTGTAGGTATAGGAGACCAATGTCCTCTTTTTAATTTTTTTTGTTCTTTGGATCAATATAATTGTATCATTTGATTAATTGAGCAAGGCATTCTTTTATTTATCTATAGATTACTGAGTGTGTTGACGATTTCTCTATAGTTTGTTTTTTGTTTTGTGAGGTTTCCTACCATGAATACAAAATTATTGTCCAAGTTCTTATTATTATTTTTTTCAGTTAATGTTGACTGCTTGTGGAATGATGATTATTATTCTATTAATTGTAGCTCTAGGAAAAATTAATAGTTTGGAATATCTATCAATGCACATTTGTGCAATTTCTTTATTATCCATTATCCTTGCCTTGCTTGATTGTTTATGATCTTGACTAATGCAGTTTTGTGCATTAGCTTATTTAGTCAGTCTTATTTGCCATAATTGGAGAATGTGCACGGCCCACCATTTCTTTTATGGAATTAACATGTGAAAGAAATCAATCGATTGAAAGTTGTCCATTACCTTAAGCTCAACATATTTCTCTGGAGAACTAGTAAAGACTTTCTGCACTGAAAATAGAGTCATAATCTTAAAATTTTGTCCTAATTGTTCTACCAACCCATTTAATTTTTTACAAAATATTGCCTTATCGATAATAATTAGCCATTATCCATTGTCAATCCTCTACATGCTCATAGATCTTCCCACTTTTAGGATTTCTCAAAGGCTTTCCTAACTTATTTTACAGGGTTAGAATTTCAAGAAACATTGACGAAGAGATGATTGTGTTTAGAGTTTGAATGAATACTGATTAATTTTGATTCTATTTGTTAACATTGATGTGGAACATCAAAAAGGGTTTTAGCTTGCTTCCATTTGGTTTTCGATATTGTAATAAGAGATAATTTCTTGTATATGAGAGATTATTTAGGCTTTTATTTGCTAATATGGGTGTGTGCTTATGATTTAAGGATTGATGTGTGCTTATATTTTTTTATAAAGCTTGTATATTGATTTTTCTAAAGGTTTTCGTTTAAGTAGATCTAAAATTGAATATATGGAATGTAATTTTAGTTGTAGAAGTTTTAGTGGTAGTGTTGTGACTTTAGGTGATCAAGTCATTAATAAGAGTGAGCGATTCATATATTTAGGCTCTATTGTTCAAAATGATGGTGAAATAGATGGACATGTTATTAGTAGAATTCAAGTTGGATGGTTGAAGTGGAGGAATGCATCTAACTTATTATGTGATAGAAAAGTTCCACTTAAACTTAAGAGAAAATTTTATAAGATGGTGGTAAGATGGTGATATTAAACTATTTGAATTTCTCTCATCAAGCCGCTCGATTAGACTACAAACATGTCATATTTGGAGATTGTTTGACTATTCAATTAATGTTTTGAAGTTTTCAACTATACTTCTGCAGCTTGATTTGAGCACATTTAGACTTGAATTGACTCATTCTAAATATAAGTGGACTTGTATCATCGAGATATTTAATTTGCTTATAAATTTAGAATTTCAATTATTTCTAAATTAATTTTACAAAAGTATATATATATACTCTCAAAATTCATGCTTGACTTAATAAATTCTAATGTAATATATCAATCTTAAAAGAAAAAATCACCATGAACCTTTAAATTAAATCTAGAAAAAAATAATTCAAGCTAAGATGTAAATATACAAGCATGAGAAAGCATACACAATATGGACATAGGATATGTCAATTATTAAAAATATAGAACATGAACATGCGTCAAACACGGTATCATAAATTATCTCTTAAAAAATTCAAAATAAGGAAGACAATTTTAATATTAGTATATTAAGAATAATAAAGAAAAATTAGCAAGTCATTTAATTAAAACATTGAATTTCAATAGCTAATGGGTCCATAAATAATTGCATAGTCTATGATATACAACAACAACAACAACAACAAAGCCTTTATCACACTAAGTGGGTACATGAATCCTTCATCTCTATTGTGTCCTATTGTGTCAAATTTCCGTTTAATTCAAGTATACTAAAATCATTTTTTATACATCTTAACCATGTCTTTTTAGGTCTGCCTCTACCTTTCTTAACATAAGGCAATTCTAATGCATCTACTCTCCTAACAGGCTCATTGGACGACCAACGCTTTATGTGGCCAAACCATCTAAGACGACTCTCTCTAATCTTATCTGCCACTGGAGCTACTCCAACTTTTTCCTGAACATACTCATTTCGCATTTTATCTCTAAGAGTAAAGCCACTCATCAACCTGAGCATTCTCATCTCTGCAATACGTAACTTAGTCTCATGCTTCTCTTTTATTGACCAACATTCTGCACCATAAATCATTGCAGGTCTTACCACCATTTTATAAAATTTTTCCTTAAGTTTAAGCGGTACTTTTCTATCACACAATAGCCAAATACATTCCTCCACTTCAACCATCCAACTTGAATTCTACTAATAACATCTCCATCTATTTCACTAATAGAGCCTAAATATCTGAATCGATCACTCTTTTTAATGACTTGTTCACCTAATGTCACAACACTACCACTATAACTTCTACAACTAAAATTACATTTCATATATTCAATTTTAGATCTACTTAAATGAAAACCTTTAGACTCTAAGGTTGACCTCCATAATTCAAGTTTCTCTTGGACTCCCTCTCAAGTCTTATCAACAAGAAGAATGTCATTAGCAAAAAGCATACACCAAGGTACATCTTCCTGTAAATGCCTAGTAAGAACATCCATAACTAAAGCATAAAGATAAGGGCTTAAAACTAATCCTTGATGTAATCCAACTGAAATAAAAAAATATTTTATCAATCCTCCTTATGTTTAGACACAAGTAACAACTCTAGCATACATATCCTTAATGACTTGAATATAACCAATATTAACTCCTTTCTTTTCTAGAGCTCTCCAAAGAACATCTCTTGAAACTTTATCATAAGCTTTCTCTAAATCAATAAATATCATATGTAGATCCACCTTGCTTTCTTTATACTTCTGCATCAAACATCTTAACAAATGTATAGCATCCTTAGTAGGTCTACCTGGCATGAAACCAAACTAATTGTAAAAAACTTTTATATCACATCATAACCTATGCTCAATTACTCTCTCCCATAATTTTAATGTATGACACATTAACTTAATTCCTCTATAATTTGCACACTCATGTGCATCACCTTTATTCTTAAATCTGAGCCAACAAACTCTTTCTCCACTCATCTAACATCTTTTAGTCTTTAAAATAACATTAAAAAGATTTGTAAGACAAGAAATTCCTTGATCTCCTAAACATTTCCACACTTCTATTGGAATATCATCAGGTCTTACTATTTTTCCACATTTCATTTTCTTTAAAACTTCTCTAACTTCAGATTTACTAATACGATGATAAAAACAAAACTCTCTATTTTTGTTTAGGGTATTAAGATTGCTAAAATCAATCGTATTTTCTTATCCTCTATTGAAAAGTTTATCAAAATATCTCATCCACTTATTTTCAATATCCTTTACTAAGAAAAGCATATTATGATTTTCATCCTTAATACACCTCACTTCAGCTAGATCTTTACTTCTCCTATCTATTTAGTTAGCTAACTTATACATACATCTTTCATCTTCTTTAGTATCTAATCTATTGTATAAATCACTAAAAGCTAAATTTTTTGCATCATAAATAATTTTCTTAGAATCTCTACATGTCACTTTATATTTTCTCAATTCTCCGAATTTTTATATCTAACCCAAATTTTATAACATTTCTTATTTTTTATCTTTTCTTGCACATTCTGACTTCACCACCAACTATTTTTATTAAAATAAGCTTTTCCTTTTGATTCTCCAAACACATTTTTAGCAACTTGCTTAATTTCACTTGCTTAGTCAATGATATAGAAAAAGTAAAAATGAATGGTCTTATACAACATAATGAATGAAGACCTAAATAATCAATTATTCACCAATGCAATAATAGGATTAACTTCTTCAACATGCATAATTATTGACCTCTAATATCATCATTAAATAACATGGCTTCCAATTTTAGTTCATCAATAAAAATAAGAATATTGACGCAACAATAGAAGAAAAGAATGCTTGATTCCTCATTTATATCATTTTTCATTCATCACATGTCATTCATGTGTTGCAAGCACAATAATGGATCAAAAAAGAAAACCATTAGCACAAGCGAAACAAGTCAGGAACTAACAATAACTTTTGAGTCATGCAAAGTTTAGGCATATAAGATATTTTGGGATAATAGTCTCAATTGGTATATATTTGTTGGCTGTCTCAAACTCAAAAAAAAAGGTTGGGGACCAACGAACTAAGTTTCATAACCTAAAATAGTATCCAATTATTATATACACAAGTAACAACAACAAAAAAAATGCAAAAGTGAAACATGAGTCATATAAATAGGCCAAATAAAGAAGAAAAGATGAATACAAAATATGATAGTGTAAGTGTCTTTCATATGATTTAGGTTCTATTTATGCTTTAGATATCATGCTTACACTTCTGCTAACTAGCATCCAAAGAGGTTTGGCGAAATAGTGATTTATGATTGTGTTATATAAGCCATGTGTGATTTATGATTCAACTATTTTAATGTTTAAAGATATGTTTTTTTTAACATCTACACTAGTGTATTAATACCCAAATTAGCTTTGCATCCATTCATGTTAGTGGAACCTCATCAAAAAATAACAAATATTATCCAAAGTATCATTAGGATGTTTAATATGGTGGTCATTTCTGTAAAATTCATGGCATTAAAATTTCATTCTAAAAATATAATCATCTGCATGTTTGACTAAAAATTAGAGTAGATATAGATGGCATTCAAGTTTAAAATTAATGCATGCATTTAGTTATACTTTAAAATAATTAATTTCACTTTAACTAATTGATTGCAACATTATTACAATACCTTATACTATTCAAGTAACTATTATAAATTTTCATATCTATCAATTCAAACCCAAGCCGAGTCTAATTGAACCATCAAATCTTAAACCCATCCTATCATTTCATGCCCAATACAACTGTTAAAACAATGACAATTGTTAACAACAAAATCTACCAATACCATATTAATAATATACACTTTGCATTACAAATACTATCATCATCATCATTATTAGGATGCATTTGAGATTCCTTTTTCATAACTTTACAAATATTTATGACAACTCTCCTTCGCTTACAATTTTTTTTGTTATTTTTTAATAATTTATTATCATGAGAATAAGCTTCTCACAATCAGATTTATTAAATTGTAACATGAAGCAAGAAAGTTGTCTCTTCTTGGAGGGAAAATATCTACAATACCGATGGTATCTTAAAAAACTAAGCTTTTACTGCACTAATTTCCTAACTAATTTTACAAATAAATGCAGTTCACAAATGTATCCTAATCTCTATTAAGTTTTTACACATTCTTCTCCATTAGTTTCAGTTGAGTGTTCCCTTCCAACAACTTATTCAATACATTTATTTGTCTTTTTATCTTTTTCCAACTTTCCGTAAATCCATCTTAATAACATCTTTTCTATCACAGCTAACTAATTAAATTCTTGGTGGCCAAACAGTGATTCAAATAGAGGATGTCGTGTTAATATATTATGCCATTTAGCCTTAGGTAATTAAACGTTTAAATCACAAAAATAAATAAAAAAACCTAGATAGCAATCCACATGAACATAAATATTTTCATTATAGAGATAAGATATATAAGTCAATCACCTAAATAACACTAGATCCTCCAACATTACTGAAAGATTATTATAAATTTCACAGCACTTGTTCCTCTAACTATGCATAAATCCTCAAAAGATTGTAGAGGGTACTTATTGAAGTAATCGGGTATGACATTGAGGATGTATTATCTCAAAAGATAGATGCATCACCCTTCAATGGGCCTAATCACTTAATAAGGACTCTTAAGGCATGATGAGACTTCGAATATACCTGAGATTTTTCCCCTGCTTCACATGGATGAAAAAATAGGGTTTATATTAAACTGAGTTCTAAAGTTTCCTATAAAAGATAGTTAATTACATCCTAAAAAATAAAATTCCTTAAGAATACTCTCAATTAAAGTAGACAATTATCATCTGAAAAGATTTCATGGTTATACTATTAAAGGATTGGTTATGTGTAGAAAATCACTTAGGAAAGTTCAAGGAGAAGAATTAATTTTGGAATTCAAAGGGACGAAGTAGGAAATGCTCATGAAACTAGGAAGCCTAGTGAGCATTCCAATATATCATATGATTCAGCTTTATATATTTCAAAGTTAAGAGATTTATTTATTTGAGTTGAATCTTATTAGATTGCTAGGGCTTATAATCCACCAACACAAGGACATGAAAATGCCTAAGAGGCGAGGATTTATGCTTGTATCCAGATGAAAATAGCTACCTCAGAGTTTTTTTTACAATCAATTTATAAAAAACAAAACTAGAAAACTTAATAAATCAAATATTATTAGAGATTAATGCTTGCTTAAGTTTTAAAATTATGAACATAAAAGCATCTTAAAAAGGCATTGAAAGCCCTAAGAAAAGAAATAAAAGATCTTAAATGGATAAAATACTTAGTAATAAGTGACATTACATTATTAAGGAGTAACATCAGGCCTCATTGATCTTATATTATGAAGAAATGCTCCAACACAACCTACATATATTTTTTATTATTTCAATTTTTTAGGAATAATAAAATTATCATAATGATCTTGGATCTTCACACAATAAAGTATTTTAATTCTTCAATTATTTTAATTTCAAATTTAAGTCCATCAATTCCATAATTCTTTGCACTACATCAACTTGATAAAATAAGGAAGCAAATGCCCTTAAAAAAAATATCTCATGATTGAGTTATATGTATTATAAAGTAATCATAAAAAAGAAAAATAGCTACATATTACTTGAATAGACTTCATCTAAGCTTACATCTGTAAGAAGAGTGATGACCTTATCCACTATGAGCCGCAAATATTTTATAAAAAAAATATAAGCACACATCAATCCTTAAATCATAAGTACACACCCATATTAGCGAATAAAAAGCCTAAATAATCTCTCATATACAAGAAATTATCTCTTATTACAATATCGATCACCAAATGGAAGCAAGCTAAAACCCTTTTTGATGTTCCACATCAATGTTGACAAATAGAATCAAAATTAATCAGTATTCATTCAAACTCTAAACACAATCATCTCTTCTTCATGTTTCTTGAAATTCTAACCTTGTAAAATAAGTTAGGAAACCCTCTAATAATAACTTAAGTGGGAAGATCTATGAGCATGTAGAGGATTAGCAATGGATAATGGCTAATTATTATCGATAAGGCAATGTTTTGTAAAAAATTAAATGGGTTGGTAGAACAATTAGGTCAAAATTTTAAGATTATGACTCTATTTTCAGTGCAGAAAGTCTTTGCTAGTTCTCCGAAGAAATATGTTGAGCTTAAGGTAATGGACAACTTTTAATCGATTGATTTCTTTCATATGTGTGCATTGATAGAATAATAATCATCATTCCACAAGCAGTCAACATTAACCGAAAAAATTAATAATAAGAACTTGGACAACAATTTTGTATTCATGGTAGGAAACCTCACAAAACAAAAAATAAACTATAGAGAAATCGTCAACACACTCAATAATCTATAAATAAATAAAAGAATGCCTTGCTCAATTAATCAAACGATACAATTATATTGATCCAAAGAATAAAAAAAAATTAAAAAGAGGACTCTAGTCTCCTACACTTACAACAACGATGAGATACTTTCAGGTCAAATCACAAGACCTCACAGAACAACTCCAGATAAATACATCCATGACAAGCAACAATCCAGTAATAAGGAGCAGGCATCCCACACATCAAACAAAGATCTTCACTGGAATATGTTGACCAATTTATGCACCAACGGTGCCTGCATGGATTGGTCCATTCAATCGAAAATCACGGCCCCTTCCTTGGCCTTGACCTCTCCCACGAGCACGAGCACGGCTACAGCCTATATAAGCAAATTAGTGAATATTGAAATTTTATTCAATATGCTCCATTATATACTAAAAAGGTAGGGTAGGAGTTAAAAAGATTTGATTAGGAAGTATAAAAATTTACTTTAATTATTAAGATTAAATGCAAATATAACACCCATGTGGAGGGATAAAAAGGCTTGCTATTGTTGTTGTATGCTCCATTATATACTAAACACTAAATAATTCAAAAAAATTCAACCAACCTGTGATTGCAATACAAAAAGGTTCATAATTGTAGAGTAGGGGCCATCAAGGTATATGAATATAAGGTTCATAATGAATATTTTGCATACAGAATATGCTTTTGGAATAAATTCTATCAATTGGTCTCGTGCGAAGCCCAACCCTATTCTTATAGGAGGCATTTTACTTTTACTTTTGGTTTCCACATGGTAAGTTCAATCTGAATCGAGATTATTGTTATTTGCTTGTTCATTGCTTTGTTTTTTACCTTTATTGAAAACTCGAGAACCTGAACTCAGATGTTTCATGAGCAGAAAAAGGTTAAAGAAGTGTATTGCCACCTACTAATATGATCTTTTTGGTTCAAAATCTAACCAAGAATAAGGCAAAGAAGTGAAGAGCTTATACTCTTAGGGGAGCTGTTTGGTTTAAAGGAATTAAGGAGAATGCAAATGTATATGAATTCATAATTTCATGTAACTATTTGTTTTAGTAGTAATCAATAGGAGATTATTAATTGTTGACCTATAACTATGTGTCATTGGAAATTGAATAAATGACATAGATGTTGAATCCCTCTAATCGCGATCGGAATCGATTAAATTCGCCGATTTGAAAAAAAAAATTCGAGCAATGCGTAAAATATTAAAATTAATTAAATAGAAAATATCAATCAATTAATGATCGATCCAAAATTAAAATTAAAATTAATTTTTAATGAAATTATCGCGTATCAAAATTAGAAGCCTCGGCGACCATCTAAACGACCTCCGTTTAAATTGATCGAGCCGTCGTGAGCGTCAATATCAAAAGACGACCTTCAGATCGGCAAATGTCGATCAATGACGAATCGACGTCGTAATTTAGACCAACTTCACTTGAGCGTAGACATTGTCAGCGCCTCCATCGCAAAATCGATGATCGTTTCGTTAACAACTGAACTTAAAATTGATATCCATATTATTAAGGTTTAGTGCATAAATTAATATCACATAAAATAATATTAAATAATAATTAAAAAAACTAATGATTGCTTAATCCCTTAAACCCCTCTTAAGCCCTACCTAACTCCCGCCGCTCGTTCAGCCAATCAGAAGAGACCGCCGGCCCTAAAGATCGAAACGATGCGTTGACCCTCATTTCACGCCCTCTACCCTCATTTCGACTCTCCCCTCTCTCGTTTTCCTGCTCTCGGTCTCCCGCTCTCGGCTGAAGCTCACGGCATTCCCTCTCACGATCTCTCTCGCGTTCTCCTCCCCACGCTTCCTGCGGCTCACGGCGTTCTCCTCTCTGCTTCCTGCGGCTCTCGGCTGAAACTTTAGCCCGCGATTCGACTCTCCCTCTTGCTGCTCCTGGCCGAACTCCCCCACAGCAGCTCCTTCTCACTCTCGGCTGAAGTTCACGGCATTTCCCCCTCGTGCGATCTCCTCTTTCTCTTCTTTCCGATCGGTGCAGGAAGCTCGAAATCGAAACTTGAGGGTTAGCCGAACCCTAGCCATCAAACTCTGTATCCTTGGATTCTGGACAGATAGGACGGAATGACTGAAGAGGTGGAGATGAAAGAGGCGCAGGCGCCATCAAACTGTGTATCCTCCGCTTCTTTACCATCCACTTTTCAGCGTGAGTTTTCTCTTTGCTTTCCTTGGTTAAAGTTTTTTTTTTTTTTTTTGTTTTCGTTTTAGATTATCACTGGGTTTGTTTTTCAGATCTGAAGGAGATCGCATCTCTTATCGAGACTGGGGCCTATGCGAAGGAGGTGCGGCGGATCGTTCGGGCTGTGCGCTTGACGATTATGCTTCGACGAAAGCTGAAAGCTGCCACTTTGTCGGCTTTCCTTAACTTCGCCCTCGTCCCTGGCTCAGAAGCTCATTCCAAGTTGTCCTCCTATTTGCCTAAGGTATGACTAGTTAATATTTGGTAAGTTTTGTTGCATCTGTGCAAAGTTCTGGATGTGCTTACTTTTTTAGTTTCTGGAGCACTGGAGTACTGGTTGATGAATTAACTTGGTAATGTGTTTAATGGATCTTTTATTGTTTTATGTTTATCAGAATTAGTAGTTCATGCTGAGCAAACTTTAGAGGAGAGATGGATTTGGTTATGTGATGGTTTATTAATGATGACTGCTAACTTGGTTTGTGATCTTTAAAAGAAGTAGAGGGCCAAGTTTTCTTTAGTGTTTGTTGTTATTTTGATATATTATTTATGTGAACTTTATGTTTCTTGACTGAAGCAGTAAAATCATAACAAGTTTCTTTGTTCACTTAGATTTTAAGAAAATCTTGTGTCTTAGTTCTCAACTGTAAATGTAACTATGTATTTTACATTCTTAAAATTGCTGCAACTTACACAATCTGTAAATTTATTCTTTTTTATGGGTCAGTTTGATTCAAAAAGGACTATAGGGTATCTCTTCTTGGTTTTGGAACTTTCAACACTTTGATTATAAGTTCAAATGTATAGTTTGATTGGGAGTTGAGGGAAGAGAAGAAAGGATTTGGATTGAGAGGAAAGAAATGAGAAATGAAAGTATAAAGTTTATTTTCTTTTTTTATAAGAGTTCTAAGAGGGATAAGAAAACTATTTCTTTCATTTTTGATTCATAGTTGAAAGAAAATAAATGAAAAGTTTTAAATAGGTTGATGGATTTACCCTTTAGGATCAAATGGTTCAAAATAGCTTAATTATTTTAATTAAAATAAGATAGCATTTTAATTATTAATGTTTGTAATTTTTTAGATTACTTAATTTAGTAATTTATAAGTAATGTATAATTAACCTACTTCAACACTTAATATTCATATTTAGCCTAATCAAATTTTAATTAGTTTATATTTAGCTTTAAATAATACATTTAGAATCAATTAAGCACTAATGGATTGTGGGAGTAGAAAATAGGCTTAGGTGATTTGGACATGTGCAACAAGATTAGAAACTAATTCAATAAAATGGGTAGAAAAAAAGCTAACATGAAAAGCTAACATGAAAGTGTTAAGAAAATTAGTTAAAGATTTGTGCAATCTAGATTTTACCCTATTGCAACACTAAACACAGATAATTGAGTATGAGAATTCCTAAGTCTAATTCCAAATAATTGGAATAATTCTAAATGATGATGATGATGAGACTTGCAATCTATTTCTCTTCTATAGAAATTGAGCCACATAAAGTTATGTGCGGTATGGTAAATCAGGTTTATTGAAGTCTTTTTAAATGCATGTCTCTTTTGAAGAAGGAACTTGGAGGGTAAATCACAGGTTGATTGGATTGTCTGGGACTTGAATTTTATATTCCATAACTAATTTAAATGTTTCTGTGATCGAGCATTGTACTCATTTGTTGAGATATGCAATAATTAGGTTCTAAGTTCTTTCCTAACCATATTGCTAGCTCATTTTGGTGATTTATAATGCTAATTGCAAGTTCATCATACTTCTTTTTCCCTTTTAGCCCTCCATGGTAGGGGATTGATCCTTGTAACTTCTATATTAGCTAGAACTAGGAGCATTTGGCGAAGAGGACAACTTCTCCACTTTAAAACTTGTTGGTTAGGAGAATAATCCTAAACTTCCAATGCTTATTTAGTAAGAAAGGAAAGAGCATAGGAAAAGAAAGAGTGCTAAAACATTCAAAAGTTGCTCACATTGCTGCATTAGCACTGCACTGTGATATACTAGCTCCACGGGATTGTTGAGTATGATAATTATGCTCTATTCTATTGAAGGTATATCTGATGTGTCATTATCATTTTATAACTGTTGACATGAATATATATATTTTTAATTTAGCCAGTTATGCATCGTGCTCCTGCCAATGCAGGATATGCAAAGGGGTTGAGGCGTCTAGACTTGTGCCTATATTTTCAGAGAGAGAGGCCGTTTTAGTACTTGAAGTTGAAATGTCCCTATTATACTAGAGACAACTTAACCATTGCTTCAGACTTGCCATTTATGCTAATTTATTGATCATTTTATTTAACATTGATTATCAATGTCTAATGTAAGATGTGAAAGTGTTTTTGGCAAAATCGTTCTGTTTGTTTTCTTCTTTCTAGTTTTTGGTGGACAATCTCCTTTGTTAACAACATTTGGTTAACCTATTCAGGAAGATGATCGTGACATGGATGTTGATACTGCAACTTCAGCTGCTCAAATTTCTGCTAAGTATTCCCTGCCTGAGATTGAGATATACTGTTACTTGCTTGTGCTTATTTTTCTGATTGATCAGAAAAGATATGATGAGGTGGATTATTTTCCTTTTTTCTTCCATTCATTTTCATTGCAAATCCTTACTTTTCATTATAATTTCCTTATCTCTCTATATATATATATATATATGTAACTTCTGTTTTTCTTACAGGCTAA